>LN483353.1:0-693793 GCA_900002565.1 Culicoides sonorensis | reverse complement strand
CCTATTTTTTTTTGATCCATAAACACTCCCAGGCTGAATACGAAAATAAGTCTAGAACATACATTGGGTCTCAGATGAACCGTTTGGACGCTACGCGGTCTGAAAGGAATTAGTAGCGCGAATACAATATAAAACTTGTAATAAGAGATGAATGTGATGTGAATGAAAATTTTTTTTTGTGTTGTATGAGAAAAATTTTTCCTGTTTGATTTAGGTATGGGGTGTCTTGGGCAAAGTTGCTCAGAATGATAAGGCGAAAATTTTGGCATGAAAAAAATTTTCCATTTTCTCGGAAAATTTTTGGAAAATCGATTTTTTCGTGGTCACCCTATTTTTTTGTATGGTCACCCTAGTTTTTTTTGATCCATAAACACTCCCACGCTGAATACGAACATAAGTCTAGAACATACATTGGGTCTCAGATGAACCGTTCGGACGCTACGCGGTCTGAAAGGAATTAGTAGCGCAAATACAATATAAAACTTGTAATAAACTAGATCAGAAAAATCAAATAACTTGAAAAATATGGTTCAGTTATAAGTGTATTTAATGCCCACACATATTGAAATGAATCAGATCTTAACTTTATGATTATTGAAGTTGAATAAGAAGTTACGCTATTTAGTGAGTTGTAAAGTATAATGAAATGTTATATAAATTTGTTTCTTATGGGATTAAGACTTTTAAAGTTTGAGAAGAATACAGGTAATTTAAACAAAACAAAAAACAGAGATTGACGATGAACAGTGAGTTAAATTAAACGCCTACCATTTAAATTAAATGACGCTTTAACTTATAATCTTATTTTTTTGTATTCAACACAAATATTAATTTTATTTCATACTTAAACTCAGATCCTCATTTAATGAAAACATAAACATCATTTAAAGATGGTTCAATTTTTCGAAATAATTAAGATTTAGATAGCAAGAAGATTTTTAAGATATTTTTATTATAATTTGAACACTTTACAATAAGGTTAATGAGCATTAACAAAGATTATCGGATAGTCATTCATCATAATTTAATTACAATTAATATTTGTGTTTTATTGTTGACTTATGAACCTTGAGGGTTTAATCAAATTTTCTTGTTTCTTGTGTGATTTTTTTTATTTCATTTTAATTTAATTCATAGAATTAGAATTTGCTTACATTAGAAAAAAATCACGTTCTTTTTGATGAGCTCATCTTCCTAATAAGATGATGTTAAGTAAAAATCGCTTAAAATTTTTTATTCTCCATCAGATTACGTTGACAGTTTTTTTCAATATTAACAAAGAAACTATTCAGAAGGTAAATGAAAAAAAAAATTGTAAAATCAAAAAAAAACCATTTCAATCAATACGAAATATGTTTCCTTGAATTTGAATCAAAAATGTTAAAAATCGATATAAAATTATTGCCAAGTTTTGTCTTTTTCATACAATCAAGGATGCCAAATTTGAACTCGATTAAATCGTATTCGTTGCTTTTCTTCTGCAGCCAAAATTTAATATGACCAAAAATTTACCATAACAAATAACATCAGTGATGTTTCATAATTTTTTATTTAAAATACGTGTTATGTTGTTTAAAATAAATTAAAATAAAGACCTTATAATGATTTTACAGGTAAAAGAAGATATCAACAAATATAAATTTTTCTTTGATAGCAAAAATTTTTTTTTTTTTAAAGGAAATATTAACATTTACGTATTTACAATCAAAGTAAACCTCATCATCAATTATCGTTCGAATTATAAACAAAGAAATAAACAATAAAGCAACAAATCAATATTCCCGAGTTTTTAGATTAAATGTAAAAAAAAAATGCGTAGTCTTTTTAAAATTCAATAAACTAGGCCAAATGTGATTTAATCCAATTTTATTATATTATAAAGGGATTTAAAAGTAACTTGCCAATGAATGAGTAAGCTTTGAAAACTTAATTTATAATCAATTTTTTTTATTAGTCATTTGTTTGTACTTCGACTGCAGTATGAGCATTGTTTGGTCTATTATACAAATGTAATATTCTAATTCTTTTGGAGTACTTTATATCTAAGGTTTGCTTTTATCACGTTCGAGTCAGAACAAGTTATTTTAGTGAATTAATATTAAGATTAAATGAATATTGTGACTGTAGAAAAAATAGCAAAGTTTTTCAAAATATCTTAATATTTCTCCATGTAAAAAATGGCCCTGGCTTTGATTGTTTAAAATGCAACTGCTCTCATCACGTTCTCCCATTTCAGTTAATAATAATATTTAATTTTTAAATTTACTCATACAAATAGTCATAAAAAGCAAAAATTAAATGACAAAGATACAAAAATTCATCCTTAACCACAAATTGTTCCGCACTTAAATTTAAAAGTAACAGTATCTAGTCATTGAGAAGAAAAAAAAAATGGACATATTCTGGTTTTATTGCTTTAGATTCGTCTGCATGGTAAATAAATATAAAATGTTTGTTCAATGTCATGCCATGCTACTAGCTTATGTTGCTTTGCATGCATGGGTAAACACAAAACATAGTTCATAGAACTATTTGGATTTGGCTTGCATATACAAAATTATTATTGTGTTCATATATAGGGCAGCGACTAAATCCAAATGTTTTCATTGTGAAAGAAACCATGGTTATATCGATTCAATTTTTCTATTTGCACCTTTATATAAGGTGGGTGTTCGTTCTACAGTACTTTTTTTATATTTTATTATCTCACTTTTATAAACAATCTAAAAACTTTATTTTATTTCATGTCTATAAATATTAATATTCTGTAGGACTCTACCGTTTGTTGTTCTGTATCTATGGATAATGGAATGCTTTGAAAACCATGATTCAAATTGATTATTATAATTTATGCAAACTACTTCAACCATTCAGTCATAGTTATTAATTGAAAAAAAAATATAAATTGAAAACATGATCGATCTTCACTTGTACATTCAATATTTGTTGATTGATTTTATGAAAGGTGATGTGATGAGTAAAGAGCATGGTCATTTTTTACTTTAATTGTACATTCAAATGATGAAACGAGTCATTTTTTATTCTTCTTTGACACATTCTACTCTGTAAGGTCAACCAAAGTAGGAAATTTAATTTGAAAACAAAAAGTAATTATATCGGTTAATGAATTGCATCATCCTTGTCAGTGTCTGACTTGTACAATATTTTTTGAAATAACTTTCAAATGTCATGAAATCAACCTGTAGTTTACTGACTATCAAAATTATACTCATGTATGCATTTATTTATTTTAATTTATCTGTATTCCCTTATATTTTTAAGTTGAATGTCATGATATTAGTTTTCATGAAAATTATCCAAGGAAAAATATATTTATAGCATAGTGGTATATGTAAAGTTGATTTTGTTTTTCGATGCATTTCAATACATTTTTAACTGTGTGACGGTATTTTATGTGATATGGGGAGAGTCCTTGAGGGATTGATAATAAACCGTCATTTAATGAATAATTTACTAGATTAAGGTTTGTTTGTATTTTATTTTCCTAGAATTAAGTGACATTGATACTGATAGTGTCTGTATTGTTGATTGATAAATGATTGTTCAAATATGTGATGGAACAATGATAAAAATTTAATTAAATGTATGACTGAAATTCGGTATAAGACTTTTTTTCATAGAAATTACTCAAAAACATCTATAAATTCTGTCTCATTTTTTTACATTTGAAACTTTATTCACCTGTTCAAATAAAGACACTATACGCAATTCAAATTTTTCATTGTAATCCGTTATAAACAGAAGCCATAAAAGTTTTTATAATAAAATGTTGTTTATCACTTTATTTTAAAACTCACCTCAATTTTTGTACTGAATTCTTCGATCATTTTATCCTGCTGCTTTTTGAGTTCTTCATTTTTTTCTAACAAGGCTTTGCCCAATTCAGCAGCAAGTAATAAGTCTGCCTCTTTTTGTTGCAATTGGGCCCAAACATCAGTTGGCCCATTATTGTCTGAATCTGGTGGTCTTGTCTCCATATCGATGATATAATCCTCTAACGTTGGTTTTTTCTGATCAACAGATGATCGTTTATCCATTTAATGATGAACGAAAAAAAAATAATATGCGTTTTTGTTTTTGAAACAACGCGATCTTATAATTAATTTTGCTTGATTGATATGCTAAGAACAATTGTTTATTGTCGGTTCCATTAAAACAAGAGCCAAAGTTGG
This sequence comes from Culicoides sonorensis, assembly GCA_900002565.1. Lineage (NCBI taxonomy): Eukaryota > Metazoa > Arthropoda > Insecta > Diptera > Ceratopogonidae > Culicoides > Culicoides sonorensis. Next base: position 689,600 of record LN483353.1, on the reverse strand, counting down.
CTTTTTCTTTCACACACTTTTCCTATTATTTTGATTTGGTTTTTTTATTTTATAAAAAAAAAATATTTTAATATAAATACACTGATTTTTATTTTTCAATTATTTCAAGATAATTAATTTCCTTTTGTTTTTTAATTCAAAGATAGTTTAGAGATGAACTTTGAGGTGAAATAATTTCACCAAAGCACCACATTTTTTCTTGCATGTATATTTCATGTTTTCTTTTACATTCATTTATGCATGTTTTCTCATTCATTCATTTAACCATCCCTGTAAAAAAAATCTCATGTTAATAATAATCTTGTATGAATTTTAATAACAAAAATATCTGTGAATCAATTTATGCTTTTTTGTGTCCAAAAAAATTTTATTTTAATCTCAAATAAAATTATTGATTGATATTATGTTTCAAAAAATATAAAAGTTAAAAGCTCTTTGTGAGAGAATGGAAGATCGAGTTTCTTTTGAAAGGTTAACTGCCATGGTGATACACTGGCATTCTTTGCTTAGTGCTTTCTTGCAGAATTTTCAGAAAAAAATTGGATTGGTCACTTATGTTAACTGAGTGTAGACTGCGGGTGATTTACCAGGCGCTTCCTTCTATACTATAAAACCATTTAGGATGGGTTCTTAGACTTATAATTCAGAAACTTAATAAAAGAAAAACAATTTTTAATGCGTTCTGATTGTGGCTCTCTAACGTTCATTTTCTTTCTAAAGTTTTATTTTACCCACTCACATTTAATACACTTTTTCTCGCTTATTCTTATAAATGTGTTCCACAACTGAAGGACAAACAAAGTATCACCAAAAGAGTATTTTCTTCATACATAATCAAATCATTTTTAATATAATATAATTGAATATATTTTGGGAAACTTAACATGTGCTATTTGTGTTTGTGTCTATCATTTTCTTTCTAGTCTTTATAACAATTTTCATATTGTTCAAAATTTTTTATTTATATTCTACGTGAAATTCAAGAAAGTTTATCAATAAAATCATCAAATATCAAATAAACTAAACTTAGAAGAAAAAATCCATGTTAAAAAGAATTTATTTAACAGTTTTATCATAGAAAAATTCAAATATAAATTAACTGCAATAATAAAAAATTGTTTATTTTCACATTGATGTTAACGTAAACCAAAAATAATTAAAGTTACATTTGGGTCAACACAAATTTCTGTTTTTTTTATACATATAATTTGGCAATGCACAATCACAATTAATACATCTTTAAAACTTCAAACTCAACAATATTATCTGCATAACAATACTTTGAATATTATTCAATCAAAAAATGATATTCATAATTTGGTTTTAATATTCATTCAGAATTTTTCTGCACTATTTCCTGTCTGATTATAGTTAACATTATTAACTTTGCGCTTTCATCTGACCCAAATTATTTTATTTTGAAATTAAATCTTAACAAAACTCATGTTTTTATTTATTAATAAAATAAAAATTAGTTTGATACTTTATATTTAAGTGTTATTTTTGGAACTCAAAACAAGAATTCCACTTTGACTCTTTCATTTTCTCGAACTTTACTTTTTAAATTATGTTTAATATGTGTCTTGAAATGTATATAAGTTAATTGTTACATGTTATATTATTATGAAAAATTATTATTATTATTGTGAAGTATTATTTCAAAAATAAAATAAAAATGAAACCAGAGCGTAAACGACAGCACACGATATCGAAACTTTATAAGAAAAAAATAACGCAATATAAAAGTAAAATATATTTAACGTTTGCTTAGCTGTAATTGTTTAATGTTAGCATTATTATATTTTCCATTTAACAATTCATATATTGTGAGTTATGGTTGAAGTTGTACCAAAAAACCAAACAGCACGAAAACGGACACTACTTTGGTGTACTTTTATTCATATTACTCTCTTAACACTGCTCAACAAATTATTAAACGTATGGATATTGAAATGTCTTTGTTCTCGTTTTTTTTTATTTGTGAATGAATCAGAATTTGCATTATTGTCATAATTTCATTATCATTTCACATACATTTCCTTTTTAAGAAAAAAATAATGTTACTTTTTATTATTGAACAAACTGGTAGGATACTAAATTTAACTATATTTGTATATTCCAGTCAAGATTCGAAATTATTTTGTCTTATGATTATGAATTCACTTCACATAATCAAACTTGTTCTTTTTCTTATTCTCATTATTATATTTGTTTTTTAATTCATAAAATTCACAAGAAGGTATGAAACATAATAAAAATCAATTTCTTATAACATTTTAATAAAATAATTCTTTTTTTGATCACTTTCGTACTTTTCTTCATTTATTTATTTATATCTAATATCATTATTATTCATAACAATGAATAGAAAAAAAACAATAAAAAAATAAATAAGTACTTCAGATATATATTTTTTTTTTTTTTATTTACATACAGAGAAAGATAAAATACATAAAACAGGAAAAATAATAATATTGTTTATTAATTCACAGTTAAAAGACACGACACGAGTAAAAGTTGATAAGTTGATTCATCGACTGACACGCTCCAACTAAAAAAGAAACACAAAAGGTATATTCAAAAGAGTATACAGAGTGGTGCCAATACAATAACAAACTATTATGTTATAATACTATAACCAAATGTTCATGTGTATATATGAATCAAATATAAAGTCTGCATACCACATCAATACGATAGCAAATGAGTGAAGTAGTCATGAGTATATTATATGAATGACGTTCAGACTCAAAAGCCTTAGTTTGGTAGACTTATACTATACTAAGAATACACTGTTAAAACTACATTTTCATTCATGAGAAGTTAGAAAAGTTATTTCTTAACAATTCTTTTTTTAACAAGGAGCAGACAAGTATTACATAACAATCGATTTTACAAAAGTTTGCTTTAACTGTATGATGTCTAGCATAATCATTATTTATCTTTGGACCCTTCTGCAGGACCCGTATTATCACTCGAGGACTTTAGTTTTTATGCTGTCATCCCAAAATATCGCCACCTTTATCTAGCCTTTAACTAAAATTGAGTAGCCGGATAAAGGAATATTTGATGTTTCAAGGTTGAAGCAAGTATCGAACTGCCACTTCCAAGGTGGATAGCCTAACAATCTGACAACTGCGCCGTACAATCACCAAGCTCATAAAGGTCTCACACTGATGCTCCGCTGAATTATCATCAAGAGTATAAGTTACATGAAGATAACATCAATATAATAGCAAGGAAAGAAAAAATCAATTTATTTCAAATTGTTTTTGATCGTGCTGGAGCGCATATCTCAGCATATCTCTCAAAATATAAATTTTGAGTTGTCTGATTATTTTCCACAAATATAATTTGTTAATGACCCCCCAAGCACTTCAACTTGCTTGTAGCAATATTAATACAAATAAACTGAATGAGAAACCACTACAAATACAATTGAGAAAATAAAGCTACAGGTAACTTTTAAACAATAAATGCGTGAGTGAATGAGTTTCTACTTCGCGTATTTTTTATATGAACATATGTTTTCTTAATCTTTAATACATTCAAAAGAAATCTGAATCACAAGTTATGTTATGTTATTTTTTTTATGATATACATAAAATTTGTTTTATTTTTTATTAAAAGAATCTCAACAAAACTATAATAGGATTCTGATTAATTGGATTAAATGACGCTTGAATAAGCTCAATGCTGTGAAATTTGTATGTTTAGATATTTGCAGTAATTTAATACTCTTGATTTGAAATCTCTTACTTATGTTTCAAGGATTGCCTAAAATAAAACTGTTAACCCAAATTTCCATGTATAGAAAAGAAAAGAACAGAATAAATTAGTTTTTCTTTTTTTTTGTTTGTCAAAGATAATTTCACAATTACTTGACCGTTTTTTCCAGACAAAACGATCAGAATACTATGATGTTTAATTTTATATCAATTCTATATGAAATAATCTTGATTATAGTAAATAAAGGGTTGAAGATATGCGACACAAAAGAAGGAAAATAAATTAATTGTCCCCATGTCGTCTATACTGATTCCCATTACTATTAAAATACGATGAATTGTATTTATGAAAATGGCAAAACATTTTATTAGCTCAAAATTCTATTATTAAAGTTTCTTTTGTATGAAAACAAATCAGAAGCCTTTCACAACTGGTTTTCACTATTATTTGTAGTTCTTAGTAAATAGAACACTCTTTAACAAAGTTGGAAGTTTTCATTTATCGAAATTCCAATAGAAACTCACCCGGTGGTAAAAAAAAAATATGTTAATACACCTTGACTGACCTCGATTTTTTTTGGAATAAGCAAAAATTTTTAAGAGATTAATATTTCTATTATTTTTTCAACGTTCAAAATATATGTTATTTAAACAAAAAAAAACTGTAAACAATTTTTGTGAAAGTATATTTTATTAATATTGAACAATTAAAGACATACTACAATAAACAACATCATTAAATAATACTTTAAGTAAACGTATTAATTAAAAATTTATATAAATTATTTATCAAATTTTTTTTCCATTAATAATATTTTGATTAAAAATTTTGTAAAAATCAAAATTTTTAATAAAAAGGGAGTTTTCAACAAGTTTTTGAACAATTTCGTGTATTTATGTCGTGATTCATAAATAGTAAAATTGAGTTCATTACAATTTACAATAAAGACTATTTATAACAAATATCACGATCAACAAACATCTTATATTAAAATTACTGACATCAACATTCAAGAGGTTAAGTCATTTGTCGACTATGTAAAAAAAAAAATAAGTTAAAAATACTGTAACGTTATATTGATTGGTTATGACTCAAATACAACACAATCGGTCTTTTTTTTATTTCAATTGTTATAATTTTTAGTAATAACTCAAAAAACTTATCAAGTTATTTTTGAAAAGTTCAAATCTCTTCTTAACATCATTGCTCACTTTTGAACTTTATTGTGGGGAGTAATTTAAACAAAAAGTTTAACATTTACTACTAGTTTATGCATGGTATAACTCCTTATAATTTACGTACAGAGCGCATTATAATTTTTGCGCTATCTATTCACATACGTAGAATTATAAGGAGTTATACCTTGCATAAAGCAGGCGTTAAAAGCTCAAAATGTTTAAGAAAGTGAATGTAAATGTTTATATTGTTAAAAAAATTATATATTTAGATATAATAAAATAAATAACAAAGGTGACATCATGTGAAGTGTGATTTCATTCACCTGAATGCTGTGCTAAATTTATAATAAAGTATGAATCACCAACAAAAAACTTCATCGTTATTTTCTGTACATAAAAAAATGCTTTAATCAAAATGTAACAAAGCTATGCAAAAATGAATTTTTATTAGGAACAAATCTGATCTGAAATTAGCTAATTATAACAACAATTCTTTATAAAATATTTATCTATCTGATTTTACTAAAATGAATGTTATAAAAATAGAAAATATTTTTGGTGCTTCTAGGAAGATACATTTAAAATTGGTGTTTCCAATTGCAACACCAAATTAAACCATAATTGAAAATTTATATTTCACTGATTGGTTATAGATGGATAGAGTTTAATCATAAAAAAGAAGCAAAAGACCAATGTCTAACAAACTCGTTACAGAATTAAAGTATAGCTATGTGGTAAATTTAGGCAAAAAATTTATTGGTCATAGTGTCATTTTAAATAGTTGCGTGGGTGGTTGTTCAAACAAGTTAAATGGAACACCCATTTATAATTTATATTTGCAATATTTATTTAGTTCAGTATCATGTGATGTTTATTTAAGCTGAATAAACCAATGTCCATATGTGTTTTTAACAAATAATATCAATCTTATGTAAAAATTCTAACAATAATAATATTATGATTTGAATTTTGATAAAACGATTTAAGTTAAGGTAAAACAGTTTTAGGACTCAGTTAAGTGTCATAGACCGTTAGGATGCATTGTGACATTTATTTAAATTAATTTTAATTATACCGTGTTCTCGCAGTTGCCATGTAAGCAACGCACTGTGGCTAAGGCAAGGTAGACTGACCTTCATTTTTGTCAATTATAATTTACCTGATCATTGCTATCTAAGTTCTAATCGATCATTAAGCTTAAAAAGATGGAAAAAAATTTGTCTTACATTACACCTAATTTTATCACAAAAAGTCACTTTTTAAAAATCAAGTGCATATTCCGTTGACAATTAAAACTCTAAATTTTTATTTTTTTAAACAGTTAATGACATTCACTCTAGATTTCTATCATATACTAAAATGGTATTTTACATGATATCTCCATCGAATCACTCTTCATACCACAAATAAGCAAGTAATTATTTTAATTACTTATTTACTGTATAGTTGTTGTTTTTTTTCATAGCTAACCAATTTATAAGTGGTTCAATAGAAGATTACCAAATATCGTTTTTAATTCCAATTTGAAAAAAAATACAACTGCATAAAATATGTATTTTATTTACACGATTTTGTTTCATTTCATTAATTAATCATACAATTATTGGATTTAACTAGTTTATTTTAATTTAAAAAAAAACTTTGTAGATTTAATAAAATTCACTTTGATTTTGTGGTTTATCTTGTACTAAGACAATAATGAGTAAACATAAAATAGAAAATTAATTGACCTTCCTCATTTTAAATTGATTATTTGTGTTGCGTAATCTTGTTTCATAATAATTTTCAATTTCAATTCTCTTTCGTTAAAAAAAACCATTTCTTTATATTGTGTGTGGTCATGATAAAAAAAAACAGATAATAATTTGTTGTATGCGTTAATAATAGAATAATTGGAAGAAAACATAATTGAAAAATGCGAGAATTGAGTGGCGTTGAGTGTTAACAATATTATTAGATAATATGATGAAATAATTTTAACGATCGGAAATTGCATTTAAACCGGAGTGTGATATTATATTTAAATGTCATACGGCTAATATGTTTTTCCTCATTTTTTTAATTTCACAAAACACATATAACTAGAGCCCTGATTTTTTAAATGCATGAACGTTAAAATTTTCGTTCTTTGAAGTAACAAAGTGTGTTGTCTGTTTTCATATCTTAAAAATTATATTGATGTTAAGACCATTGAAATAAAAAGCATTTTAAATATTGAATTAAAGTGTTAACATTAAAATTTACACATTTTTTGTCTTGTTAAGTCTAATCGGAAATTTAACCATTGTTTGATGAGGTAGTTCCTCCTTTTATGCAAGATTTAAATATTAAAGTTTGCATTGTTTTAAATTTTTCTTTTCTCGTTCAACATATATAATTATTTTTTTTGTAGTTTGAAGGAAAATCATTTCAATGCAAATCTAGAAGAATCATGTTTTTTATGAATTAATTATTAATTCATACCATTATTTATGAATGAATGCAACGAAACGTTACAATGCAGCTCAAACTCTTTATTTAATAATAATAATAAATAAAATATTGAATATAAAAAAACTTAATTATTTTTTTGCAAAATACATTTTTTTTTATAAACTTTTGTTTAGATTTATGCACGCTGAGTTAGGCCAAAAACCTTGACTTAATTTTCACTTTTCTTTGTTTTACTTTAACAACTTTTTTACGTTTGTCTATATGAGAAACATTCATTACTAATTATCAACACTTGAATGCAATTAAGTTGGTTCGTGGGTATGTTTGAAAAAAAAGTGTAAATGAGATGTTGTGCTAATTTAAATCTCATTTTTTTGTAAATTTTATATTTTCTTACCTCATTATTCATTTATGCAGGAAAATCTAATGCCAATTATAAAGGTAAAACTTACGTAAAAAATTTGAGAGCACAGAGTATGCAAGTAACAAAAACTAGGAAAATCAGGAAAGGCTTAATAAAATTTTTCACAATGCAGAGTATTTAAATCAACAACTTTAGTCTTAATATTTAGATTATCTTCATAATGACTATAAATCAATTATTTTTTTGTTAGTTTTAGAATGAATATTAAAATTAAAGTAACGGACTCTGAACAAAAAAATAATTTGCATTTAAGCGAATTGATAAAACCTGGTTTAATAGAATATTTATAGGTTTTGGTTATCAAAATTTCTTTAAATCTTTGTTTGCATATTTTAAAAGTGACAATGATCTATTAAATTACCGTTATTGTATTTTTTCTAGCTTAGTTTTAGTCTTCCTATGTTAAAAAATAAAATTAAAGAATTGTCATGCTACGATAAAAGAACTGTAAAAGATTTATAACCGCACCTTATAAATCCAAATATATTTAATAAGAAAGACATGATAAAATATCTTTTATTCTTTAGAACATATCAAAAATGGGATGCAAATGTTGTACGTTATTAAAGTGTATAATATTTGATTTAAAGTTTCAAATAAAACATATATTTTGTTACAAAGTATAAACATAAGTTATTAGTAATTAAAAGTGTTAAATAATGTAAGGAAGGCAAATTATTCAATTTTAAGTTCAAACCACTGAGCGTTTGGTTTCTTAAAAGTATTGTTCGAAATTTTGAGCTGTTAAAATTGACTTTTTATAAATAACACTGATATGTCATGACAGGGCAATCGACTCTACTATTTCCTTGATTGAATTGAGGCAATCAGAAAATAGGTTTTTTATCGGAAATTTTTAATAACACAAAAAGAATTGACTTGAAATTAATCTCATAATCCAATATCAAGGCTTTTTTACTAATAGACAGCTTCCAGGTTATCCATTGATCCTTCAAATTTTCCGAAAGAATAGTCTTTGATAATATGATCAAGAGTTTGAGATGGGGCACCACTAACGTAGGCTGATAAATTAATATATCTTCATCTAGGTTGTGTTTCAGCAGTTCTTGAATTTTTGGTTCTGATCCAATTTATTTTGAGTAAATCTTTAATTTCTCATCTTACGAGGACGTTTTCAAGTATAAAGTTAACTTTGATCAATTGGATAACACCTTTACTTTCAATTTCACAAATATAGTCATATCTTTATAAACACGAACAATATCATCGCAAATAATAAATAAGTCAATTATTACTTTGTTATTACATCATTTTACAGGCTGTTCTTTGAAATGTGCGTTAAAAATTCCAGCATGTGGCCATAAAGCATTTTTTCTATTGAATTATATTTCAAAACCAGCATGCAAAATTCATGGTGTCTGTAATCGGGATCATTTCGGTTCAAATTAGACAAAATAATTGCAAAAAAAAAAAAAAAAAAAAAAAATTAGATAAGTATTTGTATTGTATCAACTGTATGGTTTTTTAAATAGTCGACCGATTAACTTAAAACTAGCATGAAAACTTTTTTTGCATGTTTGTCAAATTGAGTTTTGCACGGTTTTTTTTTCATAAAAGTAATTGAAAAAAATAAAATAGATTGTACAAAAATGGAATAAAATTTAATGTTGCTGTAAAACTTTTAAAATGTATCAAGAAAAGAGAAAAGTTGAATCATTATAATGTAGATCGAGCGCATCACGCATGACCTTGCTTCACACATTTATGATTAAGCAGTCAAAATTCATAGTAAACTAACAATGGGATTCATTCAATTATAAATGAAATGTCTAGCAAAGTTTAAATCATGATGTATGATGAGTTTCAGTGAAAGTTTGTATATTTTTGGCACAACTTTAATTAAATCCAAGTAAATAAAAAAAAACCACATCTGTCGAGGTAAGTGTTTTTTTTCTCGACATAAATGTACGACATTTTCATCAACTCCAACTTCCAACAGGTTAAAGAGGAAAAACATATATTTTCATGTGATTTATAAGAATTGACAAATGTACGGTTACAATAACGTAAAGAATAAATTAAATATTAATTTTTTCAATAAGGCACCGGTAGTTTGTGTGGGAAAATTGTTAAATTTTTATTACATAAAACATACATGTATGCAAAACATGTTATTGTCAAAAAAAGTAAAAAACCCGCATTTAATGTTGAATCTTTCAACTAATTATAGTTTACTTTGAAGGGAATTAGGAAGCAAAGGTACCGCTTTCATTACAGTTGTATTGTATTTAAAACGCACAATTATACATATGTTTTTTTGTTTTTTAAATGTAATGTTATAATAAAAATTATAATTATAATGTTGTTCCAAATGTTGCGGCAATAACAAATGAAAAAATCATGGTTGGTGATTTTCGAGTTGCATTAAATTATGTTATGATTCTATAATTTTTTTACTTTAAGTTATTTCAATCATACACATTTTTCCATTTGATGTTCTCTTCATTTAAAAGTTTATGTATGAATGAAGTTATAAACATTTTTATAAAGGGTAGTTGAAATATATTTGAATCAGATATAATCGTTTTAAATGCATCGCTGCTCCTTTCAGTTTTTTTATTCAAATTAAATTAATATGAAAAAAAATATTAAGAATAAATGTAAAGTATTATTATGGTTTTGCTTCCTTTTAAAATATAACTACCACTTTATTTTCATTGAATTCACGTTTTCGATATAAAATTACTTTATTTTATCATTATTTTTATATTTTATCAAGGATTATTACGTGTAGCTGAGAATTCAAACTAAATCGATGTCTGATGATAGGCTACTTTCAATAGCATAAAATAATTTAATCCAATTTATTGTTGTTACATGCTTGCAATCAATCTAGTTATTAAATTCAAGATAGAAAATCATTTTCTCGAGTTATTATTTTGTTACTTAGTTGAAAATTTTTTTTTGTTAATTTAGTATCATAATCGAATTATCAATTTAAGTCCTACCCTCTTTAAGCAAATATAAATCCTTTAAATTGAATACAATGTAACTTACCTTTATTTATTAAGTGGATACAAAGTATATAAAATTAATTAGTTTAATTATTAAATTAAATAAAATTATTTGTTTTGAACATATGGGTTTGCTTGAAATAAAATGAAATAAAAATGAGAATGTTGAGGAGACAACCAGCTCATTTAGACAAAAGACTTGACTTAGTGTATTTTTAAAGGAAACAATTCAAATGATAGATGGATCGAACTTGTCGGAAAAATTAAAAATTTTTATTATTTTTTATTAATCTAAGTTATTATTACTAGAGCCCAAATTTTAAGTCTAGTCGTAAAACAAAAAAATCTACAGAATCATAGAGTGAAATGCACTGAAAATTTCCAGCTTCATGTTAAATAAAACATAATTGATTTATTAGTTACACATCTTATCCAAACATGCAATTTCTCAAGGTTATTAACTTTTTTGACTCTCGATTCACAAGTAAAAAAAATAGTTTTAAACTAAACAATGAAGTTATTTTTAGTGGTACATGATTAAATATAAGAAAAAATACAAATTTAAAAAAATGCTAGAGGTTATAATCATTCTCTGTCATGACTTTCATTCGTCATGATTATTATGCTAATCTTAAACTTCATAAAATAATAATCAAGCGACACTCATTGTTGGTGCTTTCTTCATATAAAACTTTTATATTTATTATTAAAAAATAAAAATTATTTTCAATTATACACAAACATCAAAGATTACAAACCATTAAAATTATGTTTAAAATGATGTTTGATTATTTTTTTTTATTTCCTTATGATTGTTGTTTTTCAAAACTTAATTTATGATTATTGATAGCATACGATGTGGAAGTATGATAAATGCAGTTTTAAAATTATTATCTCATTTATCACAGTTTATTACTACATATTTGTTTATATTTTCTTTTATAATTTTTTTTTTTTTTGGAATTTTTATTAAAATTATCTAATAGTTAAAATATCTGTAATCGAACAAAAATGAACTTCTAAATATTAATTAAATATTAAATAAGTTATTGATATAAAACAATTATCCCCATACAAAATAAGATTCAAATTTAAAATAATTTTATTAACTTTATTAATATTGAAGTATAAAAATGAAAGTTGAAAATAAAAACAACAAAGATGAATCATGAACCGTGACATTTCATTGCAAATTAAATTCACATCAAAGTACAAGTCACTGAGACAGAGAATAAAATTAAATTAATTTAAAGTACTGTCATCATCTGTTTCAAACTTGAAATTTTCTATAAAATTGATGATATTTATTGTTTACTTAGATTGAAAAAACACACTGAAAATAATGTTTTTTTTTATTATTTAGATGCGCTCTCATTATTATTGTTGAACGGTGAACTTTAGGTATCAAACTTACAATTTTATTTTTAATTCAGATGAAAGTTTTCACCTAAGAGATATTTTTCAATCTATGTTGTTCACATTATTTCACTTTTTTTCTTTATTTTGAAGTTCGAAAAAAATATGTGGACAACAACAAAAGAATTATATGTGATTGAAGACTTTACATAAAAATAATTACATTTGCTTTCTTTGGTCGTTTAAATAATAGGTTCAATGAAAATCATTCTTCAGATAAGTCATTCACAATCACTTTGAAATTTTTTAAAGTTAATGACTCGCCATTTTCGTTTTTGATGACTAAAAAAATGTTTTGGAATTGATAACTGATCCAAAGTTGTTCAAAGGCACTATTTTAAGAAATTTTTATAAAATTCTAATGATATTGTTTTACTTCACTTCATATTTATTCATCTTGATGGCTTTGATCATTAGCATTTTCTAAATACACAATATGCTTCGTTTGTTTAATTTATGAGTGTGTCAGAGAATATTTTAAACAAAAGTTGTTTGCATACCTGTTGTATCATTTCAAAATCAACTGCATTGTTTTAATTTATAAATGATTACAAAATTGTTTAGATCACCATTTATTAATATAGTATGCAATTACAAAAGCTCCATTAAATGAATCATCTTAGTATTGACCTGATATTCCCTTTTTCTTGCAATTTGATATTTTGATTTTTTTTTTGATAATGACATTATCCTTTATTATATAGAGGTTGGATGGCCGGTCCCCACATTAATTTCGCAAACTAGAAGTTAAATTTGGAGCGGAATATGGAAGTGTTTTAGTTAGTCTTGGACAAACAAAAGTTTTGGCTCATGTGACATGTAATATAATTCGACCAAATGAGGGTCTTTTATTCAAACAATTACGATTCAAAACGTGTATCAGATGAGAGTTTACAGAATACTGGAAAGGGCTTTTAAAAACTCAAGGTGTGTTGATTTAGAATCTTTGTGTATATTGTCAGAGGAAAAAGTTTGGAATATTCGAGTAGACATAAATGTTCTGAATCATGATGGAAATGTAGTTGATTGTGCCTCAGTTGCATGTCTTTCAGCATTAGCACATTTTAGACGACCAAAATTTCACAAAATGATGGAATCAGGCGATTTCGCTTTTCGAAACAATGATTCAAGTGACAGTTAAGAAGACGACAAAATGTTTATAGAATCAAACATTTGAAGTTGATTATAAATGTTTCAATTATATTTATCATTTTTTTAACTGAAAATAAATAAATGCAAAAAGGGCAAATGTAAAATAATTATTTTAATTATAATAATTAGGTGTTTTTTAAATATCGATTCTCCTTACTTCTTAGCTCGCATGCCCTTGTATTCTCCAGCTCGCATAACTATTTTAGGATTTGTGGCCTTGTCTTTGGGTGAAACTTTTGGCTTACTAACTACATCATGTTGTTTTGTTGTCGATTTACGTTCGGGAGGTGTTGCCTCAATATCTTCATTGTCGCTCTGAATGATTTGAACTTCTTGGCTAGATTGTTCTTCTTGATTAACCAGTTCAACAGTTGGTACTTTCTTCTTGTCTTAGCGTTTATCATTTACAACAACATCAGTGAGTATATTTATATCAAGGTCTAGATTAATTTGGCAAATTTTCTTGTACTCTTCTTTTTTACCCTTAGATTTAGGTGATGGTGTTGATGTTTTCTTTGTAGCAGTATTTTCAGTAAAAGAAAGATCTAAAGGCCCGCTATTTGACTGTTGAAGGCTTTCTAATGCTTGCAAAAAAATCTTTTTATACTTTTCGTAGTTGGGCTTTTCATTAAAAAGCATCACATACACCATATCAAAAAAACTTTCAACACTCACTGGATGAAAGGAATTGACATAACAGTCTTTCATCAATTTTCTAACGTTACTTTTGTAACTTTCTTTAGAGTCTTGAACTTTTTTTGGATCATTCAAACAATTTTCCCAAGGCAACTTTCCTCTACTCCAATGTATCAAGTTGTATCCTAGAATTTCCAAGTCTCCTCTCATAGTCGGCACACCGTTATGTGCATCAATACTAGTGTATTCGATTGTTCCATTATGCATTTTCATTGGATCTGTTTTGTAACCTAAGCTGGTAACGTAACGACTAGCTAGACCAAAATCCACCAAGTATACCTGTGAGTCACCCTTAAGTAGCATATTGGCTCCCTTTAAATCTCCATGAACATATTTACAATGATGAATATATTCCAAAACATCCAACATTTGCAAAGCCAATCGATATACAGTATAAATAGGAAATATTTTTCCATTTTTGATGTAGTAACTCCAAATATCTTCACCATAACGAGGCATTATGACAAAGCGATGCTTAACATCTTCAAGCATATGAGAACCACTACCTACAAAATGAGGCATTCCGAGTGAAGACAACTTATGACACTTTCTGAATGCTTCAACTGAAAACAATCAAAGAAAAACTTAATAACAAGATAAATAAAAAAAAATTACTGTATTAACATACTGTCTTCAAATTTAGCATTACGCCTGTAGAAATGCATTTCAACAAACAACGGACCGTTTTCGTGTGGTTCCTTTCAAAAAAGAAAACAATTTCAACATTATAAAGTAAAATTTTATCATTTTTAACCTACGATTTTGAGATGATATTCATAATTTTCCTCCGTTTTTACTTTATCGCTAACTTTGCTGACATAGTAGATTTCACCAAAACCACGTTTCCCAATCGATGTTCCAACAATCCAACTGACTTTAGAACTGTCGACCAAAACTGTTCCTTGAGCAACCTTCTTCGGCATTTCGTAGGTATTTTTCTTGCTTGATATTTTAGGTTTTGACGCCATTCTCATGCACGAAATTCTTGTTTCTCGTTATTTCTGAAATCTGTTACATATTTTTCTAAGCCTACTATATCATGTAAAAATTATCATGTTCATTCAATACAGGATAAAATCTAGCATCAATTAGAAATTTTTGAAATAAAAGGATTTTACTAGGAAGGAACTTCATATTCATACAAAATTCTGATGAATTTCTTATTCTACACATGAAATATGATTTTTATTAAAATTCCTAGTGAGTTGTTTAAATACACTTTAAATAAATTTTTAACTAGATAAAGTTTTTCCATCCTTCATTGCTTCTTCCAACTTTAGTCGTCTCAATTCTTCAGCTTCTCTGGCGGGCTTTGTCACTGTGAAATATGAATATGCTCTGAATCCTGCAACACCAAGACCATAAATTGTAGCAGCAATACAAGTCACAACAAATCCTTTATGTAATTTGTCAATTAGAAAACTCGTCTGGCGGTGCTTCTTCAACATTATAACTGGAATAAAAATAAGATTGAAAGTAAATATTTTATAATATTAATATAAGCAAACAGTAATATGAAAAAACTCTGCAAAAGTCATTTAATATAGTTGAGAATTTTAATAATTACTTACCTAATTAAATAATTGTATAGATCAATTTGAAAATAAAGTTTTTTATGTTGTTTTGATTTTTACTTCTCATATGTTTTCAATACGGCCAATACATGAACTAATTTGCTTGTTGAAGTTTTGAAATTTTATCTGAAAATTTTCAGTATAATTTTAGATATCCAAAAAACACATGAAATCAGAAAGAAAAATTTCAGATGTCTTCTCGATTAAAACATTCTCGATGGTTTGACACCTTAAACCTGTCAATTTGTCGATCACTACATAAAAACGATATTCAGTTTTGTCAAATTGACTTTTTCAACTCTGAAAAATTCTGAAAAAATAATCAATTTCAGCTAATCAATCTAAGAAAAAATTGCTGAAAATGTGTAAAAAAATAACGTTAAAACGGTGTAAACACAAAAATTCAATCTAAACTATAAAAAAATAATTAAGAGAGAGTTGCACAACTTTTGTGTTGGTCTTTAAATTGTTTTGTGCAATTATTTTGTCACGTCAAGTGTTTTTTTACAAAGTAAAATTTTGTGAATTTAAAAAAAGAAATATTAGATTCTGAAGCTGGATTTAAAACAATATAAAGGTAAAAATCATTACAATTAAATGCGTTTATTATGACTTGCAACAGGAAAAGACCAAGGCATCGCCCATTTAGATAAAAATTATTGCGTAGGTCCCTTGCAGAGAAATTCATATCTTTTTTCTGTTCACTCTGACATTGATTACACACATACATGATGATTATTTTGTTTGAATTTTATACAAGACTACATTTATAAAATGTTTTATCTTTTTCTTTAGTCATTTCGCGATAATAAAAGTAATTACTTGAGTTCAAACAGAAATTAAATAAATTCCGAAAGGATGTAGCGTTTAAATACACACATGAATTGAATATAAAGGTGCATGTTGTAAATTAAACATATGAGTAATCATCTGCCAGCACCATTTCATACACATGAGATTTGAATGAACATGAAAAAAAAAATAATATAAAAAAAAGAAAGAAAAATCTTTCACAAATTTAAACAAAAAAAAATACAACTACACCATTGAAAGCATTGATATCGTTCAAGGTTTTTGTTCGTTTTCCATTCATTGAGAATACATGTGAACAAAAATCCCATACATTCAACTCTACATTCTGTCAGTACTAGGAAATAAAACAAAACAACAAAAAAATCATTCCACAAAGTAGAAGTGTATATAAAATTAAATCAAAAATTATATTAAAATGACCTTTTCGCTACATTTATTCAATATATAATCAAATATAAGTGTCAACTACCCATTGATTTAGTGCGAAATTCCATCATCATATCATTGGTTTGATTACCAAAGTAAAACAAACACTGTGTCTCAAAAATAATAATAAATTAGAGCATTGATTAAATTTATCAGTGTGATATCTTCATTAACTGTCGATTTTTGACGTCCGACACAATATTGATTCAACAAAATCGAATCAACAAAAAAAATAAAGTTAATTAAATATTGGATTGATTTTTTAAATCAAATAAAAAATTTTATATGTAACTTCTGTAATCCGTAAGACACACCAAAATCAGCACAAAATTAAAGGTAAATAAATTGGAATAATCCATATCGAAATGATAAATCACTGACTCACCCTTAAAACGTGAAGTCACTTTGATGAAGTGTTTGTTTAACTCACTTACAAAAATTTAGTTTGTGACCAGGGATGGATTAATGAGAAGGGCATGGGGTACAGCGTTCCTAATGTTTTAATATTACAGCTCCATAAGTTTTATGGGAAAAATTAATTTCTCCAGCAATGCTTTTTTTTCAATGTGATTTTGCCTTTTCAAATCATGATCATTACGAATCATGAATCACATTAATAATCATATGGTCATGTTTAATTAAGTAATTTTACTTTAATTGAACAAACTGACAAGCCCATGGGAATTCAAAAAGCTTTTTGATGATGATTTGCTTTTGAGTGCTTAACCATAATCGACATTGTGAAAATCACAGTAAAAGTATTACAATGAGGTAAAAAAAAGTTGACCATAACACACCAATAAATTATCTGGGTTTGGCTCTATATCAATAAATTTTACAAACAAAACTTGTGTAATAATTGTTTTGTGGTTTTCTGCTAGATAACAAAAGTTTAAATTTCATGATAAGAACAGCCTGTGCTTATTACATGAATCTGATTTTGACATGGAACTGTAGCGGCTTTTATTGTAGTAACTGAATAAAATATGAAAAATTGTTAGCAGTGAAAAAAATGCAGAATTACTATAATTTTTGATACGCTACTGCAATTAAATAATTTCACGTACATTGTACGATGATTATTGTCATTTTCACGCTTTTATTTTAAGATTTTTTATATTTTATCACACTTTTATTGTTTATAATGAAAAAATTACTACTTGAAGTTTATAAGAATTGCATTCTCATATTTTATTTAGTTCTACCTGAATAACGCTGTAAATGCTTCCGATTGTGATACGGTTAAATAATCAAATTATTGTTTGCATGTTGATTTTTTTGTAAATAAATGCAATTTATTATTGATATTCATGACAATGTTAGTCCAGTTTTCTCCAAATGCATTTAGGCGTTGCGATTGACCAATAAATTAAATTATTAATATATTTCATTTAGAAAGTAGACGAAAAATAAGGGTCAATTAAGATTTGCAACTTTGTAGTTTCGTAAAATTATAATTCTTAACACAATGAGCATTCGAGCAGAAACATCGGTTTCAAATATATTTCTAAGGAGCGTTTTTAAATTTTCATTTGAACTTACCCATTAAGTACTTTTTAGTCAACAGCAAATACCATTAAAAAGCCAAAAGTTAAAGTTGTCGAGAGGCTTGATTCTGAAGATTTGAAAAATATCAATTGAACTTTAACACATTTTTTTATATAAGTTGACACAGACTGAAAAACGGACAATTTTTTTTTACTTCCAGGGGAAATGCACTTAAAATATATGAGAAAAACCTTATTTGCTCCAATATTTCTGTTCCAAACTCTGTAGGATTGTTCTTGGTTTACTATTTTTCACCTTTATTTATTATGTACATAAGGCCCCAAATAATGCATTCGCGGAAATAAGGGATAAGGTCTCATTCAAATAGTCCCAAAGCACTTCAAAGATTTTTTATCTTGATTAAGCTCAATATTTGATGGTAAATACTATGAAAGTTTAGTAAACCCATAAAATATGAACTTATTTACATAACATATAGCAACAGTTTACCGATAAAATAATGTTCGTTTAAAATTAGTACTTTCGTTTCATTCAATATGAAAACAATTTAGTTCTGTTACAGGTGAATTCATTCATGTAAATTCCATCAATGAAATATTTATAAACAAAGTGAGTCAATGTTGTAAGCTTGAAAATCATAAATATAATTTTCAATTTGCATCTTAAAACAAATTGAGATTATGGAACTAGCTTCAATTTATATTTCCCGACTGCTTAGTTCCTTTTAATTTAAAGTAACAAAATTATGAATAAGATAATTGACAGGTCATTTATTTCCAAGCAATAAATGATTCATAATTAAGACTCAAATCGTAAGCTGATATTAAGATAAGTTAGTTTGAAATGTGTTGCAATATTATATTATTTTAACCCTCGGTTCAGCGATAATTTTTTACCCTTACTTTCAGCGACGGGGTCTGGCCAGACCCCTAACTATTTTAAGTAAAAAAATCATGTTTTTGTTAGTTTTAGACAAAAGTCACCTTAAGTGACTTAAAGTTGTAGAGAATATTTTAAGCTACAACTTTGCTGAACTAACCAAGTTTACATTTGATGTATTAAGATCTCAAAAATGGCAAAAACGCAATTTCGTTCTAATTTTTCGGTACAAAAGTGACAAAAAATCAAATTTTCGTAAGTCTTAGGTTAAAGTGACTTGAAGCAAAGTTATAGAGAATATTTCAAGCTACAACTTTGCTCAAGTGACTAAGTCGATGTTTCATTAATTTAGAGCCCAAAAATGGCATAATACGCAATTTTGAGCTCATTTTTCGGCTTTTTTTACTCAACTGACCAGGTCCATATTGTACATATTAAGGCCAAAAATGGCAAAATAGAGAGATTTGAGCTGATTTAATGGTTTTTGAGCCATATTCATATTTTCGGTAATTGTAGGTAAAACTGGTGTGAGACAACGGTGAAGGGAATATCTTAATAGAGCTAATATATTATGTTTGTTTGTATTATGGGAAAATTTAATATTTTTTATCAAAATCTGAAAAAATCAGTTTTGAATCGTCTTGTCATGTTTTACTTTTAGTATATGCCCTTTTCATGAATGTTCTTTTCGTGATTAATTCGAGAATATTAGGTGAATCGGACGCAAAACTGTACGAAAACCTCCATTTCCTGAAAGAACTTTTAATTAAGAAACATGATTTTTCAAGCAAAAACATAAAATTTCTTAATATTTTATTTATATTTTATTTATTGATATATTCTTGATTGATTTTGAAATAATCTTTTCAACTTTGCTTCAAATCAATTTTACCTAAAAGTTACGGAAATATGATTTTTTACTGAAAAACCGAAATATGAGCTCCGAAATGAGTAGTTTGCTATTTTTCGCCTCGTATTTTATGAAATATCGACTTGGTCAGTTGAGCAAAGTTGCAGCTTAAAATGTTCTCTACAACTTTTCTTCAGGTCACTTTTATCTAAAACTCATAAAAATAGGAATTTTTTGTACAATATATTTAGGGGCCTGGCCAGACCCCGTCGCTGAAACTAAGGTGTATTTTTTTAAAACCTCCAAAACACCTAGTTCAAAAGGTTTCTGTCTGGTTTTTATTTTAAAAATTGATAGAAAACAAAATTTTAGGAAGCTACTCCGAATTTGAAGTCGCTAGCTCAATTAGAACATAATTAAATAATTAATCAAAAATGAAATGTGCCTGGCCAGACCCTGTCGCTGAACCGAGGGTTAAAAATTTATGATGTTATCTCATGACTTAAAATAATTCGCTTCATCATATTTTTTTACAAAGTTTCATAGAAAAATTCCAAGTTTTTATTTAAAACAAAACAAAATATCAAATTTTTCATGTTATTTGTATCTGATATTAAAAAAATAATAATAATTCCATAAAGATACTTGATTCTTCATATTGTGAGTCACCATCACCATTTAAATGACATAATTAATCAGGTGTTGATTGTGTTAGTATAAATTGTTACTTCTCATCACATAATATTGCTTTATATACTCACTCACACGAGATATTTTTTTCTTTTTGCAAAACAAAACAGGAGTATGAATAAGAAGTTGTTTTTATTGGTGATTGTGTAGGTGTCATTTATTTAAGCTGATTCAATGGTATCAACATCATAGGATAATTTGAATTATCATACAAATCAATGTTATTGTCAAAAGCCGGTTAAATATTGAAACATTTGAATAAAAACAGGAACATGAAGGCTATTTTGATCGTATGCACTGACCTATTTAAAAAAAATTGGGCCCTCTGTTAAAATCCTTTGGAATGCCTTTATTAAGTAAAACATTTAGAAATAATTCTTTATGACTTCATAAAATAAAACATAAAAAATGAATAACTTCATCTTTTAGAGTCCGACTTATAATTCACGTAAGACCCATAAAATATTTGTTCATGACAAAATAATTTCACCTACACAATATGACAAGAAGATTATAACCACGATGAATGTGTCTTTCTTGAAAGTGTTATGCCAGACAATTCTTTTAATGTTTACCTATTTTTTTTATAAGTAAGACAATTTTTTTTACGATTTAACGCTTGTCTGAAATACTTGTTTATTGGATTCAGAAATTCTCTAACACTTAACCAAGAACTGTGGTACTTAGAGGCCCATTAACTTTCAAAATAAAAATATTCATACTTAAAAATATATTTTTTGTTTTTAAGGTGAAAAAACCCTTTAATTGTTTGGCTTTTGAAAACCCGGTGCAAGATTCAGATTTTGAAAATTTCTGGTTGAATGTAAGCACCGGTAATAAATTCTATGTAACTTATCTTACCAGTTTCTTATTTGAATCATGTCAAGTCTAAGACTATTGGTTGTTGAACAGATTTCTAACATGTTTCTTATGTACGAAATTAAATTCAGATTTAAAAAGTTTTCATTTTGCATTGTTTTAATTGACCGTGAGGAGGTGAATAAAGACTCGGCAATAAAACATTTCCCTTTAAAATGTAACAGAATAAACAAGATACATAAAAAGTTCTCCAGCTTAGATATTTAAATCTCATGTTTAAAAAAAACAAAAAAAATATTTACCAACTCAACGTAAAACAAGTCAAAAATTTAATATAAACAGCTGTTCTAAAATCATTCATAGATATAATCATAATAACACACAAAATGAAGTCATTCAGAGTACAGTTTCGCTGATGAATATCACAAAGTATAGTAATTTTATGGGAATTTGTAGACAAATCGGATAACAACAATAAAAAGTGAATATTAACATTTCATTTTGTTGTGTTAAAAACTTGCTGTCATGTCAATCTAAAACGTTTGTGTGGCATGAAATTAAGTTATTATTATGAAAAAAGCTATAATTTGCCATAATCTTAATGAAAAATCAAGGAAAAATTAAAAATATCATATTTCAATCAATTGAAATTAAGTACTCAGTGTACAGAAGAAAAAAAAAGATGTGACATAATATTCAATAAATCACAATATTAACGCCATCAAATTTATTACGAAAATTACATTATTGCCACTTATGGAATATTGATTTGAATTGAATTAAATAATTTACATAAAGTGACATGACACAGACAAATTTTAAAAAAGTCTCTGATTTTGGTTTTGTGGTTATTTTGTCACTTTATTACTCATATTACCAGTGACTTAACACTGCAGACTATTAAATATATATCTAACAATATGACTCATGCTGCGAATAACTCAAATGGGAACCTCGATTCAATTAAATTGTTTACATTCGTTTATTTACTTTAAACGTTATTCTTCATGATTCGACAATAAATTTTATAATTTATTTTTTGTAACCTTAAGTAAGGAATCAGGCTTTAAAAATCTTATGCGAAAAATCTGCGAACGAGTAAACCGGTCAATTTAATATTATTTTGCTTTACAATATTCATTTTATACAAGGGTGCGTGATGTTCTACTTAAAAATTAATCATAGTAGAAGGTTTTTTCAATCAAGAGAATCATTCGATTCAAATTTCACATTTTATTAATTAATTTTTTTTTCTTTTTTTTAATTTCATGTTAATTGACAACAGCTGTTAATTGACATACAAAAAGAAGATATAAGCGAATTGAATAATGGCAGTTCCGCCACCTCCACCCCCAGGACCGCCACCGCCCCCTGCTCTAGGTAACGTATATAATTATCTTGATCAAAATTCCATTTAATATTTTATTTATTTTCATCAGGTAATTTAAATTTGGGTGGTGGTTCCAATGCTGGACAGGCTCGCAATCAATTACTCGCAGACATAACTAAAGGAAAAAAACTAAAAAAGACAGTAACAGTTGATAAAAGTGCACCATTAATTTCTGGTAAAGTAGCAAATTCTTCTAGTAATTCTACTTCGCATGCTCATTCCGGTAGTCAAACGTTAAGTAGACAAAATAATAATAGTAGTAATGTTAGCATGAGTAATGGACCAAAGTTGGGTGGGATATTTGAAGGTATGGCGACAATGCCAAGGCTCAAACCAGTTGGAAGTAGAACAGGTAAGAATGGTTTTTGTGTTTTTTTTAACTACAGGCTAACTACAAAAGGATCAAATAGGTGAAAGAAATTTTTAAAGTCATTCAATTTAATTTTAATGTTAACTTTGATATTAAATTCCGTCAAAATCGAAAATTTGTGTTGAATCACAAAATCCTATTAAAGTAAGTCATTCATTAATAAATTTTTGTTAACAAATCTACCGGAATGTTAAATTTTTGATTCATTTTGAAACGTTTTAATTGTTAATACTTATTTAAGTACAATTTAATTGTTTGATTTGTGAGTTTTATTTTATTTATTATGCTAGTATTTACATCATAATACAAAATAATGCTGGTTTTATTTTGTTTTACTTGAGCAATCTAGATTTGTATTGAGTAAATAGACGTTATTTAAATATTTTGTTCGATTAAAAGTGAATCATTGATCGTTATTTGAACAGTTTTATATGTATATTTGTTATCTCGCTCCTGGTTCTTGACTCGTATTTTTTGGCATAACATGATTGTTTATTTAATCTTGAATGAATTAATTTTAATGTCTTTTTTTTTTTGAATTTTACATCAATTTTCTAATAGAATTTTTATGCAGTAAGAAAGGTTTTCTGATTTAAGTACCTTTATAATAATTCCTGACAATTTAAAAAAAAAATAAATTACCAGAAAGTTTTGAAAATCTTACATTTTTTCAATTTCTTTTTACAATTACCAATTGTCTAAAAAACAACAATAATAAGGTATTTGTCATCATTTAACAAATAATATTATAAAATACATAAATAGTGCTTCCGTAGTAATTTCAATTGAAATATGAAAACTATTAAACAACATTAAAAATCGCATACATCTCATAGATGATAGTGATCAACGTATAAAAAAGAGCAATGTATGTCGTTTGAAAATGAAAACAATTTTGTTCAGCAATATTACACTTGAATACGTCTCGTTATTCCATATTCGTTACTTTGATATGATGAACATATTTGATGTACACTCTGTGCATTTTTTATGAAAGATGTATATGATATTTTAAAATGATTCCAGTAAGTGTTATAATGTGTTTTTAATTGTGATGATAAATCAAACAAAACATAAATATTTTTCTAATTAAAAAAGTATGAGTATTTTAATTGAACCAGTGAGATCCTGAAAACAAATAAACAATAAATGATTCATTTTAACTATCCATTTTCACTTTAATCTGAATTTGAGATTCTAATGTATTTAGTTAAAGCATGGAGTGGTATTTTACCTTTAAATATTCTCAAGAAAAGTATTTTTTTAAATTAATTAATTACTTTTGATAAATAGGTGCTAAAAGTAATCCGCATATAGATAATCCAACATCACACCAGCCAACTACTCCAACAAGGCAACCTGCTCCTATAAGCAATGGATCAGTTGGACTAGATTTCGGTTCAGAGTTAGCAAACAGATTAAAATCAAGAAATAAACCTGTGACAACTGACAATTTACAAGTTAATAGAGGACCTCCTCCACAACCACCCATATCAAAAGTAAATTTTATTAAATTTTATTAATTTGAATAAATACGATAAATAAAATAATGCATATTTAGGAAATTGATCAAAGCAATGAAACAAGAAGCAATTTACCTGTGATCGGACCTAAAAGAGGACAAAGGTAAAACATTTCATATACGAAGTTATATTTATGCTTGATTGCTTTTTAAAAATAGCGTGCAAAGTGCATCAGCTTCATCATCGCCAACACCATTAAATGGAAAAGCTTCACCACAGCTAGTGATACCTAATAATACGGGCATGTCATTGTTGCCAAATAAATCGACGCTTTTTTCATCATCTACGGGCACTCCACAACCACAAGTATCACCACAATCACCATCGTTTAGTATCAACAGTAATTCATCACATTTATCTAATTCATCGTCATCAAGTCCGGCACCTCCTCCTCTCCCGCTTTCATCAACAAAACCAGTCATAAATCATGGAAAGCCAAATTTAGCGCCAAAACCACCGGGCATGGTTCCCAATGTGGGCAATGGTACTCGACCAATTGTAGCTAGACATCAAAGTATGAGATCCCCGAGGTTTGTACATATTTTGATCATGATTTATAAAAATTTATTTCAATCTTTATTTTGTTAACTAGGTCTCCTCCAATTATGGGTGGTGATGGAAATCCGGTATTTCCTTCAAATGCTAACAAATTTGGCACTGTAAGAATGAAGCCATTTACTTCAACCGAACAAATTAATCAACAATTTTCATATCCAAGTATGAATATTATATTTTGTCTTGATAAAAAATTAATTGGTTTTATTGTTTTTTATAGTTCGCCCTGCGGAGCCACCACCAAAACCACCGGGTACGAAATCCGCGCCGCCTAGACCCATTAAAAGTATATCAAATACCAATTTATCAAATTTACCCCTTTCTTTAGGGCTAGGCGGTGAATCCATTCAACCACCATCACGAAATAATGTTGCCATAACGAATGCGCAAAGTGAAACACATTTAGCGATATTACACCAAATTTCTCCAAATCATCGACAACCACAATTTGAGGATCCGCCTCCATTACCACCACACAGAAATCCCCCGGCACCTCCTAAACAAGCACCAGTTATTAATAAACCAGCTGTAAGTTAAACATTTTAAATAACAAAATATTTTAACAAAACTTATAATATTTTGGTTTTTTAAAAGGCACCTGTCGCAGTACCTCCGCCACCACCAACAAGAACCACATCAAGACCATCTGCTCCAAATCCAACAACATCAATAAGTCGTATTGTAAGTGACTTGGAGACCAAATTTGCGGGACGCTTCCATACCGTTAATGAATTTCCTGCACCTCCTCCATTTCAAAATACTTATAAAACGTATCCTAGTCAAATAAGTAGTAAACAAGTGGCAAAAGGTGAGTCAATAAACAATTTTTGAATTATTTCTATCTAAATTTAAAAATAGGTGCACAAAACACGCACAAACTCATTAACAAAATCTAATTTGGTTTAAGCTTAACATACTCTTTATTATTTAGTAATAATTAGTTTAGATATCAATTTCATTAAATACCATTTCGGTGTTGTTGCAACTTGTAGTCATTTTAAAAGTAAATATTTTCATTTTGTACTTTTTTATTAATTTAATTATGCTTTTATTTTATTTCTGGTTTGAGTTGTAATTGTAGATTATTAAACTTTTTTTGGTTATTAGTTGTTTCTTTATTTAAATGGAACTCGATGCGGTTTAATTACTACATTTTTTCATCTTATCCAATTTTTAGTTAAATATTATTATTTAGTATTGGTGATTAGAAATTAAGTTGAAAACAAATATTTATAGAACTGCATGGTTCTCAGCATGAATTCTTACTTTATAAATTTAAATTGTATTTCATGATACATTTCATTTTGCACTCGAATTTTCTATTATTTTTTTTAATTTTATTTTGAATTAATTTGAAGTAATTTTAAAATCCGATTTCAATTAAATTTGAATTGAAACAAAAAATTCTTAACAAATAAATTTTTATTATTAAAATTATCATGAAATTTAGCTGAGAACCGAAAAAAACGAGCTCCCAGTCCACCATCGTGTAAACCACAAGGGGGAATTCTACAATTAGCTGACAAATTATTTTCAAGTGAATCTACTAATTGCTAATTCTATTATTATCTTAATAATAAACGTAGTTTCAAAATATTACATAAATTAAAAGTTATTATAAAAAAAATCGCTTTATTGTAAAATAATCGAACGGGTTATGTTGTATAGTTTTAATTGTTAAAATATAAATAAAAAGTTTAAATAATCTACTTATTAGGACTCTACAAAAAAAATAAATTACAAGAAAATTAAAATAAATTAGCATAATTAATTTTAAAAATCAAATGTTACAGGTTTTAACATTAAATTAACGAAAGCAAAAGTATTTTAAAGTAAATAATAAACAATGTTAAAAATATCTTACTAAATGTTTTTTTCGTAAATTTTAATCTTAGTTCAAATTTTACTTCTGTAGAAAAATTGAAAAACTGTGACGCACTTATTATCACACAACACAAAAAAATAATTTAGCTGAATATTTTTTTTGTCAAAAAAAACCCTATTTTAGTCCTCTTTTACTTTCTTTATATTTTATACTACTACTTTTTAATGATGGTCAACAAATTATTTTCCGAGTAAACTTGAAATTAAGTCTTGTACGCCCATGTCTAGTAAATGTGTTTCTCATTAACATAGAAAATTTAGGTCACTCTTATAATTTACAACCCAATCTACATCCCCTTGATCAGATTGTGGATTGCCTACTTGAGCACAGATTTCAGTTTATCTTGGTTATTTGTTTGATACTTCGATATTTTCCCCGTAAAATATTTAAATAAACTTATTTATCCAAAAATGATATTTTAAGTTAAAATTAACATGCATTGTGAATTTAAAAAAAAAAGATCATTACTTTTCAGTCCTGTCATTTGTAATATAAATTCAGAGATAAAATTAATTTTCTGCTAAAACCTTAAATCTATGCTATGATTATATTATTTCCAATTTATTTCTACATTTTTACTCTAAATGTATAATATAAATGTATAGCTAATTATTTATATATTTTTTTTTTAAATTTATGAGCTCATTTCATTATCATTCGTTAACAA
This sequence comes from Culicoides sonorensis, assembly GCA_900002565.1. Taxonomy (NCBI): domain Eukaryota; kingdom Metazoa; phylum Arthropoda; class Insecta; order Diptera; family Ceratopogonidae; genus Culicoides; species Culicoides sonorensis. The sequence goes on along the minus strand of LN483353.1, from coordinate 661,647 downwards.
AAATAGATTTCATTCAATTTTAAATTAAAATTTTTAAAATCAAAAACATTATATTAAGTGTTGTAAAACAAGATACAATGAAAACAATTCATTTTGATGTAAATTATGTGTTCAAGTTCACTCTACTCATAGATAACAGCTTAATATTGATAGAATCAATGCACATTTCAAACAAATCTTAATCATTAATTTTTATTTCTTTTTTCATATTTTATTTTTTTTCTTATGTAAAATTATTCAGGATAAGATATTTAAAGCATGCATCGCCAAAAATTTGAACAGCACACAGTAAAATGAGGATTCAATTCAAAAGAGAAAAAAAAATATTATGATGAAATACAATAGTAACGAAAGTTAAACCAATTCATCATTGCAAATTCCAATCATATCTAACAATATCAAAAACAATACACAAAGATAATTATAAGATTGTAAATTACAACGTATTTTAAATTAAATAATTATTAATAAAAAATACAACGCACTAAAAATGTATTATGTTCCATATAATTTTTTTTAATATTGAAAAATAGAAATTTCTTACCATGGCTTGGAGAAATATCCAAATAAAACTATTTCCCACTCTCTCTCTTTCACTTTTTAATCAAAATTTACCTTAAAAATGTTGAAACATCAATGTTTTATATGAGGGATACTGTAAAGAGGTATCTTTATGAGCCATTTCAATTTATTTTATTAAATTACTGTCAGATAAGTCAAAATATGAAAAATAATAATAAAAATTACTTAAATTTCTAATTGTTACCATTTATAATCTTATTTTATCAATGTTAGGAAGGAACATTCTATTGTTAGCCCTTTTAAATTATCATACTCTCTTCTGAAATGTTAAAAATATTAATTTTGTTGTAACTTTTAAATCAAAATGTATTATTAAATTAAACTTAGTAATGAAAATAACAACAAATTTCTTATTAATTGACAAACATGTAAAACGAAATAAAAAAAAATTTATATAAAGGATTGCTATATTATTTATTATTATTAACATTATAACTAGTCAAACCAATCAATATTAAATTTCTAAATTAACATAGTAAATAAAAATGCAATTAAACAAATAAATAATGATGATAATAAAATTAAAGAATAAAAAAAAAATATCATTAAAATGATTATAAGTAAATATAATGACAAATTAGGTACATAAACTTTTTTTAATCAGAACCTTATGTTGTGCATAAAATTTTACTTTTAATCCTTGTTTTTCTTTAAAAAATGTAATGCATTTTTATTTTAACTTTTAAATTTTAATTCTTATTTAGATTTTTTATTATAATATTGGAAAATTTTCTAATTAAATCAAGAAATTATTTTATTTTATGTTTTAAATTCATTTAGTGCCTATTAAATAGTATAATTACACGATAAATAAATAAAAAAACAAAAACAAGTAAAAACAAAAATGATTTATTGTGAAGTATGTTGGATCAAAAAAATAAACGATAATAAAGTTAATAAGAAAGAACAAAATATATATATATATTTAAAATGATATGTACTTACATAGAATTTTAAGTTGAAAATTAAATAAAAAGAAGAAAAGTTATTTTGATAAAAAAATTTAAAATGTTTTTTATTGAAATTCATCACCCTAGCGCCTGACTGACCTGTTAATTTCACATCGATAAATTTGTCGTAGGTATTTTTAGTATATTAAAAAATCAAACATTTATTACTCTAAAATAAAAGATCAAACTCATTTTAATTACAAGACGCAGAATGTGTCTTAAGTCCTTGTGGTTGATTGAAACCTTTGTCACATTTAACACATCGGTATTTTTTAACTTTTTCATGTATACCCATATGTATTGTCAATGCACTTTTACGATTAAAGGCACGATTGCAAACATCACATACAAAAGGTTTCTCGCCTATTTTTATTAAAAGAAAATCAAAAAAGCTTTAACAAATTAAAAGAAAAAAAAATCACCTGTATGTATTAATTTGTGTCGCTTTGTTTGCTCTTTACTACTAAATTTTTTGGAACACACGTCACATTCAAAATTCTTTTCTCCTCGATGACTCTTCAAATGAACATAATAATTACTTGAGTATCTAAATTCTTTGCCACAATTTTCTTCTGTACACTTGAACATCTTCAAATCTGAATGTGTAAGCAAATGTTTTTTCAAACCTGATTTTTGGGTAAAATCTTTGTCACAAATATTACATATAAACGGTTTTGCAGTTGTTTGATTATGACTTAACATATGGGTTTTTAAACTTGCAAGTTGTCGGTAAGATTTATCACAATTTTCACATTTATACATTCCAGAATGTGTTGCTAAATGACCAGTATATGCATTTTTGGTTTTAAATCTTGCATCACACTGATCGCATTGATATTTCTCAACATCCGAATGTAAATCCATGTGATAATTGTAACTAGAAAGTTTACTTAAAATCTTTCGACAGATCTGGCATTGATATCCGAATTTTTGTTTTTTATCGGATCTTGGTTTATATCTACGAAATTCAATTGTATTTGGTGTTTCTGTGATATCTGTAGTGTTATCATGTACCAAATCTTCATCTTCTATATCAGGACAGTCAATATCTTCTAGTAAAACATCTTCTTTTGCATCAATTTCAATCAACTCAATATTATCAGCGTCTTCATCAAGTGTGGCTAATGTCCAATTTTCAGTACATTTTTCTTGGTATTCGTTACCTTCTTTATTCACATTTGCACTAAATGTTTCATAGACTTTCAAGCAGTCTCTTTTAAAGGTTAATGCTTTGACCAACCTTAAAATACACTTTGTACACATAAATGAAGGCAAACCATCATTTTTTGAAACTTCTACTGTTAAGATTTCATGCAATAGTGTTGAGAGAGTTACAATTTCATTCAATATTTTTCCCTCCTAAGAATTTTAAATTACATGATTATTGGTTTGATAGAAAAAATTAAGAGTTACCTTGAAAATTGATTTTAATTCACCACCAAAGGTAAGACAAACTCTACATTGATCTGCATTCATTTTATCTGATAAGTTTCTGCTTATTTAATAAATATTCCATGATTTTTAGTTGATTAAAATATTAAAAATCAAGAGACTTTTGATAAAACTTCGTTATTTATTTTTGTTTTTGTTTGGCCACTTAAATAGATGCTAGCTGGGCAGATGAACTGACAGTTTATGCTAACTGGAAATTTTATAATTTGTATGAGGTGTTCAATAAATTTCAAAATCTAATTTGTTTTCCTTATTCTTTAATTTTAAAAAGGTATTATTTCTCTATTCTACATAATTAAAAGAAATTTGAATGAAAGAAATAAAAAAAATCAAATAAAGAAGTTTATTAATTGAAATAAGTTTTTGCATGCTTGTTAAATTTTCTGTGCATCTGGTACATAAAACAAATTACCCGATTATTTTCAGGTCTCGTCAGAAATATGACCCCCAATCATTATGTAAGCGATTTATCAGTTGCTGTAATTTGTTCGAGTAATATGAATCGAAGTATGGAAGCCCATGCATATTTAGCAAAAAAGAATTTCAAAGTAAGATCTTTTGGAACCGGAGACAAAGTCAAATTACCTGGTACAGCTGCTGATAAGCCAAATGTGTATAGTTTTGGAACGCCATACGATGAAATTTATGAAGATTTAGCCAAAAAAGATAAACAATAGTAATATTATAGTAACGTTAGCTTAAAATAAACCATACTCATTATATTTTTAATTAGTTACACACAAAATGGTCTATTACATATGGTTGACAGAAATAGAAGGATAAAAACTTGCCCTGAAAAGTTCCAGCTATGTGATGAAATGTTCGATATTTTGATAACGTGTGAAGAAAGAGTGTATGATCAGGTATTTTTAATAACCCGAATTTAATTCAATGTACTTTATTTTTACATATTTGCCAGGTGTTAGAATATTTTGAGTCAAGAGAATCAACGGAAAATCAACCAGTTCATGTCATTAATGTCGATATTCCGGATAACCATGAGGAAGCAACTGTTGGAGCCTTTTTAATTGGTGATATGATGGCAATGGTAATAATGAGAAAAATTTTAGACAAAATAATAATAAAAAATATTAAAAAAATCATGCAATATAATAATACTTTACACAACAACAACAAAACTGTCTTTGCCCATCTGCCTTTCGTTTATTTTTGCCCATGACCATTTTAGAACTTAGTTAACTATCAAATGACAGGATTTCAATCATGTTTAGGAACACTGAAATTAGGTTAAAACACGCCTGTACAAAACCTTATCTTCGTTAGAATGTGTTTGAGGTTTCAATTAATAAACCATTACAATTATTTTAATTTCTGGTAAAATTTTGATATTTTTATACAAAATAACGTGTTTTTCAATAAATGAGCGTCCATTTTCGTATTGCTAAAGGCATTTTAGTACATTTCATGACTTTTCTATTAACTTTTCTCAACAGATAAGACAGGATAACATCAATTGATATGTGAAATCATGCATCCTGTTCTCATTCTCAAGGTTTTAACTTTCGTGGGGATCTTATGCTTTATGTTTTTTATATGAAAGAGGTTCAGGAGACGATTTCTTTTTTATAGTTGAAATACGTGCTCAATAGGAGATAAAGTCGCGTCATTTTAATTTATAGAAATAAATCGCTGAATCTCAAGATAATATAGAAAGATACCCTGAAAATATTTCACAAAAGGTCTAAAAGTCAAGATGCACATACGGAATAATTTGTTCATTTTCTCTATTTATATAATATATGTATTTTCTTCATGAAAGATATTCAACTTAGATCGAGGAGGATTTATTTATGAAACCTGCGAGTAGATGCATTCTTTCAAAAAATAGTCTTAATGATAAGATTCTTTTGTCTTTCAATTCTTGTACAAATGACCAATAGTTGAAAAGAAATAAATGCTATTCTAAATTTAATAACTTATAATTGTTTCTAATGTTCATTAAAAATATTTTATTCTATATTTAACGTCTGTTTTCTTTTTATTTTAGATGGCCACAAGTGACGACCTTGACAATGAAATTGATGAGTTACTTCATGATTTTGAAACGAAAACAAAACGTTCTGTTCTTCATTGTGTAATGTTTTATTAATGAATTATAATACATATTTTTATTTTTAAATATACAAATCAGGGATCGTTCTTTAATGTCGTTTTTAAATTTTTACTGTTCAAATATACTTCAAACTCAAAAAACGAAAGAAAAAAATATGTAAACTTTTACAAAAGAACAATATAAAGAATAATAACAATTATTTCTATAAATAAAGAAAAATTATATTATAAAGTATAAATTTGAAAAAAAATTAGTGTTCATCTAAATGAGCATAAGTTTTCCTCAATTTTTCCCTCTTTTGCTTTTTTCTATGTTTCCATGGTTTATCACCGACTCCCACAAGACTCACCATCGAACCATTCACGCTTGTAGATGCTCCATTTGTGTTTGATGGAACAGATAATGCTCCTGTTCGAACATTTGGAAAATTATACCTTCCCTTAACGTATGCTGATGTATTTTGAGTTTTGAAAAACTGATCATCAATAGACTTTGCTTGACTTTTATCAATTTTCATTGCACGTTGTTGTCTAGGAGGCAATAATTCAATTTTTATTTCATTTTTTTGCCGTTCCGGAAATGTATGAAATTGTGATTGTTCAATTCCTGGAGGAGCGTAGCAATAAATTAATTTTCCATTCACATAATCCTTTAACACAATTCGAGCACTTCTAGATTGATCAGGTTGACCATTTGAAGTCATGAAACCTCGAATATCTATGAATAAAGTGAAAGAAATAAAAATAATTTACAATACTCAATTGTTTAAAACTTACATGCATGTGCTAATAGCAGTTCTTCAGCATGTGGTGGCCTATTTGGATCTTCTCCTTCTACAGGTTTTGCAATCATCATTCCATATTTATCTTCTAACACGTGTTTCGGTATTAATTCACACAATAAATTAACTGGAGGCACATAATCTCTCATTTGATCTATTGGAAGAATTCCATTTAAAATCATATCAGCTTTAGTAGCAACAAAACTGGGAAACACAAGTCCTGGACAATCACAGAGCATAAGTGTCTCATCAACGTAAAGAGTTTGAAAATGTTTTGTTTTTCCAGGTGTTGCAGACACTGAAACTTTTTTTTCAGTCAATATGGCGTTAATTGTACTACTTTTACCTACATTTGGATAACCAACAAGTCCAATCGTGCTTATTCCAGTTGTATATGGTTCAGAAATCTCAATTGATTTGAAAAATTCTATCAATTCAGTTCGTGTCAAAATATCGTATTCAGTTTTCTGTTTGATATTTAGACTTTGAATTCCTGATTCTAAACTTTCTTTTTTACTTTCTTTTTTGGAAACCTTTTCGTCTTCTTCACTCTCTGAATCCTCATTATCAGCAGAATCACTTTCACTGCTTTCTTCTGGAATTTTTTCTAATTCTTCATCAGCCATTGTTGCAGAGAAAAAAGCGAATTTGACACCTTGTTCATTGAAATACTTTGCCCAAGTTTTTCTTTGTTCTTCATTCAAGAAATCAGACTTATTCAGTAAAAGCATATTTTGTTTTGAGGGATTCACTTCTTTGACATATTTTTCCAAGTCTGTACAACGGAATAAAAGAGGATTTCTTGCATCAACAATTTGTACAACTACATCACTTCGTTCAACGACTCTCCACAATTGTCTCCAGAACTCTAAATTTTTTTCATATGGGGTAAGTAAAAGACCATCATTTTCTTGCAACATCGCTAAATTCCGACGCCATTCTAAGAACTCCGCATTTTCTGCACTCTGTAAATCTTCCGCAGTTGTGTTATCATCCCATTTTGGTCGTCTTGGGATACGAACAACATCTTTTTTTGCTTCATGTCGTTTTTGGAGATCTACTCTTTCAGCATGTGTCAAAATTCCAACTTTACTTTTGGGATTGATGAAGGTAATATTTAATTTTTCCGCTTGAAATTCTGTACCAGCAAGTTCGGCTGTCCTCAAAAACTCTTGAAACGATGATTCTTCAGTAACAGATTGCAAATTCAATCGTCCCCAGTCATATCCATCCTGAACTTCGGTTGTATGAAGCTGTATTGAAATGTAAATAATCATAGTTTCTTTACAAAGAAATAAAATAACAAATGCTTACCATAGTATCATTATCCACTTTTCTACGATTGCCATGATTGAATCGATCCTTTATTAGGCTTCGTCCTAATTGATTTGGTTGTTTTTTCTTTCCCATTCTTAAATTTTTTAAATGGGAAATCTGATTTCGTGATTGTTGCCTTGATTCAAAAACACATGTGCATGTTGTCAATGAGAAAGTATTAAATGTAGACTGGGATTGAAGTTGCCAAAAAATCTGATTTCAGAAAAGTTTTTTGATGAAGAATATTTTTTAAGTAAAATTTTAAAGGATTTTAGGAATCGCTTTTCGCAAATATGGATCTCTTAGGATCAATACTCAACTCGATGGATAAACCACCATCTACAGATGAGAAAAAGAAGGAACAGATGAAAAGTAATGACCTTGTACTGATAAATGTTTTGATTGTATTTTATTTTGATTTTTTCCAAAATTTAGAACAAAGAGAAGAAGAGGAAAAAATTAAAGAAAAACAAAGAAAAGAGCTGCAACGATTCCGAAAATATGCTGAAGAGCGAATTTCTAGGTTTTTGAATGATGAGCGAAAGTGCCTACAGTTTCAGCCTCTCGACAGTATAATGCGGGGTATAATGTGAGTAAAAAAATAAAACTTTGGAAAGGTTTCTAAATTATACTTCTTCAAAAATAGTCATGACATCGCAGAAACCAATAAATTAGTAACAATGGGCTTTGGAATCGACGGAATCGATCGTTACATTGTTGTCTATAAAAAAGAACATTTTCCTCCGTCTGAAGATGAAATTTCAGCTCGTAAAAACGGTGAAGAATGGAATGAAGAGACTGCAAAAATTTATGCTGAACGCGTAAGAATCTTTTTTTTTTGAATTGATATTTGAATCATATTTTTTTTAATTTTAGAGGGAAGAATTAGCAAAACGCTTGGCTGAAGAAAAACCTTTAACAGAACAAGAAATAAAACCAAATTCAAATTACAAGGATAAATATGTGCATTTGATTGGTCAAGATGCTGCTCTTGATGCTGCCAAACTCACTGTTTCTAATAAAACTTATGGATACGGTAAAGAAAATTTACTTCGTCTAATAAATTTTGGTTAATTCATTATTTTTTTTTAGTTCCAAGTGAAAATAAAAAAGATTTGCGTTCAATTGAACAGACGATGGCTGATATACAAGCAAAAAAGAAACAAAAGACTCAACACCAAACAAATTGAGAAAAAAAACCAAAGTTTGAAAAGAACAATAGTATTGTTATTTTATTATTAAAAAGCACTTTTATAGAGTTAAATATTTAAAGAAATTTCGAATGCAATCACGTTAAAGGACTCATTAAAAAAAAATCAAATAAAAAAAACATTTCTTTATATTTTCAAATTGTGTCGTATAAAGGTTCTTCGAGTTCTTCTAATGATTTGTCTGGATGGTTGTGTAACAATTTGAATAACCCAGTCCCAATATTTGCTGGCATACCTAGAATAATTCTTTCGGAAACACCATCAATCGCATCCGTTTGACCATAATAAGCAGCATCAAATAAGTGATCAGCAGTTTTTTCGAAAGAAGCCAAATTAAAAACTGACTCTCGCATTTTTGCCAAACCATGACGAGTGATACCTAATAACATTATAAATATATAATTCTTGTCTAACTCATTTAAAATTCAAATTTTCTTACCTAAAACTTCTCCTCTGGCTGTCATTTGACTAGCTAACAACATTATATGACGATAATCTACACTCATTCCATGTCCTTCCATTACATCAGTGATTTCCTTGACAATAGTCGTTCGAGCTGCCTCGATTCCTAATGTGGCATACACCTCTAAAATGTTATTACTTTTTGTTTTTGTTCCAATAACACCATAAGTTGCCATAACATCTCTTAATCCAGTTCCTTCAACACATAATTTATACGTATTAGGTTGTACTGTATCATCAATGGCAATCACGGCTCTCGAAATGTTTGGTAATCCAGCAATGACGACATTAGGAATAAGTGCAAGAAGTCGTTGCATCTCAGAATTTAAAGCATTTGCATGTTTTGAAGAGTCAGGTCGAATAACAATCAAAGAAGCTCCTAAAGTCTCAACAAGATTTGCTTTGAGCTTCAATTTTGATGTACACAAAGAATATTTTATCGTTGCAGCATTTACTTCCAGTCCTAATACACGAATTCGATCCAAGTCTAGTTTGACTAACAGGAAACAATCATCATTTTTATAAACTTCATCAATACACGTGGATATTTCTCCTAGTGTTGTCTTTTCGATCCGAGCTTTTACTTTTCGAGCAAATTCCATGTTTGTGTTATTCTCGATTTCTGCAGTTATAATTGGTGTAGAGATACTCTTAGTTGCATTAATAATTTCCACAACACGAGGTACACCTTGAGTGATATTCATAGAGGCAACTCCAGCAAAATGGAACGTTTTGAGTGTCATTTGTGTACCCGGTTCACCAATACTTTGAGCAGCAAGGGCCCCAACTGCAGTTCCAGGTTCAGTAACAGCTTCATTATACTTGTCTTTACACATATTCAAAAACAATTTAATGTTTTCAACTGTAACACGCTCAATTTCATTTGATATTTTTGGGTATTTTTTGAATTTTTGTTCATTTTTCAATATACGTGCTTCAATTTCTTTCATATGCGTTAAACAAGCATCTTTAAATACCTGACTCATGTTTGAATATTCCTCAGATTCTAAAACTTTTTGGGTGACATTTATAATATCAGCAGCCTTTATACTTTTTGCTTCACGGTTTGGATTTATTGCTCGCAAATGCATCCATTGTCTTGCAAAATCCACAGGCCTATTTTTGGATTCCATAAAAGTAGGATCAAGACCATCTGCACCGTATTTAAATTCAACGACTTCATTAATGGCATTTCGGACAGTACCATCATATTGAACCACTAGATCTTCTAAACACTTTACTAATCTTCGTTGCAAGTATCCTGTTTCAGCAGTTTTAACTGCTGTATCAACTAAACCTTCACGACCAGCCATTGTGTGGAAAAAGAATTCAGTGGGAGTAAGACCAGAGAAAAAACTGTTTTGGACAAAACCTCGAGCAGCTGGAATTTTAGAATATTTTTCAAAATGTGGCAATGCACGATCTTCAAATCCATTTGGAACTCTTTTTCCATTGATAGCCTGTTGACCTACACAAGCAATCATTTGTGAAATATTGATATTTGACCCTTTTGAACCAGACTGAGCCATAATCAAGGCACTATTTGTTGGATGAAGTTCACTAAAACATGCTTTAGCTGCTAATTCTCGAATACTAGATAACTCTCTTAACATCATTGATTCAAGGGTTTCTTCCATTGTGCATCCAGGCTGGCACTGTAATGTTCCATTTTTGACTTGCATTATGTATTCATCACACTTTCTATAACCAATATCTAATAAATTTTGTTTTTTCTCCAATAATCGTCGACTTGGTGTGACATCACCGATTCCAAATGAAAATCCTCGATTCATCATGAAATACGAAGCCATTCTTGCCAATCGCCACATACTTTTCGTTGCATAATCTTCACCAAAATCTCTAAGAATAATGTAAAATATACTAGATTTTGTTCCTGATCCAAGTGTGCTCTTATCCATTGATCCGGTTAAAAGCTCTGAATTTCTAATTGTAACCCAAGAATCTTTAATACACATATCTTGACCACTTGTGTAATTTTTACCTTTCACCGAGAGATTTGCCATTACTGGACACTTTTTATTAGGTCTTAGGATCAATGAAAAAATCTGTTTCCCAGTCCATAATCGTCTGGGCTTCATGATTGCTGGTTTTGGTAAGTCTATTCTCATACTGGCATCAGGTCCAGCTAACATACAAGCCGCCAATTGCATTGCTTGATCTCGTGTCAAAAATTCATCTTTTTGTGTAAGTAAATATCCACCAGTTATAAAATCTTGTGTAGCTGCAATTAGAAGCTCACCATTTCTCGGTGTGATTAAGTTTGATTTGTTTCCCATTAGAATCAAAGCTTCAGCACGTGCTTCTTCCGTTTGAGGCAAATGCAAATTCATTTCGTCACCATCAAAATCAGCATTGTATGGTGTACACACACATTCATTAAAACGAAAGGTTCTTTGAGGTTGAACTTTTGCAACGTGAGACATTATACTAAGTTTGTGTAAACTTGGTTGACGATTGAATAAAACTATATCTCCATCTATTAAATGCCTTTCTACAATATCACCACATTTAAGGTCATGAGCAACTTTATCGCGATTTCCATAAGCAAGGTATTTCTTAAAGGCAGTGCCTTTTTGTTGAACATAATTTGCACCAGGATGAATATCTGTACCATTTTTAATGAGTTGACGCATTTTGTTAATATTTGCTGACGTGACCCGTTCAGGAAAAGTCAAAATTTTTGCAACACGATCTGGAACACCTACTTGATGGATCATTAAATTTGGATCAGGTGAAATAACTGTCCGGGCTATAGTATAAGAATGATAATGTTAATTTTTTAACAATTCAAAAATTTATAATCAAAAGCAATCACCTGAAAAATCAACACGTTTTCCTGATAAATTTCCACGAAAACGACCTTGTTTTCCTTTTAATCGTTGAACAATTCCGCGCGAGGCTTTCTTTGGTGCCATGTTAAGCGGAACACCAGAAACTTCACTGTTAAAATATAAAGCACAATGTAATTGCAAAAAATCCCAATCTTCCTGTATCAATTCAATCTTTCCTCCAGAACTCATGTGTTTTGCAATTACATCATTAATCAAAAGAATTTCACTTTGTTTCATAGTTAAATCATCTTCAGTTGTTCCAGATTTTACATCTGATATAACTGAAGGCCGAATACAAGCAGGAGGAACAAACAATCTCGTTAATATCAAATTACTTGGATTTGCTTTTGGTGATGTCATTCCCAACAGAGCAACATCTTGTTTCGGAATTTCTTTAAATAGATTGGAAACTTGTATTGGATTCAACTCTTCCATAAGAGAAGATGGGCCCAAAAGTTGTGTAAGTTCTTTGTTTTCTTGAGCTGACTGCAATATTTCCTCTAATGCATTTGTTATTAATGGATCTGAGGGCTTTTTTCCTCGATATGGTTCATGTAAAATTTTCATTAATCCTGGACCTTTCTTAACCGTGCCATTAATCGCTCCACAATATGGACATTTATTGAACTTTTTCGCCTTCACTAAGATCTGGTGATGCAGGGCTTTCTTAGCTAAGTAAGACAAATTTGGATTTTTCAATTTTTTTGTGTATAGAACTTTATCCTCCTCTTTTAACATCACCTTTGCACAAGTCTTGCAAATGGTTTGTAAAATTGTGATTGTTGCTCGGAAATGACCAACATGAAAAACTGGCAATGCTAAATCTAAATATCCAAAATGACCAACACAGTCATTTAGACCTTGATTACAAGTTTCACATTTTGCATCTTTTTGACTGATTCCCATGCGACGATCCAGTACTCCATATGGCACAGGTGTTCGAAGCTGATCCTGATTGTAAAGATTTTTTCCCACAACTTGTATGTGGGCTTCTTGTTGAATCAAATCAGCACTATCAATTCCGAAAGAAACATGAGAAATTTTCTTAGTAAGATCAGCTTCTCGAAACTGCTCTTTTGGCATGGTTAATTAATGTTGAAAAATTATTGTGATTAATTTAATATTTTTTTTTATTTATTCATGATGTACCGGTACACACGTTGATTTTATTTTAATCAAAACATTACAACAGTACTCACCCAAAACATGATATATTTTGTTTTCAGTTGATAGTTCTATTTGGTTTTTCAACAAATCACGATTTTTGTTATAAGAAGATATCTTCATTCATATAAAATACATTTTAAAAACCAAAATTACACCTTGCTAGCTAGAATTGTTCAAATTGAAGAATTTCCCGAAAAATTCATTAGAAATTTTACGTGTCTACCTTTCAATAAAAAATTAACATGTCAACACGCTTATTCAGACACATTATCTGTCAAAATATTTGGATTTCAGTGGACTGCAACGTGTAAAGTGAGTCAAAAAATATTAAGGAAGGATTATCGATAAAAAATAAAAGATCATATTGTGAAATTAACAAAGGTAAGAATGAGTAATATTTTAAAATCATTAAAACATTACTTAAAATTCCAAATTTCATTTAAAAAATTCTGTTTTTTTTTTAACTTGTTACACTTTCGATTTTCTTTTATACAGCGATAAAAATCCTTTCACCTATCACGTTCATACACTTAATACAAAATTCAGAGCACAATGCACTTTTACAATCTATCAATGAATGTAATTTGTATTGAACATTGAACGAGTAATGTTTCCTGTTTTAAAATAATATTGCATCATATTTTTTTCTTATTCCAGCACACCAATCAATATGGATACAACATTAACAGCCAAGCAAATTCGTAACATTTTTCTGGATTTTTTCAAAGAAAAGGAGCATCTTTATGTTCATTCATCATCGACAATTCCACTGGACGATCCAACCCTCCTCTTTGCAAATGCTGGAATGAATCAATTCAAACCAATTTTTTTAGGCACCGTTGATCCAAATAGTGATATGTCAAAGTGGGTACGCACTGCAAATACGCAAAAGTGTATTCGTGCTGGTGGAAAACATAATGATTTAGATGATGTTGGTAAAGATGTCTATCATCACACATTCTTTGAAATGTTAGGAAATTGGTCATTTGGTGATTATTTCAAAAAAGAAATCTGTACATGGGCTTGGGAATTATTAACTGATCGATTGAAACTTCCTAAAGAGCGGTTATATGTTACGTATTTTGGTGGTGATAAAAAGGCTGGACTCGAACCAGATCTAGAATGTAAAGATATATGGATAAAGTTGGGTGTAAAACCAGAACATGTTTTGCCTGGTAGTATGAAAGATAATTTTTGGGAAATGGGAGAAACAGGACCTTGTGGACCATGTTCTGAATTACATTTTGATCGAATTGGAGGAGGTCGTAGTGTCCCCGAATTAGTTAATCAAGATGATCCTGATGTTTTGGAAATATGGAATCTCGTATTTATACAGTATAATCGTGAACCCGATGGAACACTTAAATTATTGCCCAAAAAGCACATTGATTGTGGAATGGGTTTTGAACGATTGGTTTCTGTAATCCAAGATAAGCGCTCAAATTATGATACCGATGTTTTTGTGCCACTTTTTGAGGCGATTCAAAAAGGCACAAATGCTCCCAAATATCAAGGACGCGTCGGAAGTGACGATGTTGATTGTATAGATATGGCTTATCGAGTATTAGCTGATCATGCACGAACAATTACAATTGCTTTAGCTGATGGAGGAATGCCTGATAACACTGGTCGAGGTTATGTACTACGTAGAATTCTTAGACGTGCAGTTCGATATGCTACTGAAAAATTAAATGCTAAACCTGGGTTTTTTGCAACTTTGGTAGACACGGTTGTAGATCTCCTTGGCGATACATTTCCTGAACTTCACAAGGATCCTCAAAGTATAAAGGATGTGATCAATGAAGAGGAGGAGCAATTCTTAAAAACACTGGTGCGAGGAAAAAATTTATTGAATCGAACTATTGCAAAATTGGGTGACACCAAAGTTATTCCAGGTGATGTTGCTTGGAGGTTGTATGATACATATGGGTTTCCAATTGATTTGACTCAATTAATGGCCGAAGAAAAAGGATTGACAATTGACATGGAACAATATGAAAAATCAAAACACGAATCTTACATCTTATCACAAGGAAAAGTTGGAAGTCAAATTTTAACAATTAATCTTGATGTACATGCCATAAATGAATTGAAAGAAAAGAACGTTCCATTGACTGATGATTCATTCAAATACAAATATAAAGCTGCTTCAACTGACCCCGAATCTGAATACATTTTTGAAGGTTGTCGAGGAAAAGTTCTAGCTTTGAGATATAACAATTCTTTTGTTGATTCAGTTTCCGATGGTCAAGAATGTGGTGTAATTTTGGATAAAACTAACTTTTATGCTGAATCAGGAGGACAAATTTATGACCAAGGATTTTTCAATAAAGTCAATGATGAAGGAACAGAATTCTCAGTTACTCAAGTCTACAATCGTGGTGGATACATTTTACATATTGGTGTTCCAGTTGGAAGTTTGAAAGTTGGTGATGAAGTTGATCTTCATATTGATGTGAATCGACGACAATTAACGATGAAAAATCATAGTGCAACTCATGCATTAAATCATTCATTATTGAAAGTGTTGGGTCAAGATACGGATCAACGTGGCAGTTTAGTTGTTCCAGAAAAACTTCGTTTTGATTTTACAAACAAAAATGCAATGACATTACAACAAGTTGCTGAAACAGAGCGACTTACACAAGAAGTTGTCAAGAAAAATGTTAAAATTTATGCTAAAGAGTCTGAATTAGCAAAAGCTAAGAAAATTAATGGACTAAGATCGGTATTCGATGAAGTTTATCCAGATCCTGTTCGAGTGATATCTTTTGGAGTGCCTGTTGATGAATTAGAAGCAGATCCAGAAAGTGATAAAGGTGATAATTTTTATTGAATAGTTTTCAAGTGAAAACTTATAATTTTTTGTTTTGTGTTTTAGGTAAAAATGTATCTGTTGAGTTCTGTGGCGGTACTCATTTGCACCAATCTGGACACATTGTTGAATTTGTAATAACAACTGAAGAAGCAATTGCAAAAGGAATTCGTCGAATGATTGCTTTGACTGGGCCTGAAGCTGTAAAAGCTTTAAAACGGACTGAAGTTTTTGAAAATGAAATTAAGATATTGAAAAATGCTGTAGAATCTGATTCAACAGGATCTGATTCGAAAACTCATGTTCGTAGAATCGTTGAATTGACCGAAGAAATTGGTCAAGCAACTTTGCCATATGTCAAAAAAGATGAGATGCGAAATGTACTTAAAACTTTAAAGAAAACGTTGGATGATAAAGATAAGCAGCTCAAGTTACAGATTGCAAATGCAGCTGTTGAAAAAGCAAAAGAACTTGCTGAAAGCAATCCTGATGCAAAATTCTTGGTTTACAAATTAGATGCATTTAGTAACACTAAGGCCCTCGATTCTGCTTTAAAACAAGTTCAAAAAGTTGATAAAGAAAAATCTACCTTGTTTGTATCTGCCGATCCTGAATCAAAAAAAATTGTAACATTAGCCTATGTTCCTAAATCTGCAGTTGAAAAAGGCTTAAAGGCCAATGAGTGGGTACAACACATATCCGCTGAAATGGGAGGCAAAGGTGGTGGCAAACCAGAATCTGCTCAGGCTTCTGGAAGCAATTTTGATAGAATTGACAAAGTGGTTGATTTAGCCAGAGAATTTGCTAAAACTAAACTTGGTTAAACATGCATTTTAGCATTTATAAAAAATAATTTACATTAGTAATTTGCTTTATTGTGCTTTATCATTTATTTTATATTCAGAAATAAATTTTCAAATTCAAATAAAAAAAAAACTGTTTTATGCATTTAAAAAACCCGTTACTTAAAAGGGCGCTTAAATTTCTACCTCGACATTTTGACATTTCATTTTCAAAATAAAAACAAAACATTGAGATCACTACTTTTTTCAAATTTATAAGTATTTTCCATTTTAAATTAAAAATATAACATTAAATAATGGAGACAACTAGTGACGAAAGTAAAATAATGGTCCTAAGTTCTGACAGTATTTGTAGAATTTGCCTACAGATCCCAGATGAAGCAATTCCTCTATCCACAAATGTTGCTACAGCATCTGGAGATTCAATAACTTATAATATGCAATTAACTGAATTAACACAATTAGATGTAAGTACAAAAGTGATTAACTTTCTCAATCAATGAAGAATTTATTATTCCTAGTTAAATTCTTTCGATGTTCTTCCCAAACAACTCTGTAAAAACTGTGCAACCCAATTGGAAGATTTTCACAATTTTAAAACGAAGACTATAAGGAACCAACATTATTTGCGAAACCTTTTCATAGCAAATAGCGGTCAACTAAAAAAGGAAGAAAATTCTGAAGATGAAGTAGAAAACAGTATTGAAAATGTGTTTCAAAATGAAGAATATCTGGTGGTTGATGAAGCTGATGAAACATTGGAGGACGAAGGTCTAAACGAACAACTATTTGCAGAAAATACAAATCCCTCAAAACAATCCACAGCCAAAATCAAAAAGACACACAAAAATTCAGAAGCGAAATTTGAATGTCCTGAATGTAAAAAACCTTTTGTTAATCTAAAAGCTCAAAAGATACACATGCGATTCCATACCGGAAACCAATTAAAATATTGCATCAAGTGTAATAAAGGGTTTTTGAAACAAGCTCACTTAAATCGACATCTTGAACAGCATAAAGAAGAAATACAATGTCCATATTGTGACGAGTTATTTGATATGACCAAGCAATTCAGAGTTCATTTGGCATCAATTCATCCAAGCGAAGTTGAAAAAGAAAAGTCATATAAAAAAAAGGAACAACGTAAGAATAGTCTCGGTTATGTCCAGACAAAGTTATTCATTGAAAGAAGTATTATTTGTAAAATATGCGATACATCATTTAATAAAATTGCGGAATTACGTAATCACCTTGTGATTCATGCTGATCCTGACACATTAAGAAACATAGATTTGACTACAAAACCCTTCTTATTTACTAGTGACCTTATAAACTATCAAAACGAAAGTGATTTAATAAATCACATTTTGGATAAATTTCAGGTTGGAGATCTACAAAGTTTTTATCAAATTTTATCTGAAGAAGGACAAGAGCTCGATTTATCTGATTCTGACTCAGAGGGATCAGAGAGATCAGGTCGTACATATATTTGTACCAAATGTAATGGTAAATTTTTTTCATCTAAAGATATACTGGATCATGTTGAGGCTCATCATGATTTGGTTATTTTTCCGGATAAATGTGAAATTTGTAAAAAGCAATTTCCTTGCAAATTATTACTAGAAAGGCATTTGAGAAAGCAATGTGAAAATAAGTCAAAAATTTATCATTGTGCTAATTGTCCTATGAAATTTTTCTGGATTGAAAATCTAGAAATACATTGCAAAGTTTATCATGATGAGAAAGGTAATAGAAGATTTTGTTGCAACATATGTAATAAATTCTTTCAAAGATCAGAACACTTGGATCGCCACAAGAGAATTCACAACCCAGCAGAAAAGAAATTTGAATGTCAGACTTGTAAAAAACTGTTCAACAGAAAAGATAATTTGCAAAGTCATATGAAAATTCATGAACCCAACCGAGAGATAAAATCTGACTATTTGTGTACATTTTGTGGAAAAAGTTTCTCTAACTCCTCGAATTTAATAGGTATATTTTCCAAATTTCTTCATCTTTTGTCAAATCTAAGCTAAAATACTTTAGTTCATACAAGACGACATACTGGAGATAAACCTTACAAATGTGATATTTGTGAAAAAGGATTTCCAAGAAGTTCTGATTTGCAATGTCATAGGTATTTCAGTTTAAAATTAATGAAGCAAACGTTTTAATCTACATATTTATTATTTCAGACGAACTCATACAGGAGAAAAACCTTTTATTTGTGAAGTAAGTTTACTTTTCAACAGAAAAGCGACTCATATTAATTTTTACATTTTTTAGACATGTGGCAAAGGATTCTCGCGTTCAAACAAATTAAGACGTCACGAAAGAATTCATAATAACACAAGACCATATCAATGTCCTTATTGTGAACGAAGTTTTACTCAAAGTAATGACCTTACACTGCATATTCGTCGACATACAGGTATTTAACGAAAAAATTCAAAGTTTGGTTAAAATATAATTTAAATTTATTATTTTACAGGTGAGAAACCATTTCAATGTGGAATTTGCGATGAGAAATTCATACAAGGAACTGCCCTAAAAACTCATCAAAAACAATTCAACCATTACGAAGAAAATCCAAGCAATACAGATCCTTACATTTCTGTTAGTGTAAATAACCCAAAACGCTATGAAAATATTAAAAATGGAAAAAGGTGGACAAGAAATCAAGAGGATGATAATAAACTAAATATTCGACCCGTGAAACGTAAACGTACAGTTGTACAAAAACAAAAAGACTTGAATAATATGGAAGAAATAGCAAAAGATATCAAGAAAGAGGTACCTGACTCAAGTGATATTTCTATATCTGATTCAGTAACACGAATGTTAGCTGGATCTAATTTTGAGCACATAAATCAAAGCACGGTTACCCCATCTGCAAACTATGGTGTAACATTGCTATCTAATGGTACTGTCCTAATGGCTGAAATGCCTCCAAATACAACACTATTTCAAATTGCACCCCAATAAATTAAATAAATTAGCATTTCAACAATTATCTTCACATTTTTTTTTCACTAAATAATTACATTTGACTGGAAAATCAATGCTTTAATAAAACTTTTTTCAAAGTCAATTTTCTGCTTTTTAATTATTTCCAGAGAAGAATTTTGATAGAAAATCTGTTGGTTTGGGTTCCCATGTTTCATTCCAGTACTTCATTATATGATGTTTTTGCTTCCAACTGTTTACAGCTTCCTTCAATTCCATTTGTCCCTTGATCACCAACATATCGACAACTCTGATGTCAGTGACATCCTTGCGTTTCAAAAATTCTTCCTTCAACTTTTCCCGACACTGGCGTTCACTTTTTGGAATATCATAATCCATTACTGAAAAAAAGATGACATAACAATGTTATGATTTTAATGCAAATGAAAGTTTCGATTTGTTACCTATATAAGGAATTTGACGATACCATGCTTTGTACAAGTTAAGAACTCTTTTGCGGGCTTCTTCCTTATCAGTAGATAAGATTGGTTTAACCTGTTTCAGGACTCTTTTGGCTGCTTCTCGGCTTGCCATTTTTTCCGATGTTATTTTTTCCTGAGAGAATTTGACGTTTGTTTTGACAATGATTTAGAGAAAAAGCAGAGTATTAAGTAACGTTAGTATAAATCAATAAATAATAAAAATATAAAAATATTCAAAAGTTTGTATCAAAAACTTTTGCACACAAAGTATAAAGCAAAAAGTATTTATTTCCTTTTTTTATTCAAAATCCGTAAACAACCCCTCTGACATTACATTCACATGATCGAAATGGCACTAAACATTATCTAAATGAATTTTGCAAAGATTTTGAACTAGGATCAAGGAAATAGCTTTCGATTTATGTTACATTTTATACATATTTCTTTATTTCTCGCAAAAATAACTCTAAAATAAAAATAATATTCAAATACATATGAAAAGACCCGTTTCATTTTTGCTAGAGTCTACTATGAAAGTCGTCTGTGAAACTACATTGTTAAACTTTTTCAGATATTTTAATTGCTGCTTTGCATCCAAATTTAATGACTTCGCTCATTACTTTGTAAAAAGGTGCTTGTTCAGCTCCATGTTGGATACCAGTATCATGATGAACTTGTTCATCATCCCTAAATTTTGTCAATATATCGACCAATTCTTGTTCCGTTTCTGGATCTTCTAATAATTCTCTAATCTGATCATTATAATGTTCTACAATAACTGATTCCACAGCTGATGTGCAAGCCATGGCAGCTTTTTCGCCTAATAATGCAGATCCTGCGCCCAACGCGAAGCCAGCTATATTCCAAAGAGGCAACATTGCTGTGGGCCTAACTCGATATTTATTTATCAGTTCTTCCATTTTAGCTTTGTGTACCTTTTCTTCATCCCACATGTGTTGTATTGTTGGTCCAGATTTTGTTTGCCCAAGAATTGCCATTTGCCCCGCATAAATTCTATCTGCTCCAAGTTCACCCGCATGATCTACCCGAATTATTCTATCAATCTTCGATGAAGCGCGACATATTTTTTCGGCACCTTTTCGTGCTGCAGATTGCATTTTGTTGATTTAATAATTTGATTTAATACAAACTTTTTAATTTTTTCAAATTATTAAATTAATTATTGAAGAGAGAAATAGTTTTTTTTAAATTTAATTGTTTGGTATCCCATATGATTTTTTCAAACAAATTTCTGTTCGATTGGGAAAAAATGATCTATTTTGTCTCATAGAGCGTCTGCAATAAAGTTTTAACTAAAAAATATTTCAATTTGTAAAAATTAGTTGAAGAACATCAAAATCAAAAAAAAATTTCGTTCAGCCTCAGTTATTTGTTTCTGATCTTGAAGAACTTTATAAAATTTAGCTGTGATCAAAAAAATGCAGTTACGTATTTTTTGCACGATGAAGTTTCCCAATTTTATCCCTTTACTGTATGTGTATCAATATTGAATGGAATAGAATCAAAACAAAATTTTTGAAGAAATCAGTTAATGAAGTTTTAAATCTTAAACTCTTAACATTTAGCTTTTAAAATTGGAAACAGCTTATTTTAAAAATATGCCTCCAGCTGCAGAATCACTCGAAGTTTGTATATTCATTCATTTTAATAAAAAAAATTCTAATTTTATTTCATAGGCGCAGAAAATCATCATTATTCACCCCGGCTCATTATATTTAAGAATTGGCAGAGCCAGTGACCTTAATTGCTATAGAATTCTACATGTTATTGCCAGAAGAAGGAAGGTCGGTGGAAAATTTCATCGAGATTCAGTCCTACCAATGCAAATCGAAAAATCAAAAGAGGTGATATCTGAAATGGAAGAATGGCGTCTAAATGTATCTCACACACTCCAAGCTTGTCTTCAGTCTGATGGAAAGAAACGGTATAATGACAATTTACCAGAAAATACATTGTTTGTAAAAATATTTCAATTTTAAGATATGCAACTCCACCTCAACAAATTTCTGCCTTTAATCGGAGAAGTCATCCAGTTCCCGTTCAAGAACCGAGATTTCAGTTTTTACAAACTACTGCAGATTTTATTGTGGGAGACGATGTGCTTTCTTTAGATCCAAAAGATCCCTGGAATATTCATTTTCCATGGCGACGAGGCGACTTCAATTTACATAAAAATGTTGGTGGAAGTTTAACAGCTGTCATTAGTGACTTACAACAAATTTGGTTAAGTGTCCTCCAATGTATTTTAGGAATTTCAGCAAATGAATTACCCAACTACAAGGCTGTATTGGTTGTACCAGATATTTACAACAGAACTAATTTGAAAGAGCTGACAAATTTACTTTTGAACAAAATGAAATTTTCTGCTTGTTTTCTCATCCAAGATTCGGTAGCTGGAACCTTTGGAGCTGGATTGGCTTATGGTAAAAAAATATTTAACAAAATAAACTGTTAATTTTTATCGAATTTTATTTTATTTTAGCTTGTGTAGTTGACGTTGGTGATCAAAAGACCAGTATTTCATGTGTGGATGATGGAATTTCTCAACCAGCCACTCGAGTAAGGATGATTTGTATGAAAAAGTACAAAAAGTTTTTAATCACATTCATAAAATAATAATAGGTTAGATTACCATTTGGCGGAGCAGATATAACTCAATGTTACTATTGGCTTTTGAAAAAATGTGGATTTCCTTTCAAGGAATGTAACGATACTGTACAACGAGATGCCATGCTATTACATAGTTTAAAAGAGACCAATTGTCACCTCGATTTGAATCTTTGTGGTTCAATTGAGAGGTATTTTAAAATATATCCTTGTAATCAACTACCATTACAGTATACCATACAATGTGGTGACGAATCTCTTGTTGCACCGTTGAGTGTTTTCCATCCAGAATTATTGGGAATAACTGGACGTAAAAAAGCACAAGCAATTATACAAAAGACTAGTGCTATAAACCCAGATCCTGAGGATCCTTTTGATGCAGAATATTTGAGAGAGACTGGTGTAAGTTAGTTTATTGTTTTATAAAAAACTTATTTTATGAGCTTATATTAATTAACAGAGACGTGGTGCAAAAGAACAAATTGAACAAAGTATGAACGATGCTTCAGGAATGAACACCGGTGAGCCCAATGAAGAAGAGATGGTTGTAGAGCCAGAACTTGAGAAAGAAAATAAATCAAAAGAGTTCATTTTGCCTCCTGGACAAATGATTGGCCTGGATACCGCTATTCTTCAAAGTATTGAACGCTGTCCTAATGACGAAATGAAGCGAAAAATGTATTCATGTATACTTATTATCGGAGGCGGACTGAAATTCACTGGAATTGACAAATGGCTTCAAAATCGAATAGCAATGCAAACACCGTATGCTTATAGATCAGAAACACTCGATATTATCACGAGCCCAAAAGATATGGATTCTGCCAATACAGCATGGAAAGGTGCAGCTATTATATCATGTCTTGATAGTGCACCAGAACTATGGATAACATCGACTGAATGGCAAAAGCATGGCTTAAAAGTTTTAAGAGAAAAAGCAATGTTTATGTGGTGAAATATTTAAATGTTTAATTCATTTGATTATTTTAGTTCAAAAAAAAATATATTCCGATAAGAAGTCTGTATCTAGTCTGTTTCCATTTCATTATAAGTTTCCTGATTACTGCTACTGGCTTCTTCGTGCGCTAATGAAACGCCTCCTTCGACATCACGACATTGAGCAGCCATTAATTCTCGTCGAATTTCTGGTGTAATTTTATAATGTGATTTTTTCCTACAAAACATAAAAAAAATTCATAATTAAGAAAGGCCTATATCTAAGTACAAATTTTAATTACTTTATGAGATGCAAAAGGGCTTCTCTTTGTTCACTACTAACATCATTTTTGTATCTCTGTACAAAAGCTAACAGTGCATGGTGCCATAAAGTAGGCAGTTCTCGTTTATCTTGTTCAAATCTCAAAAAATGAAAAACAGCGGCATCAACAACACGATATGGTAAAGCATATCGTTTCTCGAAAAATAATCTTATGAAGATACTATTTGGTGCTGTATAATCCATTTCACAAATTTTTAAGAGACAAGCTGATGAATGCAAAACCGGTATCGAATTATTTGCCACAATGCTTCCAATTATAATTGCTTCTCTTAGCGTACAGTCTCCAGATTCAAGTAATGGTAGAACGATACCTTTGAAAAATGCTGCTGGTTTGAATAATGCTTTTTTCAAAGCTCGATAAAGGTATGAGTTCATTTTTTGATATTCTGCAAGGTCATCTCTTACACGCGGAAGTAAAACAAGATTATAAAATCTTTGTGCCATTTGTTGAGTTAAACCTGATGAAAATATACGAGTTGCTTGAAACATGGCTGCAGCAGACCAATTTTCTGGTTCAGTTATATACAAAATTTGTTCCCAATTTCGTAGTTTTGGGATGATTTTAAAAGCTTTAGGAACTTTTCCACTACGATATCGTTTCATAACATCACGAACTCCTTCATACATTTCCTTTACACGAGGATCAATATCTTCAACTCTTAAAGAACCAGCATCAGAAAAAGCATCATCAACCATTGCTTTCTTTTCCTCAAATTTTTCCATTATTATTTCTGCTAAAGTTTTACCTTTGACCGCATTTTTATTTTCAAACATTTTTATGGCCTTCTCATCCTCAGCATCTATTTGAAGTTTATCATTAAAATCCATTTCATCAAATTCTCGTTCTTCATCATTGCTATCAAGGTCTGAATCCGATTGATTAAAATTCCTTTTCTGTTTATCATTATAAAGTCCAGCTGCTTTTGCCTCTCCAGGAGTTGGTCCGAATTCTTCCAACTCAAGTTCGGCTCTTTGTTTTTGTGCAACTTTCAAAATTTTATTTGAAGTCTTTGCATCAATGACCTAAAATTGAAGAACTTATTTATTGCAATTCAATTAAAATTGAACTATAAATCTGCATACCGTGTCATCCTCATCATGTCGAAGTCTTATCTTGTTTCTATTTTTTCCTTTTACAATTCTACCATCGATAATTTGATCTGCAAGATTCTGTTTCTCACTGAATCCTTGACGGTTTTTCTTTGACTTTCCCATACTTTTGATAAGTGGCTAAAATGTTCCAAGAAGAAAATTGTTTTTACACTTCCAAAAAATAAACGTGTTGGTGACTTTTAGTTTTAGATTGTGACCAGGGAAATAAAAGGAGCGACTCTTGTGGTTGAAATTGAAAACAATTTTTGAATTCAAATTTGTAGCCAGCACATGTTTTGACCGTTATAGTGAAATTTTTCGTGATAAAAAGTGTAGAAATTCGATTTTTTATGAGCGATGTTGACAAAAGATTCAAAAGTCTACGACATTTGATTTAAAAAAAGTTTTGTTGGTTTTATTAATTCCTTTTTACATCTTCAGTACTTGGCGCTAACTTGAACGTGTGAATGGATGGTCTCTAGTTATATACAGGAATAGATTCTCATTTTCATAAAAATATTTTTTCTTTGTGTACTGAAAAGTTATTAACAATTTTCCATTTTCATTTCTTTATATTAATTTGATATTCATTTCATGATACAGCTCCAAGTTGTTCCCTTGTACGTTTTGTTTAGAACTCATACATTTATAGACATAACTAGTCTTTCTACACTTCAAATGAAGCAAGAAGAGCAGTACATGCGCAATCGTTTGCCTACAGGCAATTTATATGTGAGTTATAATAGAGTGAGTAATAACAAAGCAAAAAAAATTGTTCACATTTTTAAATTGGAGAGAGAGTGAAAAGTGACAAAAGCAGTACATCACAGTTATTCCGCGAGTTAAGATGGTAATACAGAATGGGATAACAAGTTATTTATTATACAAGAAGAAAATTCAGTTCAGACAGTGAAAATGATACTTGATGATTATAAAAATATGTTTCTTTATTTACCATAATTTGTGTAAACAAGAGACAAATAGACAAAATAAATGTAAATTGCATGAACAAATGAAAGAAAAAAAGCAAATTAGCTCAAAAAATTTAAATTAAAAAAAAAAGTTGCACAACAGCCGTCCTTAAAAATAAAATTTATGATCAAAATAACAGTCCACCAAGTGAAACTCCCAAAAACTGCCAAATTAATAATAATATTAATTTAAATTTAATAAGAATACAAAAAGGCTCAATCCAAAATAAAAGTGAATGATCATAATGATAATAAAAGGATTTGAAAATGAAAAATGTACGCGAAATAAAGCAAGTAATGATATTACAAAAATTGAATTATCAATTGTCTGACATCACCTTATTCTATTAAATGTAAACATTGTTGTTCAACTTCACATTAAAGGACATTTAATTAAAATAATTATTTTAGTTCATGTTTTACAAATACATTTGAAAAGGGTGCAATGAAATTTTATTGTGTTTCTTTTTGGTTTTTTGATCTTTTTTCATCACTTCAAAGAAAATTTTCCTCATACAAACTAAAGAGTCCTGTGTTAGGCTTTTTATGTATGAACGTTTCTTCAATATGTATTCATACAAAAAAGGATATGCGTAGTATGTATGAATATAACAGAGACAATAGAAATAACATTGAGGCACGCCTTGGTTTTGTTTTCAGGATTTTGTCTGTTTTTACTTATTTTTCAATAAAAAAAAATGATTTTACACTATTTTTTTTTTTGTATTTTTACTTTGATTTTGTATTATCAAAGATTTCGTGAAATAAAAATTAAGAATAAACAATGAAAAGGAACAGAACAAAGGAATCATTATCATTCATGAAGATGATAAGATTAAATGTGTAATGGTGTGTAGGTGATTTTATGTTAAAAAATGCATTTAAAGTGTTTGCATAAATCAATAATTTTATCATCGGAATTCTGTAAAACATTTTTAGTCAAGTCATCCAAAGTATTTTGTTCATAAACTTTTAATTTGATTTCCTATCAATATATTTTATTTTACGATTGAACACTTCAATATCACACTATATCATTGATATCCTTATAAGTTTGCATTTAGGTTTTATGCATTTTTTGTCAAAAGGTAAAAAATAACACACCTACTTCCGGTCTCTGATACCAAAAATTAGCCACGATTTTGAAATGTTTATTTAGTTTATTTATTTTATTTTTAATTTTAAAAATAAATTAGTTCGTTTGATTGATAGGAGTTAAAATTTAAAAAAACGATATCTTATTATTTTGACCTTGACTAACTTTAATCCTATATTTGGCAAATTTTCGCCTTTCAGTATGTATATATGTTGCGTTTAATCAGGTTTTAACACAATTTATATGTCAAATAATGGAAAAAATTGGCAAAGTTTCACATGTACTTGTACCGAAAGGATACGTTTGCTAAAAGTTGCTTTCATTCCTGAAAAAATCAGTTTCCTGCGCCATGAAACTATACAAATTAAATTATCCTTAAAAATGTGGGTCAATACACATCAAAATTTAAATTAACTTTAGAATGATTTTTTTGTCTATGCAGTGCCATGTATAAGATTAGTGCCGCGGTTTCGATTAGTTCTATTAATTATTTCAAAAATTTAACTTGTCTTTTATTGAATTGATTTTCAACCCACTTTCTGTGTATCAAAAAAAATGCGATAATTATGTTTCTCGTGCCGCATGTTTAACTGACTGCCGGTGTTATAATTCTCAAGAGACAAATATCTGGACAACTTTTTCATTGTTCACTCTTTTTATGTAAAATTTTTGTCGATTTTGTCTTATGTGAAATTCCACTTAGGAAAATGCGCTTGAGTATATTCTTTACGATAACGGTCTACATTTTATAATAATTTTCAGTTAAATATTTATAGCACACTTTATACATGCATTGCATTTAACATTATGGGTCAAACACTTTTATGAATCATAAATTTTTATTTTTCATGCAATCGTCAGAGAAAACAGAAGGAAGAAAAATAAAATTAGTATTATTATGCTTGTCTACCACCTTGAAGTATGAAGTATGGTGTTTGAATAGGAAAATTAAGTGTGTTTTAATTAGGGATAACATATGAAACACACCTACACTTAAATATAACTTACTATGATAATTATTAATTTGCTTACATACTAAAGTTAATTGGGTCACAAAATTAGCTCAGTAAAAGTGTGTATAAAACAAGACAAACATTTAATTACGGCCATGAAGATGTAGTAAAAATCATCTATAAATTTGAATAGTTATCGTTCATTGAATTTGATCGTTTGAATGTTTGTTTAATTGAAATAGATAAAAATAAATTAATTAATTTATATTTCATGTAAAATCAAAAAAGTTCTTATCGATTTTTGAATATTTTTATAACATAAAAACCGCAAATAAAATTCTACTTAACATAAAAAGCATTATCTTAAGGGTACACCCTTTATTTTTTTAAATTAGTCACTTTTCTACTTAACATTGACATAAATTTACTCCCTTTGTTTATTCAAAAATAAAAAAGAACATGAAATATGTGTAGAGGTTCATTAGCGAGGGACAAGTTTTCTTAAAAGTTTTGCAAGATAGAATCAAAAACCCTGAATATCATTTTAAAAATCTTAAAAAAAAATGGTATCAAAAGAAGAACGGACTACCATAATTTTCAAATTATGACGGAACTGTGAAGATATTAACACAACAACACTTACTCATAAGGATAACATAAAATGATTGAAGGTGAAGGATGACACTCATATTTCATAAAAGTATTATAACAGGTTTCTACAACATATAAATTTAACATTCCCCTTTTTAAAGAGAAAAGTAAGTGTGTCCTTAAATCCTATTTAAAAAAAAAATCATCTTTATCCGTAAGCCTTTTCAATGTAATTGGTAATTTGACACGGTTTAGTCGAAATAATTTTATGATAAATATTTCTACTTTTTAAATATTTTATGCTTGAATTAACTTACTTCATAAACACGATGATTTGATTCGCTTAAGTACTTCGATGTCTGTAGTTTTCGTCTTTTAAACACATGAAACATAGCAATTTATGCCGCAAAATAAAGGCAAATTTATCATATGCTACACTGATTGAATTTATTAATCTATTAGATCACTTTGTTACTATTATTTAGATCAATGATGTGTGGTGTGTATAAATTTAAGAAAAAACTTCAGTTGTGTGTTTTCTTTTTGAAAGTGTAGGAAGCTTTTATTAATAAAATAAAAATTAAATTATGAAATTTTAAATTATTATTAGTACATGTACTTAAAATATCAAGAGATATTATGATAAATATAATCCAAATATTTAAGTAATTGTAATAAACCAAATTATATATTAGTTCGAACAACATGATTGAATTTGAAATATGATCGAGGCTATTTATAAATTTTTATCACATTCTTTATGTGCGACAAAATAACTGTTTTAGATAAATAAACATAATAATTGTAAATATTGTGAGAGACGCTACACTGATTTCAAATCTAGCAGCAAAATATAATGAATAATATATCAAAACAAAACGTTCTTTCACTCTGTTTTTTTTTGTCATACAATAAACATTAAAAAAACAAAATAATTTTGACACGATTCAATTGGATGACTAAAAATAAGTTAAGTGCATTTTGTCAGAAAAAAAATTGAGATTGGGTTCAGTGATTTCGACTAAAGAGCTTCCAAAAACCGCCCATGATAAGAATTTTTTATTTTTATGAGATAAATATGAGAAATAGAGTTTGAATTCAATTGAATTTGAGGAAGTCTGCATGCTTTTATTTCTTTGAAATAATTAACACACTAAAAATAAAAAAAAGATTCTAAGATGATTCTTTTTTCATGATTTACAGCTAATATTGGTTATCAAAGTAAACTATGATTAGACCACAATCTCAAATATTTCATGTAATTTTTTTTGTGAGTTTTTTTTTGACACTTTTGTCGACATACCATAGTCGAGTAACGATAGTTAATTATAGTTATTGTTTCTATTAGCCAACAAAAATATTCATTGTTATTAATTTTGTCACACAATGTGTCACAAGTTGTATTTTTTTTTTAATTTTATGGATCAGTAAAAAATAAAATAATCCGATATGAATTTGGAAAGAGGAATTTTTATCAGATAACACTGATTTGTGTTCTTGAAATTCTTACTCCTTAACACAGAAAACCTGCACTTACAGAAAATTTATCGATCAAACAATACTTGATTACGGATATGTAGAACTTTAAAATCTAAACTGATTGAATGTAAAAAATTATTTATTATTTTTTTTAATTTGTTTTTCAGAAGTAAGAATTTCACACCAGCAATAACTTGTTTAAACAGCATTAAAGTAGGCAGATATAACATCACAGCTGATAAAATTTTGCATATTGAAAACACACACATAGTGGAATTACTTTTATCTATTTCATAAGTACCATATGAAAAAACTGATCAAAGTGATATTTTCTTTTAGACGAATGACATAAGTAAAATAATGAAAAATTGTGATGTGGAATGAGAAAATTTCCATCAAAGCATAAGAGACAGCATTCAAAAAAAAATATGTGCACGAGTACTTTAACATTATCTTATGATAAATAAAAAAAATGATGTAAAATACACAAAAAAAAATAGTCTAGAACAAAGAAAAATGATAAGTATGTAATCAAACAGTTTAAAGTATGTCCATTAAAAAGGAGTTTAGATATGGATAAATATTAAAATAAGAACACTATAAACAACTTTAAATTAATAACAAGTGAATAAGTTAAACTGTGAATTAAAAAGTGTTATTGCCTTTTATGCAAATGAGCACTTTAGAGACGATGCATTTTCAACAAGATGGTAGTCACGTCATTGACGTTACTCCAGAATCAAATTTTGGTCACACAACACAAATTATATGGCCGTTTCTGATACAGGTGAGACATATTTCGTGTGAAAGAGAAAATTATAAAATATGCATGAATCTATGTCTGAAGGTTAGTCTCCTCTTAGTGTCCATATTACAGAATATGAATATCATTTAGATTTACTCAAATTTAATTATTTTAATTATCTGTACTATCACTATTTTGCATTCAAAGTTGAAAATGACACGTGAACCAGCAAAAAAATTAATCACGTTAAACTTTCTGATATATCAATTTAACGAACAATATACAGATTGATGTAATTACCACCAGTAATTTTATACGGTAAAGATTTTGAATGTACACACAATTACTTTTTATGATGCTGCAATTTTTTTTTATTTTTAACGTAGAAGGTTGAAACGGAAGTTCAATATCGTTTTCTTTATTGAAAATCGTACAACAAAAGGGAACAACTTTTAAAAGCTTCTTGCTCTTATTTCTGTGCTTAGTTTTGCAGGAAGAAAGATTTTTTTTCGCAGTCTGAATATTTTGTCCTTCAAAATTTCTAAATTCAGTACATAATATTTACCACATAATCTACCAACCACCTCCATTATTCCATGTACAAACTTGCAGCCTTAAGATGATTACCATTAGCTTTAATGTATTATGCACTATGAACTTAACTGTTTACACACTTTTTTATTTGTTTAATCCAAACATTGTAGAACATAAATTCCCTTTAGCTTATAAACAAAAAAATAGCTTTTGTCTTCTGATACTCTCACTATACAAGCATAATTTTTGAAATGAAAACAAAAAAGAATAAAAATTAAAATAAAAAGGTACATACAAGAGTATGTCAAGGATCTTAAAGGATTTTTTAATACAAAAAAATCTAGGCCATTTGTTTTTACTAAAATAGAGCAAAAAATGAAAGCTCAAAAACAATTAATACAAGTATATGGTTCATAATAACCGAGCGAGTGCATTTTTACCATTATTTTACTTGGGAAAAAAGGAAAATTGTAATCTGTATATTTTTTTACCTGTATTTCATTATTTTATGCATCTGTATCTATGATATTGAAATCATTTCATCTTGTGATTCATAATGATGCAGAGATATGAAAAGCAAAATTAAAAACAAATAAGCAATTCAAATGCCTATTCTATCATTAGTAAAATGGTCTCCTTACAAGTATTACGTTGGCTTACTCTAGTATGATTATTTTTGTGTGTATTATTTTGATAAACCTTTTTCCATTCTTTTAGGGAGCAATGGATACTCCACAATGCATTGCTACACCACCAGATACAATACAAATTCTTTTGTGGACAACAGTAGCAGTATTTGGAGTAGTCTATACATTATTAGGTAAGTAAAGTCTTAAATTGATTTGATTTTCTCATAAGTTTTCTAACTTTTACTTTATGTTCAGGTTATCGTTGTCTTCGTGCTGTCGGTTTCCTTACAGGTCTTGCAGCTGGTACAGGCTCAATATTATGGCTTCAACATGAACACATAACTGTACTGGGAAAAGAAACAGTGCCTGCTTTAGCAATTGTTACCGGTTTATTTGGTGCAATTTTTGGATCAGCACATCCAATTGCATCCGCACTAGTTGGTGCTTTTTGTGGAGCTTTAGTGGCAGCAGCATCAATGGCTGCCTGTATTGTCGGTTTCCCAGATCAAGTGTTTGGTAAACAAGAAGTTTTGGTTGCTGTTGGTGGTGGTGCCATTATTTTTTCAATATTGGCATTGTGTTGTGGCAAGATTTTCACAATAATTGCATCAAGTGTAGTTGGGTCAGCAATGATTCTCTGTTCAATAGACTTTTTCATGCATGGATTGGAAACAATAGATTGGGTAAAGAATTTCTTAATATATTCTTTTTATTTAAATATTTTCATAATTGTTTTTTTGCGTAGCTTTTCAATGTAAAACCAGAATTAGAGCACCCAAAGTGTTGGGGTGGAATTTTGTTATGTTCCTGGCCAATTTCAGCTATTATTGGATTGTTAGTACAGTGTTTTATAACTGCCTGGCGAATTGATCACAAACGACATAAGCATCGTAGACGTCGTCATCGTTCAAGGTCTTCCAGTCAAAGACCTCGGGAAACGCGAGAGGAAGCAAGACAACGAAAATATCGTTACTTGTATCAAGTAAGAACTGCACGTGGTGATATCATTTCACAGAATTTTGTCTCTGCACTTCAAAAACGAGTACAATCTGGACCACCGTCAGAACAATCCACAAAAACCAGCTCAAATGAACGAAATACAAATCGTAGTGATCGAACACACATGACAAATTTGCCCGAAACTGATATCAGTCGAATGGATTATATGAACGAACGTGGATGACTAAGATAGGAATATCGGTATTAGATAGTCTTAGGGATCGACAAAACTGTTTTTTTAATAGCCAACAAAATTAACTCTTTCACAATTTTTATTTGCACAAACATTTTTATATCAAGGAATTAGAATAGTATGAAAATTAAGAGAAATTTAATCAAAAGAAAAGGACAAGTGATCGAAGAGAATTTTTTTAAACTAAAAAAGGCAGTTTTAATGTCTATAGTCACAAAGAAATATAATAGATAAACAAAAATATAACTTTAGTCAAAACAAATTTGAAATGGAAAAGAATAACTTTAAAATTATTTAAAATATAAAAACGTGGCATTTTTCATGCTTCGTTTATTAAATAAAAATAAAATGTAAATATAAATATACACAGTATAATAATCAAAATTTAATCTAGTACTAAATACAATTAAAAAGACTCTGATCAAAGTGAGATCTTTAATAGCATCATTGACTAAAATGATGTTAACATAAAATTATTATTAAAATAAAACCAAAAATTCAATAAAATATTAGAGAAAAAAGCTCAAATATTTTATCTTAAAATACTTATAATTTTTAAGGGTTTTTTGTATCAAAATTGAATTGAAAAAAATAATAAGATTTACGTTGAAATTACATAAGTTTAAATCAAAAACAGTGGTGGATGAAATCCATCTGTGATTATGTGGTTTTTACATTTAAATATTTTTTTTCTAATTTAATAAATGTTTCCTTTCAAAGGTAAAATTACGACAATACAAAAGAAAACAAAATAATTAACAGCTCAAAGGAATGAACGAGTTCGTTTGTAGCAAAATAATATTTTTCCTATAAAACAGAAATGCAATGTAGTTTCAAACAAAAGTAAATATATTTATTTTTATCAAATTGAAAATGATAAACAGGTATAAAATAATAAAATTAGGTGCTTTTCTAATTTTATTTTTATGTTGGTCCAAAACACCTCCACCTCCCCTTGCAAAGTGTCCGGAATATTGAAAAAACTTTGTCTGGAAGTTCAAATTTCACAAGTTTGTTTTTGTTTTATCCCGTTCTTTCTTGCTCAAAAGTGAGCCTTGACTCAAAAAATGTAAAAATTATTGAAATAAATTACAAAAAGTCGGAGGGGTCACATTAAAATTAATGACAACTATGATTTAAAGAGTGAACACTAATTAAAATGTAAAATATATTTTTTTTTAAATTTTAATTTCGAAGTATTTTATGATAAAAGAAAAGTATCGAGAATGAGAGTGGAAGGAATTCGAAGGAAGTGGGAGAGTATGAGTTAAAGAGAGTACAAATAAGATAATGTAACACTAATATCAGCAAAAATTCAAATGATAAACGAACGAAGACAAGTCAGTTTAAATTTCCATTAAATAATTTATGAATAAAATTTTGTACAGGATAAAAATCATAAGAAATCAAATAATTTTACCATTCGATTCAATTCAATCAAAAGAAAGCTGCCGTTTACTCAAAAATATCTGTAAATCATAAAAGAAAATAAATATAAACCTATATAAAATCAGATAAAATTAACTTAACACAATAAATTTAATATCGAACTTAATATTATTATTAATAATAAAATTGTGATTTTTTTAAATGTCAAAATATTGATAATTTAAATAAAACTATTCATATTTTAAATAATGGTTTTATAGATAAGCATTCCATTTTATATTCATTTATATAAGAATCTAGCGAATGCAATTTACTTTTTTAAACAATAATATATGTGATGTTAATTCGTAAATTTATGTTTGTAAAAAGTTATTTTGCTACTTTAATGTGAATTGACTTTAATTGTTTTTTGAAAATACATTTTTAATATTATAAGAAATATGTTTGAATTTTAAAATAATTTCTGATAATCAAACACACACTAAAAGTTCCTTTCGTTTCCAAAGATGATATTTTTATTTTTTTTTTAAATGGAAAACGTTGAAAAAAATCTTTAGATTTAGTATTTAAATTTAGTTTCAATGAGTTTTTATTAATGGTCATTTTTTCAAAATTGTTATAACAATAAAGTATCAATGATATATTTATGTAAATTAATGAAAATTTGTTTTTTATTATTTCTTATAAGTGTATTTCAGAAGAAAAATACACCATAACAGAAGGTATAACACTGAGGTTGCCATTCATAATGACCCATCAAAGCGAGGTCTGCATTTTTGATGGAAAGATTAGCTCATAATGATTTACCATAACCCATGGGTTTTTAGATAAGTTACCCAATAACTAAAAACTGTTACATCTCATGTAAATGCACATTTATAGGTGGTTTCCAGTAATATATTTCATATATTTTTAAAATTACAATAAAATTACAACCAAAAATTACAATTAAACCACACACTAAAAAGGAAGGGTTAAATTTTTGGATTATTCGATAAGTATCACTGTACTTGTGGACAATCCCAAACATGCTTGTCAAAAATCATTTATCTAATTAGATAACAAAAAAAGAACAGTTATTCTTAACAAAATATTGTTTTTCTCAGAAATAGCCAGATTCAGTCGAAAATGGAGTCAAAAATGGGCATAACTATGCCAAATATTCTAAAGAAAAAAGGGAAAAGTTGGAAACTTTTCAAAGCACGAGAAAATTTTCGTTTAAAATTACAAATGGAAGCATTAAAACGAAGTTTGGCCGAACAAGCAAGTACTGCCAAAGTATTGAATATGATTGAACTTCCTCCTGATAACATGGACGAAGAAGAAATTTTTAATGATCGTCTGGAGTTTCGTGAATCCGAGCTAGCTGGAAATT
Organism: Culicoides sonorensis; assembly: GCA_900002565.1. Classification (NCBI taxonomy): domain Eukaryota; kingdom Metazoa; phylum Arthropoda; class Insecta; order Diptera; family Ceratopogonidae; genus Culicoides; species Culicoides sonorensis. The sequence goes on along the minus strand of LN483353.1, from coordinate 625,800 downwards.
ATGGTAGTGCACCCAAAGAAGCCGTTCAAGCGTTTTACGGTGAAAGCAAGCCCATTTTTAAATGTGCTCCACCACCATCTACAAAAGGTCGAAAAACAGCATTGGTTGAACAAATTCCTGATTTCTACGTTTTATCTGATAATAACTTGAATTCAAATGACGACAGTGGTATATTGACACAATTGATTTTGTTGGATAATGATATTTCGCAGATTGGCGCAGAGACTGTTGGACAACAGACTTTGGTTAAACTCGAAAGTGATACAGTTATGATCATTCCTGCTATTGAATCTGCTGAACCGTTGCCTGATCTCGTCACTATGGAAGATCAAGTACAATTGGCTGAAATTGATCTTCAAAATATTGATTTAAATATGTAATTTTTTTTACGTAATAGAAGAATCATACAAATATTTATTATAATATTTATTAATTGCACTTTTGGTTATGTAAAAATGCGATAATATACTAATTTTTTTTTAAATAACTAAATATTTCTCTTTTTTGGAAGATAAAATTTTTTCAACAGTCTCACACTAAATTCTGGTAACATACATAATTCACGTTCATTTTCTTTGTGACGTTTTCCTGATACTTTGTTGTTAACAAAAGTCAACAAATCCAGCATATGTTCATCGTCTCCGTGAGCATCAATTGCTGAACAAACTTCATTTATATACCAAGTTCCCAATTCACGATCTCTGATTGAAACAAATCCCTCAATTGTTGACATTGCCGTAAGTAAATCGGCATATTTGGGAGCAGAGTTTTGTTCTACAGCCCCATCAGTTTCAAATCTAGAGCCAATACTCCTCATTGAGCTTTCTTGTGTTACTGTGATATTTTTTTCTTTTCCTTGACACGCTTGAACAATTAACACTTTTGGTTTATTAAGTAATTTTTCTGAAGATAATATTTCTTGAATAGTTGATATCTTAACTGGGACGTAATCAGCTCCAAAAACAACACCTTTATTGCCATGACTCAATATACAAACAATTAAACTGTCGTATATCACACTAGCTTCCACGATATCATTAAGAGCTTTTTGAATTTGAATGTGTGTTAAATTATCTCGTTGATCAATTCTGTATCCACGAGCTTTGAATGTTTTTTCGAGCAGTTTACAGTCTGCATCAGTTCCCACTCTCATACCTAAATGCTCTTCAATTTGTACACCAGGTGGAATTTTATCAGGATCAGGTTTAGTGAAAACTTTTTGATTGATTATAAGAACCCAGCCACACGTTTCCTTTTGAATTTTGTAACAATCGTTCCGGTTCTCTTTTGATAAATTCTTATCAATTTTTTTGAAGGTACTATCAATATTCAGGATTTTCTCTTCATTGACTGATTTTGTCTTATTTTGTGATTTTATTGGGTCTAGTGCTTCCAGCGCATCAACTATTTCAAACTCTTTTAAAAAATTGTAAATCAATCCAACTTTGGGTGCAGTTAAATTATGAACATCAATCAAATCAAATCTGATCCAGTCAAGCAAATATAATTCAATATAGTGATTTGTATTTGGAATGCTTTCGAAATTTGATGTAGACTTATCTCTCATATATGTGATTAAACTGTCACATTCTTTTTGTACCATCCGCTCTGCCATTAAATAGAGGCCTAAAAACAGTTTACATTAAAAAAATGACCTTATGTAAACTACAAAGTTTCAATACATTTTACATGACTATTAATGTATAATGATGTTCCCACTCGTTGAGGTAAATAAACTTCTTCTAATTGTGCCATATCAAGTAAAAGTTTTTCAGTAATATGATATGATTGGATGACACACAAAGCTTCCACTAAGAATTCTTGCCAGTTTCCTCCTTTAGATTTTGCCCATTGGTATAAAAAAGAGGTGTCGTGTTGTGATGCATTTCTTAAAATATACAATATATGTTGAATGCCAGCGTTAACTAGATCTTTATCACTTGCATATAGCAAAAATATTGCACCAATCTGAAATTTATGATTTATTTTTCGTGATATTTGTTATCTTAAAAATTCTTATCATACCTTTTCATAAATTTCCAATTCTTTTTCTAACATAACAAGGTCATCTAATTCAATTTTACGAATGTTTTGTTGATTTGTAGCAACAGAATTAACCCAATTAGGATCTTCTGAAGCTAATGCAGCATCAGTTTCCATTATTGAATTTTATTATTTACAAAACATTGAAATTCTATAAAAATTATGAGAAGACTGACTACGTTTATGTCACCGATATCTAGCAGTGTAACAAATGTCATTTTATATTTTTTTTTTTTGTAAAAGCCGATCAAAGCCTATTTTGAAAAAAACTCATTCTTTTTATTTTTATTAGATGAACTATCAAAGATTATCAATAAAACAAAGATATATTTGCTTAGTTTTCCAAATCATTTTTAAATTTTGTGTTTTATATAAGAAAATCTGAGACCAACGGTTTTTTTGCCATGACATTGTCACTGGGAACAAATTTCATTTTTTTTTTCTACTCGCCGTTTTGATGGCTCCGCATTTCTCTATTCGCCTTTTTGATGGCTCCATATTTTTCTACTCGATATGTCTGTACATGTTCTGTGCAAATATATGAGGAAATAATAAAAATAATACTCAGTTTCCCTTTTAGATGAAAAGGTTATGGCAACCCTAACCTAAAGCTGGCTACTACGGGAGGATTAAAAAGGTAAATTCTATTTATCCTTAAAGAAAAAAAGGACATAAATTGTGTGAGCGTGTAAATTATTTTAAATTAACAAGATATAAATCAAGTTAAAGATTGCAATTTGGTGAAATAGTTAGAATTCATTAATAATATTGAATTTTCTTATGGTAAGAGAAAACAAGTGCCGCGATAGGATGAGATTTTTGCTGCCGTCATATTGAATTTTTTATAGTTAGAAATTGAGTTTTTAAGAAAATTATTAAGTAAAAGAAAAAAAACCTTTAATTTTTTCAGAAATTAATTGTGATTGAGAAATGATTTCACATAGTTTTACGTGGTACAATTGTGACTTAATCTAAGTTTTCTCTAAAAAATATTAATATTCATTGAGTCAAAGAATTACTAGACACATTGATGATTAACATATTCATGTGTAATTAGAAAAAGTAGAAAAAACTAATATTTATGTGACTTCATATCAATTTATGTCAAGTCAAAGTTTAATTTGTTTTATTTGGGTTGTTCTTGAATATAATTTGGAAAAACAATGCAAAAATATGCGAAAAGTAATTAAATTATAGAATTCAATGTCTTATTTTATGCATACGGTATAATAATGCTTTGGCTATTTTCTTGTTAATCTGAAATACTATTTTATACATGTAAAACTCACAAAGCTTCTGTTTGATTCGAGCTTATTTTTACTGTTTTACATTACAATTTTAGAAAAATGAGTAGCTCCGAGGAGGTATCATGGATTTCCTGGTTTTGTGGATTACGGGGCAATGAATTCTTTTGTGAGGTAGACGAAGACTATATTCAAGACAAGTTTAACCTGACTGGATTGAATGAACAAGTGCCGAATTATAGACAAGCGTTAGACATGATTTTGGATTTGGAGCCAGAAGATGAGCTCGAAGATAATCCTAATCAATCAGATTTGATTGAACAAGCCGCCGAAATGCTGTATGGACTTATCCATGCTCGTTATATATTGACAAATCGTGGCATTGCCCAAATGATTGAAAAATATCAAAGTGGCGATTTTGGACACTGTCCACGTGTTTATTGTGAAAGTCAACCTATGTTGCCTTTGGGTAAGTTCTCCAACCTCATTCTAAATTTCAAATTAATTTGAGTGTTCATTTATAATAGGCTTATCGGATGTTCCTGGTGAGGCAATGGTAAAATCTTATTGTCCCAAATGTGTGGACGTGTATACACCAAAATCCTCTCGTCATCATCATACAGATGGAGCTTACTTTGGCACTGGATTCCCTCATATGCTGTTTATGGTACATCCCGAATATCGTCCTAAACGTCCAGCGAACCAATTTGTACCACGGTATAACAAAAAATTATTAATTTAGAATTTAATATTTCAAATACATGCTCATTTACTTCACAGGTTATATGGATTTAAGATTCATTCTTTAGCTTATCAAATTCAGCTACAGGCAGCGGCCAACTTCAAAGCGCCTTTGCGTGGGGTGAGTGTTTCTATTAATCTTTCTTTTATGTTTGAATAAACAAGTTAAAAATAAATAACTAATCAAAAATTCTACCATGCCTTTCGTTTCAGTGAAACGATCTCATCCGTAATAAAAAAATATCATCATGCAAAATAATCCAGAAGACCACTTAAAAAAAAAATATTATGCTGAAAAAAATAGGAACATCATCGTCTAGGTAGGACAAAGTGATCAATATAAAAACAAAAAATAAAAAAAAATTAAAGTATCACTTTATTCATTATTATTATTACATGTAGTTGAAATATATATAAAAATTAATATTAATGATATCGTAATAAGAAAATTGAAATAGTTTGTTTTCAAAGTGTAAACGAATATTCCAGATAAAGCCCAACTATTAAAAACCAATTTCAAGCCTGCTTCTTTCATGATAGACAATGTATAATAAAATATTATCATCGCTTCTATTTAGTATTTAAATTTGATAAAATCATCTCGTCTCTTTTTATTAAATAAAAATTAAAATCAGTAACTTTTTGATATGACAAGTTATAGAGAATTTCAATATTGACACTAAGTTATACATGTACTTGAAACTTGCTCCTATACCGTTTTGAATTTATAACATTGATTAAGAAAAAATTATAAATAGGATTGCAAATGAAAAATTAAAATATTTCAATAAATTATTACACAAAATGCATACGATGATTTTCTTTTTATTATTTACTTTATCGCAATTTTTCCAGAAGGCCGAGTTTTATAAGCTCACAGTTAATCTCCAATACATACAATTTTATCCTTTATTGACAAGTGCATTAATAATCAAAAGAAATTTAAATTTATAGTTAGATTTTTTTTATTATAAAACAATTTATACAGAGTTCTGATAAAAAGATAGCTGATGCTCGGGTCATCAAGAATAAAATTAAGCGTCATTTTCCTCACTTTTTGTGACAGTTTTAACATATTCTGCTGCTTTAGCTTTCAAACTCTTAACATTTTCTGGTGTGCCATGTTTTTCTTCAAATTCAATATATTTTTGATAGAAACTTTTTATTTTACGAGCTGATAACTTTTGAATGATAGCACGATCAAGAACAAGCCTAAATAAAATGGCATTAATTAATCTAAGTTTTTGGAAATATTTTCTGAAAATTCACCTCACAAAATCATAAAGTTTATCCTTGATAAGCATATCAGCGTATTGAAACCAAACATCGACTCGTGCTGGATATAGGGTAAGAATATTTTCAAAAAGAGCTTGTGCATACTCCTGTTCCCTATATTTATTGCTTAGCAAAGCAAATTTCACCTTGAAATTCATTTCTAAAAGAAATTATAAGTTTATTCAGCTGTTGTTTTTCTTTTTTAATTAAATTTATACTTACGATCATCTTTTGAAATACTTTTATGAGCCCTCTCAAATAATTCTTTAGCTTTAGGAATCGCACCAATTCTGTAGTAAGTTTCAGCTGCAATTAGCCACATTTCAGGATGAGGTTTATATTTTTTAAGCATTGGGCCCAATAAACCATTAACTTGTGGAAGTTTGTCAGCTTCAATGAGCAAATTTAGTGTTTTCGAATAAACTTTTAACGGTTGATTTCGTAAAATTGCTTCACGGAATAAGGCATTGAAACTTTCGGACGTACCGTGTTGAATTTCTAGTTTTAATAGTTCAATCCAAACGCTTAGCTTTTCCTTTTCGCATCGATAATTTATAACCTTAATTGCTCTTTGTCCTACACCTTTGGCCTTTTCAACTTCAAATGATTTCATGTGAAATTGCATATACTTGATCCACAATTTGCTATCATCTGGTTTTAGCAATAATAATCGATCAAAATCGCGAACTGATTTGGGCTCTGATGTTTTTGTAAACTTTTCAACTATGATATCAGAAGCTTTTATGTTTTCGCTATCATCCTCATTTAATGATTCGTTTTCAGTTTCTGGTTTTTCTGACCAAAATCCAACAGTTCCCGGCAATTCTGCATATGGTAATAACTTTTTCTCGGTTTTTTGTTCAGGAGGTTTCACTGTATCGATTTTCATTGCGAACAGTTTTTTGTTTTTAACCGTTGTCACCTCGATTTTTGGGGTAATCGTTTTATCTTCCGAAAATTTTTTTTCAGTAGATTCTTTTAGTTTTTTGTCCAGATTTTCTGTAGTTTTCTGAATGGTTTCATATGTTGTGTCTTGGTCTAGTTTTATATTACTTTTTAACTTACTTTGTGACTTTTTCTTTATGATATTTTTTGACTCTAGATGAACTGTCTTTAGTTGGTCTTTTTTATTTTGCATTTTCTTCTTCTTTTTTCCTTTCTTTTTTTCAAAGTCAATAGCTCCATCAAGTTGGTTTATAAACATATTTTCAATCTCAACCGTCTGTTTCTTTTTAGGTTTGGAATTTTTTTGATTTTTTCCTGACATTTCAGTTTCTTGAATTGGATTCGTTTCGTCCTCACTTGGTTTCATATGTTTCTTCTTTTTTCTTTTTGGTGGTTTTAACACCTCATTTTCATCTAAGATACTCTTGACTCTTAATAAACTACCAGGTTCTTGATCTTCGATTTCAGCATTAGCCAATATTTCTGATTCAGAATTCTCGCGTTTTCTTTTCCTTTCAAGTACTTGTTTTGTTACTTCTGCATATTTATCATCATATACTTTCTTAAACTGTTGACATTGCTTGAAATTCTCCTCAAACATGCCAATCATGCGACCTTGCACGTGTTTCAACAGATGTATTGTGCATTTTCCATATTGAGCTAAATTATTAATAAGGGTTGGTTGAAAATCATTTAAATGGAATCTGGTAGGAAGGTAAACTAAAGGCCCTTTATCTCCAATGGAGACAATTATAACATCATCTCTTATCAGTATAACATGACCCTTACAACGCTGTTTGTCCTTTAATAATTCTTCATTAACACTTTGATCCTCTATTATCCCAGTCATAGCTTTTGGATTTATTACAAGATCAACAACTTGCCTCAAGTAATCAATCCAAATCACTTTTCCTTCAACAGTATCGCCAATTGAATAATTTTTAGATGTCACGTTACGACACAATGCCGATACACCATCAGGCAGTGTGAGTACAAGAATATCATGAGAATCAAATTTTTCAGTCACTTTGCCGGATACACATTCTCCAATAAAATATTTCACTATTGCCTTCTTCTTTGAACTATAACTTTCTTTAATGAGATCAAGTTCTTTGAAATATTGTTCCATGAGACTTACAGCAGAATCAGTACTTCCATCCCAAACATCTTCTAGTTTTGCAGAAACAACCAATGTTTTTGGGTTGGATAGCTTGCTTTTAACTCGAATATAAATGGGAGTATCAGGCTTCAATTCAAATTCATCAAAATTCTGCAACGGACTTGTCAAAATCTTGTTGATATGTAATTTGATGGGAAGCCGAAAATCTTTTAATGGGCATAGAATTTCAATTATACCATTTTCGTAGTGACGCACAATTCCTTTAAGGATATCACCAACTTGTGTATCTTTTAACATTAGAGGAGGTTTTTGAGAATAATAGCTCACATCTCTCAAACTGAAAATGTGATTCATAATATTGACAACTTTAATTTTTTGTCCTTCTTTCATTGAATTAAAAACAGTCTCGGCAATGGGTAAAATATCAGAAAAGTAATTAATAGGAATTGTTCCTGTTAAATTTAATTTCTTAATCTTAATTTGTGCTCCAGTTGGATACAAGCATTCTATTTTGGCTGAAGCAATTGAACCTAAGTGGTCACTTGAGTCGATATCAGTAGCAACTTTCAATACTATTCGTTCTCCTTGAATATCTGATATACGAAAATTTGCGATTGCTCCAACTTTTAAATTTGATTGTGCAGCTTCGGATACTCCTGTGTTATTTTTGAAGACAACACCTTTAACCTTATTGAAAAATCTTACAAGATAAAGTGCTGGAGAGTCTTTCACTATAAGACCTGTAAATATTTCGTCGACCTTTGCTTGATCTCTTGACATCAAAATATTATTTGTCCGTAAAAATTCAGATCTGTTTGTTAAGAGAACTGTTTTATCTTCATGATCGACAAACAAAACACGTGATTTTGTGATCATCCCTTTTTTCAATTGACCACCTGAACAATCAAAATTATGTATGTAGCCTTTAATGAGACCAACTTTAACAGCTAACCCTTTTTCTTTATTTTTTAAAATTTTCCCGATCTTTGCATCAACAATATCACCACAATGCAAATCATTAATTGAAAAGTATGGTTCATTCAATAAATTTTCATTGTCAGTGCATACATAAACTCGTTCAAATGCATTATAATATAATATTCTCAAACGATGTTTAGTGGACTTTCCATAAGCTAATAGTGCAGTTCGTTCATCATAATTTTTCTTGTACTTGGATTTGATACTTTTCAACGTTATAATTGCTTTTGACTGTTTATTTATTTTAAGCATTATTGACCCAGAAGATTTGCCTAATGAGACTGCATCTTCCACAATTTGTCCAACTGGTAAAATTCCGTCATCACCTTCAAATTTAACTTTACTAAAATTCATAGTAAGTGCAACATGTTTTGTCAAAGGCATAACATATAATATTCTGGAATCAAATTGGAGTCCTATTGTATAGTCACTTGGACGATGTAAAGGTTCTGTTAGATAATTTTCATTTACGTAACTCACAAATGTTTCGAAAATCGTTCCCTGCAAGCCATTTTTTAATATTTTTGTCATTGTAAAAGGAACCACAGTTCCTGGTAGTAAAAGATCAAGAATTGGATCTTGATCACTTATTTCTAACATACCAATATCATTACCCTTATTTGTTTTCAAAATAATCGTGGATGTAGTGGCAGTACTCGATATTTCATCGATACAACCATAGACTAGAGAACCAACGCTAAATTTTGATTTGGTTTTCTCAATAGGTAGGAATGCGCGTACATTTTTAATTCCTGTCTCAATTGTGTACCCATGATCTTCTATGTCTGAAACTGCCCCAACAATCACAAGCCCTTTCAAAAGTTGACCATGATATCGACCAGCATTGATGTCAGCAGGATTCAATGAGAGGGTCATATATTTGGGATTTTCTGATACACTCATTACTTTGACAGAAACATATTGACCCTTTTTAAATAGTTTGTCCAAGGATTTCACATCCTATGAAATAAAAAAAATATGATTTAATCATAGAAATGGATTAAAATTTAAGGATTAAAACATACATTATTTTTTTCTCCAGCAACAACTTTTCCTAAAAGTTTTGAATAGGGTCCAGAAATAGATGTAATGGGAACTCGTCCTCGTAGTTTTCCAGGCAAAGCAATATCTATGTGAAGTTCATTTATTGATTCCACGACTCCCAGAAGTAACATTCCTTCAACAACAGTCTAACAATAAACATTTTAATTTTTAACTTTGGTTCAAGGATTTTGGAGTTTCTTACTTGTTTGTTCAAACTATCGGCAGATTTTGAAGTAAGTTCATCTGATTGTTCTTCATTTATTTTGATTTTTGCTGCTTGACGCTGTTTTTTCGATGGCTTAACTTTCTTTTCCAAATGATCAGTGCGAACTCCATATTTCTGGAATGAAATAAAACATTAAATAAATTTGAAAATTTTTATAATGTAAGGAAACCTAATCATACAATTTCTTTATCTTCACTCTCTGATTCTTTTTTAACTCGTTTAATAGTTCCTCCTCGAGGAAATGATGGTTCTGAATACATGATTACTTTTTAACTTCTAAGTTGAGTAAAAAAAATATTTTTTATTCAAATTAAAAGTTTGTTTAGCCGATTTCCACGTGTTGTGATATTGTTTATGTACAGTATTCCAGATAATCTGAATTACTTTGTTTTCGGGTTTTTATTATTTATAAACTTCTGAAGTATTTTTATGATAATAAATCAAAAAAGGCTTTAATTTTTAGTGGAGAATAAGCTTATACTTATAGAATACGGTGTATAGTTATAAGCCTGAAGTTTTAGTTAGATTATGTTGGTAACCAACGTCCTGTATACAAATTGTTAATTCAGCCAGTTTATGTCAAGTTGACAGCTGTTCAATCTGATTTTGACATGTGTTCACTTTTTTCCTTTCTGTGATCTGAAATTTTTCTCGTGCACCTTTATTTCAATATTATAAATAAAAACATAATTAAATTTCGTATCAGAAACATAAAATTTAATTAAAATGTCTGATGAAGGTAAGTTTGATAAAAAGAAAGTTTGATAACAAACTGTTTATTTACCTCAAAATCTTTAATGGCTTGTAAATTTTTTTTCTTTTCGAAAAACAGATATGCCAGGTCTTTGTAATGAAAATGGTGATAATGTGGAATCTGACGATGATGAAGAAGGTTGGGAAGAAATGGAAGGACAAAATGAGTCCGTAATTTGTTTATTCTGTCCAAAGTCATTAGACACTATTGATTCTGGTATTTCGCATCTTTTGATTGAGCACGACTTTGACCTTGGAAAACTTGGTTTGGATCAGTATTCATATATAAAGATGATCAATTATATACGAAAATTGAAACCAACTGCAAATGATGTTAAAAAAGTTATTGGAAATCCTCCATGGGAAGATGATTCATTTTTAAAATGTGGTGATTTTGAACCATGGCTTACTTTTGATATTGAGTTTTTTGGGAATAATTGTGAAGACTCTCAAGAAAATAACCAAATAAAATCAACGAAAAAAAAGACAATCACTTTAACTGTGGATGAGTACAAAGAAATGACAAACAGGATTGATGAGCTGGAAAATTTACTACAAATTTCTAGAAATAATTTCCGAACATTTTTGGAAAATGAGTTGAACTCGATGAATGGTGGTGTGAATGGAAAAAAGAATGGGGTTGAACTTGCGAATGGAGCCAATGATGAATCTTACTTCAGTACTTATTCACATTTCGGAATACATTATGATATGTTGAGCGATAGTGTTAGGACTAATAGTTATCGGGAGGCAATAATGAATAATAAAAATTTGTTTGAAAATAAAATAGTTCTAGATGTTGGATGTGGCACTGGTAAGAACAGAATAAAATCAAAGAAGTTAACACAATTGATGTTCATTTTCTTTTCATATTAATATTAGGTATACTGAGTATTTTTGCAAGTAAAGCTGGTGCTAAGGAAGTATACGCTATAGATCAAAGTGAAATTATTTATCATGCTATGGATATAGCTGAAAGTAATGACATTAAAAATATAAAATTTATCAAAGGACGATTAGAAGATATTGTATTACCAGTTGAAAAGGTTGATGTTATTATTAGTGAATGGATGGGATATTTCCTTATGTTTGAAGGAATGCTCGATAGTGTAATTTACGCTCGTAAGAATTACCTTAATCCAGATGGTATGTTACTTCCTAATCGCTGTAACATTAGTATTGTTGGATACGGAGACGTTGAACGTCATAATAATTTTGTGAATTTCTGGAATAATGTTTACGATTTCAAAATGGAATGCATGCAAACCGAATGTCTCAAAGAAGTAAGTGTAGAAACATGTAAATCAGAATTTATTTTAACAGATTCTGTGGTTGTTTGTGACTTGGATTTGATGACAGTTGATTTAGATTACTCAAATTTCGAATATAAATTTACCATGAAAACAACTAAAGATGGCAGTTTGACATCATTTGTAGGATATTTTGATACATTCTTTGAATTGCAAGCACCAGTCATGTTCTCAACTTCGCCAAGTGCAAAAAGTACTCATTGGCGTCAAGTTGTATTTTACTTTAAAAATCCAATTCCTGTGAAACAAGGAGATAAAATTGAGGGGACTTTTGTATGCAGACGAGGTCGTAAAGATATTCGTGGTTTGAATATTACCATTCATGTTTTTGGACAGACATGTGATTACATTTTAGATTAAGAATGAGATTTAAGATTCAAATTGATTTTATTAAATGGAAGACACCAATTTATAAAAAAAATAATTAAATAGGAGATCTTTAAGATTAATGTGCCCATTTTTGAATTTAAAAGTTTAAAATTTAAACTTATATTGAAAGATTGAAACAATTGAAACTTTTCGCTTTAAATCTACTAAGAATTTAGTATTTGTAGGAGCTTTGTTAAATAGACAATCATAAAAAGTTGTATCAGAAGACAAAGAATATTTTGGAAAATAAATTTAAAAAGAAAACGATTGTCTATAAAAGCCCAATTTATACTCTTTAAAAAAAAAATTTTTGAAGTCACATTGCACATAGAAAACACAGAAAATTAATTAAATTTAAAACCAAAGTCAAAAAAATATAGAATAGTGATGGTTTCTATATGGTTTCATAAATTTTATTAAAAAATCTTAAAAACAAATTTAAAACATGAGAGCTTATCTAACTTGACCAACTTTTAAATAATTATCAATGTGACTTCAAAAATAAATACGTAATATTAAAATTTTAATATTTGAAGTATTCACCTTAATTCACTTTAATCAAACTACAGTAAAATTCGTAATTTCTAATATTCAAAAACATTAAATAGATGGTAGACGTATATAATGCATTGCATTTAAAGCACTTAAAATGGTATTGAACCAGTAACGTTTTGGCCTTTAATTCAAGCTTTGTAATAGTTATTAATTAATTAATCAAATAATATTCAAATAAAATTATAGAATTTAGATATTAACATTGTTTTACGATTAATTATTTTTACTTTATTATCAGATTTGTAACAAATTTTTTTTAATTCTAGGTCTTAAAAATAATTTCAGAAGGTTTTTTTTTTGTAAATTATTATTTAACAATGTGACACAATTATACAAAAAATTTAATAAGTTTTGATCCTCCTCTATACAATTTATTCGTTGATTTGTCTGAATGCTTAATGTCTGTTCCAACGACTTACTCTTCCTCCAGAACGATCTCGTGTTGAGACATCTCTATTTTCTCTCGTTCGTTTCCGTGCCCTATTGTCACCGTTAGATCGGGGACTGTCTTCATCATCAGATTTCAAATCATCCAAATCTATTTCAATATCTGGAGGTGCATCAACATTCAGCTGGAGCAGTGATGGTATACTATTGTTATTTGTTGGTATATCTGGAATTGGATTTTGTTCTTCAAATCTCTGGACTTTTTTAGTAATTGGTGGAGGACGGTATGAAAGATCATCTTCAATCATCGTAATACCATCACGTAAGTCATCAAATGGAGCGTTCGTCAGCATTTTATTGAAAGCGTCTTGTCCTTCTTGGACAGCATTATCGAGTTTAGATCCAACTATGAATAAAATATGTCAATGAAGTCCAAAGTGACAAAATTACAATTAAATAAATAAATACTTACTTTTCAGTTCTAAAATCTTTCCTTCTAAAATAATAGCATTTGGTGAGATTTTTCTTAATGGTACTGTGCTTGGATCCAAAATATGGTTCAGTATTTCTCTTAGCTCAATTGATATCGAGTCTTCTTCTATCCGAACGTCATTCCATTGCGCTTGGAAGTTCTTTGGAATAGGTTTACTATAGGGTTTTTTCTCTTTCACTACAGGTCTATCGACAATATGTGAGGTATCCAAGTCCAAACCAGGAATCGATCCTCGATCAGCTGTCAAACTTTCAGTAATTTCTATTTTATCATCTATTCCTAATGCTGGTATCACTATATTATCATCGTAATCATTATCATCTAGACCTTGCAAACTGGCAGGTAATGTATTTAAGTTATATTTGTCTCGCATTTGGTCTCCTGGACGATTTCTTGTCCAAAATTTGATTGTGTGATCATTTGAACCTGAGCATAAAATGTGCCCTAGTGGATGCCAATCCAAACACCAAACAATTGAATCATGTGCTAACTCAATGTTTCCAACTTCCTTATCAGTACTATTATTTGGTAAATTTAAGATTAAAGCATTTTACGTAAGTACATTTAAAACATCAATTACCCAACATTCCAAAACAAAATTGAACCATCAGATCCACCACTCGCAAATAAACCCTCGTGAATAGGATGCCACGCAACAGCACTTGCTTCTTTTTTATGACCTCTAAAAATTTGAACTTCTTCATTTAAATTCCTAAGATCAAATAATTTTAATAGATGATCTCTTGAGGCTGTTATAAGCCAATTTCCATTGTTATTCCAACGTAAATCCATCACAGTTGATTTATGAGCATGTCTTTAAATATATTTACAATTTTTTTTTTCGTTAATACACTTCATTCGAATAAAATGTTTACTAATACTTACAAAGTTGCTAATGCTTGACCACTTTTTGGATCCCATAATTTTATAGGTTGTTGATTATCTTTACTTCCCGACACTATGAGTGCTTTATGAGGATGCCAGTGCACACATTTTACATCTGCACCATGACCTCTAAGAACTTTTTCCTCAGAACATCGCAAAAAATCCCAAACCCGCACAGTTCCATCATCACTGCAGGTAACAAATTTTGAGTCAGATGGGCTGAAGCTAGAAATTTAATAGAGAAGTTATGGAAATATATTTCTAAAAACATGTATTTTTTACAATTTTATTTTTTTTTGGTAAATGTGACTTCTTCCCAGATCATCAAAAATTAAAATTATTTAAAAAAAAAATTAAAAAACTATAGTGATTTGGATTTGGCTTTCAACTGTTCAAATAATTTTTTTCTAAGCTTTATTATAAATTTTATTGACAACCCTTCGTTATAGTGATATCTAAAATCTGTAGAGTTAAGGTTTTTATTTTTTATTATACTTTTTTTTTATTAATTTTATTAGATTTTAAGTTTAATATGAGTTTAATTCCAGACATTTTTATTAATACAAATTTAAAATACATAAATTAAACGATTTTTTTTGAAGAAAACTGAAATTTTAATTGCTGCAATTAGCTGCCAACATCTCAGTTCAGTCCATTTCATCCTACATGATACTTCTGCCAGTTGAGATATAAGTTAAAAACAGCTTTGTGTAAAGATATCAAATGTACACTATATAAGAAGTTATCAAGATTTTGGTGATGGTTGAATTTTGATCAAAAGACTTCAGGCACCGTTTAAATTAAAGTCAGTTTTTAAACTTTTAGAATAAAAAAATCACTTTATTGTACGAAAATTGCAGTGTACAATTTTTTAAATTATCATAAAATTTAATTTTCAATTATCAAATGGGTAGTAAATTTAGGACTTTTTGAAGACTTTATTTATATATTTCATGAGACAACTTTTCATAAATATCACAGAATGATTATCACAATTTGTTTTCTTATTACTATTTTTTTGTTTTTTAAAGTTTAGTTACTTTTCGCTTTTGTCTGCTTGTTTCGTTAAAAATAAAAAGATGTATCATTGGAAAATAGCATGAGTCATGGAACTGTTGGGACCAATGGACTTTTATTTATTTTTTCATCTTTTTTTCTCAATTCATCAAATATAATTATTTGAAGTAAAATGATCATCATTTTTAAAAAATATAACATAAAATACCTTATTCCTCTAATTGGCTCCTTGTGTGCTTGGTACATCTTAACATTGTTCATATTAGATTGCCAGTATTTAACGTAACCACCATGGTCACCAGTTACCATCCATTGATCATTGTGTGACCAGACCATTGTTCTCACAGACACATCATGAGCCTATTTCAAAGAATAAAGTAATAAAAACAGTGTTAAAATTTTATCGTTCATTACCTGTAAAATAGTCTCAAAATTAAATGTTAATCCATTCCATAGCGTAAATTCACCAGAACTTGCTCCAGTTACCAATCGACGACCTTCTGGTGTCCAAGCAAGTGTGAAAATTGGACATCTCTGTTTATTAGTTGCTGTTTTAACGAAGCGCGTTGTTACTGCATTACTTGAATTTTCTAAATAACTGCTAGGCGGCATTAAATGAGGTGCATAAATACTTTCGGGCTGAAGAGCTCGTTGATCTCGAGCGTCTCTCTGCCACACTCGGTTCTGAAAAAAATAAAGTTGACAGTATTTTGCTTAAAATGGGAAAGAAAAAACTTACTTCAATTGCTTTGATAATCGATGCACTATAGTCTACAGTTTTTCGCATCACACTTTTTCGTAGACGCTTTCCATCAAAATCATCAAGAGATACCATTCCATGGCCATGATGGCCACCTCGATGATACGAATTGAAATTTTTAAAATAAGGTCGATTTCCTCCATGAGAATTAAAATACGGTCGATTATGGCCAAAATGATGATTATTATAATGTGGTTGAAATGGAGTATGGTATTGTTGAGGCGGAGGTTGTTGCGGTGCCGACATCGAACCATTATTAGGAAATGAAGGAGGTGGACCCTGACTCGTGATATCAGGTGGTGGCTGAGAAAACTCCATATTATATTACTAAATATTAACGTAAATTATATTTTTATAAACGAATGAAACGTAATTATTATTGTTTCTTCGGAACTTTTTTGACTGAATTTTTATGTTTCTGTGTCTATAGATGTATGAATAGATGAATGACAATTTTTCTCTAATCTTTAAAACGAGATTGTATCAAAACTAGCATATTTTCTGAAATACTTTAACTTGATTTTTAATCTTGAATACTTAATGCATGTTATTAAAGATGTTTTATAAATTATAACTAAGAATTTCTATGTTTTTTTAGATTTATTAGTAATAGCGTGTTTATGTTACAAATTATGAGGTACTCAATTTACACTGTTAATGTTTTGACGTTTAACCAATAAAAGTGAGTAACTACGGAACTCAATTTCAAACTTTGCGCCATTATTTTACCGTTAAAATTTCAACAAGCATGTTAAAAATTTCCCTTAAACGTTAGCAACAGTTATTGTTATTTATTATTAGTTAAAATTAAAAATATTTTTTTTTTTAAATTAAAGCTCAAACATAAGGTTAAACACTTTGAATGACGTGAATAGACGGAAATTATTCTGATGTTTATTGTCTTCAAGTAAATACAAAATATTTATATTAAATATGGTCATGTAATACAAATACAATTAACATTCTTTCTCTTTAAAAGGTTATCATTTTATTATCTTTATTATCATAAAATTTTAATAATCTGAAAGCTTCATTGAATTCTACAGTTATTTAATCATTCATATTTCCTAAGGTTAATTAAAACTATGCTTCAACAAATTTTCCGACTTAAGGCTATACCGAATAGCATTTGTATTGAATTAATTTTTTTTAATTGTTATCTTTTATGTACCAATTAAAAAATTTGCATGCAAATGAAACTATAAAATTAAAAGTACTTTAAAATACAACACTTAAATAAATACAAACAATAATAAAAATAAAATACTGATAGACTTGTAAAATTATCATTATCATTTCAGTAAAGGTAAAAAGCAAGAATGCATTTATTAAAATTAAAAAATTCATTGAAATAGTTAATATCCTATTTTGACATACCGATTTTAAAGAAATTTTTTTAATTTTTTTTGGCGAAAACTTCTTTTTTTTACTTCTCATAAAATACATTCAATAAATGAAGTAAAACTTATAAAAACTTTCATGTAATAAAAAACGTATAAATTGGAAAATATCAGTAATGTATTTTAATTGATCGAAACAAAATGTTTTTTTTTCTTTTTATTCTGCAGAAGAATTCTCTAATTTTACTGTTTATTTGAAACTGTTAATTAAATTAAATAAACATATCACGCACATCAATGAGCAATACCTAATAAAAACTGATGACAAAGAAAAATAATTATTTATCCATTGTGTTAATGATTAACATTTGTGTATTTTCAAGTTAAAAAAAAAACTAATTATTTATGCAAAACAAGATAAGTGATAGCCGGCTTCAAGTGCACAAAGTTAAATGTTTGTTGTTTAATTTTAAAAAATAAAAATATTAACAATAAAAACCATACTCCTGAAAAACGACCTCAATCCTATACAAAATAAAGTACTCTCGTTCATATCAATATTTTCTCTTTATTTTTTTTCACATATACTAGTTTTGTTCATTAGATTTACATTTTTTTTATGAAACAGGTTATGAATCATTGATTGAAATGTGTTATTTTTCATTATATGGTACAAAAAATCTACTGTTTAAAATGATGACCCATTGTCCTTTTGTGTCAATGTAAGCACGTGGACTGTTGAGCCAATTTTTTTTATAGAACAAGTTTTTTGCTTAGAACTGTAATTATACTATAATACAATTTGAAAATTAAATGTCTTGTATTTCTAATTCTTGAAAAAGAGTTCTCGATACTATTGACTCTATTTCTATTGCGAAATGAGAGAGAGGAAGAAGTGCGTGGCCTGATGATAATGGATAGGATCGCCTGGACACACTGATTTGCAGCTAAGATTCTTCGTTTAATTTCTAACTTAAAATCATAAAATTCATAATTCATAAGGAGATCCAAGAATCCTGAGCATACTAGAAAGGTAAAAGCTCAATTTTTCGTGAGTTTAATCCCAAAGTTAATTGGCCAAACTTCACGATATTTTACAACAATTATACACATGTATGATAAAGCTATGAATTTTGTTGGACCTGAAAAAGACCTAAATAATAAGAAAATTTTACTTAAAACCTGAACATTACTTTGAACATCAATGCTGCTCCAAACGCTAATCCAATTCATTATAAAAATAAAGTAAAAATATACTACTCAACTAAATGTATTGCACAATATAAACTCTATACCCGTTTGTTTAATATTCACTTCTTGAGGTACAACACTCACAGTCTTCATTGAATCGAGCATACTAGCGGTGACTTTACTACAACTCGCTTCTGTATTAAAAATTATTATTATTATTGTAGTAAAATAGTTAGTAGCACGCTTATATTTTTTGTATATCTTGTAAGGTGTATTTAAACATTTCAACATTTCTTTTTGATAAGTTGACGAAGGAGGTAGTGTGCTCTTAATAAAAAAAAATAAAATATTAAAAAAAAACAAATATTTATAAACATACTTATTTATTATACTGTGACAGTGAAAAATTGGTGATAGTATTTAGAAAATAAATTTTTAACTTATAAAATTAATGTGTGATATTTATTTTTAATATAAAAATAATACAAAAAATAAAAATTTGAAAAAACATTTGTATTTTTTATGAATGAATTTTAAAATATTATAACTTGATGAATATAGACTTTAAGAGTGATAACAAATGTACTATATCTATTAAAAAACTCAAAGTGTCAATTAAATTAAAGTAAAGTAAATAAATAATTGTTTTAATAAAAAAATTATTAATTGGTCTGAAAAATACTCGAATGACAAGCACAATGCAGACGGTTATCAAGTATGTATAGTTTTTTTTTTTTAAATTTAATATTTTGTTTAAGTCTTTATTATATAATATGAAAAAACTTATTAAAATAAAATAATAACAAAAAAAAAATATTTAACATTGATCAAATATAATATTATTAAACTTTTTTGTTACTTTCGTTTTTTATTATCATAACTTTAAATTTCCGTGTAATTTTTTTTACTCTTTTAAATATAACATCAACGAAAATCAGGTTAATTCTATTTAAAGCGTATCAGTCAAAAGTTTTATGCTTAAACAGTTCAGTCAGCTGTTAAGTTCAATTTTCAATGTCAGCCGGTTTAAAATGGTTCAGCTATTTTCGTTTAACTTTGTAATACGGCATATTTGTATATCATCTTAAAACAGGTTTAATCGTAAATTAATGCATTTTTATTTATATGCATTTTTTTAATAAAATTTAAGTAAAATTTTAAGAAAGTTAATTACAATAAAATCAATAAATTAATTCAGTAAAAGTAGTTTTTTGAATTATTAAATTTAAAATGTATGCTAAAATTTTAAAAATGCGCAATTTAGCGAAAGTGATTTCAAAGATAAAAAAACTTACATGAATTAAATTTTTTTGGGTGAAAATTTGTTATGATTTTACAGAAAATGGCAAGAAAGAGGTAGAAGAATGACAGTTGTTTTATTTGATAAGCCTAAATTTGAATGTGAATTATTGAATATGCTTTTATTGGGTCTAAGAACTGTGGAGTTTTTCAATTCATTTACATTTGTTATTTTTTAGAGATTCATTTTCATCCTTAATTCCTTGAACATGCACTTGAAGTTTAATATTATTTTTTTTTTGGTTTTAAATCATTGGTAACATAAATTACTTTCATTTAAAACTTCCAAGTCGTTAAAATTAAAACATTCAAATCACGTATTGAACCTTATCTGACAACTTTCACTTATTATTAATAACATCTACTAAAGTAAAATAATCTGATTAAGCATTAAATGCACGATGTAAATGATTTTAACAATTAAAGAGGATCTTATGTTATACTTTTCACAAACTTTCAATATTCGTGTAGAATTTTAGAACATTAAACGTTCATATTATAATTTTGATTGTTTTAATTTTCAATTTAAATAATACCTGATACAAATAGTAATGTGTGTAAATTTTATTGATTTTTTTGTTTTTCTATGAGTTTTTGTAATCATTTGTTATAATATTTTCAACTTATTAGTATTCCGAAAGCGAAAGCCCTGGTTTGCTTTTTTTACCTGATTTCGCTTTATTCATTTATAATTTTAAGATAATATTCAAACCATATCTTATTGTTATTATCAGTATTCAACCTTCATATTGGCATATATTTTGCTTAATGAAAGTGAAAATTTCGCATTATCAGTTAAATTTTTTAAATGAAACACTTTTTTGATATCTTAATCAATGAAACAAATAGGTTAAGAATAAACATTTAAAGACTTTTTATTTAACGGATTGACGTTTTTAACGGTACTCAATTTTTTTTTCAATTGCGTTTTAATTTCTTTAAGTACGTAATCTGTTGATTTTTGTGTTAAAATTATTTGCCTTTTTAAAAAAGAATACAGCTTTGTCAATAAAACTGTATTGAATGGATTATAAATTATCAAGTGTGTGATGAATATTTGTATATATTTCAACATTTAATGGGTTTTCTAGTTAACCCATTAACCGCCTCTCCTAGAAATATTGAGTTTAAAGCAAAACTTTCTTCTACAATTTGTTCTTTGCGTAACAGTGATCACTTTTCGTTTCGATGAAAATTTTGAGTTTCATACAAAAATGTTACAGAAGAGCCGTTTGAAAGTTTCGTATAATACCACAGAAATACGTACAGAATTCTTGTACGAAGGGAAAAAATTACATGACTTTCCATCTTATTCCTGCTAATAATTTTGTTATAATAATTGAAAAGTTCAAAATAACTGGCCCGACATCTTTTAAACATGTCTAATTATTTATATTGAAAATTTGAAGAAAATATTTTGTGAACTTCTAGGAGAAATTTGGCTCCGAAGTTACTGGTCGAAAAATCGACCAGCGGCGGTTAATGGGTTAAAAAATAATTGGAGTCAACCCTTTCCTTCCCACGTAATTATATCGATGTTGTTAGAGTAAAATACAACAAAGTGCATTCATTTTCAGACAGTTCCACTTTCAAATGGTCAAACTTTCAGATAATTGTTTTAATTAAATGTAATTCAATTTAAAAATCATATTTGAAAACATTGTTCTTATAGAAGGCTGGTGAGAGAACAAGGTTTAAGATAAGTATTCACTGTAACTTATTTTTTTTCAATAAAATTTTCTTAAAATAGAAAAATTTTATTGGTCCTTCAAACAAATTCAATATTTTTTATTATATCAATTGCATCACATCGATTTTATAATTGAATACATTTTGTTGCATCGATTATTTTAAATTTAGTAAATGATATAATAAGCTATAAAATTTAAAAATAATGCAACTTTAGAAACTATTTTCTAATTAAACAATTTTAATTCAATTAAAAAAGTATTAGGATTAAAAACAGTAAATAAGATTATAACGATTACAAATCAATCATAATAAATGGAAACTTGTCACCATAATTGTATTGTTTAAAAAAAAGTCACATAAGTATAATGACTTAAAGAATTAAATTTTTGTTTGTAATATTTTTATTTCATAAAATATCTTTAGTGTAATCTTTTAAATGACATGTGAGCATAATGATATTTTAAAGTTACATGTGTAAAAATATACTTCAAAAGGTAACAAAAATGGTTTAAACGGAAATTAATGTAAGCAAAAATGTAAACAATTTTATAAACACGTGAAGGTTTGTTTTTATTATTAAGATTTCAGTGTAATGCCACTTTGTCTTTTAATAACTAGAAAAAATAATGAAATATTTTTATTTTAAGTGTTTATAAATATTTTCAACTTTGAAAAATAGTTTTGTAAAAGATGTAAACTTTTGGTAGCCATGAAGAAGAAAGTGCTTTGCTTCATTAACTTACAATTTTTATACACGCATGTTTTTGTTCAACAAATAAATAATGTGAAAAGGAACATACTTACAGGCGATTGTTTTCTACAACTTAATTAGAGTAATGTCGGAAAATATTATTATCAAATCTTCTTCCTCGTATAATTAAATTCATTCACATGATTAACAATGAGTAACGGAAGAAATTTAACAGTTGAAATCGTAAAATTTTCTCACCAAGGTGGCTTACACTCATTCTTAACTTTTATTTTCTGACTGGTATACTGTAAGTTAAAAACGGCCCCAAACAACCTCGCATAATATGCATCGAAGAGTGTCCATAATATTCGAAATTTTTTTATCCAAATTAATAAGAAATGCGTTAATAATTACATTTATTTTACGCCCTGTAAGGCTCAAGCAAAGAAATTTGTACTGCGAAGTGTTTTAAACTTAGAGTGAAAGGATTTTTCAATTAACCCTTATATTTTTTTTTATAATAACTGAAATCAACCGGGCATGGCACAGTGTATACCAAAGTTTAATTGACCATGTCGTGCATTCCTAGACGAATTTCTAAAGACTAAATCTGAAAATCAAATTGAAAATTCTTTTATTTTTCTATGATATTTGACAGCTAATTTTTCAAAAGAACAAATATTATTCAATTGTCGTCTGTTTCATTGAAAAAATATTTCTATTAAGTCAGGAATGTTGTCGTCTCTGTAGAAACAAATTAAAACAGTAAATAAAAGCAATCAGAAAATTTGAAGGTTACACAACACACTCTCATACTTTCACTTATTTCTCACAATTGCCGATAAATAGTTCTTCAGAGATCTCAGATGCTTTCATGAAATATAAATTATTAATGGAATTTTCTGGCAAATATTGCATTTTTGTATTTTTATTTACAAAAGAATTGTGCTAATCTATTCTTGTAAATTTTAAAGTGGGGTCCAACAAACGATTAATAGGAGAAAAACTCACAGATGGTTTGTGTAAGGAAAACATCAATGAAAACCTTTTGTTTCAAAAAAAAGTTACTGAACAATTGAAATCAACTTAATACATTTACGCTTCATAATAAAAAACTATTTTTTTTTATTCATATTTACATTTTTCATGACTCTTCAAAATAAAATGATACATTGTCACAATTTGACTCATAATATTTGTTTATTTAAAAAAAAAATACTGATAATACCTTATATCCGGTAAAGCCTATTACATTCATAGTTTTTGGGTAATTCATGCGAAAAATTTTTTGACAACACACTTGATTGAATGTTTTTAGATGATACTAAAATTTTTATGATAAAGTGAAGGTCAAATATAATTTTCAATACTGTCTCAACATTAATTAGACATTACAATGCTTCAAATTGATTTTCAATTCATATTAATCATATTTTTTCTAACATTATTTCTAACATTAAATGTGTGAATCCATAAATTATTTAGAAAATACCAGTCGCTTCCATTTAAAATTATTTAGTAAAATTGTTGAAAAAAAATTATTTCTGATTATTTACAATTTATGTCATTGAACTTCAATTGCCCGATGTGTTACTATTCTACTTCTTTCTTATTTAAACTTGTTATAAGCAAGTTATTACATTTAATGTTAAATTTATAAACTGGTCTTTCAAGAATTTTAATATTAACACAGTGCCCTACAAATGATTAAACTAAAAACTGGAATATTCAATTACACATAAAAACAAATAAGAATACAAGGCTTTATAGATTGATTTCATATTGTACTCTTGCTGCTCGTTGAATCGAAAATGGTCAATGAAAGACGTTTTTAGAAAAAACATAATTAAAATGTTTTCATTAAAATCGATAAAATCCATGACACTTTTAATTAATTACCTGACCAGATAATTATCGTAAAAAATCACAAAATACTACATTTGACCATAAAATCATTAATTGGTAATGGATTGATACGATAGTTAACATCTTTTTATTTGCAAAGATTTTTTTCTTTATTATGCGTATTTAGACATTGATTCCATTTTACTAACCTAATGCGCTTTTAAGGATCGTTGTAGCAAAGGTTGATAATGTGTAATAAAATTCATGCCATGGCATGTCGGTATCAATGAAAATCCTTAACCTCTAAAATAAAATGATTTAGGTTAACATTGAACTTGGATGTCTGATTTGGTCACGTGTACAGTATATTTTCTTAGTTAATTATTCTCGTGGTACACTCATCACTTTTTTATGAAAATTATTTATTTATTCATTATTTGGACAATATACGATTGAAATTGATACCAATCGTCGAATGAATAATGAATTATTATCGAAGTTTTTTACAATTTCTGTGGTAAAATGCGTTGTTGTTAACAATGAAACAATGTTTTTTTTTATATTTTCAATATTTATTATTATTTATTCTATTCATGTGTAATGATTTGTTTGTTTGAATTATTATCAAGCCGAGTAAAATAAATGACATCAAAATTTTATTCGATTTTATGGTAATTTACATTCAACATTCACGATAAATCGCTTTTTGATTAAGATTTAATTGAGGACAAACAATTTCATTGACTCTCACAAAGCACACATACACAAAACGAATTGATTTATTGTAATAGAGCTTTGATCAGGCTACTTTTATTTTGTACTTGAATAATGCAAAAAATATTAATAAAATATCTTGAGGTTTTGTCACAACAAATAATAAATGAATGCATTATCAAAGTTATTTACAAAGTATAGTAAAAGAATAAATTATTTGCTCTCTTTGAATATAATAGAAAAAATAAATTTGAAATGTAAATTTGCTAATCTGATACTAAATTAAAGTTATTTTTAACCATATTTTTCATGTAATACAAGTTATTGCAAAATTTCTAACATTGAACCATGTCATTAAACTATTGAGTAATTATTTTTTTTCTCAATCATAAATGATCATGTACAGACATTCACATTTACTAGCAATACGTTAGTCATTTATCAACGTTAAGAGATATTATATTGTAATTATGTGCAACTCAATATTTGCGTGTATATAATTCATTAATTCAACACTCAAAGATAACATAAAAGATGTTCTGTTATAATAAAAAAATACTCAACAAAAAAAATACAACTTTTGGGTACTGATTGATACTCGTATACCTCTAAGAAAATGCACTGTTAAAAGATTTGTAAGTAAAAAAATGTTGTAGTTGGCGTTGAAAGGGTTTGAGTGGTATAAATTTTTTTTTGAATGTTCCGGATATTTATTTTGAAATTTTTAATTTTCACTTAGTTGTTATAAGCAGCGATGTCACGTAAAGGTTTCTATAGAACCGGTAGCTAAAATGTTCCTAAAGCTTTTCCCGAAAAATTCGGAAATTTTGAACGAATTTTTTGTAATAATTTTTTTGAATTTTTTCATTTTAACACTGTTTTAGTAGTAAAATTTTTTTTTTTGAAAATTAATACCTTCTGGAAAAAAATGACTACAAAACTAGCGAACCGGTACCCTCGATTCTTCCGTGACATCGCTGGTTATAAGTAAGTTATTCATAAAAATGTTCCCTTCATTTAGCGAAATCAGTATTTTTGACTCCAACAAAAATGCACTTCATTTCACTATTCAATGAACAAAGTTCCCATAAATTTTATGAATACACACCAAAATCGTAGACAAGCACTTCGTTTTATTTGAGATAAAAATTACATTCATAAGAGTCTTTCTAGTATCATACACAATTATTTATTTCATTTATTATGTGTGAATTTTTTGTAATTTTAACATATGCGTGTATTGCATATTATGTTATGTTATTTATTAATCATCTTCATCATCAATTCATTTTATGTGAACATTTTTTATTCAACTAGAGTAAAAAACAATGTTGTTTATTTAATTATTAATGATTAAGTGGATGTGCCTCTTTTTTTTCTCTTAGTTATTTTAGTTTTTTTTTACTTCAAACAAAATTATAGTAAATTATGTAACAAGAAATGTTAATAAGTCTTTGAATAATATATTTTGTTTTCTTTGAATGTAATATTGATTTTTGTTTTCATTTAAAAATATTTAAAGTTAAATTAAATAACATATTTGACCTTAATGCTTTTCATTTCAATGTTATATGCATACACCTCATGATTGATAAATCAATCTAAGAGTGGTAAATAAAGAATAAATTTGATTTATTTTATCAAGTATTTTCTTATCAGTCAGTCAGTGCAAGATAAGAACATATGTTTACTAAAAATATTGCACATTATCAAACATTTCTTGATAAACGTCAAAACTTGGAGAGAAATTTAGTTGTTATACGCAGTTAAATAGGAAAAGTAGTTCATTTATTCGATTAGGAAATAACTCTTATATAGATTTATGTTTGATTTTCCAATGTTAATTTTTATAAAATATACATTTTAAAGTTGGATATCTTGAACAACATAATAATGTTTGATTTGAGAGGAAATCGACAAAAAAGAGTTCTTAGGTTAATGCCAATGTTGAAAAAAACTAACACATCATATCATTCGGATGAAGAATTTGTTTTTGATGGTTGTATGAATGATGATGACGATTTAAGACTTTCTTTTTCTTATCAAATGGTGGAAAAGTGAGTATTGGAATTGTAAAATCTACATTATTTATCATTTTGCATGTATTTTTGCCTATAACTAATTTCTTTGTTGTGAATTGTTTCAGAAAATTTTTGTACAAAATCTGTTTTAAATGAACTGATATAATTTGATACTCAAATTCAAAATTAAATAACAAACCTTATAAATTAAGTGGAGTTAAATGTAAAATATCTAATAAGTTGATAAAATATTTAAACTAAATACGTTTTATAATTGCGCGATTTCGAATTGAAATTCTGTCAATCTGAAGAACTTGATACAAAAAAAAAATTATCAGAAAATAAAAAAAAATATTTCATAAAACAAAATTTTTCACTTTCACACTCTTTTTTTGTAAAACAAATTTTTTATTTTTACAATTTGTTTATGAATTTAAACGCGACATTTATTGGTGTATTAATCACATTTCTAATTTTATTATCATCATCAATTATTCACGGGCTCACAAGAAAATCTCTCTCCCACGTACTAAAAAAATATCTTACGTATTTATTAATAAAATATTTATAATAATATTTAAAACAAATAAAATTTTGATCGTGGTTTTCCTCAATGACTTGAGAAAAATTCAAAAGTGTGTAAAAAAAGAAAATAGTTTAAATTTTTGTGAGTCCGTAAATTTCTGATTTCACTAAGTTATTTAAACGATTATTTTGAATTTGATAAAGGTGACAATTTAAACAATAGACGGAAGATACAAATGAGTTTTGGTTTTATATTCTGTTTGGTTAAAATATTCTGAAAATACATATATTTAAGATTCAAAATAATTATTTATCATATTTATTTACTGAAAGTTTTGGTTTGTTTTTTTAAAATTTCCATTGCATTTTTTTTTCAGGAATCCGAGTTGGTGGCGTCGAAGAACTGCATTAGAAAGAGCACTTACCTTAATTAGTATAGTTTGTCTATTAGCTGTAGTTGCATTAGTCGTTTCATTAATAGTGGTGATAGTCAATGAACAGATAAACAAAGATGGTAATTGCTATTTAAACAAAAAAAATAAGCAATTTTAATAATAAACACTAATTTTTGAATACAGCGAATAAGAGCTCAGCAGAGGCATTAGATGGATCGCATATGCAACACGTGTATGATGGTGCAGAAACTGGTACAAATAATATCGTTGTAGACAATGATAAAACTAAGAAAACTAAAGCGTATGATAATTTATGTTTAACTCCGGGATGTGTGCATTCAGCTTCAAATATGTTAGATCAAATGGATACAAGTGTTGAGCCTTGTGACGATTTCTACAGTTTTGCTTGTGGTAATTTTGTTAAAGAAACAATAATTCCTGATGAAAAAGTGTCTGTCAATACATTTTCAATAATTGGTGATAAATTACAAGAACAATTGAGAACATTAGTAACTGACCCTATTTTGGAAAATGACCCTGAACCATTTAAACTTGCCAAGAATTTGTACAAAGCATGCATAAACAAAAGTGAGTTGGAATTGTGTTGTAAAATATAATAAAAAAAAATAAACTAAAATTTTTGTCTTTCAAACATAGCTCAAATTGAAGAACGTGGCACAAAGCCCCTAATTGACATTCATAAAGGACTTGGAGGATGGCCCGTTATTGAAGGAGATAAATGGGACGAATCTCAATGGAGCTGGACAAAATCAGTTAAGGATTTTAGAGAAAGAGGCTATAGTGCTGATTACATTTTGGATTTCTCAGTTGGAACTGATTTGAAGAATTCCACTAAAAGAATTATTGATGTGAGGATATAATAATATTTTTCATATAAAAACTAATAAAAAAAATATTTCTATCAGATTGATCAAGCTTCAATTGGTATAAGTCGGGAATATCTCATTAAAGGATGGAATAATACCATTGTTAAAGCTTATTATAGCTATGCTGTTGATATGGCTGTTTTATTCGGTGCAGATCGTGACCGTGCTGAAAAAGAATTGAAAGATTCAGTGGAATTTGAAATGGCTTTAGCTAATGTAGGTATCATTTATTTGTATTTGGCGTATTTTGATTTAATTTTAAAATTTCGTTACAGATCTCTTTGGCCAATGAAAAACGGCGAAATGCAACTGCCCTTTACAATCCAATGACACTGAAAGAAGTGCAAGAAAAATACAACTATGTTAATTGGGTAGAATATATTAATATTCTTCTTAAAGCTATCAATATCGAAGTAGATGAAACTGAAGTAATTGTTGTTAGTGTCCCAACTTTCTTCGAAGGACTTGGAAAACTTTTGGAAAAAACTCCAAAACGTATAATTGCAAATTATGTTATGTGGCGAATCACAGGATTTTCTTCATTTTTCTTAACTGAAAATTTGCGCAAAAGGCAATTACA
Source organism: Culicoides sonorensis (assembly GCA_900002565.1). NCBI lineage: Eukaryota > Metazoa > Arthropoda > Insecta > Diptera > Ceratopogonidae > Culicoides > Culicoides sonorensis. Next base: position 596,475 of record LN483353.1, on the reverse strand, counting down.
ATACAGTACTGTCATAAGTGGAAAACAAGAACAAGAACCACGTTGGAAAGAATGTGTTGATATTGTGACAGGAAGTTTACCAATTTCTGTTGGAGCACTTTACATTCGTAAACATTTCCAGGAAGATTCCCGACAAGCAGCAATGGAAATGGTTGATAACATAAAAGTTGAATTTGAAAAAATTCTTAAACGTGTAGATTGGATGGATGAACTCACACGAAAATCAGCATTGGAGAAAGTAGGAACAATGGCAACTCATATTGGTTATCCAGTTGAATTAACACAAAATGACAAATTGGAAGAATACTATGAAAATTTAGTGATCAAAGAAAATGAATATCTTGAATCTGTATTGAGAATTAATATTTTTGGAACTAATAAAGCATTCCAAAAATTAAGAAGACCAGTAAATAAAACTGAGTGGATCACACATGCAAGACCAGCTATTGTCAATGCTTTCTATTCCTCAATTGAAAATAGTATCCGTAAGTAATTATTATTTTTTTGTATTTTTTGTCACACAATATGAAATGTTGTTTTTCATTTAGAATTCCCTGCTGGAATTCTCCAAGGACAATTTTTCTCAGCCGATCGTCCTAAATATATGAATTATGGAGCCATTGGTTTTGTTATTGGACATGAAATTACTCATGGTAAATTTATATCTTTTTTCACCAAAAAAAACATAAAATTGTATAATTATTTTTATTTTAGGTTTTGATGATCAAGGAAGACAGTTTGATAAAGATGGTAATCTTGTTGATTGGTGGCATGAATCAACAAAAAAAGCTTATTTAGAAAAGGCAAAATGCATCATTGAACAATACGGAAACTACACCGAACCAAATGTCGGCATGAATCTAAATGGCATAAATACTCAAGGTGAAAATATTGCTGATAATGGTGGAATCAAAGAAGCCTACTTTGCATACAAAGAATGGGCGGCCAAAAATGGTCCTGAACCTAAATTACCAGGACTTGAATATACACAAGAACAATTATTCTGGATTGCTGCTGCTCAAACATGGTGCAGTGTTTATAGACCAGGTATTTTCATCATAGACTTAATATTTCAAATACGATGAGAGCTAAAATTTATTTCTTTTCATAGAAACAATGAAAATGCGTATTACAACAGGAGTCCATTCTCCTGGGCAGTTCCGAGTATTAGGACCAATAAGTAACATGGAAGAATTTTCAAAAGACTTTAGTTGTCCATTAGGCTCTAAAATGAATCCCACCCATAAATGTGTGGTTTGGTAAAAAAAAAACACTTCACATATACAAAGAATAACTACAATCACACACATATTTTTATATTAAGATAAAAAAAAATACATTTTATGTTTATTTTTAAAAGAGGCTGAAAAGAAATTTAGGAAAGGATTGAAGCTACTGTTAAAAAAATGTTGTTATTATTAATACTTAATTTATTTATTGAAATTGAATTTATAGTATTCAAGTATTATTTCATAAGTAGATTGATCTGGTTACTTAAATTTTAATAGAATACAATGAACGACCAAGAAATTTAAACTCAAAATTCAAATAATTTTACACAGAAGGCTCGTTTCTTGGCCATTGTGAATATTACGTTAAAAAAAATTCTAGTAAATCCACAGCATCCGTTTACTATATCACAATAAAAAAAAATTAAAATTGATAAAAAAAAATTATACAATAAACTAAGAGTGGAAAACAATATTTTGTATACTGAACGTTTATTTATATAATTAACTTTATAATTGTTGTACGTTTTATTTTAAAGTCTAATATGTAATTATGTATAATAAAGTGTAAAATTTTATGATTACATAAATTTATTTCAATTATCATTTTAAAATAATTCGCATTTCTTACTTGGATTCATAAAACTTTCTGTTGGACAATGGAAATCCTCGGAAAATTCAGACAAATGTCGAAAAACTCCATTGACACGATATTGAGTTTCCACTGAATGTTTTGAAACTAAATCTGGTGAAAAATATAAATAAAAGTATCAATTAAAAATATTTCTACTTTACCTTTACTGTTACTACAATGCATTTGTCCTAATGAAATCCAAAATAACTGAATCGGTGTGAGTTTTATGAAAGGTAGACCTAATTCATCAGAATGTCTCTTGGACCAATCTTTATATGCCAGATAAGATGCCTTAGAACTAAATGTATCAGAAAATAACGAGCTAATTATTCTATCAGTAATTGTAATTGTCTTATTATTTTCATGGTAATTATCATATTGGGTTTTTAAACACTTTGTTTTATTGATATAATGTTCGTATGTATCATCTTCCCACCACGTCACTAAATTTCCATGCTGATCACGCAAGTGACCCAATAATGAAAATGAGTTACTGATTGCGTAAGCAACAATACTTCCAAATGAAGCGTAATTTAAATAATTTAAACGTTTTACACCAAAAAAGCTACTTTGTAGTAAACTTACAGGAATCGCTAAAATTATTTAAAAAAAAAATGAAGCAAATCTAAATATTAGATGTAAAACTAAAACTTACATACTGCATTTCGATCAACATCATAAAAACTGTTTACCGAAGTAACTTCTGAATATTTTGGTGGGTTTTTTAATATTCGTCTATATTGTCGGAATTTCTTATTAGTTTTAAATAAATTAATTGCCATCACATCTTCAATCAAAGTGGAATTTTCCTTTAATTCTAATCCATTATAATAGTTTTCTATTTTTGAATCATTCAGAAAAACATCAGAATACCCAAGTTGAATAGTCATATATTCTAGTTTCTCTAAAGCTTTAATCTTAGTTCCCGCATCAATCCAATCAGATCTTTTTATCATTCGTTGTAGTTGCTTTTTCATATTAACTGTGATTCTGATTGCATCTTTCGGTATTTCAGGGAAAGAAGCTCGAATATACATGGCATTAACACTAACAGGTAAAAGCCGTTTTGTTAAAGACACGCATTGGTCATCGGTGTTATTGAATGTATAATGATCAGTTATGACGATAAGTGTTTTGATAAAAAAGTAATTCGCAATCATCCTATGTGGGAGTGAAAAATTTTTAATTGAATTAACGGAAAAGTTATTTTATTAAATTATCATACTTTTTCGGAGTCCTTTTCAGAATTTTTCGCAGTTCAGTAAAATATGGTATATTTATCATATAGACTTCAACATCTTTCTGTAGTTGAACATTATTATTCAAGATTATTTCAATTAATTTTATCCAGTCTAAGTAGTTAAATTTCAGTTGCAGTTTCTTTGCTGTGAGTAATGATCCTGTGTCTGTACTGTTGTCAACAAAAATCGTCTTTATTCGAATAAATTAATTAAAGGATGAGTATAAATTACTTTTTTCAAAAAAAAAAAATAAAACTTACTTTCAATAATATTTGCTCAAACATCAAAAAGTCTTTAATGGTATTATTACTCTCAGTTTCAGGAAAGCCATATTTAATCAAGAGGTCTTCCATGAATCGCAAACGTTCGAATTGAATCGTATGGTTTGTAATCATAGGTGAATTAAGCTTAAAGAAGGAAATTCGTTACCATATCATTTTAAGAAAAAACTGAGTATGAGATAGAATTCAAAAGAGATTGAAATGAGATCTAAAATAGAAAGCGTAATGACAGTTGCCATGATTGGAATTATTTAGATCTTTGAAGTGCTGAAAACATCTTTCAACATAAATATCTAATCTCAGATAAAAAGAAGACAAGTTTAACAAAAAAAATTAACACTTTCTAAAAAGATTTAATATCTTTTAATTCAAAAATAAAAACAATAAATTTAAAAATAGCACTAAAATGCGTAATGCCTATGTCATGTGTTTAAAGTATAAGTGTGTTAAAAATAATTTTACTCACCTTTAACAGTAATTTAGATGTATTCCTTTGATCACGAACTAACGTGAGATCAAACAATAGTCCATCATATTGTAATTCCATATTTCGTAAAGTTTGTATAACATCTATCCATGACCATGACTCTTTATCCCATTGTGTTCCATTGAAAAGAGGCCATTTGGCAATTGAAGACACCAAATTGTACGATGATTGAATCAAAATATCTTCAAAATTCAATTCCTCATTAAACTCATTTCCTTCTTTAATACATTTTTTGTAAATTTGTTTAGCGATTTGAAATGGATAAATTTCATTATATTTTTTATCTTCTTGTAAAATTTTAGAAATTTGTTTCAAAATATCTGTATTTAATGTTGTGAAAGGTGTGATTTTCTTTTTAATTGATGGTTCGATATTTGACATAAATCCACCACAAGCATATTCATAAAAATTATTACAAGGATTCTCAGAAAAGTTCATCCAAGATCTTATTCTACTTGCCGTTTGAACACAATCCGCTGTAAAACATATTGATTCATCATGATCACTTTTCAAATCGTAAAATACACTTCTTCTGGAGGTACTTGAATAAACATTTGGTAATGATAATATTGAAATCAATGTCAAGATCAATAGTAACATATTTGAAACATTTTTTTTTGTTATGAAAATTTTATTTTAAAATATTATTTTAGATTTTTAAAATTTTCGAATGTAGTTTCATTGTTTGTGTTTCTTAAAATAGAGTTAGCGAAAAAATTAACTAGTTACTGATCCGAAGATTAGAATTAGACTAACAATGGTAAAAGAAATTTTTTTAAAAAAATTATTCAAATACATTTTTTTTCGTCATCATGTATAAAGTATCTCAAAAACTAGAATCAGAGAGAAAATTATAATAGATGTGATAGCAAAAAACAAATAATATATGCGTAAAATATGTCTTTAAACCGATATAATGATAAGTGAGTGATTTTTTATACTGTGGATCCACGTTGGGTGTTTTTTTTTTTAATATTTTTGGGGTCAATGTTACGATGCTAACAAAAAATATATAATTTAATAATATTTTGCTTGTTAAATGTATGGCAATCAAATGAATATAAGAATTGTGAAAAAAATGTGAGATTTAGACCGGTTGTATGTCTCACACAAAAAATTACCTTAAGATAAACCCGTAAACTCGAAAGTGACTTAGACGAAAATCAAATTGTGATAACTTTTTTGAGCTTCTTTTAATTATAATCATATATAAAATCAGAACCATCTTAAATGAAAGTTCTAGTAAGTCTTCACGACTTTACATTTTTTATAATAGAAATATAGAAATGTGATAATGAAATAGACAATATTTGTACTATAGTTTGAGATTAGCATAATTATCACTAATTTCTTTTTCTTATGACCAAAAATATTTTAGAACAGAAAACAAAATAATCGAATAATTTAGACGCAGGTAGTATTTTAGACCTCTACTACAAATCGATTATAATAAAGTTAAAAAAAAAACAAACTACTTAATAATAATAAGTTTTACACTGCTTAGCAAAATAAAATCGATGTGAGAGATTTAAAAACTCCGAAATACGTCAAAATAAATTCACTTTAGGGGAGAAATATAAATAAAATTTCCGATGCCCGATCTTTGGTTTTGGTAAAAGGTTCCTAAAACTTTTAAAGATACAGAGCCTATAAGCGCGATTTAATTACAATTTTATCAAAAAATAAAAATTTATCACGTCCCAATACTAAAAAATGGCAAAACAGTGTTTTAAATTGAAATTTAATTATGAATTTAATACTTTTTAAAAAATATTATAAATAATTAATAAAGATATTCTTCAGATCTTTCCAAAACATATTTAGAATTTTTTCTACGTTTTGTAGTTTTCGAGATATCACAAGTCAAAAAATGGCCCCGCGCGCCATTCGCGAAATTTCAAAGCGCGATATTTCGAGAACGTGTGTACGAAAAAAATTTTTTTTGCAGAGATGCTTAAAATGACATAAAGAACCAGTGTACAAATTTATAGCAAAAAATAAAGGCATCGGAAATTTTATTTATATTTCTCCCCTTTAGACTATTATAATATATATTAGAAAATAAAAAATAAAATATAATTTGCCTAATTACACTAAAAGTTGGAAACACCCCGCAAAAACGTTGCGTAACATACAAAAAATAAAAAAGTGCTTATAATGTTTAAAAATTAACTAGAAATAAGTTAAAAATTCTATTCATCAAACGCCTTATAATCGTCAATCTGCCGGCCAAATAAATTTGTACTGCGGGGCGGTTTCAACTTAGAGTATATAATAAGCTTTGCAGGCAACAAAAAAAGGAAAAAAAAATAAAATTTTTAGAACAAAATTTAATTTAAACTGAATTTAATAAATTTATTTTTTTTTTATCTTTAATGTATCTTTTAATTTATTATAAGCTTTTATTTTGTTATAATTTATGTAAAATTTTATCGAAATTGATTAGGCTAAGCCGTACGTTGAAATTTCAGTGATGGTATATATTATTTTGTTGGACAGGTTCACTTACCTTAAATTCTACAAAATGGCAAATTCAAAAAAACAAAAAAAAAGTTTTATATTGACGCAGGGATGGACCCTGATAAGCAACCAGAAACATTTTTTTAATCATGCATTCGATTTTTCCCCATAACCTTTAGATCTCAATTCAGGTTTAAATAAGGCTTATGAGAAAATAAATACTGTTTAAAATAGCAAAACAACCATGTCAGCAATTTTTTCAATTTCCGACATCACTGGATATAGAAACCAGAATATTCAAAATCAAAGAATTAAGACACCATATGATTTTTTTTTTATCAATAACATATGACAAGGACTGATGCCTATTATTCGTCTAATCTCTAATATGTTAATTTTTTACATTCATTATAAGTCTTTTTTCTCCGAAGGAATATTAAGTCAATCTAACATCTTATTTTGAACATTTTTAAGCATAAACAAATAGTATAATTGAAAACATGCTGTGATCAGAACATTTTACGTAAAATTTATTATCTGGCATATTCTGCCAGGATTGTATCAGTCATATGGTGCGCCTGTTTATGAATAGTAAACGAATTTCTTAGTATAATTGTTACTACAAAAAAATGAATGGAAATATTAATGACTCATTTTCAATAAAACATTTCTTAAAATACTACAAAAACCTCGTACGGTTATTGTAACGCTTTATCGCCCTTTCACTCAATGACTTTATATTTTTACACCTTAAAATTATCGTAGGAATATATTTTCCATGTATTTTTTTAATATATTGTTTAATATCGATAAATATACAATAATGCATGACACTGCTGAAAAAAATGTTATCTAGTTGTAAAATATAAGCAGGTAATTCCTCAAGGTCAGCAACAAACAATATTTGTTGCTCTGTATACTTACACATTTAAATAAAAACTTCTTCCGAAATTGAAAATTGAATAACTCATAGTATTCGAATAAAGAAAGTCAAATCAGGTTTATTTCAGTTAAAGTTTAACTACTTTTTTATATTGAATCATTTATTTAACAGACATCTACGGGACAGGAAGTACGCGTGCTCTTTAAATATCGCAAAATGTTTATTTAAAATAAAAATTTGGCTATTATTGCATATTATGATAAAAAAAATGTTGTAAAAAAGTAATAAAATTGTGAAATCAGCTATTAATAGCAGATAAAAGTGAACATTAATGAACATAACACCCAAAATATATTCATAACAAAAAAAGAGGATTATTGCTTTTAATTTAGCATTAACGTCAGACAAGTATTAATAATTGCACAACAATTGAATCAAATAAGCTAGAGGTTGTTTGACTTTTTAATTTATTTAAAAATGTAAGTGATTCGATCATTTTGTTGAGTTCAAAAAATATATTTAATGAAAGTTTTTAAAATGTGTATATCATCGAAAGTATGTTTTTTTTCCATCTCTGTCGAAATTTTGCAAAACAGGTTGCAAAAAAATGAAAAAAGCAGCCGGTTAAAGAAAGAAATCATAAGAAGAACATAAAATATTCATTATATAACAATGTAGAACAAGGAAAAGCAGTGATGGGCATATGTATTTATACAATTAAAAAAAATCATAAAATGGTTTTATCTTCGAATTTCACATCACTGCAAATTTAAAATTCAAGCATCATTTTTTTTTTAAAAAAAGACAAGCCATTTCATATTCTCAGAAATTTTTATATCATTTTTTAATTCGAATTTAATTTATACTGCTTTTTTTTTGGTGAGTTTAATAACTTATCATTTCTCAAGCAAATTGATAGCTTAAAGCGAATGGTTTACTGCCAAAATAACATTGAAATATTTCTTTGAATGGCTATAATTAATAAATTTTTACTAAAAGAAAAAGGTTTTTTGTTCATAACAATAACATACAAGAAAATCTGTAAATTTCTATAAATCAATTGGAGTCAAAATTTTGGAACCCATGGAAGTTAGAAATATTTAAACTTGTTCGTACTGAGTTAAAATATCCTTCAAATAAAAAGTGTTTATTTTTCAAATGAGATTTACTCAAAAATCAGGCAAATATTAATCAAAGATACTTTGTCAGATGACAACACTCCGGACACGATGTCTTTGAATTAAGGCTACAGATTGTTTACGATTTTGCATGAAATAATGATGAGTGTGAAGTTAGCACATGTGCTAACTTTTGGTGAAAAAAATTCAGATGCCCCATTTCCCCCTACTCTAAGAAAAAAAAAATTTAATCATTTTTAACTTACTATAATATAACTGAAAAAGAAATGAACATGTACACATAAAAAACCTATTTATTTAATGTCATTTCATAATATATCGTCAAACAAATTTTTTTCATGTGCTAACTTTCGGCCACGGAGAAGTTCAAAATTTTACATGAAAGAATTTTTTCTGTTGATGCAGAAATGTTCTCTGAGACATAAACTTTCGATTCTAGGTGAGGAAAATTGAAAACCTATCACAGAAAAAATTTTGTGGGCACTTTTTGAAAAAAAAAATTTTTTCATGTGCTAACTTTCGGCCACGGAGAAGTTCAAAATTTTACATGAAAGAATTTTTTCTGTTGATGCAGAAATGTTCTCTGAGACATAAACTTTCGATTCTAGGTGAGGAAAATTGAAAACCTATCACAGAAAAAATTTTGTGGGCACTTTTTGAAAAAAAAAATTTTTTCATGTGCTAACTTTCGGCCACGGAGAAGTTCAAAATTTTACATGAAAGAATTTTTTCTGTTGATGCAGAAATGTTCTCTGAGACATAAACTTTCGATTCTAGGTGAGGAAAATTGAAAACCTATCACAGAAAAAATTTTGTGGGCACTTTTTGAAAAAAAAAATTTTTTCATGTGCTAACTTTCGGCCACGGAGAAGTTCAAAATTTTACATGAAAGAATTTTTTCTGTTGATGCAGAAATGTTCTCTGAGACATAAACTTTCGATTCTAGGTGAGGAAAATTGAAAACCTATCACAGAAAAAATTTTGTGGGCACTTTTTGAAAAAAAAAATTTTTTCATGTGCTAACTTTCGGCCACGGAGAAGTTCAAAATTTTACATGAAAGAATTTTTTCTGTTGATGCAGAAATGTTCTCTGAGACATAAACTTTCGATTCTAGGTGAGGAAAATTGAAAACCTATCACAGAAAAAATTTTGTGGGCACTTTTTGAAAAAAAAAATTTTTTCATGTGCTAACTTTCGGCCACGGAGAAGTTCAAAATTTTACATGAAAGAATTTTTTCTGTGATAGGTTTTCAATTTTCCTCACCTAGAATCGAAAGTTTATGACTCAGAGAACATTTCACCTATCACAGAAAAAATTCTTTCATGTAAAATTTTGAACTTCTCCATGGCCAAAAGTTAGTACATGAAAAAAAATTTGTTTCAAAAAGTGCCCACAAAATTTTTTCTGTGATAGGTTTTCAATTTTCCTCACCTAGAATAGAAAGTTTATGTCTCAGGGAACATTTCTGCATCAACAGAAAAAATTCTTTCATGTAAAATTTTGAACTTCTCCGTGGCCGAAAGTTAGCACATGAAAAAATTTTTTTTGACGATATATTATGAAATGACATTAAATAAATATGTTTTTTATGTGTACATGTTCATTTCTTTTTCAGTTATATTATACTAAGTTAAAAATGATTAAATTTTTTTTTTCTTAGAGTAGGGGGAAATGGGGCATCTGAATTTTTTTTCACCAAAAGTTAGCACATGTGCTAACTTCACACTCATAAATAATGCATTGTGATGACTTGTGAGTTCGTCGTGTCTTCAGGGGCTTCAACAAACAATAAATCATCTAATAGAGGCATAACATGAACATAAATCCACAAAATATAATTTGAATTTTATAAAATAGCTCTTATAAAATGGTTCAACATTGCAGAGCACATCCAAAACTAAATTTATGGTATATGTTAAACTATAATGCTTTTATTCATTGTGTGTTGCCTCATGTATCTTAGTTAAAAAAAATTTAAACAGACCATTTTCTGATAAAATTTTATTAGTTGACCATATAATAAAAAAGGAGACAGACTATAACACTGTCTTATATTTGTCGACATGTTCAACATAAAAGACGCTTTTTTTCATCGTATCTCATGTATACACTTATTACAATATATTTTATATAAAATACCACACCACTAGCTTCCACATAATACTTATAACAGCCAAATAAACTAATAACCAAACCCAATGTATGTCTTTATTGTGTGTAGAGACAAAATCAGGCAACAACTTTCAGTTTCATTTTGAATACCTAATTTAGTTGCGCTTAAACCGGCTCTGAATTCAAATGGTCGTAGTAATGGTCGTGTAACATAAATTCCTATTTAAAATTAATTCTTTTTCTCTTAAATCTGAAATAAGATCGAGTCTTTGCCAAAATAAGTAGAAAATAAAAATATTTTTTTATAGTTTGTCGTTAAACCCGTAAATAGACCATTAAATTGTCGAAGATCAAAAATTAAGTACAAACATTAACTTAATATTTGATCAAAACTGTTAATTATAATCAAATTGAGAAACAAATCAATCGAGCAAAAATCAATTTGCTCAATTTTTCGTTGTGCAACTTAACCAAATATTTAGTGTTCATTGAGGAAGAAACAAAAAAATAACCAGTGAATCATGCAACAACGGATACTTTTGTTTGGGTGGGTGATTTATTACCAATGTGATTGATTGCATTTTTTCATTTTATGATTATTAACAGGCGAATAATGTTAATATAATGTCTTTATGATTATTAGACTCATATTATGACATTTATAAGAAACGCACCTTTACTTTTTTTTTTGCATTTTAATAAATTATAATATGTTACAATATGATGGTCTAATAAGATAAATGCATTATAAATATGATATGTTAACAAAAAACAATGTTATAAAAAAAAGAAACAAGGAAACAGTTTAAATTTTTTTTATTAAAAACAAATTGTAGAATTCAATCAAGTTCCAGCCATGTATTTGATGAAACAATGTGGATTTGTTTAAAATGTGTACAGCCTTCACAATACATGTTTGACAGCTCTGGTCATTCAATATCGTGAACTTGATGAAAATATGATTCATAAAATCATATTGTCGATTTATTGGTCAAAAAATTAAAAACTCATTTTATTATTATTTAATTTTATAAGCAACCCTGAACTAAATAAAATTACAAGAAATGAGTCTTCTTTTATGAAACAGACACATACACAAGCCATAAAAATACTTGGAATTTTTGAGCATTATTGAATAAACCATGAATCTTATGTATATTCAATGATATAAAGCCATTGTTAACAAAAAGTTATCAATTTAATTTATGATTACACTGAAAAACAAAAATGAGAAACTAACGAAGTGAATTGAATATACGATATAGTTTTGTAAGAAACAAATACTGGAACTCGATGGAAAATTTTAGAAAACTAAAAGAAAACTTTAGAATTACATAAAAAAAAATTGCGACATCACCAAGACAAATAATTTGAGCATGGAGCACTAGAGCTTAGTTAAAATAATCTAAACCTAACTGCGGTAACTCAAATATTCAGTTTTTTTTCTCAACTTAAACATTCGCAGTGCTTAAAAAAGAAGTATTGTGTTAATTAAAGGTGAACGTGGGGTATTTTCAACTTACTGTACAAGGTTTGGTTGCTCAAGATTTTTACTCGGTGTAAATTTAAAAAAATCATATTTTAATAAGAAAAACATTACATTACCGAACAATTGAGTTGTTCACCTACTTTTTCTCACAGATTTACTTAAGTATATACGTAGAGTGGCATATTTTGCTTTAGTGACTCAATTTCAGACTTTTAAATTATTGAAGTGCTTTATTTACCCTAATTAGTTTTATTTTTAATTTGTATGAAATCAAGTTGTTTTTTACACATTAAGTATTTTTTAACAAAAATAAACAAAGATTAATGATAAACTACAAAACTTAAATGAAAATTTGCAAAGCTTTTACGATCACGGTAGTTATTTAACTAATAATGGCTTATATTGCTAGTAAGACATTAAAATTTATATTGTTTTTAAGATTTTTCATCTTAAATTAATTTATGTGAAAATTGATTCTTATCCAAGTCTTTTTTTTATTTTATTATTCATATAACTTAAAATTGATAAAAATAAATTTTTAATTTTTATTTATAGGCCACCTACATGTCGACATCTTTTACTAATAATAGGAATTTTTGCATATTCAATATCGGTTACACTTTCAGCACCCGTTTCTTCTTCATCTGCTGCAGTTTTTAGTGGTGGGGTCGAAATATCAGGTATTTAAAAATTTAACAGTTTAATTAATTCATATTTTTACAATGAACTTGTTTATTTGTAAAAGTATGAGAGTGGAATCAATTAAAAAGTTAATGAATGCAATAAAATATAAATAAAGCTGAAATAACGTCACATTTTTTTTCTTAAATTATGTAACATGCATATTTTCTTCTTCTTTTTTATGTAGATTCATATGCGAGAGCAATTGTGTTTACACCGGTTGAGGAAAAAAAGGAGGAGATTTTAACAACAACTGTACCGGTTGAAATTGAAGTTCAGTCAACAAAGAAACCGGATTTGGTTACAACAATTAAATCAGTTGATGAAAATGTTACTGAAAAAAATGAACAGAGCTTGAATGCAAAAGAAAATGAACAGTCAAAGAGTAACATCTCAACAGAAAATTCTAATAAAGACCAGAAAAAAACTCTTGATCAAGAGCCTGCAAGTTCTGATGAAAAATTGAAAAAAGAAAATTTGACAGTTTATGAAGTCGATTTGAAAGCCTTATTTGAAGAATCTGCATCCACAACGGAAAAACTTGTCACTGAATCGACAACGGAAAAAAAGGATATTGTTGAAAAAGAAAAAGATCTTAAATTAGAAACAAATAAAAATAATGAAACAACTTCAACTAATTTACTTCACACAGACAATAAAATGATTTCATCATCCACCGAGACAGTGGAAAAGAGTTCAACAATTAAACCTAATGAAATTTCGTTAGATTCATTGTTTAACGAGAACATATCTTCTACAAATGTTTCCGAATCTTCTTCAACTCCTAATCCTGAAACAAGTTCAACCACAGTGACACCACCGGCAGAAAATTTAGATTTAATGCCCACAACTGAAACAACTTTGCCAAAGTCGACATCAGTTGAAACAAAATCTGAATCTCTTGAATCAACAACTGCTGCAACACAAGTCGAAACATCATCAAAAGCACAAGAAATGGCTGAAACTGAATTTCCAGAATTTATTACAAAAAAATATTACTTAGATGATTCGTTAACATCAACGGTCATTGTCACTGAAACTGTCCCTACTACAAAAGCGGAAATAAGTTCAACAAGTGAATCAAGTTTAACATCTTCAACATCTACATCAGACCATTCCATTCTGTTTAATGCAACAACAAAAGTCTTTGAATCAACAACATCGACATCAAACATTGAAACATCAACATCGACATCAAACATTGAAACATCAACATTACAAAGTACTAGCAAACCAGATGTAGAAACTTTTCCAGAATTTGTTACAAGAAAATATTATTTAGATGATTCTCTAACATCTACTGCAAAATCAATTGCTGATTCAACTGATGAAAACTTATCTATGTTGAAAATAAGTAGAGATGATAAATCTTTAATTGAAGAAATATCAACATTATCAGCGGCATCAACAACTGTTCAGTCAACTGCAATAAGCTCAACATCTAAGCCTGAAGAAATTACTACTCTCCGAGCTATACTTGATCCACAAACAATTCAAAAGGAAAATGTTGAAAAAAATATTCCAGAGTTTGTGACAAAAACGATCTATTTGGATGATTCACTTACTTCAACAGTTATTGTAACGGATACAATTCCAACAACTCATTCAACAACGCCTTCTAGTGCTCAAACATTTAAAACAGAAGAACAAACTCCTGAGACAAAAGTGATTACGGAAACAATTCCAACAACTCAATCAACAATGTCTTCTACTACTCAATCATTTAAAACAGAAGAACAAACTCCTGAGACAAAAGTTATTACGGAAACAATTTCAAAAACTCAATCAACAACGTCTTCCAGTACTGAAATATTAAAAACAGAAGAACCAGCTACTGAGACAAAATTGATTACTGAAGCATCTACAACTTCTTCTTGGACTGACCAGAGCTTAACTAGTACAACGGAAAAAATAATATTAAATCCTGGAGAAGTAATAATTTTACCTTCAGGAGAAGTTTTAACAGCAGTTGAAAAACTTCAGGAAATGCTCAAGTCAAAAACTAAAGACAGTGATTCTGAGGGCTCTAATGTCAGTCCTAAATTATTAGAAGTGCCCATTACACATGATCATACAAATGATCACACAATTTCGTCAACGGAAACAACTCAATCAACCATACTTTCAAGTACTGAATCAACTACATTGCCAGCTTTATCAAGTTCAAATGTGAACAATATGGAAGTGCAAACTTTAACAGAGAAATCAAATCAAAACGAAATTACAACTACAGAAAGACAAGTACATCAAACTGTTGAATTAAAAACATCAGAAGTTTTCAATGATGATAATAGTAAAACAACTTCGGAGAAATCTTTATTAGAGGTAAAAAGTGAAGTTCAAAAACCATCCACAGAAGATCCTTTAAATAAAGAGGCTAAAAATAATGAAAAAATGGCTCTCGAAGACCCTAAAGACTTGTTTTCAACTTCTGAACAATTTAATGAAAAAAATTCAACAGGAACAAATGTATTGAAAGAAGAATCAACCACATTGGGCTCTGTAGAGAGCACAACTAAATTGAACGAAATCAAAGAATCATTAACAGAATCTTCGTCATTAGCTTTAGATATAATATCTGTGACTTTGACAAATGCATTAAGTTCTATTTCAGAAACAGATAAGGAGACGACGAGCACAACGATCAACCTTTCATCGGAGTCACCTCTGGAAGTTACTCGTGAATCAAAAGTTTTTAATGAAACTAGAGAAGCAACCACATTAAGATGGACTACAGAACGAAATATAAACTGGACTCTTGAAACAAGTTCAGTAAGCTCACTTACTTCACTACCAACTGAAACATCCATTCTAACAACCACAATGCCAGCCAGTGATTTGGTAACATTAAATTCAGAAAGTGATATAACTACTGATGTGCCTAAAAAGGATAAAACAACGACAGTTTCAACCAAGACAAATGAAGAAGAAGAAGGAGTGAGAAAAATAAATTTACGTCCTGATTCAGACAATAACGATAACAAAACTTCTTCAATTACTCTAATACAGGAATTGGTATCAAATGAAGGACTTAAAAGCATTTTGAACATAAAAATTATGCCAGTAACAGATGCACCAACATCCACAACTGAATCCTCTTCTTCTGAGTCAGATGAGGAATTGGATGTCGATGTTGTGACACAACATGAAGAAATTACAACTTGTGAATCAGAGACGTGTCGCAAAGAAGGTGAACCAAGTTCAAAGGAAAATGAATCTTAGTTATAGGATATTCTAATTGTCACCTAGCCATTTTATTTAAAATTTCAAAAATCTCATTTTATTTCGCTCAGGATGCAGGGTGAACATTCATTTTTGGCTTAGGTGTTAATGTTCATTCATGATAACTCATATAAAAATATACAACTAATACAAATCATAACCATGCATTTTATTTAATTTGGTTAAGATTTTTTTTTTGTTTTTGTTAATGTAATTGATAAAGGCTGTTTTTGCATGAATGATTTCACAATCTTCAAAGAACTTTAAAAATAAATGAAAAATCAAAAAAATTGATAAAACATAAGATATTAATAAAACATTTGTTTTCTTTCACAATTTACACTTTTTTTTGTTTCTTCTTGAATATTTGGCACTGGTTTATATGTTTTCATTCAATGTGTTTAAGGCTGTTGGTTTCTTTTTTATATTATTTTTATATTATACTAAAAAATTTAATTTTATAGCTGCTAAACTTCTCAACAAAATGAATGTCGAAGTAGATCCTTGTGATGATTTTTACTCGTATGCATGTGGAAACTTTATCAAAAGTACCAATTTTGAAAATGGTAAAAATTCCATAACGTCTATCGAATTATTTCAAAGAGCAATTGATGAAAAATTAGAAAAACTGTTATCAAGTCCAATACAAAATGAAGATATCGATCCATACAAAATCGCTAAATTATTGTATGGAACTTGTATAAAAGATTTATCGCATAGTAAGTTTTTTGAAAATACTCCAAGCTATGTGAAAATCAAATAAATATTTATTTAACGTATGATTTTAGATTCTAATAACATGAACAGTTTTATCGAAATATTAGAAAATCTTGGCGGTATTCCTATTATGAAAGGAACTATTTGGGACTCGAACAGGTTTAATTGGCTAACATTGGTACAGAATTTAACCAAGACGGGATTCTATTCCAGCAATCTTTTTGATTTTACCATACAACCGAGTGAAAAGGACTTTGATTTTTATGGTGGAAAATACATAGTTAAAATAAGTCCTTCCAACACAATATTAACTAAAGAAAAGCTTAATCATTTGAGGAACAAAGAAGAAATTGATAGATATAAAATGTACATTGCAAAAGTTATTAGGAAATTAAACAATTATTTAAATTATACGGCTATTTCAAAAGACATAAGTGATATTGTAGCATTTGAGGTTCAACTTGTTAGTCTAGTAAGTATTTGAATTAATGATTGAGAGATGATTAGTACTCAATTTTATTTTGTTTTTGTGTAGATTACCAAGACTGAATTTGAAAGTACAGATCAACTTTTTACACTGAAAGGATTGAATTCTGAATTTTCTTTTTTTAATTGGTCTGAGATTTTCTCTACCTATACATCAAATATCAATGCGGATGATGAAATTTTATTAGCTAATAAAAAATACTTACAAGGATTAGAAAACCTGATAAACATAACAGATAGCCGTACTTTAGCCAATTATGTACTCTGGAGAGTAGTCGAATCTTCCACATTATATTTGTCAAAAGAATTGCAACAAATTCACGATAATTACCATCTTACCCAAAGTTATGTAACATGCTCAGAGCTAGTTAGAAAAGAAATACCTTTGATCAGTAGTGCAATGTATTCAGAAAAATATTTAAACGACAACGACAACCCGGAATTACGTAATCAAGTTATTGAAGATGTTGAAGGAATATTAGATTTTACGATGGGTCTTTTGAGATGGCTGGACGAAGAATCAAGGGTTCTCGCACAGAAACGACTTAATGAGACAATCAGATTTATAACAGTTCCTCAGGAATTAGAAAAAATTAATATTAATAGTTACTTTACTGAACTCGATTATCAAAATGGTTCGTTACTTTATCAAGTTCTAAATGTACATAAATTTAATCAAATGAAAGAATTCCAAAAATTGAAAACGCCAGTTGACAAACATGAGTGGACTCGATTCGGTGATCTTCTAAATATTTTGGATTACAAACCATCTGAACGGTATATTCTTGCAATACCAGCTACTTTGATCCAAGAACAACTATCTGATCCGACCACATCAGTGATTGATTATGCTACAATTGGGTTAGTTATTGCCCGAGACTATATTTTCAGATTTATGGGCTTATATGATCCAGTTGGAACAACGTACAATTCACATGGGTCATGGTGGTCAAATGAATCTTTAAATAATTTCGAACCATATATGCAATGTTTTGTCGATAAATACAGTAAGTTTCAAACACCAGATGGAATAAAACTTAAATCAAAACATTTACGATATGAAAATATTGTTGATGTGGGTGCTTTGCGAGCAGCACATACAGCTTTCAAATATTTGGGAGACACTGTTGAAGAACGATTACCCGGTATTCAGTATAACGAACCAAGACAGATATTCTGGACCAGAGTTGCTCAAAATTGGTGCTCCAAATATACACCAGATGAACTTAAACGTGTACTTCTTCGCGGAAATGAAGTACCAGGCAAATTCAGGGTTAATGGAGCATTAATGCAGTTAAGAGATTTTGGTAAAGATTTCGAATGTAAAATTGGAGCGCCAATGTATCCAGATAAAAATAGTTGCTATGGTTTGTGGGACACTGAGAAGCAATTTTGATTTTAAATAAAGAAATAAATGATTTTTTTAATATATTCAATGTTTTCATTTAACCGTTAAAATGTCCCTTCTTTCATTTCTGAATTTCAATCATTAAATCCATTCTCGTTTTTTTAAAATAAAACATTTACAACAGAAAAATAAGCTAAAAGAGAGAAGATAAAAAAAGAATAACTACGGTTCAACAGCATAAACAAATAAATATTGTATAAATAAAAAATATGATATCTTGAAAAAAGTCATTTATTTTTAAAAGCTTCGTCTTGTATAAATATCGACGTATTTGCATAAAATTACTTCAGTTGATTTTCGTTCGTCTTGTGAGAAACAGTTCTAATTTTACGATTATTGAGGTCTCTTGTTAACGACAATTTCATACTTTTATCACTGTATAAAATCAATTTATACGGTGATCGAATATTTAGAACAAAACAATAATAATTGCTAATAAAAATGTTTCTAAACAAAGTGTAAGTAATTCGATTGATAATAATTTTTATATAAATTGGTGTTAATTTACATCAAATGATCATTTAACGATTTTGTGTAAATAAAATTAATTAAAAAAATTTTTTTTATGGAATCGCTTTATTTTAAATGAAACTAAAATAAGTAATGGGACAAAAGTATATCAAAAACTTTAAAAAAGTAATAGAGATATAAATAGGCTTTTTACAGCCTCTTAAAATGAAATTAGATTCGTCTCATAACCATTATATTGAATATTTAATGTGATCACTTTTAAATTAAAAACAAGTTTTGTTAAATAGATTGCATCTTGATTTGTAAAATAAATATATTTTTATAATTTTGAGCTTAAAATACTTATTTTATTTTTAAATTCTTAGAAAGCTATTCTTCATCTGTAGCATTAGCATATGTTCACATGGTTTAGGATTACCAAGTTCAGGTGAATTTAAAAACGTTTTAAAAAAAATATAATATTAATTAGTTTCTATTCGCACTAATTTCTCATAGCATACTCTTATGATGTTACTTATGATGCAGATGTTAGTCCTATTGCCGTAATTGGATTAGAATCTGGATCTGGACCTACACCTCGGCTGGCAGCTCATCAAAAAATTGACACAATCGGAAGAGAATTAGTTGATACTGAAAAAATTTGCCTTGAACCAGGTTGCATTCATGCTGCTTCAGACTTGTTAGAAAAAATGAATTTAGATGCAAATCCATGTGAGGACTTTTACGAATTTGCCTGTGGAAAATTTGTTAAAGAAACTTTTATTTCTGATGAAAAAACGAGTGTAAACACATTTGTGACCATGCGTGATAAGTTAAAGCAACAACTGAGAATGATTTTGGAAGAAAAACCTCAAGATGATGAAATAGCGCCATTTAAACAAGCAAAGCTATTATATAAAACGTGTATGAATAAAACTCAAATCGCAAAAAAAGGAGAAACACCAATTTTAAAATTGTTGAACATTTTTGGCGGTATGCCGGCATTAGAAGGCTCAAATTGGGATGAAAGCAAATTTTCATGGGTAGAAACTGTTAAAAAATTTAGACAAATGGGATTAAGTGTTGATTATGTGATGGACTTTTCAGTTTCAACTGATACCATGAATTCAACGAGAAGATTAATCGAAGTAAGTTTTACAATTATATTATTTTTCCGTCTAACAATAAATTATTTCAAATAGTTTGATCAACCTGCTTTTCGTTTAAGTCGAGAATTTTTGATCAAAGGTCGAAATAATTCGAATGTTATGGCCTATTACGAGTATATACGTGATTTGACAGTTCTCTTAGGAGCCGATTATGAAACAGCTTCAAAAGATATTTCGGATATGGTAGATTTTGAAATTGCATTAGCCAATATCACAACACCAAGAGAACAGCGACGCAATGCAACTTTATTATATAATACTCTGACTCTAAAAAAACTACAGGAAAAATATACTTGGTTAGATTGGTTTGGCTACATAAGTGCAATTTTACCAGCTGATATTGTAGTGGACGAAAATGAAATTATCAATATTGTCGATTTGAAATTTTTCGATAATTTAGGAAATTTACTTGAAAATACTCCAAAAAGAACTATTTCAAATTTTATGTTGGGACGAGAAGCAGCATCCAGTGTAAATTATTTAACAGATAAATTAAGGAAACGCCAACAAGAGTTCTTCAAAGTAGTTTATGGTCAGTCGGAAGAGGTTGCCCGTTGGAAAGAATGCACTGAAACCGTTTTATCTAAAATACCAAATGCAATTAGTGCCATGTATGTTCGTCGTCATTTCGATGAAAATGCTAAAAAGACAACATTGGAAATGGTTCAAGATATTAAAGAGGAATTTGAACGTGTATTAAAAAATGTTGAATGGATGGATGTTAACACAAGAGAACAAGCAATCAAAAAACTTCAGTCAATGTCGACTTTAATAGCGTATCCTGATGAACTTAATCAAGATGATGTTTTAATTAATTACTATAAAAACCTTGAAATTGACGAAACAAGTTATTTAAAAAGTTATCATAAAATCAATATATTTTTATATGATCTGTATCGAGAACTTCGTGAACCTATAATTAAAAATGAATGGAAGACTTGGGCAAAGGTTGCTCAAGTAAATGCATTGTATAATGGTGATCATAATCATATTAGTAGGTTTTATAAAAAAACATTTATAAAATTTCAATAATTTATAACTTATTTTTCATAGGCTTCCCCGCTGGGATCCTTCAAGGTCACTTCTTTTCACCAAATCGTCCAAAGTATTTAAATTATGGTGCGATTGGATCTGTAATTGGACACGAAATCACCCATGGTTTCGATGATAAAGGTAGCCAGTTTGATGCTGTAGGAAATTTGAATGATTGGTGGGCTCCCGCAACAAAAGAGGCTTTTAGAGAAAAAGCGAAATGTATTATAAATCAATACAATTCAACCATTGACGCTCAAACGAATCTTACGTTGAATGGAATTAACACACAAGGAGAAGCTATTGCTGACAATGGTGGAATTCAAATAGCATTTGCAGCATATGAGCGTTATTTAGAAAGACATGGAACTGAAAGATTATTGCCAGGCTTGACATACACTCCGCAACAGCTTTATTGGATTGCAATGTCACAAAATTGGTGCTCAAAGTATAGAACTGAAGCCCTTAAAGTACAAATAATACAACAGTCTCACCCACCAGGAAAATATCGTGTGTTGATTCCATTAATGAATAACAACGCTTTTGCTAAGGACTTCCAATGCCAAGAAGGTTCTCCAATGAATCCTGTTAAAAAGTGTAGAGTTTGGTAAAACCTGAAATTTATATTACAAATATATACGTACAAATAAAACAGAGTAGCATGACCTGATTTAGTTTCTTTTAGTTAAACAGTTTTCCTTCAAATGTTAAATGATTTTTTCTTCAAAACAGAATCTTCTATAAAATTGTCCTTGTAATGTATTCGCCTAGAAATCATTATCATTACTTTCTCATAAATTTTCTATCATCAGTTACAGCGGTTTCACAACGAGCACAATAAAATATTAAATGCAATTGTTTGTTATTCTTTTATAAATAGGAGAAACACAAAAAAGTTCAACACACGAAAAATGATAAGTTTTATTACTTTGTGATATCGTTTCATCATCAGATTGTTATTCAGAAATCAAATGAGTGTAATTCTATAAGTAATGTAGAAAATGAAATGAAAGAAGATGTTTATAAACACATGTTACATATGACATTACATTACATTTTGTTGTGTGTCATTCAAAGAAGTTTAATTTCTGTATACAATGTTAAAACTTTTTTATCAACGTTTTTTCAATGAGTTTCATTGCACGTGTTTGATGTAATGTAACTCACGCTGAATTTGTTGAATTTTCTCTCATGAGCGCCAAAATTTTGAAGAGAATTTTATGTGTAAATTTGGTGTAAATCAAGTTGATGTTTGAAAGAAAGCGGGTAAAAATTTTATCAATGCTTTACTTATTTAAAAACTAGCTCAAATAATTTTTGTTAAATTTCAAATTAATTACGGCTTTTTATTGCATTTTTATTAAATTTTTATGTTTGAAAGATCTAATTGAAAAAACTGTACGATTTATATTTGGTAATTTATTTTCCTTCATTTTCGTTTTGAAATGTGAAAAAGAAGGATTTTAGTTTTGCTAATATTTTTTACTTAAAACATTTACTATCATATGTGATAAGATTATTATTATGATTTATTTCTTACATCATATCATTTTTTCATTTATACATATAAAATTTACCGCTTATTCTGTATTTTTACATACCACGATAAATTTCTCTCAAAATAAAATGTATACGCGAAAAAATCATACGAACATATACTTATTTTATAAGCAAGAGACTCTTTGTACAAATTTTTAGTTACGAGTCAACCGTCTTACTGGTGAAACGTATAATTTAATTCATATTTTATTTTTGGATAAATATTTTATACAAATAATTTAAATTCAAAAAAAAGGACTATATAGTTTAAAAAAGCTTTTGCTCAAAGACTTTTACTTATTTAAAAAGGAAATAAATGAATTAATATCAAATAATATGATTTTTAATAAAATTAAACAAATTAATATAACAATTATCAATGATAAATTCATTCATAAATTAAAGTATTAAATTTCTGACTGAATATTAATATAGATATAATGGCTCGGAATAAAAATGAAATTATCACGTAAGTTAAAAATATTAAAATGTTTATGGCAACATAAATGAATTGATCTTAAAGATATTTGTATTATCGATTTCATGTTATTTCTAAATAAAACTAAAAAATCTTCTAAAAAAAGAAAGGAAAACACCACTTAACCAGAGTTAACAAGTTGCAGACTCAGCTAATTAATAAACAATAGAGCGAACTAAAAAAATGCATAACAATCAGTTAATAAAAAAATAACAATGTTGACGGTAAAAATGATGAGTTGTATAAAATAAACCGCAAAAGAAAGAATGAAAAAAAAAGAAGAGCAAGTGTTTTATTTTACTCATACGACCTTGGCCTCTTGTTCTAGTATATTAGTAGGATACAGTGAATCACGTACATTTTAAAGGAACGTTGAACACAAATTATTCTGTATAAGTAATACACGTCTGTGTGCCTTTTTTTAAATTTAATAATATTTAACTATGATTCAACAAACATAGAAAGCGAGTAAACAGTAATTCACTGTACATT
Organism: Culicoides sonorensis; assembly: GCA_900002565.1. Lineage (NCBI taxonomy): Eukaryota > Metazoa > Arthropoda > Insecta > Diptera > Ceratopogonidae > Culicoides > Culicoides sonorensis. The sequence goes on along the minus strand of LN483353.1, from coordinate 572,844 downwards.
AAAAAATCTTGCAACTTCCTCGCGACCAAGTTTCATGATCTTTCTGTGATAAAGGTTGAGGGTTCACCTTTCAGACAGTTGATCGGAGAGAACTGCCTCACAAATATCTAAAATAATAATTATTACAAAAATGAAAATTAATTTTATTTTATGTTAGCTTCAAACGGCGAATGACAAGTTTTTGAATGATTGTGTATTGAAAACAGTTTTCATCTATTCGTAGGTCTCTCATGAAATTTTCGAGTACATCGTAAAAACAGCTATCAATGAAAATCCGTATATTAAATACGTTCTATACCAAGGTCATTTTTGTTTTTAATGGGCTTTACGTAGGAAAAACGAATGTATACAGATGCAAAATCTAGGAAATGAAACACATTGTACGAGATGAATGAGTATGATGTAGTAAAATCGGTGAGCCTTGTACTTGACAATCATAAACGGTACTCTATGCTACGAAAGGCAACATTGTTATTTATTTGTTATGAAAATAAAGTTTGATGGTTGAATTATTTTGATTTTAAGAAAGGAGCAAAATATACTTTATTTTTAAAACATATTTTATTAATTAAAATTTTTGTCATATTATAGAATGGATTATTTTAATTAAATGTGTTGTTTTTTGTACTTTTAAGAAGATTAAATCAAATAAAAAAAATCATAATTAACTGAAAATTTAATCAGTAAACAAATAACAAAAAAAACAGGCGCATGCTTATGATATTATTTTTAAATGAGCGAAAATGTTTATGATTTAAATCAAAAATATTTGATTGACACATTAATTATCACCAAAAATAAACTCATAATTTAAAGACAAATATTTAGACTTTTTTCAATTGAATATGTTTTTTTAGGCAATATATAAAATTTTTAATCTTAATAATAAAACAATTTATACAAAATTATCATAATCATCCGAACAGGTTGTTTACTTTTGTGCCATCAGATACGTGAATATATTTTGAATGGAAATAACTGTTGAATAACCTGTTACACCAAAATTCAAAGACATTTCTTTTATTTTATTTCGGCAAACGTAATTTATCAAAGCATCACAATGTAGTAGAGATACCAGAACACGTATTTCGAAAAATCGAAACTTTGGAATCGTACTTTGTGATAAATTCATCGAAATTATATTTAAACATATAAATCTTGAGAAAGTGTTTGTATTTTTGCTTTTGTTTTTCAACAATGTAGGATACCATACCAGCGTATGATTTCGCTGAAAAAGACGAAATATAATCAGTATTAATTTAATAAAAGCTCAAAATTCTCTTACACATTTTTGTCTTCAAAAAGACATAGCAATTCGCAGTTTTGGTTCACGTCTCACGAAACAAGTGGCACGAGTAATCATACGATTTATTATTAAAATTTGCAACGTTCTGATGGCTTATATATCTCAAATGATATACCTAAAAAAATAAAATCATAAATCAGGAATCGAAATTCTCCTACAAATGGTAGATTCTAGTGGTCAAAAATATATGAATTTTGCTTAGTCACTTACTCGCAAAAAAACCAAGAAGATCATTTTTTATCTATTTTAACGTTAGATCAGGCCTGATACCTGAATTAGATTGGTAAAATCAATCATGTGAGATAATTTTCCCTCAATAAAATTTTAAATAACATTTATTGAAGCTTTGAGTGAAATCATTTTCATAAACAATAAACTTTATGGCATGGTGTAAAATTTTACATCTTAATTTGTCTTTAATTAACGTTATTCACAATTTATGTACTTCTTACAAATTATTCATAAATTATTTAGTGTCTGCCTAATTTTTATAAAACCAAAAATGTGAAATGCATCAAATATCTTTGAATAATAAAATGTGTCTTTATCATATTTTAAATATTTGGTTAACACAAATTTATTGAATTGTTTATAAAAAACATGCGTCGATTTAAATTCATTGAATATTCGGAACAATTTTTTTTGTTTTATGAATTTGATTTTTTTTTTTCAAAAATATTTAATTTAAACACAAAATCTCAGGGAAATTGAGAAATGGGTACACTGATAAGTGAGTAACATATTCACATTTTTTAAAACCTTATGTGTTTTGTGAAAAAATATTGAAGAAGACATTTATTGTGTCAATTCACAAGTTAATCTTCATTCCAATTCATCTGAGACTTTGAAAACCTCTTTGGCATTTTTATTAGATAAACGCTTTTAAAAACGTTTATGTTATTTTTTTCTTTATTTTTGTGACTCAGATACACTTCTATTAAGTTTATGTTGTTGTGTCAGAGATAAACACGCAAAAAATTTAAACTAATCAGAGAACTGTTTTATTTTTTCAATTTTACATTTAAGTACGAATACGTTCACAGAACAATCCTCAATCAAAAAACTTTCAAGTTCAATTTGTTAAATTAGGTAATTTAAGTAAATAAAACTTGCACCAAATAAAATTTTGATTTTATTTCCTTATTGTTTAATTTCATTAATATGACAAAGTACATTTACATAACTGAACGAATTTCACTGCTCCATCCAATAATTTTTTATGTCTTACATGCCAATAGTTTAACGGAGACGCGGAAGGTTATTCCAGCAATTCATCAGTGTGTGAAAATATTATTATTTAAAATACGTAGGTGTGTCACTTTACTTAATAAATTTAATGTGAGTAGTAAATGTTGAAAGCATGTGTTTAAACATGATTTTAAAATGTAAATATTTGAATGTTGTTAGTTTGGACATAGAATCACCTGTTCAAATGCATACCTTTCTTTGATTCATTCGTTAAGGCGGTGAACATTTTTTTTTTGTTTTATTTATACATCTCATTTATTTTATTTCAGCAATCCAAATTGGTGGAAACGTCGCAGTATGATGGAGAGATTCCTAATAATATTTATATCCGTTAGTTTAATTACCATTGCATCACTCTCATATACTTTATTTTATAATTTGCAAAATAATTCCAGTAATAGTAAATTAGGCACATCTTTTTACAGTAATAATATGAATATTGATAACAAAAACGCTGAAATGTGCCTAACTCCTGACTGTATTCATTCAGCGTCTAGTGTCATGGATAAAATTGATACAAATATAAATCCCTGTGATGACTTTTATGACTTTGCTTGTGGCAATTTTATTAAAACCACTAATATTCCTGATGACAAAAGCTCGGTCAATATGTTTTCAGTCATAGAAGATACACTAGCTGATCAACTGTCTTATTTACTCTCAAGTGAACCAAGTTTCGATGATATTAAACCATTTGTATTAGCTAAATTTATGTACTCAACTTGTGTAGCTACAACTGATATCGAAACAACAGCACATCAAACATTGAAAAAATTACTGAAAAAAATTGGTGGATGGCCGGTACTAATGACAGATAATTGGAATGAAACCTGGACATGGGAAAAAATTAATCTAGAAAGTTCAAATTTGGGATTCACGTCAAATTATATGTTAGCATTTTCAGTTGCATCTGACTGGATGAATAGTTCGAGAAGGATTTTAGATGTTGGTATTGTACAACTTAAAGTTTACGTTAATTTTTTTAAATGTTGTGGATATATCTGACATGATTTTTTCGTAATTCTTTTATTAAGCTAGATGAGCCACGACTTGGATTGATACAAGAATATTTAATGAAAGGATTTGATGAAATGCATGTTACCAGCTATTATCAATATATGGTCGAGGTCGCATTATTGCTAGGCGCAGACAAAAAAATAGCTGAAGAGGAATTGAAGAAATCTTTAGAGTTTGAAATAGAATTAGCAAAAGTACTTATTTGATTTCTCTTTACATTCAAAGGCTTGTTATATTAATATGATTTTCTTAATTGATAGATTAGCATGTCACGATCCGATCGCCGTAATCTTACTATAATTTTAAACAGAATAACAATTGAAGAGATGCAGAAAAGATTTAATTACACAGATTGGTTAAATTACATTAATGGACTTCTCCCAACTGGATTAGTTGTAGATAAAAATGAATTAATTTCAGTTACGTCAGTGATTTTCTTGACAAAACTCGAGGATTTGTTAAAGCGAACACCTAGGAGGTAATATTTTATATTCACTTACATTCCGCATAATTTCTTTAATTCTATCTCTCATTTAATCAGAACTATTGCAAATTATTACGTTTGGCGGATAATTGATTACTCTATAACGTATTTGTCACGTGATTTACGTGATAAGCTCTTTGCACACAAACGTCGCACTACCGGCCAATTAAGCGAAGAACCTAGATGGAAAGAGTGCACAGATATAATAAATAATCGTCTCTCAGCAGCTGTGGGTGCCTTATATGTTCGAAGATATTTTCAAAGTGATTCTAAAAAGGAAGCACTTGAAATGGTAAAAAATATAAGAATTGAATTCGAACAAACACTTAAAACGGTTTCATGGATGGATGAACAAACTCGTGCGGAAGCATTGCGGAAACTCAATAAAATGGAAACCTTAATTGGATATCCTGATGAGTTGATGGACGATGAAAAATTGATTAAATATCATGCAGATTTAAATATAACAGTTACTAATTCGTTTTTAGAAAATATGCTTGATATACAAAAGTTTTTTACTGACTTTGAATTTAAACGATTAAGACAAGTATTTAATAAAACTGATTGGGTGGACCATTCAAAACCGGCTGATGTAAATGCTTATTATAGTGGAATTGAAAATAATATTCGTAAGTGTTAATAATAAATTGTAATGCATAAACTTACCTTATAATTTCCTATTCAGAATTTCCAGCAGGGATCTTACAAGGAGTATTTTTTGCTGGCGGTCGACCGAAATATATGAATTATGGAGCAATGGGTCTAGTGATTGGACACGAAATAACTCACGGTTATGATGATACGGTACATCTATAATATCTTATAATAAAATTGTTATTCAAATTTAATATTTTTTTAACATTAGGGTCGCGAGTTTAATGCTGAAGGAAATCATGTTGACTGGTGGCAATCGAATGCCAAGGACCAATTTATAAAAAAAGCTAAATGTATTGTTGACCAATATGCCAATTTTACAGAACCTATGGTAGGGGAAAAACTGAATGGTGTCAATACACAAGGCGAAAATATCGCTGACAACGGTGGGGTAAAGGTTTCATATCGAGCATATACCAGATGGGTAAAAACACATGGACGAGAACCAGTGTTACCTGGCTTGTCTTACACAGATTTACAATTATTTTGGATCTCAGCTGCCCAATCATGGTGTTCAGTTTATACACCAGAAACACTTAAGTCAAAAATAATAACAGAGTATCACTCACCCGAACGGTTTCGAATTATTGGATCCTTAAGTAATGCTGTAGATTTTGCCAAAGATTTTAACTGTCCCATTGGATCCACTATGAATCCAATACACAAATGTGAAGTGTGGTAAATTAAAAAAAAAGAAACAGACAAGTTTTTATGATTCCAGTGTATGCTATTTATGTAAAATTTTAATAATGGCACAAAATGGAATTTTCCATAGTTGCCAAAAATTTCAGGATTGAAACTGAGACTTTGAATTTTTATTAGGCTTATATTTCAATGTAAATGCCTTTTATTCTCTTTTGAACATTTGATGCTGAAAATTCCTAAAAAATATAAAATTGTGAATAAAAAAATATGCAAGCGTATTATTGATTTTGATCCAAAAAGGTAAGTGGAAATTTGTAAATAAAAACTATAATTTCTTTTCTTTAAATTCTTGAACTTTTTTATTAATTTATTCCTTTTTTATTTCATCTTGACCTCTTCTAAGGCTCAATATTTATTTTTATATAAAAAACCTAACAAAAACATTATTTAACATAATTCAATAAATTTAGTATTATTTAATTATTTTATTATCTCATTAAAAAATGCTCAACGATATAATCACAATTTGTTTAACATTTTTTTTTATTTTCCGTTTGTCAAATTAATTTGAATTTTTTAGTAGATATTTTGAACTTCTTTGGAGGTAACATAAAAATGCATTTTAATTGATGTCAGAAAAGCATCATGAGTGAAGAATGTAATAACAGGATATTTAATAAACTTAAAATGTAGTATACAATTTTCGTTAAATGTTTATTAAATTTCCTTCATTTCTTCATATTTAAAGAATATGAAAATTAAAATTTATTAAAAAATTTAACACATTTATGTCAATCAAGATCCTACTAATGTTTTTTTCTATGTTTACTCCATAATGTTATAAGTAGCATTAGAATGTTAACCCAATTAACATTTCATTCATTCCAATTTCATATCAATATTTATTATTTCTACATCATATGATTTAAAAGGACGTAGAAAACAATAAAATGAATAAAATTGGCAGTGATGGTTTATTTATTTTTATATTAAGGAATCTAATTGAGGTCAATTTTTGTTTTGCTTTACACCTATTTTTTTTCTTTTTTTCTACCTACACAAATATTATTTACTCCTTGTCTTACAATATTATTATAGTACGAACGATTTACCGGTTATTGATTTGTGATCTTGCTTTTCCTGTTCTGACAACCATGCCATCTGAAATAAAAAAAAAATGTATTAAAAATTTGTTGATAAAAAAAACTCAAAAAATAAAAAAAAAATTGTTAAACGTTTTCACAATTTATTACATTTATTTATTTACATGAGCGCCTTAAACGACCGAATTCAGTTTGAATTAAAATTTTTTATGAATTTGGAAAATTCGTTTTTTATACACAAGTTTTACAAACAGGCTCACTGTACAAGTGCGACACACCGAGACAGACAGGTAGCCAACGGAAAATGCGCTAAAAAACTTTTTTAAAATAAAATTTTGTTATAAATAACTTGTCTAACTATTATAATTTATCATATTAAAGAAATAATTGGTGTATGTCAATGTTAAATTATTTTTTATTTTAACATCGAAAAAGGAACATATAAAAGAGAGACTTGTTTAAGTTCACCGCAGTGTTTCACCAATTCTTACTGTTTAAAAAAATTCAATATGATTTTATTCACATTTATTCTTTTATTAAACTTAAATAAACTTTCTGAAACAAAACAGTTAACAGCTCCAGCTGAAAAAAACATTTCAGCATTTGCGATGGGGTTCAGTGAAATTTTAAACTCAATTGGAGATAACTCAATTGCTGTTTTACTTCCCTCCAATCAGAATTTGCAACGAAAAATAAATGAAATCCTTAAAGAGTCATTTACATCTCTCACACTTCAAACAGTTCTTTTTACTGATCAAGAAAAATTTTTCATGTATGTTGAGACAAGCTTAAAAGGTTCTATTCAAACAACAAATATAATATTTGATACACCTGAATTTATAATATCAGAGATTAAATTAAGAAACTTAGCACATCGGCTAAGTCTTTTTTTATTTTACTGGGGTGCTGTTTCAATCGATGAGATAAATTCAATGGAGATTGAGTTTAAAGAACCTTTGAGAGTTGCAATTATTACACGTCCAAGAAAGAAAGTATATAGAATTTATTATAATCAAGCTGTACCAGATGGTAGTGGGAAAATGAAATTAGTAAATTGGTATGATTTTAATAGTCTTGGGTTGTACAAAGAACCTTTATTGCCTAGACTGGAAACTGTTTTTAAGAAGCTCGAATGGAGGACTTTGTATTTTCCAGCAATTAATGTAAGTATATTCTATAAAAAATATTTTGACTTTTTAATTTAGTACAATTCAGACGCCACCATGGTTATTCGTTAATTACAAAAAAAAGGAAAATTTGATAAACGGAAGTTTTGATACAAATTTGACGTCATCGGAGTTTGAACAGTCACTAGACTATCAAGATGACTATAAGGAAAATAATAATGATACAAATTTAGAAGTAACTGGTGGTCGTGATGATGCACTTTTAAAATTGATAGCTCAGAAAATGCAATTCAATATACAATATGTTGACCCTCCTGAAAGAACGCAAGGATCAATTATCGGGAATTCAGATATAAATTTCACATTTTCAGGTGGTATAGGAATGATACAAAGAAGGGAAGCAGATATGTTTTTGGGTGATATTCCCTTATCCTGGGAACGTCGCCAAGCAGTTGAATTTACTTTTTTCACCCTTGCTGATTCAGGGGCATTTGCTACTCATGCTCCACGAAAATTGAGCGAGGCCTTGGTGTTAATAAGGCCATTTTTATGGGAAGTTTGGCCAATTTTAGCTATTACCGTAGTTATTTCTGCTCCTGCTCTATACTTTGTTATTATTTGTCCGTATTTTTTTGAAGATAATTACGATTATTTTCGTTGGAAACATTTATCTTATAAAAATGAAAGTTGGGTAGACAGTAGGACAACAACTGCAGAAAAATTTGATCATGATACACATTTTTATTATATTAATGAGATTACCGGAGACAAAAAATGTAGTTTGAAAAAAACACAATTAATTCAATATAATGGTATTCCAACAGGATTTTTGAGTAAAGTGACATGGTTCATCGTTAATCTTTATTTGAAACAGTGTAAGATTTCAAAAATTTCCTCCAGAAATTTTTTCATTAATAACATAATTTGATTTCAAGCTGTGGAATTTAAACATAAAACAAATCGCGCTCGTTTTCTGGCAATGACAATATGGCTTGGAGCAACATATGTTCTTGGAGATATGTATTCAGCTCAGCTCACATCTCAGTTGGCTCGCCCAGCTAAAGAGTCCCCATTAAGTATTTTACTTCACACACAATATAAAATTTTTAGTAGACTTATTTAAATTTTTCAGACACATTACATAAATTGGAATATGCAATGCAATTCAAAGAATACCAATTGTATGTCGAGAAAGGAAGTGCGGCTCAAACTATCATTGAGGTAAAATGCTATTTTGCTAGTGATGATAAATTTTTGTTTTTTTTTTAGAATGGAACTGGTACATTTGCGAGACTTTATACTTTGATGCGAAAACAACCAACATATGTAGTAGATTCAGTTGAAGATGGAATTATTTCAATCATTACATATGGCTCACGGGCTGTTCTTGGTGGCAGAGGAACACTCTACTATAACACTAAACTATTTGGATCTACCAATTTTCATATAAGTGAAAAACTTTATACACGATACTCAGCAATAGCTGTTCAAAATGGTTGTCTTTTTTTAGATAGTTTAAACATCATGTGAGAATACTAAACTACATTCATTAAATTTAATGCAAATAATTTTTCATTCAGCTTAATGAATTTATTTGAAGCTGGAATTTTAGACAAGATGACGAACTCCGAATATGAGAAAATGTTTGGAACGCAAGAAATAAAATTGGAAGATAATGGCAAAAATGATGAAAAAAATGAAGATTTAACTAAACAAGAATCTCAGAATGTCAATGAAATTACAAAAATTAAAACCAAAAATCAGGATACGAACAAATTACAGTCAATTACTTTGCGAATGTTAAAAGGAGCATTTTTTGTTTTACTCTCCGGTCATACACTTGCTTTTTTTATCTTGATATTGGAAAAATTAGAACACAAACATCGATGCATTTATAAGATTTTACGCAATTGTAAAAGAAATATCAAAAGCGTAAGAAAATTGTGGTATAGATCCAAAAATAATTTGCATGATGTACTTCATAAATACATTTAAACATTTTTACAAACCTTTTGTTTATGCTGTAGCACTGCTGCTTCGCATCTATCGAGCACCATTTTTTCTGTAAGAACTCCAGTTTCTGAAGCATAAACAGCTGCTTGCCATGAAACACCTAATTTTGAAATTTCACGCCCGGACATGCCTTCGCACATTTGAGCCATTTTACTGCAACAAGCTGAGTAGTCCCATTGTTCAACTTTAAAGCGTCTAAGAAAAAAAATAAATGTTTAGTTAAATTAATCAATTATATTTTTTTATTCTTACTTCTTTCCTTCAGCGGCTGGTTGGAGCACAAATTTATCGAAATACAATCTGACCAATCGTTCCCGCTCATCTGGTCCTGGCAATGTGAATTCGACCATTTCATCCAAACGATCATTAATTGCATAATCAAATTGTTCTGGAGTATTACTTGCTAACACTAACATAAACTTTGGATTTTGTTCACCGGTTCGGTACAAGAAAGCATTTAATGCTGATCTCATATCTTCTGAAATGCGTTCAGATGATCGCTTTCGTAAAAATGCATCGGCTTCGTCAATAAACAACAAAAGACCTTTTCGACTAGTTTGTGCCCAATCAAATACTTTATGAATAGCAGTTACAGCATCTCTTCCCATAGGCCCAACATCACCTCCTGTCATTATTGCATAATCCATTCCCGAATGTTGTGCAAGACGTTTAACAAACATTGTTTTACCCGTGCCAGGTGGTCCATACATGAGAATGTTACGGAAGTAGCCTTGATTTCTTTTAGTATTTTTTGTTGCAATGGCAACATCACGCAAACGTTCTTCGAGTTTTGGTCTCAATACAACACCTTGCAATGCATCAGTTGGTTTGGCAGTAAGACGTTTGAAAACTTGAATAGGATGTCTTGCTGCTTCTAAAAGTGAAAATCTTGATGTCTCATTGACAAGACTTGGTTTTCCTATACGAGCCTCAATATATCGTGCAGTTACACCAGTTGCTCCTTTTGCCGAATATACACCTAAAGCTAATAAGGATAAACCTCCAGCTGCTGTTACAACTTTCTGCCAATCCGTTAACATAGCTTGAGCACCTGCTCCAATGACACTTCCAGCTGTTTTGATACTCTCTAAAACAGTCACACGACTCTCCTGTGCTTTCAAACGAATTTGTTCGAGAGTCAAATCTCGATTTTCACGATCAACTTTTGCCTTTGCTCGATATTCGGCTTCCAAAAGTTTCATTTTATTTTTTTCACGAAGTTCCATTTCATGTTCAAGAGTTGCTCGTCGCATGGCTTCTTGTTTCATAACACTTTCTTCTTGTTTCTTGAGATTTTCCTCCTGTGACCGTTGTTGTTGAATAAGTTGATCTTCATACCGTTTACGCGCGAGTTGATCTTGATATTGGGCACGTTGTGCTTGTTGTTTTGTTTCCTCAGCTAAAGTTTTTCTGCGTTCCTCATGATCAATTCTTTTTTGTTCAACCTGAAAAATTATCCAATAAGAAAAAATCCTGTTTAAAATTGGTAAAACATATTATTTACTCTGGATTGCTCCATAGCCGCTTCAAACTCCTTTGATTTAGCCAACAGCTCTGCTTGTCTTGTTTGCTCTTGTAGTCTAGATAATTCAAGTGCTTCTTTTGCATTTTCTGTAATTTATGAATGAATATACGATACATGTAAAAAAAATGTAAACATTACACATTTACACGATACAGAAATCTTTGGTTATTTTTCAATGGTTGCATAATAGGGAATTGTATCTAAAATCATATGCCGGGCAAGATTATATACATACTTGATTTTTCTAATTCTCGAGCTGCAGCAGCTGCTCTTTCTAAAGCCGATGAATCAAATCTATAAGCCTCCATTGCTTTTTTTTGAGCTCTTGTTAAATTTTGGTCACCGCCTGATGATTGTTGATCGCCACCCGAATTCGGATTATTTGGGTCTTCTGGCGGTGGTGGCAGATTTGTTTGACTTTTATATCCAAATAACCAAGACATTTTCTATTATATTTTACTTTTCTTTTGATAAATCAAATTATTTTTACTTATATCTTTTGATTTTAAATTTTTATGATGAAATAATTGAGAATCGCATGCACAAGAAATTCAAAGTGAAATAAAACAACGTGCTGCAAATACACACAAACGTCTGTTTCTACACAACACACACAAAGTAAGAACGAAATAGCAAGGTTCGGAATTCGATACATTTGTTTTCGGTTTTACTGAATTTGTAGAATCTTTGTTTGGATTTAACAATGTAGGCTATTGATTTTGAAATCAGATTTTAAATGGAATAAATGTTTCAGTAAAAGATTGGTAAGAAATTAATCTCACATTTTAAAATCAATCTTTATGTCACATTAACGAGTAAAAAGGCAATTTTTACTTATGCTAAAATCTCGATTACTATAAATTTACATTCAGAGCCCTTTACAATACAGATGAACAAAAGACTTCGTATAAAAACACAATGACTACTTATGTATTCGTGTGTCGATTAATACGATTGGCCGAACAATGTTTCGGAGTCCATATTAAATACAAAAGTTTGATATTTCCTTCAAAATCAGTAGCGAGAAAAAATCAATATAGAAGTTGGTTATTTTGCGAAATATAAGATTTCTGATTGAAAAGTCATTAAAACCACTAATAGCTTGAATAATATTTCAATTCAAAAGTGTTTTTACTAAAAATAATTGCAAAAATCTAACGAGATCTAAAGAAAAAATTGAATTATTTACTACGATTTTGTTAATAAGTTCGTTGTTTTATCAAGTTTTTTCATTGTGGGTAGGGTACGCCATAGCGTTTGTTCTGTCGATTGTTAAATTTTTGTTTACTATCAATCGATTACCTGAGAGTTTTTGCTAATTTTATGCATAAAATATAGTGTGAAACTGTAATAAAGTGTTTTTAAAATTTTCGGAAGTGTATAGAGAATGCTGGTTGTGTAAAATAAGTTCAAGATATTAAGTGATTCTCGAGGAAAACCAATCATGGATTTTGGCGTAACTTATTTTAAGGTTCAACAAGGAGGACAAGATAACCACCAGATTCATCAAATTCCAATTTATGATGGAAATCGTTTACAAGCACTCCAACAATCAAATTTGGTCTTCAATTACCAGCAGGTGCAGCAAGTTGCCCAGGCTCAGGCACAACAACATCAAGAGCCACCGAAGCCTGTCGTTCAGACAGCAGTTGCAACCGCCCAACCTAAAGCAGCTACTTCCACGAAATCTTCCCCAAATCGAGCAAAAACAATGTCCGGGTTTATTATGTTCCAATCAAAGCATCGTAATGACATAAAAGCAAAATATCCGAATGCCACATTTGGTCAACTAAGTAAAATAATGTCAGAAACTTGGAAAACTATGCCACAAACTGAAAAAACAATGTGGCGCGAGGAGGCAATAAAAAGCAATGCAATCAATAGAGAACAAAATCGTAATGCAGCACGTCAATATGGACAAAAAGCTGTCTCGAATAGAAAACCATCTGGTTTTATTGTGTTTAGTCGAGCCCACCGTAAAAAAATGCACGATAGCAACCCTGGCATCTCATTTGGCGAAGCCTCCAAGATACTTGGTCAAATGTGGCGCAATATGGATGCAAGTGAAAAACAAAAATGGTCAGCTGATCCCAGTCAGTAAGTTAATAGAGCGACAGGATCGTTGGAAGTCAGTGCCATTCATACAGGACTGAATATACTGTAATAATGGTGTTTTTAAGTCTGATGATGATAAGATAAAAACAGAATCAATAATCTCTAATACTATTAATATACTATATGAAAAAAAAGAAAATATACCCAGCGGAACTCCTGATCACAGAAACACTCTTTGAAATTAAAATTAAATTACTATTATTATAAATAATGATCTTTAAACAATAAGAAAAAAATCATCGCGTATATAACTTAAAATTATATAATAATATTAAAGTATATAAAGTATAAATATATATATATATATTATAAACAAACAATAACAATTAAAAGAAAACAACAAAAATTAACTATAACAACAAATATGAAACAAAAATTATGAATATTATGAAGATAAAAATGATTATGATTGATTGACTTTTTTGTGTAATAATAATGGTAAAATTTGTATTAGTAAAAAAAGTAACTTGAAATTTGTACTAAGACGGTTATTAATGTAACAATATTATAATAATTTAAACTTCTTATCTGAGATAAGATTAAAAATTAGGAAACAAAATAATTCAATCGCAATTTTCGGAGATTTATTTGCATAAATAATAAGGATAATAATTAATTTCCCCATACTCCCAGTTTATGTAATAATTTTATTTGTTTGTTTTAAAGATAAGAAAAAAAACGATTATTTTGTAACTTTTAGCTGTATTTTTATTATTTTATACGAAAAAAGAAAATTAATAATAATAATAAATAAAATGAAAAATAATTAATAATAAATAGTGAAAATATAGTAAGCCTATGCTAGTGCTGTAAAAAAAAATATTTGTTTTCATTCAGTCTTATCATTTCAATCAAAATTCCCTTCCAATTGGATTTTTATTTACATTTTTATATTACGAAACGAATAAAACATATCCAATAAGAAAGAACTTGTAAAGAAAGACTGTTTAAAATTCAAACATTATTCGTGTATTATATTCATAGTACAGACAAACACAAAGAAATCCATGAACAAAACGACCAACATACAACTTTTTGAATGAAAATTTTGGAAATTTAAAATCAAGTTTGAAAATATTTATGAAATTAACTTCTAGAAAATGGATCATATTTTGAACATAATCATTCAAGATGAATTCATACTTCAATGCATTGCAGTGTTTTTATTTGTTTAAAAACAGTTTGGGCAGTTCATTGACCCCTTTATTCAGATTGTAACCAAAAATACACTTGAATTATTTTCATTAAAATTTGAATTGTTTTATCATTAAAATTACAATTTAATATGGAATTGTACAAAGTATAAAGTAGTGAAGTAATGTGTAAAAATAAAAGGGTTACATTCCTGATGTATGTATGTATGTATGTGTGTGTATGTATACATAGAATTTATATTGTTACAATTAATTATTGTAGATGAGTGGGGAATATTGTATTGATCTATTATTATATTGTATATGCGCATTGTATAACAATGCTCTACTTGTAGTAGATGAATTTTTAGAATTGATCAGATATTTCTCAGAATTCTTTGAATGATTATGTTTACTATGAAATATTTTATGAATGAAATTTATTTCGGTCGATGTTTCTGTGTATTTTTACTCTACGAAATTCATATTGAGGGTCGGAAATGCAGCAAATATGAAGTTAATGTTTTTTTTAAGTAATCATGTGCTTTGTTTATCATAGTTTTCGAGTGAAATAAATAAGGCTTTTGTCACCATGGATTTAAAAATTGAGAAATTATAAGCAATGTACGGGTTGGAAAACTGCATTTCGATATTATGAAGTTCAATGGAAATAGTACAAAGTTTGAAATGAAAATACTCTGACGTGAAAAAAGGTTAAGGTTGGTTTTGTATTATTTAAGTAAAAATCAGAGTTATTGTTTTCATTTTTCCAATTTAATTTATTGAATTCTGTATAAAAAAAAAATCAATTCAAGCAAATTCTTTAATCTATAACAATAACATCTTCATCATTATTAAGTCCGATTTCTTTGATGTTATGATCCATTTTATCATAAATTTTAAAAGGACTAGCAAATAATTGAATTTCACCATTTTCCGTTTCTTTGATTTGTAAAGCAGGAGTTCGTTCAAAATGTTTCTTTTTAAAATAACGAAATACTGGATAATTGCTTTCATTGTTGATTTGTGTATTAGCATTTTTATGATTAATCTTTTGATTAAGTAACTTTTCAGTTCCATCATAACTGAAATAATAAACTTCGCCCCAATATTTATCTAAGGCATTTTCCAACACTGGCACTTTACAATTTTCAACTAATATTTTTTCGTTTACCTTCCATATTGAAGAACAGCAGTAAACATCCTTCTCCTCTAAATCTAGGGGACGTCCTTTAAAATAGTCCGTTTCATTTAGTACTAAACATTTTCTGATGATATCATGCAAAGAATATTCGAATACTGCATTATCGTTACTTTCATAAAAGATCACAGTATTTGATATGGTAGTTTTTTGAACTTCTATCTTTTTGTAAGGCTTTTCTAGAGAAAATAACAAGCCAGTAAATGTTCCTTTTTCCAAATTCAATTGTTGGATTTGGACAATATCTATTGAACTTGAACTATTTACATATACAAAATCAGGATGACCATATTCTATTAAGTGATGTAAAAATGTGATCTTTCTTTCAAATTTTTTGAAGACAAAATTTTGACATGTTTCATTGTAGGTCAGAGTACAAATGGATGACTTAAATTGATTTCTACAAATTTTATCTCGTTCTTCGATAAATTTTTTAACAAATCCAAACCATAATTTACGTGTTAAATTAAATTCGCTTAGTTTCCCTCTTAGTTCTTTAAGTTTTTCAACAATCAGAAGTTGAATTTCACTTATACTTGTCATTGTCTTTAACATTGTTATCCATTTGATCCATTCGGAATAATTTTCAAAATAATTAACTATTGTGGTATTATCACGAATTTTAATGATGAGGAAAACACTTATAATTTTCTTCATTAAATTGTGAGACTCGTGAATGGCATCAGGTAATGACTTCAAGTCTTTATTTGAGTTATGTGAGGTCAAAAGTAAATTTGTTTGGTTTTTGTTTCCAGACTGATTTTCTGAATTGGTTGATGTCAATCCAATGCCACTCGGCGAATTATGTGGAAAATCATCTGAAATGATAATTTTAGGTGGATTGTTGAAAAAGTATTTCCAATTTTGTTTTTCAACAGATTCTATTGTGAACCAAGCCAGTGGTAACTCTTTTTCTACTGGTAGTCCTGGGTGATTTTCTTTAAAAAACTGAAAAATGGCAGATTCCTTTTCTTTACCTAAAATGATATTAACTACATTCACTATACTAAAATCTATAAGTTTTTCTGCATTTTCCGGAGAAATGCCTTGTGAATGCACAACTTTGTTTATTTGATCAACGTATCTTTTCTTATTTGCAAGACATGCTTTACTATTCCACTTTCGCTTAATCTTAAACGGAAGTTGTAGATATGCTTCAACTCTTTCTCTGGCAGTTAGTTTACGGTTGTGATATCCAAACAAGGTAGAACCGCACATGAAAGAGGGTAAATGGCTTATTGATAATCCTTCCAGAATTTTCATCTCCGCTTTTTCATGACCTATAGGTTGTGAGGTTTGAAGTTCCATGCTTTGCATTTAAATTACTTGAAACTGAAATTATATCTCTTTAAATTATAAATTTAAATTGTTGACCGGCAATTTAATTGTAAATTTATTTCTGTTGCAAATTTATCGCAAATAATATTTTTTTGTGAACTAAATAACCGAATATTTGTTTGTAAATAAAAGTTTGTTCGAACAAAAGATCAGTAGCGTATCATTTTTGTTATAACATAGGGGAATAGAATTTGAAGTTTTTTCATTTAACATTCAGATCGACAAATTCTTCTAATGAAAAACAATTATATTCGTACCATTTCACAGCATTTACGGTCTGAAAACTTTAGAACAAAGTTACGCTAGATTGCGTGGTGCAACGATTGAAGAATTTCCTTGTGACAAAATATTCTACTACGCCCTTTGAAAAATGAATGGTTGTAAATAGTAAACAAAACCGTGTGTCTGTTTCCCTTAAATTGAAGTTATTATGGTAAGTTGTCCAAAATTCAAATTAAATTTTACTAATGTTAAATTTTATACAATTTCAGACAGATAATGCGAAATCTAATCATAAACGAAATAAACGCAAGCAAAAATTTGAGACTATAACTCAGTCTTTAGAAGATGAAATAGAGTTTGATGTCCAGCTTCCAAAAAATACTGTTGAACAAAATGAGAAGGAAAAAAAATTAACTGAATCGAAACTTACAGAAAATGAAAAAGCAAAAAAGAAAAGACTCTATGAAGAACCTCAAACACATCCAATAAAACTAAAAATGACTGAAATCGACATATTTAAGGAAATTTATAACGAAATGGACGATGATGAATTGAACGATGCTTGGAATGGTTTAACAAGATGTGAACAAGCTGTTTGGAAAAGAAAAGCTTTTGATTTCAATACAAAATCAAAAATAGATCATTACTTTAAGCCAAATTTTGTACCTAATTCTGAAAATGATGACTTGGATTTACCATCAAGATTCCCAGATGCCTTTGTTGAGTCAAAAAAATTGTTAGTTAAATTTACAAAGGAATTATCTGAAGAAAACACTATACGATATTTATTCGGATCAACTTTAATGGAAAGTCTTTTAAATGCTAATAAATTTTCAGAAATCGAAAAAACCTTCTTCAGCTCAATTTATTACAGTGATACTAAATTGGATATGAATTCAATTTTAAAGCAGTTTTATGATATCAAAAAACAAATGATTGGGGACAGTCTAAAAGTACGTCAAATGAAATCAGTTGAACAAATTGTGAATTCATCAACAGACCAGCTTGATTACAAAATTGATGATTTTGTATATGTTCTAAATGATTCTGGTCCAGATAAGAAAATGGTTAGAATTAAAGAAATGTATTTAAAAGGCAAAGTAATTGTTGGTCGTTTATTTGTTACACCAAGCAATGATGAAATGGAATTTATTAGTCCCATTTATAAGAATAACGTTCTAATGATTTACGATGGAAAAGAGTTTAAATTCAGCTCTGATAACATAATTGGAAAATGTATTGTACTCAATTTTAGTGATTACATAAGTGCACGTCCTACAGATATCCCCGAAGAAGATGTTTACTTTTGCACACATATCAAAACCAATAAATATTTGCATAATCCACTGGTAATTGAAGAGTTAACAAATGTATTAGAAACTTATCCTGGTGAAGTTTATTACTTTCAATTTGATGGAACAGAGGAATTAGTTCATGATAATCAAGTTCAATGTGATTTTATTACAAATGATATACTTCCTATCAAACAGGAAGAAATTGTAATTAAACCTGAAATCAATCTTAATGACGATGATGAAATTTTAACAAGTCAGTATGAAGAAAATTATGATAATAATGAAAATGAGTCAAATACAACGACGCCTGAAGAACGCCATGAAATTATTCTTTATGACGACTCTAAGAAAATTATCGATTTAGCTGACACTGAAGATTTTGTTTTTGTTGTAGATAATTCGAATAGTTTGATATCAAATGAACCAGTTTTTCCTGAAGAAATAGAAGAAGGAGAAATTTTAGACATTGATTCTGAAGTAATAACAGAAGAAATTATCAAAATTGATCCAGATGTGATAAAAGAAGAAATAATCGAAATTGAATAAATTTTTAACCAAAATTTTATTTGACATTATCTGACGGTTTTCACTTATTTCCAAATGCTTTGCGTACTAGATTCCTTTTCAACTGAATGGGGTTTATACTGGGGAAAAATTTTACAATTACAATTATTATGTAAATTAATAAAATTGGCCAAATATTACATACACTTTCATGTATGAGTTTAAAATCACAAAATAAATTCTTGAAGTGTTTGTCTATTTTTCAAGGAGGAAGAGTCACGAAACATTTGAAAATTAGTGTGAATCGCTTTTTTAATTACTTTTTTTTAATAAAAAGGCAAGATATTAAAACAACAATTTTTCAAATTGATCAGTTTTTATAATTTATTTAGAAAAATACTCCTGATAAATGTTATCAGTGCAATTATATCACAAATAGTATATAAGTTATTATGAAGAATTATTACTTATTTGCATTTTTTTTTATTCTTAACAGGTATTTCATTTGAATTTAATCCCGAAACAAAAAAAAAGATTTGAACGTTCAAACTTAAAAGTAATTAATTAAATAGAATTAATAAAATATTTTTAGACAATTGGTTTGTGTCTTATATTCTTAAAAATTTTCATAAGGACTTAAAAAATTGAACTTAAATATACATAAAATACGGTTAATATTTTAAATTAATGAAGAATAAAAGTATAAAACTTCTCATAATAAATTATCTCTTTTTACAAATAACTGTGAACGCTTTTATTCATTAATTTCATCTTTGTAACAATAACTTTTTTCTTTTCCAATTATCTCTCAAAATCTGTATGATTTGACACTTTTAATGCCATCACTTTCTGATAATTTGGACTAAAACCAATTAAAATTTTAGTGTTTTAAATTGTATAAATTATTTCATATTTATAATGTAACTTATAATTTTAATCTAAATTTTTTTTTATTAGTTGATCATCATATTCTTAATTTTACTTTATAAGCAATTGTTTTAGTCTTAAACTAATACTATAACAACGAATTTATTTTAAGGAAATTTTAACTTAATCTATTCTTTCATTTAATTTTCTTTTTAAACTTTATTTTTCTTTCATAATACTTTATCTCGCTTAGATTTCAAAACTATACTTAAAACAAATTGTGTGCTTTGTAAATGCATGAGATGATTTTTTTTACAATATGCCTTATTTATAACTAGGTTAGTACAAAGTTTGGCTGATATTTAATTTCTAATTTTATTCTCTTCATTATTATTTGTATGATTTTATTTAAAAAACTACTTTTGCCTTAAACTTTTTACAATTATTTTAGAAACAATTAAGAATCTCAACTATTTTCATTTAATTTTATATAAAGCAAGTACATCTTTCATCATGTAATGTCTTAAATTCCATAAGGCATTCACTACTTGTTCCGGTTTCTCTTGAGCTCGCTTACCAAGCCATTGTGTGGGAAGTTTATCGATATCTACTGAAGGAGTATTGTCTTGTGTCGCTCTAATTGATTTTTGATAAAGTGGTTTTTGATTTGCTTTCGGTTGTAGGCTTTCAATATATCTGAGAAAAAAGTTACAAATTTAGAAATAAAAAATAATAATACAATCAGAAGGGAATATTTACTTTATGTAAGCTTCAGAATGAAGGACACGTTGAGGTCTTGGTGGTACCGTGATAAATAACGGATCTGGAGCTTTTTCTGCAGTTACTGTAATGAAAAAAGCAAAATTATAACATTGTTCATGTGTAAATGAATAGAATGTTTTAATCTTACGTGATGGAAGGCAAGGTGCTGCTGGAACATTTGTTTCAATTTGCAATGATGATAACAAACCCGGAGACCCAGAAGGTGATGGAACTGTTGTAGTCGTTGGTGACTCAGATCTCGAGTTATCATGCATCGTTGGACTTTGCGATCTTGATTGGAGAGCATTCTTTCTTGGAACATAATTCCTGCATTATAAAAATTAGTAAGTATTTATTTTAGAAAATTAAATATTTTTTTTTTAAATCTTACATTCCACGATTTTCGGGCTCCACAATCCGCCCTGGGTGACGGTAGATATGAACTTCTCTTATATGTCTCAGCAATCTTGGCCAATCTGGGAATGGTTCAAGACTTCTTCTGATTCGATTACATGTCCGCCACATACACTCAAAACGTCGTTTACCATTTTCATCTCGTTTTATATTCCGTTGCACACATGATTCTTTTGTTGCTAACGAGTGCTCGAGCAGGTCACCTGGATCCTCGAATTCATAATCACAATCATGCCAACAGCAATCAAACACCTTAAAAAATACATTTTAATGTATATTTTTATTAATATACTGGACATAACTTACTTGATTCGGCATTGGATTCTCTCTGTTGTTGTTAAATAACTGTGATCCTGTTTGTTCCCTCGAACTGACATCACCACGATTTGATGGAGTTCCGTGTGTCTCATTTAAAAATAGTTCAGGATTGTCGACACGAAATTGTGCTCGCGCTTCTTTGTTGGCATTAATTGCTTTTTCTTTCCAAACTGCACGTTTAGCTGCTCCCATATTTTTCCATTCTTCACCCAACATACGAGAAACTTCTCCAAATGACGAACCTTAATTTAAAATTTTCTTTGTTTAATTTCATTGTCATCTTAAAAAATAATTAAATAATACCTGGATTTTCTTCGTGACGTTGTCGTCGATATTGTGATTGAAATAAAATAAAGCCTGTTACAGTTTTTGAACGTCTTGATATTGATTTTTCTACGGTGTTTACATGATTTGAGGGGGCTGGCGATCCAATCGGTGGAGTGCGCAAAGAAGCAGGAGATGAAGTTACAACAGCTTCAGGCAAAAGAGATTCAATATCCATCGAATCTTCATTAATATCCAAAAAATCACTAACATCGTCCTTGATATCCTTTAGTTGAATTTAAATAATTATTATTTCTACTTTCAAATCTTTTAAAGTAAATTGTAAATGTACCTCATCACCACCAATGTTATTAAAATGATGTTTTGATTGCTCGTAATTATTATACTCGCTATAAGGAATCTAAAACAAAAAAAAATCAACAACTTGTTTATTATGAATTTAATCATCGGTTTTTACCTTATGAGGTGTGATTGGTTTTTTAAAGAAATATATTTCATCTTTGGTCACTCCTGGATCATTTGTAATCTTTTTCAATTCTCCTGGTTTTGAAAGGCGACGAATCTGACCTTTTATTTCATCAAAAGCTGACTCACAAATGAAAATATCCTTTTCAAGAATTTCAGTTGGACGTCCTTTGAGAGAAATAGAAAAATGGATAAATCTTATATATCTTCAAATGATTTCATTTAATGAAAAAAAGTGTATTTGTCTTCGAGACTCATCATTCGATTTTCCACAATTATTTTTAATTGAACTTTTATAATTGAATTTACTTTCAACTAATAATAATTACTTTTATTTTTTACTGTACGGATCTAATAAAAAATATATGGTGATATTTATTAAATATAATACGCTTGACTGCTTTTCTATTGTTGTCTAATGTTATTAAAAGTCCGAACATCTTCAAACTTGTTCTCAGTTGTAGAAAAATTCCAGTAAAAAAAATATTAAAAAGGCAAAGTTTTAGGGAAATGAAGCTAAGCATTACAATATTTTTTTTGGGCTTAACAAATCTTAACTTAGCGCAGATAAGCTCTAAAGAAGAATCAACGGAAGTTAAAGATCCCGAATGGGTTGATAACCCAGAAATTGAATTACGTAAGATGTGAAAACTATTTTTATTAAGAAAAAATATCATCATAACCTAATTAAATTAAAAATAATTTTTATATCTGTCTAGCTGAGAGTGTGATTGTCTGTCCAAAATATAGTTCTGATCGAGATGATTGCATAAAAAAATCCATTCAACACTTAATTCCAACATTTAAAGACGGTTATCCTCAACTTGGTATCGCCCCATTTGATCCTCTTTTAGTTAAAAAAGCTTATTTTGAGTACAAGCAAAATCAATTACTTGCAACATTAAATATAAAAAATGCAAAAGTTTATGGAATGAGTGGGGCAGAGGTGCAAGAGGTTAGATCAAATTTAACTGAAGAAAGCATGGATTTAGAATTTGATGTAAGATTTCCGAAAGTTTTAATGGAAGGCAACTACAAAGGTGAAGGTCGTTTTAATGAATATAAAGTTAAATCACGAGGGTTTTTCAATGTATCGTATAGCAATGTTTTTATTATGTGGAAAATGTCTGCAAATCTCGAAAATCGTAATGGTGAAAATTACATGAAAGTACAATCAGTGAACATAGTTCCAGCTGTTGGTCATATGAAAGTTTTTGCAACTGGAATATTTCCTGATCCTATCTTAAATCAATTAGCATTGGATTTTATAAATGAATATTGGCCATATTATTATCAGCAAATGTTACCGGAAACTAGAAAATCTTGGGAACCAATTTTAGTTAATGCGGTGAATCAAATATTTGATCGAATTCCGTTTAGACGTTTAATGTCAGTTTAATAACGCAAAAATTATTAATAATACACTATAATTAAATATTACTTTTACATGACAGAAAAATAATAAACTAATAATGGTGGGAATTTTAACATACGGAATTAAAACTAAAACAAATTCGATACAATGTATTTTAAACAAAATTTAAACTTACGTGTTGTGTATTCAAGTGTTTCCATCACACAACATCTTCCTAAAATAGAAGAAGTAGGCGTTGTTTCTGTTAACGTTGATAAGAATATTTCTTGCGGATAAAGTAGTCTAGATGCTAAATTTGGCAAATCTTTAGGGAGTTTGAGATATGGACCACGAAAATATGAATTTCCACTGAAAACAAAAAAAGAATTAAATTATAAAATTGTAATTTTTTTTTTAAAATATTTAAAATATTACTCTTTCGCTTCATAAATCGCACAGACTTGAACAATTGATGGGTTATCAGCTTCAATTGATTCTGTGTAAACAAAATCACCTGTTTTTAGTACGAGCCCATTGTTTAAATTAAATTGGTCATAGTATGTACGTCCCTCTTCGACACCATGAATGATAACAGGAATGTTCTATTTAAAATGATAATTAATTTTGATTATGCGATCTTTAAGGTTATATTATCTTATAAAACATACCGGTACAGATTTTGGTTTAAGTGGAAGAATAGCTTCAATTTCTTTTAATTCATCTGGTGTTCTTTCCAATTTTTTGATTGCTGTCCGTTTGATTTCAAGTTGAGTTTCCCGTTGTACTAACTTAATTTTATTGGTTAAATGATTCCATGATCTTATTTTTCTAAATGTGTGTCTAATTGAATTATATCGTGATTCACACACATACAGATCTCGCTCAAGAAATCCATCTGGACGTAATTTTGGATAATCTTTAATGCACATGACATAACATTTGCCTTGAAGTTTATTTAATGGCATTGTTGCATGTTTGTCACTTTTAAATACTTCCTTATCAATAAACCGACGAAGTGCGGAATGCTGAGTCTCAATTGGCCGCAGAAACAAATTTCCGGACATCATGGGAATGCTTTCATTGTTAATCCACAGTTTTTCAAGGCACATTATGCCTGGAACTGAAAAAAGGACCAGATAAGTGAATTTCGCTTAAAATTTTATATAAAGTAATTCAACTTACCATTCATTTCATTGGAAGTGTATAAAATAAAATCACCGGGTGAATACAATTTATCATTAATAATCATACTATCGCCAATAAGTATCGGTGTGCCATCATCATCATTTTCTGTAATTGCACCTTGCGCAATTTTCATTTGTTTTGTTGCTTCCAAATTTTGAGTCAATTGAAGAACCCCATAGTTGAGTGCAGGAGAAGAAAATGCTTCACCTCTTCTACACATCTCATCCCTCTTTTTCATGTAAAACAATTGCAACTGTATTGAATCATCAAAAGCTTGAGAATTTGCTGCTGCAAGCTTTCTTACACGTTCCAAGCATGTAAAAAAATCATCCTGAAATGTGTCAAGCCTTTTATATAGTCCCTTATCAAGTCTTCTCTTAATTATTTCTAAAGTTATTCCTCGAACTTTTCTACCGTCAATCAAATCATATTCTGGGACTTCAGCAAGAGACTCGGAATATGATCGACCATCATCATCTTCATGCTTAACAATTCCATTATAAAGTGTTTGTAACATATCTTGAACAGTACCTTGTACATCAGGCACTGAATTGTCGTCATTTTTTAATGCTTTCTTCATTTCTAAACAAACTTCTTGTAATTTACAGGCGTCCTTGTACACTTGAGAATCACTTTCATTGTATGTACAAGCATTTTTAAACATTAAAAGAAAGTCATTTGTTATATCATCAACCCCACTGTACAATTGTTGTCGAATTTTGGAAAATATCCTTTCCATGTCAATTGGATTCTTAATAATTTCATAGTAGTCAGGATAATCAGTTTTAGATGGTAATCTCATAAAAATACTAGAAAGTTGTCTGTTACTACCGGGTTCCTTATAATCTCTTATTGTGTCATAAATTTTCCGACATTTATTCTCTGTTTGAGTATTCGCCACAGTTGGAAGTTTTCTGCGCACAACATTTCCACCATTTGTTGTTACTTTTTTAGTTGGTGTGAGATCTTGCATACAAAATTCTTTGATTTTATCACCAAGAACTTTTTCTAAAATATTTGCATCTTCATATATTCGAGATCCTTCTTCATTGTACTTTCGACAATTGTTAAACATTTTACGATAATCCGTGAGTGCTTCATCAATGTTATTATAACGATCATTTTTGATATTCATTTCTATGGTCATCATATCTATTGGTTGGGTAATTATTTCATAATAATCTGGGTAGTCACGTTCTGAAGGTTTTTCCATGAAACTCACAATTAATTTTCGTCCTTCGTGCTATACAAAGAAAACAAGAAAAAAAATGTTAATTTGAATAGTCATTAAATTATTTAACGTTTATCACTTACGATATAATCCATCAATGTTTTATGTAGCGAAAATAATTTATTTTTAACTAGTGCGCTGTGGAAATTCAATTTTGGTTTAGGAGTAACTGGGACATTAAGCGTTGAACTTGTTGTTATGGAATTTGTTTGTAATAATTTTGATGGAGGTTTTAAATTTGGTTTAGAATCCGCTTTAAATGTATTATTGCTACTTGACATGATTGATGATGTGTCTGTATCCAATGTGTCACTTTCTTCCATTTGTGCTGAATCCATAACACAAGCAAATTTTTGTGGAATTATTTGTTGCATTTGAATTGCTGCAATATGCATACGATGATCAGGAGCAATACTACTTATAATGTTGTCACACATTTTTGTAAAATCAGCTTTTAAGGCAGCATAAGTGGGGTAAAGTCGTTTCTTTATCTTCGACTGGATTTGAGACATTGATACTGGGTTTTGATTTTTTTCATAATATTCTTTTTCCCATCTTGGATGTGGTAGGCGCCAAAGAATGGTTCCAAGTGGTTCATCTTTTTCATTTGGATGATTATTTAACTGGTTAAAAATTCGTGTCATTAAAGCTTCCATTTGTCTTCCTGGTATATCGTCCATTTCATCATCTGAACTTTCTGGCTCTTCTTGTAGGGCTGCCGTTAATGCACTTAATGATTGACCTCGTTGCTTTGACTGAGTTTTAATTGCTCTCCCAGATTTCAACTCTAATTTTTTTGCAGTGAAAATCCGTCGAAGTGCTTTAGCATCTTCATATATTTGTGAAAGAGGTTCATTATATGTACATGCATTTTTTACCATTAAAAGTAAATCTCGTTCCATATCATCTAAATCTCCGTATTCTTGATTTTGTATACGAGTTGCTATCATTTTTAAATCTATTGGTGTTTCAATGATACTATAATAGTCAGGATATAATTTTCTGGATGGTAGCAACTGAAATTCTAAATAAAGCGGGCGATTTTCCATTGTTGAGTCAACAGCTGTTAGCACTGAAGCAAACAGTTCTTCAAATTCATCAATTTCATCTTCATCTGCCACAATCGACTTTCTTGGACGACCCACTGACTTAACAATACCTGAATTAAATCTTTTATTATTCAAATCTGTGCTTTCCGGACTTCCACTAATACTATTTTCGGTGATTTCACTTTCTAATCTGATTTTATTTGCACTCAATAACTCCCATAATGTACATGCATCTTGATATTCTGGTGAATCAGGTTTGTAATACGCTTTTGTGTTTGCAACTAGAAGTTCAAAATCCGACATGATTTCATCCAGATTTTGGTACGTGTCTGTTTTGAGCTTTTGTTGAACGCGTAATAAATCAATGGGATCAGATACAACCTGTTATAGAAAAAAAGTTTTAATGATATGTTCACTTTCTAAAAGCTGACATAAACAATGAGTGGATTATACAGAACATTTAAAATATTCTGAACAGTCACTGATTGTTAGTAGATTGGATTAACTTAGTTTCGAATAATAATTATTTAATTTACCTCATAGTAGTCTGGAAGAGAGCGTCGTTTAGGTGCACGAATAAAAAAATCACATAACATATTACCATCATCTTTTTTAATGTTTCGTATTGAATCGTACAATTGTTGGCATAGTTCACTCTAAAAAATACATTTTAAAATTGATTATTTTCCGGAAAACATCATACTTTGATTGGAAAATTTATGAATTTTCACTGAAAATATAGAATAAAAGAAAGTTTATTTACCGGATCTAATTTTTTTCGTTTTCTGCCTGATGAAGACGAAACTAAGATGGAGGTTGATGTGGTTGTACTTGTTGTTGTATTATTTGTATTGGAACGATCAATTAGTCCGTCTGTGCCAACGGGAGATGATATTTCACGATCGGGCGTCGCGAATTCATCAGATTCGTCGGAAATTGTTGCAACGGAGCTGGATCTCCGACGTTTATTCATACTATTACCACTGTTTAAAATCATCACAAGAAGAGATGTAAAATTATGCTTGTACTGTATACTATGTGTATTCTACAGACTAGAAAGTGGCACACACATACACACAATTTTCGTGTGTAGAAAGAAATGAAGAATTTAATGGTTTAAACACAATTTACACATTCACAAATTTTCTCACGGCTTTTCTTCATAAAATTATCTTATAACTAATCACCTAACCACTGAGTATTTGTTCGATTGTACAATTTTAATTTTGAAATGCCTAATATTTATAATAGCTAAAATTCACAATTAAAATTCATATTCACTGTCCCCGGTTTATCTTTTCATTTATACCAAAAAAATCATGTAGTATTCAACTTTTTGTACAATTGTACAGAACTCATAAATACAATAGATGCGTACATCAAGTAGTGTCGCATTGTACTTACGTACACACAATCTAGGTCGGTAAAGTAGAATATCCCATTGAGCATTTTTAAGTCAACAATTTTTCGAGCAAACCGTTTTTTTTTAATTTTATCTCATTGAGGCTTGTTATAAAATAAGTTTATAAATTTAAGGGTTGACAAGACTTGAAAGTTTGTTTAATGGAGTCATTCAATTCGAATTTTTAAGTAATATTTGTTAAATTTAGGTTCGTTCATAATGTCACAATTTAATTTACTTGTACAAGCAACTTGTCTGCTTAAAAAATAACATATAAAATTTCTTCAAACATGATAAAACATTTAAAATGTATGAATTGTTAAAATTATATGATAACATTATGATACAAATTATGAATATCTGAGTCTCTATAAAATTGCTAGTAACAAAATGTTCTTAAATCTTTATCTTTACAATATTCTTTGCATTGATTCTGTCTAATATTATCCATCCATTTAATAAATAAGATATTCCAATAATTTCATCTTTTTCAGTCTAATGATGTCTGAATTGAATGAATTTTAAAATTAAGACAAACATATTGTTCTGAAATGACTGTAAATTTTTATTTCTATTGTGGTAACGTTTTAGTAAAAAGTATTATTGGTAAATAAATATATAAATAAACAAATTTGACGTATCATAAGGTTTTATACGATGTATACATGAATAAATACATAAAATTGTTTATTGTACATAAAATTGACACTCATTGAACAAACCTAACTATCTCTCATCCCTTTGCACATTTTTTGAAGTTTTATAACCCTGTTTCCGCTTCATGAAATTAAAAATTTCTGTAACAATGTTAATTTATTCACATGAAAAGATAATTATGATTATCAATTTAAATTATGATGGTTAACCTTAATACGTTGATTTTTCTAGATTCCGGTATAATGTATTATTTTTGAGGTTTGAATGGCATTTTATATATTAGGACTTCAAAATTAATCTACTTTACTTATTTTGTATGAAAATCATTATTAGAATAATGATAAACGCTCGAAAAAGGTTGTTTGATGAAATAAACTTAAATTAATAAAATTAAACGGATTTTTTAAATAACGTTTAATTTATGTTGATAACTCAACAACAATCGTCAACAGGGAATATTTTAGCGCTTTGACTGAAGGTTGAGTACCGACAATTCTGCTTATCGATTCTGTGTCTACGCTAGGTACGCTATAAATGTACGCTTTTTCTTTAACGAATCGATTGTGTTTATAGCTTTTTTGAGTTTTCTCTACATAATTTAGGAAAATTCTTTGAAAAAGTGTGTTTTAATTGTGCACTAAGCAGTAATGCAACGGTAAAACAAAAAATTTGACGATAAAATATAAAAATTAGTGCGTAGGAGACAAAAATGGATTTTAGCAACATACAATACTTTAAAGTGGAGCCAAAGGTAGAAAGTGAAATACAAATATACGATGTAAACCAAGTTACGGAAGGCGGCAATATTTCGTTTAATTATCAGCCGATTAATCATGAAGCACCACCACAAAAGGCCCAAAAGGCAAGTAGCTCAAGTAAGGGCACTTCCAATCGATCAAAATCTATGTCAGGATTTATCATGTATCAAGCAAAGACGCGAAATGAGTTCAAGACAAAGTATCCAGAGGCAAATTTTGGTCAACTATCAAAACTTTTAAGTGAGGCTTGGAAAGGTATGTCCGATGCTGAAAAGGCAATGTGGCGCGAAGAAGCAATAAAAGCTAATCAAATACAACGGGAACAAAATGTTCAAGCAAACAAACGGTTTGGTAAGGTAGCACGTAAACCCCTATCATCTGGGTTTTTAGTTTTTGCCAAAGCGCATCGTAAAAAAATGCACGACAGTAATCCAGGAATCTCATTTGGTGAAGCCTCAAAAATTTTAGGACAAATGTGGCGTAATATGGAAGCCTCAGAAAAACAAAAGTGGACAGATGAAGCGAACGCAGCTCATGAAGCACAAGAAGCAGCTTTTGGATTTGAACAAGCACCCCCAACAAATGCAAAGGGTGGCGTTAAAAGTAAACGAGCTGGTTATGTTACTGGCTTTATTCTGTTTCAAGCTGAACATCGTAAGCTATTCCACGACTCCAATCCGAATTGTAGCTTTGGTGAAATGTCACATAAATTGAGTGATGCTTGGAAAAATTTAAAAGATGAGGAAAAAGCTAACTGGAAAGTTAAAGCTTTAGAAGCTAATAAAAAAGCAAAAGAACGTAATCAAGCAGAGGCACGCAATGCACAAGCACCGCGTGTAGCTACCACAAAAACAGTGCAAAGAGCAACTGTTGTTGACAATAGTACAGTTGTAGTCACTGGAGGTACGGTGTTCGATTGTCAGTGGAATGCTTGTAACTTACAATTTAGAAATAAACAGGATTTTCTCCAACATACAGTGGAATATTGTGTTTATCAAGGCCCACGACCAACATACAAAGTTAATCGTGTGGATCGTTATAGTTGTTTATGGCGTGGTTGCAAAAACTCTATGGGATTCGGAAAGTTTGAAGAAGTAGTTGCCCACGTTCGCCTCAATCATGTTATACAAAATCAAGGACGCGGTGGCGGTGTTAACAACACTCAAAGTCCTGTTGCTTCAATACAAGTAGGCGCCATCAATTCTAACACTCCAGTCCAACTGACGTTCAGCGGTAATCAAGTACCGAGCACATCTCAAGTACAACTTAATCAACAACAGGTATCATTCAATAATCAACAGTGGACATACACGGCACAGCCGACATACACGATAGTTCAGCCATCAACATCTTCATCACTGGAAAATACGTCGTACACGGTGCTGCAACCGTCAGCATATCAACCGGCTCAGTATACAGTTGTGCAACCTTCAGCACAATTTGTCGTCCAACCACTTGTACAATCAAATCATTCGGCCATTCAAGTACAACCGGCTCATCAGAGTGGTGCCATTCAGCAAGCACATGCAGGGGCAAAAGCAGTAACAGAAAAAGCTGGAAAACGAAAGGGTAATCATCATGGTAACGTCACTGGCTTCATTTTGTTCCAGGCTGCTAAGCGTAAGGAATTGTCAGAAAAGGCATTTGAAGGCGATAGTGGACCCAAAAACTTTGGTAAGTAATGTTTTTTATTATTGCCTTAATTTTATATTAATTTCCATTCAAATTAAAGGTAAAATCTCAAAAATGATGGGAGAAATGTGGGAAAAATTAACAGATGCAGATCGTGCCATGTGGAAAGCCAAGGCACAAGAAGCAAATCGTGTAAAAAAACAGGAACGTGCTCAGGCTGAGAGTAATGCTGCCGCTGCTGCAGCTGGCCAAACAGTTGTCATATCTACTACAAAGGCCCCAACAATTACAAAACAAGAAGTTTTTGATTGTATGTATGATCAGTGTAATTATCGTTTTAGCCAGATGACAGATCTCCTTGAACATATTCGTAATGTATGTGTACGAGATGACCCAAAAATTATTTACGTTCACAATAATACAAAGTGGTACAAATGCATTTGG
The DNA here is from genome assembly GCA_900002565.1 of Culicoides sonorensis. Lineage (NCBI taxonomy): Eukaryota > Metazoa > Arthropoda > Insecta > Diptera > Ceratopogonidae > Culicoides > Culicoides sonorensis. Next base: position 541,091 of record LN483353.1, on the reverse strand, counting down.
CGCGGATGTCCTGATCCAACAGTGTATCAAGAATTTTCACGTCTTGTCGACCATATTCAGCAAGCCCATGTACTTCGTAGTGGTCAAGTACACGATAAAAGTAAGTAAACATTGAAAAAGCATTCTTCACCCGACAATATTCCTTACTTCTAATTTTTACAGGACATGTATAAAAAACCAACACTCTGCATAAAAATATTAATTACACTTTAGGAACTTCACATTTGGAGGGTAATTTTAATGTTCCTCCACTAAATAATGATAAATATTTATTTTTATTTACTTTTTCCTTATTATTTCTATTAAAGATGATTTCAAAGAAATATTTATTTCTTTAATTGAAAAATTTTTATGCAAAGTGTAAATATTTTCTTTATTTTTCAAGTCAAATCACAAAGTTTAATATTTGAATTAAAATTAATTATTAATGCAAAAAAAAAAAATTATTTTGGAATTTATTTATTTAAAAGTTTATAATTTCTTGAAATTTGTACTTCTTTTAAAATTATTTTTTTTTCTATTTTCAGAAATTGTCCCCCGACAAATAATAATAAATCAACATTAAACTCCACACACCCACTTCAAAACATGTTATCAGTTTCTTGTTAAATCACGGAAATTTTTTTAAAAATTCACACTTTTAATGCATTGTAAAGTGAATTAACAAAAAAAGATAGGTAATATTTGAATAAAATTAAATGGTAATAATAAATAGGTAAAAAGAAAATTAAAATTTTTAAATGTAAGAAAGAGCTTGCAATCAAATCACCCCCACCCCATTTTTTAAACTAAATGCTTTGTTCAAATCTTTCAGTTTTAAATGATTAAAATTTAAATTGAACAGAAAAGACACATATATGTAAAAAAAAGTGGTGCAAAAGGTGTTTTATTTAAACGATTGCATGCCATTTATGAGCAGAAATAATTTTAAACATAATACACAAACACACACACACAGATCGCCTTTAAACAATAAAATATAACAAGATTTATTTAATTATTAATACTAATTTAAAAATAACTAATGAAATAGAAAAAGTTAAAAAAGTTGATTAACGAAAGAAAGAAAATCAAATTAATGTTTCTTATCAACATTTCTCATTCTAAAATCGTAAATTGTGTATATAAAAATTTAAAATTATATATTTTTTTTGAATTGAATATGAATTTTTGAAAATTTTTTAAAGCAAAATTTTATTGAAACATTTTCAGATAAGCACAAGTCTTTTTGTATTCTTTTAATCTTATTATTTTTATTTTTTGAATGGTTTTAGTCATGAAATGTAGGTATTTGATTATAAAATAGAAGAAATATCGTTAGTGTTTTAAAATCAAGGATTAATTTAAAAAAGTGAATCAACATTACATTTGATAATAACATTAAAATTAAAAAAAATATTTTAAATTAATATTTCTTGAATATTTGAGAACATAATTATTAATTGATAAGAATAAAATATAATAAAAATCATAAAAAAAACTTGCTTAGAGAGTACTATAATACATATACAGAGCTAATGATAATTAATTATTAATATAGATACAAAAAAAATATATATATAAATGATTTATAATTGTAAGCTAAAAAAAGCAGACGAAAAAAATGGTGGACAAAAAACTGCCACACTAAAAATTTGTACAGAAAACTGAAATGTTTTTTAAGAATTTAAAATAGTATAAAAGCTTAGTGATGATTGTTTTTTGTGTGTGTTCCTGATAATTCATCAACATCAGTTGTAAATGGCGTTCTATGATGATTTATTCAAACAGTATTTTCAATATATATCACGGAAAATACCTTTTATCATCAAAATTGACTTTTCAATGAAAACATTCGGTAAGATAAGACTTAAAATTAAAGTCAAACAGTTACGATATTAATAATTTTATTTTTTAAACATTAGATAAACAACCATGTTTTACGTCAAAATTCCTCCTTCTGTTAAAGGATGCAGTAATTTCAAGTAAGATTGTAAGTATTTCATTTCAAAGTTGATTTGATAGTTATCCAATAAGAACCTTATAAGAAATGCAAAAATTTAATACGTTTTTGATTGTTTTATTAGGAATAACAAAGTTGTTAAAGAGAATCAAAGCGATTGAAACAACAGACTTAAAAAATGAGACGCATTTATGTTAAAATGATATAATTATTGAAATCTTGTAAAAAAAGGGATTTGACAGAACGAGCTTGACGTATCTTTTTGAAGCCTATAAGGAGTAAGGATTATTAAATCAAACAATATGAGAATCAACGGGAGCAAACATTATCACAAAGTTTAAGTTTAAAAACAAATAATATTAAAATGATTAATATAAAAATATAAATATATATTACTATGATTAAAAATACTAACAAAATCATAATGAATATAAATTAACTAACGAATAAAATTATATATTAATGAATCTTTTATTAAATATTTTTTAAAAAATTAACTTCTTTGTATTTTTCTAATTTTAAAATCATAAATTTCTTATAATTTTACTTTTTTTGGTTTAATTAACAAAAAAAAAAAAAATAAATATAAAATTTAAGATGTAAAATAAAAAAAAGAGGATCCGAAATAATATTTATAAATATATTTATGATTCTAATAAAAATATAAGAAAACACTATAACGTTATTATCAATGGTTATAATTATCTTTATTGCTATATATATAAATATATCAATTACTTATATATAATCAAGTTTAGTGAATAAGGAAAAAAATATAAAAAATTAAAAAAAAATAAAAAAATTTCTTAGTTTTAAAAATAATATAACATAAAAGAAGTAAAGTAAACATTATATGGAGACAGTAAAAGTGTTGTAATACAGAAAAAAAATCAGAATATGATAGATGTAGATCTGTATCTATTAAGGAATAAGGATATACGTTATTAATAATCAATATTATTACTTTTATTCTTATTATGATTATAAAATGAATGATTTCAATAAAGTGTAAAACATTAAACAAAAATCAATTCAATTGAGAGAAAGAGTAAAAAACAGAATTCACAATACTGCACGTTTTTTAGCATAAAATACATAGGCTTTAAATTTCACAATAAACATTTTTATTATTATAATTTTATCTTGTTTTCGTTGTTTTTTCTTTGTTTAATACGTTTAATTTTTCTTCTTGTATAAAAAAAAAACTAACAAAAATAATATTAAATGGTAATTATAAAATAATAATAAAAGTAATACATAAGATTAACAGCTAAAATAAAAGAAAAGATTATAAAAAATCTATAAAAATTACATTAAATAGAGAAAAAGAAAAATTAATAATAATATTAATAATAAAATAGTAGAAATAAACGGTTATTTTAGATTGCACTTTATTAATGTATCAAAAGCTCTTGTTATCAATCATTTTCCAATTTTAAAAAGCCTTTAGTTTGAATCTTCGCTTTGTTGAAATTGAATCATGATAACCTAAAGGTAATGTAACATTATATTAACATGAATGTATGTAACTTATAGAAAACTTACTAAATAAGTTACAACACCTGATACCATCTGAAAATTGAATGTTTTGTATTCTTTTTCGGACTTTCTCTTATAAATCTAAACTTACTGATCCAAAAAACTCAAAATTTATGTTGAAAAATCCATTGATTGAAAATTCGAATTTTTCTTGGATGATTTGTAAAGAAAATTCTTGAATCAGTTCTGTACACTCGCTGGATTTTACTTGACGATCTAGTTTATGTAAAAGTGTAGTCATTTTTGAAATCTGTAACGACATTATAAAATTTTAATGAAATTTTTAATGACTTTTTCGTTATTTTAATAACATTTTTTATTCCGAAATGTTTAAAATAGTAAAACTAAATATCTGTATGTATGAGCTATGTAAATTTAAGATTGTAAGACCATAAATATGAAGTTAAGATTTTCAAATGGGTAAATTTTACTTACACTTGTCTCACAGCTTTTTATTGCGATACAAATCAAAAATATACACATAAATTTCGGTAGTGTGTTTGTCAAGATTTCCCAAAAATTTATCGTAACATTCTCTCCTAAGAAATAACTCATCAAGAAATATCCGTATAACGTAAAGTTAACGAAAAATGTGTTGAATATTATCAAAAGTGACCAACCGAAATATGCATCAACAATTTGACAGCATTTCCAAAGAGATTCCAGTAATTTTTTCAAATTTTGTAATTTAACATAATTATTTTGCGATTTGTTTTTTGTATCCAAAAGAATAATAAAAAATTGACATTTATTACTCGAATTAATTTTCAAAAAAAAATCCTTAATAGAATCACTGACAAACCAAAGACGTGTTTTTAGAATTTGAATATAAAACAAGTATTGTAAACATTTCATGTAAATTAAAAACTCTGCGAATTTTCTTGAAGCAAATATAACAAAATTTTGAGAGTAACTTTGAAATAAAACGGATACACTTATAATTATGATGAATGCAATAATTGGAAAACAAATTGTTTTTTTCAAACAACTATTTTCATTATCATAGTTGTTTTTTCCACAAATTTTTGCTTCAATTTCTTCCAAGTTATGTAATAAATCTTTATAATCACTTTTTGAAAACAATGATTGAATGAAAACAGATATTGCTGTACTAAAATTCAGCAAAAATAAAAATTTTAAAGCTAAGACACTGAGAGTACGTCCATTCGTTGACGGGCGTTGAAGATAAAATACAAATAAAATTATTGAAACTATAAAATATGTCAAGTAAAATGTAATTAGTATGATTTTCAATATTTTTTTCAAATTTGTTTCCTTTGAATTTAATAATATAGAAAACCCACAAAAATTAAAGAAATGAAGATAAAATTTATAATTTTGGGTAAATTTGGATGATTTTAATGACATGTTCAAATACCTAGAATAAATTTGATACTGAAATTGTGTTTTTGTTGAATTCTTTATTTACTCAGATTAACTTCTAAATATCTGTAATGAAAATCTTTGTTAGTAATTTATCATACAGTTGATTAGTGAAATGTTATCAACTAGGTAATTAATGATGATATGATCAATTTTGAGCTTCAATCGATTCAGATAAAACTTAGAGTGTATTTTTTTACATTGGGGTGTATTTCGTTTCTCTTCATTCTCTGAATATGTATGACTCGGAATCAGCTCCTTACTAACTCATTGTTTGTATGTGAGCTTCAAGTAAAATTACCACATATGTAACTATGCCTTCTATCATCTATGAAAAGAAAAAAAAATCGTTTAAAGGGTAACATCAATTTATTTTCACACAGGATTTCGAATTTGAACCTCTTATGGAACATGGATTGAATTTATATAGTAACTATATCTGATGTTTTTTGTTCTACCAGCTATCAAAGCTTATCAGTTTTCTATTTCTAATCCATGGTCCAAAGGGTTCTGGATGAAAATTATTTGATTTCACTTTTAATTAAACGCTTATTGAAATCTCGTTACGCACATTTCCCACCATTGAAAAATTCATATTGAAAAAATCACAAGCTGTAAATTGTATCGGACATTGTAATAAAAGTATTGCAAATTCTTTTATTGTTGCTGTCATCTCATAATCATTGCAATCATGTTGTATTTGATGTAACTGTGAAATAATCTCGAGTTGCTTGTAATGATTTTGAAAATAAATTTATTTGACTTTATTATTTAATTACACTGGTAATAAAAGAATCTTACAAGATCAGAGCAATTTTGACTTGTTTTAGTTAAAAGAAGTAAAACATACATAGCCGAAACCAGTAATAAAAGGTTTTCTATAAAAAGAAAATTTTTTGTGGACATGGAAATTAATTTAAGTATACGATTTTTAATCTTACCATACCATGTCAGAAAATTATTTGTCTTTACATTACTAATATTCAATACCAAAAAATATGAATTTTTAGTCATTGATACAAACATGACAACAAGAGTTACAAGACTTGACCATCCGAAACAATTGTTCACCTTAATAGATATGTTCCATAATTTACCATAAATCATTTTCAAAGTTTTTAATCGTTCGACCGTTGTAGATGATTTGAGTATGATATCACTGATTTTCCTACTAAAAGGTTGATTCCAACTTTGATTTTTGTAAATATTTTCTGTCATATGTGAAAATTCATATTCCATCGATTTCAAGTGGTCATTTATCATTCTGATACAAATTTCAAGTTGAAAACATTTGATTTGATAAATAAAATCAGTAAATGTTTCAATGTAAGTTATAATTTTAAATGATTTAGTTATTGAACAGGAAATTACATACACTATTGATGTAATTGCAATTAAAATGATTGAAATAATGACATGACGATTAAAGTGATATTTTTTTGCCTTATAGCCTGACTCTATTTGGAGGTTCAAATCGAAAATGTTACTTATATTTTCGAGTTCCGTTATAACTTCTTTCAAATCATTTCGCATATAATAAGATTGTATTATGCATACACTATATGCAATAATATTGCCAAGAACTAATGCCGAAAAGGCGTGAGTTGTTTGAGTTTCATCATTTTGAAACATGTGAAATGTTTCATAACTGAAAACTCCAATTATAAATGGAATGAAAACGAATATTAAAAATTTAGATAAAATGATTAAATTATTATTCATCGCTTTACTGTTAAACGAATGAGGGAAGATTCCAATTACTTGGAAAAAGGGCAGGATACCCGAATTTCGAATGAGCATTTTGAGTGAGCAATTAAAAAATGCTTTTTCACTTTAGTCAAATACACAGACTGAATGAATAATTCAAGTTCAAGAACAATAAAATAAATTATTAACTTAAAGTTAATTATTTTTCAATTGTACTGATATGCGTTTTGTCTGATCTCTGAGGACAATTTTTAATGATTAAATTTAATATGTAATGTATGATGGAGAAATCCATTAAGTAATTACATAGCGTTAGATTTTCATTGACCTCCTTTTTTAAAATAGCAATGTTTATTTTTGAGAGTGTAATTTTAATCACATGGGATCTCCCAATTTGAGGAGAGCGATTTGATACGAGTCATGCGAAGGTAGGGGTTCCATTAAAAATCCTTTGTGTTCATACTAATTTTACTGAAGAGTTGATTTTCAATATCCCTTATTTCTTTTTGAAGCAGCTTGTTTTGTAAGGATTTTAAGGAAACCGTGGTAGAATAGTCAAATGACCTAGTGCGGATCAATTAGTGTTATTAAAGTATTGTACCATAAATGATAAAAACTTATAATAAAAACTGATTTTTTTATGATCTTTAATATGAACAAATAATTATCATGACTTATTAAAAAAGAAAATTACGTGATTACAAACACTTAAGTTTTTGCAGCATTTTACCATATTTTCAATTATATAAATACATGAAATTACATCTAATTGTCTAGTTTTATCTTTACTATCAGTTAAAACTTGAAAATGGATACTGTTAAATTCTTTCCCGAAGAATCATCTTTAATTTTACTGTGTTTTCAAATGTTTGGGATGTTTCCCTATTCAAAATCATCTATTAAAAGTACAACATTTAATGCCATTGCAATATTCTTTATTCTATTTTCAGCTTGTAGTTTAATTGAAGTCATTTCATATGAACCAATCAGAGAAAATACAAGTAAAATAGATGCTACAGCCCAATATTTTATATTGGCTGGCTACATTATTAGTCAATTGATTAGCGGAAGTCAAGCTTTTATGACCAGAAAAGTTCAGTTTGAATTGTTAAAAATTTTTAATAGAGTGGATTATTTGATTCTTTGATTAGACCAGACTCAAGATTATTCCCTGCAAAGACGTCAATGCACAATTAAGCTAATTATTATTTTGATCACAAGTCTTGTGATACCTGTGGTGCAAATATTTATCAGTGATAATTCTGACTACCAGATAATATTACACTTGTGCTTTTTATCGTTAATCAGACTTCGTTGTATTCATTTGATGTTCTTTGTTGATGTCATTAAAATCAAACTGTGTGTTTTAAATGATTTAATTTCAAAAATTAATTTAAAAAATCCATTTGCACAACGCAATATTGTAACGTCGGATTTTTTAAATGATAAAACTACAATTGGCTACATGATGAGTCGAATGTACGTTATGAAAACGATTCATGGAAAGTTATGGCATGCCGCTGAAACAGTTACAGATTGTTTTGGCATTTCAATACTATTTATTGTGTCGATATTTTTTGCAACTTTAACTGTTGAAGCATACTGGTGCTATTTCTCGATCTTTGGAAGTAACCCAATTAAAAAAGCGTTAGGTAATTTTGTCATTATTCGAAGAAAGTTTAACTATATTTCACAAAATGTAATAACTATTCGAATTTTCAATTTTTTAAAATAAATATTCAGAGGCATTAAGCATAGCAGTTATAGATATTTTAATACTGATATTGATCGCAAATTCTTGCAGTAGCTGTACTGATCTTGTAAATTTTACAGATTTAATGATCAAATATGAAATAATTAGATTTGTTTTTGAATTTTAGTGCGTAGATATCGGTTTTAACATTTACAGTATTGAAAATAACTACGAAGACTTTCGTTTTAACGCACTGGTAAGGTTAATTTCAATCAAATATTTTTGTTAGTTTAGGATTTTTGTTTCAGATTGACGATTTTGCCAACCAAGTTTTTCAATTGAAGATAAATTATACAGCAAATGGCTTTTTTGTAATTGATTATTCACTTTTGGGTTCGGTAAGTTTTGGTTACATTAAGTTGATTCAAAGATTTATTTTTTTTTAAATGATATATAGATGGTATTAGCAATAATAGGGTAAATAGACATATAATTTTCAATAAATTTAAGTTTTCTAAACTTAGTTTTCAAAATAGGTACATGGTTATATTAGTACAATTTCATCAAGAATCTTAAGATCATCAATAAAAATTGATTCAGCTTCTGGTGTTTATTTATAATTACTTAAATGTGTTAACTAGGGTTAATTTATGTCAACTTAACCCTACCCTGAATTCCATGAAAGGTACGTATTTTATTTTTACTGGCCATTTTTCAAAGTGCGTTAACCTCCTGTTCAGCAATAAATTTCAATGTCAGGACCAGGCATCTTTATTTTTTGTAAGAAAATTGATAGATAACAGATTTAAAAAAGATACCCGAAATTTAAAATGCACTTTTATGCTCAATTATATAAATTATGCTACACAAAATTTATAAAATTTTATATTAACTTAATTATTCTCATGAGTGTAGTTTCCTTTTGAAACAACATTCGAAATGGATAATCATTGAATCGAATAACTCGGAACTTTTGTTAGTTGCTATCATGAAATTGAACGAAGATCTTCATCAAGAAAAACAAATCGTACGTGAATTTAAAACGATCATTTGGACTCTCAGAGCGTGCTCATTTTTCCCCCTATCTGAAAAATACACATCTAACATAGTCTTATTAAACATTCTAAGAACTTACAAAATATTAATATCCATTCTTTGTTTATTTGCATACATTTGTTTTGATAGTACATTTTTAGAACAAGACATCTCAATACATGGTTTATCGCATCATCTTATGTTTTTTGATGATTACATTTGTTTTATTGTGTGCCTAATCAACGCGGAAATGACAACAAAAAGTCAATTAAAAATATTTGACTTTTTTGAGAAAATTGATACAGAATTACAATCAAAACTATTATTTGTCGTTAATTATAATGTACAATTAATGAAAATTTATAAAAAGCTAGGCGTTCCCACTATTCTGTTTTTAATTATAATAATCAGTTCAGTAGTCAATGATTATCAAAGTAATACGCCAATTACAATAAGTTTAGTGGAAAATATTCAAGATACTTTAATTTTTGTACATTGCTTACAAATAGTTTTTTATATTGATTTGGTAACAATCAGAATTGGCATAATTAATTCTCGTTTACAAGAGTATTTAGATCGAGTCAATAGATATGATAAGTTAATTGTAATCAAAAATGTTTATGGCATTATATGGGAAATAACAATTTTAATTAACAAAAGTTTTGGAATTTCACTTTTAATCATATCGACAGTTTATTTCATGGATTTGGTTTGTAAGACATTAGATTTCATGGAAAATAGCATATTAAGATGGCGTTTTTTTATTTTAAGGTTATTGCTATTGGATTTATTTAAATTTATTGGAGTCAGTTGTCGAAATGACCATTTCAGAAGCTGTTTTGCTGATATTTCAAAAGTTATTTTCTTTGTTATTTGTAGCATACTCAACATATAGTTGTACTGAAAAGGTAAAAATGTTTCTTTGTCTAAAAATATTTATCATAAGTTGAATATGTAATTTTAAAAGGCAATCGACACATCATCAATCGTTCAGAAGTATTGTCATCAAAAAGGCAAAATAGATGAAACAACTGAAATAGCAGATATTTTTCATTTGCAGCTTGTTCAGCAAAACATTTTTTTTTCAGCGTTCGGGTTTTATAAAATGAATTTTTCTACAGTTGGATCAGTAATTTTTTATTTAATTTCCTGTTACAATCATAAATTGATTATTATTTTTTAATCGTTAAACAGATGTGCATTGTGATTGGAACTTATTTCGTTATTTTAACCAAATTTCACCATGCTGAATCGCATCAAAAAGTGTAATTTAATGCCTCTTAGTGTTTATTAGTTGTATCAGTTCTTTCACTTGTGTATTGTAAATCGTGAAGCAAAATTATGTACAATGTAATAACTTGAAATATCTACAGATTTTGAAAATAGATTTAATTGTGAGTTTTAAGTGGAATAAAAGTTATATGAATAAAATTAATTTACTGCATCTCAAATTTGTGACATATTCTTCTTATCTTTAATTTTTTTTTCATGAAATTTAAATTTACCTTTTTAAGTGAATTGAAGCTTATGTGACAAACTCCTCCAGCCATTATGTTTATTGGATTACTTTCTAATAAAAGATAAAATCGTTCCATTTTTGATTCTTTCGATATAAGCAAAACTAAGTATTTTACTTCGTTGTAACACTTTTCAGCAGCGTAAAACAAATAAAATTGATTTGATATCATACATAACACGTAACAGCCTACATCTAATGAAAAATTTGTTTATTGCATAAATTATGAATGAAAATTGTCAACTTACACAAATATCCAATTTTATTTGCTTTTATGAATTCCATTGTCCAAAACATACAAATTGTTATATTCAGAAAATTTTGTGCCAAAAACAGTCCAGAAGAAATTCGAAATTTATAATTAATTATTCTGGAGAGTTCCCAGATATTAAAATATATTTCTTCAAGATGAACTAAAACGTAATTATGTTCTGGTTCTAACAAAAGTAATTTTAAATGATTAAGGTGATATTGAATTGAATTAAAAAAGTAAGACATTTGAATAGATAAAAGATGACAAACAAATCTTGGAATACATGAAAAAATCCAATCTCTCTTAGATTTTGTGAAACATAAAATGGTTGAATAGCTCAAGATAAAGAATGAAGTTAAAAGAAAATTTACTGGACATTGTCTTTTTTTAATAAAATCTTTCATTTCTTTCTTTGAACATGAACATTGAAAATGCTCCATAATTTTTTGAATTTCTTCGTTTTTTTCCTCGATTGTCATTTCTGAATTTGATTTGAAATGAGCTTCGAACAAAATGATCACATATACTATCTGATGCATTCCAATAAAAAACGAGCTTATTAAATGGCTCACAGTTGTTGATTGGCTAGCATTCGGTGTGCTATAGATAAAAATTAAAAAGTAAACTGCAAATGATGGTAAGATTAAACCAATTAAGGAAAGTCGTTTTGGAAAATTATTAAAATTTATTTGCAATCCGAAAATATATAGAATAAATTTTGAAATTTTATTCATATTTATTACAATTATTTTATTATGTTTCAGGCTTGAATATTAAATATCATTTGAATCAAAGCATATTACATTAACTTATTTATTACGATGGTGAATTTCCCAAATGAATAAAATTTAATCATTTAATCGAATTTGTAATAGAATTACAAGATATGTTACAATTACTTTTGTTATCTGTGAATTATCATAAATAAAGCAAAACATTAGCATTTAATAAATTTTTTCTTTTCTTGTGGGGCTAGCGAGGAATAAACAACAATCGAGTCAGAAGGACCATTACGAATTTCAAAAAAAATTAATTAAAATTGCTGATCTAACTGACTTCTACTGGTGTCTAGCTCCTACGGCTTATGTTCAATGTACTCAAATGGGTTTAAAATTTATATTAAGAACTTACAGATCCTAGCAAGCTTGAATCAATGTTAAAAAAACCTTTTGCTGATATTTTGATTGATTGCTCATGAATTTGAAGTGAGAATTCACGTATAACAGCACTAAGCTCCAAATCAATAACATACTCTTGAATATTGTTCAATTCCTTCACAAATTCCTGACACTATATGATTGTTTATATTATTTTTGATACGATATTAAGTTCAAGCACAAAAAAATCTTACTTTGTTGAAACATGTATTGGCTGAATTAATTAAAAAAATCATTATTACAAATATTATCCAAATTAATAACAAATTTTCTGAAAAACATTAAAAAATTGTTTTCTTTTTTTTTATATATGACTTGTTTTTTTCTTACCAACCCAAGCCATGTGAGCACTCGACGACCTTTGAGAGAAATTCAAAACTAAGAAATAGAGTTGAAATGTAATATTTATAAAATTATAAGCCATTGCAGTAACCAAAGACCATCCAAAGGATTCATTTATCATGAGAGTTGACTGCCATAATTTTAAATAGATAACCTTTAAAACCAAAATCTTTGAAAGTAAAGATTGATTGTGAATATTTAAGAAATTTATTTTCTCATTTTTTGATATCTTGAGTTGATGATTAATTTGCAGATGTCTAATTAAACACAGCATTTTGTTAAGTCGCACCGCAATCATATCTACATAAATTATAAAAAGAAGGCAATTAATGCGATAAACTGTAGCGAAAAGTAAGCCCATATAACTGATTCCTTTGTGTGATTTTGTTATCCAAATTGAAGTTCCAAACCCCATACAAAAAATAATCAAGAACAAGAGATAAACAAAACACTTTTTCTTAAGAACTTTATTTTCGAATAAAATGTCAACTTCTTGAAAAAGACTGTACTTAAATAAGGCATCAATTTCCTCAAAATTTTCAAATAAATGGATTTTATTTTTTCTCGTGCTCCATGCTTCTAACCAATTTGTTGCCCCAGATAACCAACATATAAAATATAAAATAAAACTGATGTAAGATGAGATTGTGTAGTTTTTTATTTTCAATAAGTCAAAAGAATCATAGATGATAATGATGTTACCAAGTATGGTAATTATTGATATAAGTGAAATTTTTATCAGATTTATCCACGTTTTTTTATTCTTGGAAAAGTGTAGTCCGAAAATTGTAAAAGGTAAAAGTAATAGCTTCAAATGAGAAGTTATTTTTACTGGTTTATCTTTAATGTTAGTAAACATTTGTACTCGAGATTCAAATTCAATTAATGTCACAAAGCAAATGTCAGAAATGAATAGAAAAACAATGAATTTATATCAATTTATTTATTACTATTGTTTTTAATTTGTGTTGAATCAACCCTGATTACATTTGTAAGTTAATTAAATTGAAAAATAAAACAAATTTGATTTTGATTTATTGATATTAGTCTGGTTTTATTAAATATATGAAAGTTCTTTAATCATGCTTTTTTTTTGTTATATAATCACAAAAAAGTCTATTGAGACTTCCGCGATTAATATTCGCTTCAAAAAAAAAATGTCGACGGAAAATGCATTTACAGTGTAATATGAAGACTTCCTACATTACAAAACGTTGTTTTACTTAAAATTTTACAATATGAAATAATATTTAAAAACGTCAGGTAGGATCAGAAATTATGATCATACGGCTCATGTTTGGTTGAAGAAGAAACCAAAATCGATGAATGAACTTAACGGATATCCTAACTTTAGCGTGGTTTGTTGGTCAGTGTCATTTAATTTTTTTTTTATAATTACATTATATATCACAAAATAATTGGAATTTTATTAATGATAATGAAATTGAATGTTAAAAAAAGTTTTTTTAATTTTTAATCATATTAATGGAGTGAAAAGAATAAAACTTAATTGAATATTTGCATGATATTTAAAAGAGTTTTTTTTAATAGTAATTATTATAAAATTATTGGACTCAATATTAGTGTTACACAAAATTTTATAAAATAAACTTTTAAACTTTTAAAACTAGTCTCGCGAAAATAGTGAAAATGTTTATTTTAATAAGGATTCTTAATTTGTTCAATCCGTTCCCTTGTTTTAAATTGAGTATTTTGAATTTAATTTTCTTAGCATTTCACACTTTATTTATCATAATTCAATTTGTAATGATATTATTTGCTTTCTTCAGTTGGATAACCGTTCAAGTACAAGAAAAGCCACAATCAACTTCCATTTTATTTATAGCTGTAATTTGTTTGGTGACAGGTATTCATTTGAAAAATCATTTTATTTTTTTTAATTTTAATTATTTGCAGTATCTTCAATAACATATATAATCATTGTCTATTTTATGGTTATGAATCATAGATCAGTTCATTTATTTTATCGAACTATAATTAAATTACTGAAAAACAGCAGAAATTTTAAAGTGTGTGATTTTTGGAATTTTAAAATAACAGCAGTCTTACTTTTAACATGTTACTCAATCAATAATCAATCAAAAAATTTAATATTTATATTTTTAAAAGGCTTTTTCACTCCTTTTATTTATTGTCATTCAATCAATTATTTAATATGTGTTAAATTAATATTGCAACTGATTGATTTTCTGAAAATTAAAATAAGAGAATTTGATAAAAATCAAATTAGTAAGTCACAGCTTGAGTTGTTAGGACAGAAAAGTAATGAATTGCATAATATTATACGAAAATTTAATGCAGCATATGCCCAATCCATATTCTTCGTTCTTACATATTACTCTATTACATTGATAGTCCATATTTATATTATGCATTTAATACTTTGTGATAATAATATTTCGCATGAACGTTTGGGAAATTA
Source organism: Culicoides sonorensis (assembly GCA_900002565.1). Classification (NCBI taxonomy): domain Eukaryota; kingdom Metazoa; phylum Arthropoda; class Insecta; order Diptera; family Ceratopogonidae; genus Culicoides; species Culicoides sonorensis. The sequence continues at coordinate 526,081 of LN483353.1, read as the reverse complement.
TATCTTTTTTGGTAAGTAATTTGGTAATGAGTAAATATTAATAAATCAATAACTTAACTTTTTTTTCAGACATGATATACAACTTTTTTCCTTTTAGTATTCATTTGATAATGATAACATTTGAATGTAGCACATGTTTATCTTGTGTAATTTAAAGATATATTTTTTAAAAACAGTTTTTTATACAAAAAATAATTTTTTTTCAGTACACAGCTGTAAGATCTGAAATATTTAAATTTTCTGGTGTACTAGCTGATAGACAATTAAATTATAGAGTAAAATATCGGGTTATTTTATTAATATATTATTTGTTATTTTTATTTTGTAGTTATCTGTGATTCTTCAGAAACTTTATCACAATCCAATAAAGTTTGAATTCGGAAATTTGGGAGAAATTGATAAAAATTTTCTGATCAAGGTATTTTTTGTTAGAATTAATATTAGAATTTGAATTTCGAGAGTTCTTTTCAATTTGTTGCAGGTATTGGAAACACTTTTAGGATATTATGTAATAATGTTAAGCTTTACTCCAAAGCATACTATGTGCAATTTTATATTTAAAAATGCTTCGATGACTTAGGGTCATCCAATTTCATTTGGTGTTTCTTGTCACAGATTTTAATAAAATTTACAATAATACATTGCTTTCATGGGTTTTGAAAAATAACGTTTTTAAATTTAAAAAAAAAAACAGTTTGCCTCAACAATTATTGTTCTTCTGAAACTATATGAAAACAATATATCCCCCAGGATTTTTTCACGAAAAACCGTGGGTGGAGTGACAAGAAACACCAAATGAAATTGGAAGATCCTTATGTTATATTATAACTTTTTTAAATGAATGATCGAAATTTTTGTTTTTTGAATGAACATATCCATCAATCGTCATGTAATATTAAAAACCATCTCGAATGTTTGATTTCGAGAGTGGGATAGAAAAAATTAAACACTGGGAGCTGATTTATCTTATCGGATTTAAGCACTAAAGCGGTATTTTTTAAATTGAATGTTAAAAAAAGTTTTTTTAATTTTTAATCATATTAATGGAGTGAAAAGAATAAAACTTAATTGAATATTTGCATGATATTTAAAAGAGTTTTTTTTAATAGTAATTATTATAAAATTATTGGACTCAATATTAGTGTTACACAAAATTTTATAAAATAAACTTTTAAAACTAGTCTCGCGAAAATAGTGAAAATGTTTATTTTAATAAGGATTCTTAATTTGTTCAATCCGTTCCCTTGTTTTAAATTGAGTATTTTGAATTTTATTTTCTTAGCTTTTCACACTTCATTGATCATAATTCAATTTTTATTAATTTTATGTGCTTTCTTTAGTATGATAGATATTCAAGTTCAAGAAAAGTCACAATCAACATTTATTTTATTTATAGCTGTTATTTGTTTGGTTACAGGTATTAATTAAAACCAATATAAAATCCATTTTATTTTTTTTTTTTTTTAAATATCTGCAGTATCTTCACTAACATATGTAATGATTGTCTATTTTATGGTTGTGAATCATAGATCAGTCCATTTATTTCATCGTACTATAATTAAATTATTGAAAAATAAGAGAAGAATTTTTAAAGTATGTGATTTTTGGAATTTTAAATTAATAGTAATTTTACTCATAACATGTTACTCAATAAGCTATCAATCAAAAAATGCAATATTTCTTTATTTAAAAGGCTTTTTTACTCCTTTCATTTATTGTCATTCAATCAATTATTTAATATGTGTTAAATTAATAAAGCAACTGATTGATTTTCTGAAAATTAAATTAAGAGAATTTGATAAAAACCAAATTAGTAAATCACAGCTTGAGTTATTAGGACAGAAAAGTAATGAATTGCATAATATTATACGAAAATTTAATGCAGCATATGCCCAATCCATATTCTTCGTTCTTACATATTACTCTATTACATTGATAGTCCATATTTATATTATGCATTTAATTCTTTGTGATAACAATATTTCGCATGAACGTTTGGGAAATGTTATCTTTTATGGTAAGTATTTAGTTATGAATAAAAAATAGTACATTAGTAACTTAAATTTTTTTTCAGACATGATATACAACTTTTTCCCTTTTAGTATTCATTTGATAATGATAACATTTGAATGTAGCACATGTTTATCTTGTGTAATTTAAAGATATATTTTTTAAAAACAGTTTTTTATACAAAAAATAATTTTTTTTCAGTACACAGCTGTGAGATCTGAAATTTTTAAATATTCTGGTGTATTAGCTGATAGACAATTAAATTACAGAGTAAAATATCTGGTTATTTTATTAATATATTATTTGTTATTTTTATTTTGTAGTTATCTGTGATTCTTCAGAAACTTTATCACAATCCAATAAAGTTTGAATTCGGAAGTTTGGCAGAAATTGATAAAAATTTTCTGATCAAGGTATTTTTTGTTAGAATTAATATTAGAATTTTAATTTCGAGAGTTCTTTTCAATTTGTTGCAGGTCTTGGAAACACTTTTAGGATATTATGTAATAATGTTAAGCTTTACTCCAAAGCATACTATGTGTAATTTTATATTTAAAAATGATTCGATTAATTATGTTATTTTATAACTTTTTTTGGATGATCGAGATTTTTGTTTTTTAAATTAACCTAGCCAACAATTTTCATGTAATGTTAAAATCCATCTCTAATTGAATTGAATTGAATTGATTTATTTTATCGAGCTCCAACATTAAAGTGGTATTTTTAATAAAAAATTTTCATTTAGAAATAGGACATTTTTTTATTTGCAAAATTATGTGTTAATTTAATAAAAGGTATTTTTAAAAATTAGTTTTCGATACTGTTTATTCATCGAAAGTATAATCAAAACGGATTTGAATCAAACTTGCTTGCCTTTCTAGAAGGACGCGTTTTTTGACTTAAGAACACAAAAATATACGGCTTGATTATAAGCTCACCCTCTTTTTTTGTCCCCCTGTCCCATCAAGATAAGATTTTAATGATAAGTTATTTATCGTATGAAAATCATTTCTAGATTACATCAATTCATAGTTCAAGTACTTTTTTTTTCAGGGAATAGGGCATTAGGCAGGTGTAGTATTTAGGTTTTAGCATCAGTCTTGTTAATTATGAAAAAGATACATTAAAAACGATTAACAGCCAACCACCTTGAAAACCACTTTTTGTCTCACCTTGAACATCAATTAGACTTGAATGTCTAGCGGTGTTAATGCTTTTTTTGTTAACTCAATCGTCGCCGCTCCTAGAAAGTAAAAGTGAACAACTTTCTCTTCGATGAAAATTTCAGGTTTCATATAAAAATTTTACAGGAGAGCCAAAATAAAACACGTATAAGTGCTACATAAATACATACAGAAATCTTGTACGAGAATGAAAAAACGCGAGTTTAGCTCTTAAAAGTTTAGCTCATAATTTTTTAGTTTTTGGTTTAAATTCAAAAACCATGCAACTGTTTGTTACAAAACATCTTAAATTAAGACTCTAAAAAAGATTGACAAACAAATTTTTTGATATGAACGGGACAAGTGACCTCAAAATAAGTGTTGCGTTGACGCAACGAATGACGCGAATGAGTTAATTTGGGGAGATTTGTTAAGCCTTCATTAAAGTTATTTAGGGGACCATCAGTTATATGATAAATAGTTTGATTAGCTCCTCAGTCACAAAACGGTGCAGCAACCATTCGCTATTTGGAAGTATTATATCAGTATTGCCTGTGTCCAGGATTCAATGTATGATATTGTTAAATATAACTTATATTATTATGTTTTTCAAAACAAAACTAATGAGTATCAAATAATAAAAAAAAACACTTAGGAATTTAATAGAAAATAACATGATATAATTTAATCAATAAGGTATTTATTAAAATGGTCAATAGAATTGAAATTTTAAATTGACTTTAGTTATCATCAGATATACATAATGTTAATACTTTTAAAACTTTTCAATTTATTCAATCCTTTACCGTACTACAGATATACTGTTTTGAATTTAATTTTCATAGCAATCCACACAATTTTGACACTCATTCAATTTTTGTTGATGTTAAACATGTTTTATATTGGAGTAACTCTATTACATCAAGAAAATTCACGATCAACTTCTATTTTATTTCTTGCTGTAGTTTTATTGGTTGCAGGTACTAAATTCATTTTTTAAAAATAATTCAATTTGCCATAATTTTATTGTTTTTTTTATAGTAACCTCAATAACATACTTAATAATCGAATATTTAATGATAAAAAACCATAGATCTATTAAAATATTTTATCAAACTTTTATTGAATTGTACGAAAATAATAAAAATTCAGCAGTTAGAGTCAAAATTAAGGTTTTTGGTATCATTAATGTATTATTGATTACCTGTTTTTCGATTTATTGGCAATTAACGAATTTTATTTTCCTCTCAACAAAATCATTATTTTTACCCTTTATTTATTTTCATTCAATCAACTATTTAGTCTGCATTCAAATTATATAGTATTTAATTGAAATAATCTTAAGTAAAATAAGAGAATTTAATAGGAAACCTATTGATAGATCAGAAGTTGAAATGTTAGAAAGTAAAAATAATGAATTGCAATTAATTTTACGAATGTTTAACTCATCATACAGTTCTTCAATATCCTGTGTTTTTGGATATTTTTCTGTAACACTGATGGTTCATATTTATATGTTGCATTTGATAGTTTGCGATAATTACATTTCGCATGAACATTTGGGAGAATACTTATTTTATGGTATGTATTCGTTAAAATTTGATTCAAAATAATTGTGTTTCATTTTAGATATGATGTATAACTTAATTCCCAACATTATCCATTTGATTATGTTGACATGTGAGTCTGACAGATGTATAACCAGTGTAAGTTTATTAAATTTTACGACACGAGTGTGAATTATCTTGTGTTGCGGGGCATTTTCAGCTTAGAGTGTAAGAAAAAATTTATTTGAATTAAAAGATTAAATAAAATAATTTTTTAGTACAATGTGATTCGATCCGAAATATTCAAACACTCCGGGAAAGCAGTTGATAGAGAAATAAGTTGTAGAGTAATTTGTCTCATATTTTTTTTTAGTGAAAAGTATTGTAATTTCTCTTTTAATTTCCAGGTATCATCTGTTATTCAAAAAATTGGTTATAATCAGATGAAATTTGAATTTGGGAATTTTTCAGAGATTGATAAAAATTTTTTGATTAAAGTATGTATGTAAATCGCTTTACTGGTTAAATTAAATTTTAAAAAATTATACAGATTTTAGAAACACTTGTAGGGTACTATGTAATTATGCTTAGCTTTACACCCAAACATTCAACATGTAATTTTGTATTTTATGATAATTCGACTCATTTAAGGAGATAAATATGAAAAACTTTGCTGAAATTTCAAATTCAGATGGAAAATTGGCTCTTGTGTTTTTGTGCGCTGTTTACAACGTTATGGTTTCGTTCTATTTATTCTAAACTTCCTCGCAGAATTGGAATTTGATTAAATAAAAACAACATTGACATATTTTGGTTATCATTATATTTTTTTATTTATTTGTTTTTTTTTGTTTGATAAAAATTACATCAATTTTTTTCAATTTGTTTTATTTTTTATTTTTTTTTTTACTTTTAATTTAAATGTTTTATCATCAAATCATTATTAATTTAGTTTTAGTATCTATTATTTTTTTTTGTTAGATTAAGTATATTATATACCATTCTCATTCATTAGTTTTTTTTTTATAATATAACAATGAATTAAAATATTTAGCATAAATTTTGACTCATCTATAGAAAATCAATTTAAATAAATAGCAGTTATTTTTTTAGATGTACTTTTATTTGATTGGTTTATTAGCATTTTCATATGTTTGTTAAGATTCCTTACTATTAGTATAGTTGTAGCGACTTGAATAATATTGTTTTGTTTTCTGCTTTAATTGTAGCGGTATGTTTTTTTATTATTCTTTTAAAAAGTAAATTTGCTAGTATTCTTATTATAAAATGTCTTTTTTTTTGAACCAAAATCATACATAATTCAAAAATATGAGTTATGATGTCAATTTTATTTTATTTTTTTTCAATTATAACATTATTTTCTTCAATGTTAATCTAACGGTTATTCATCATCTTTTTTTATTATATTTTATAATAATATGATACTGCATGATAGAATGTTATATTTCCTTTTATACATTTTTTTCATTAATATTTTTTTTCTTTGTTAATAATATATATTATGTTTATATTTATTAATTTATTTTTTTTATCATAATAATATAGAGTTGTGTTTACATAGTCGGGCACAAAATTGATATGTTTTATTTGTATTGAAATATTTTTTCTTTTACACTTCTGGTATATTTTTGTTTTGATTTATTATTATAATTAGACAAACATAGTCATAATTTTATAAGTTTAAAAATAATTTTAAAGGGTCTAAAATTGTTTTCTACTTTTTTTGTTTAATGTTAATAATAAAACTATCTTTATCAATCCAAAAAAGAAGATAATGATGATAGATAAAATAAATCAAAATAGTAATTATAATTATGACGGATATATTTTTTTATGTTTGAACGCTTACACAACATTATACAACTATTCTCCATCAAACACAATATTTTGATATTTAATATTTTTTTTTTGTTTCGTTTATTGATGATTTTGCATGTGAAATTTTGTAGTATTTACTTGTTTAATGTTTTTTTCTTGAAAGATACTGCAAATAAAAAATATAATCAAAATGTTTAATGATGATTATTAAATTTTACACTGAACTTTACACTCGTGTAAAGGTAATTTAATTAATTGAACATGAATTGCTTTCATTTGCGAGATTTTACAGTAATCTTTATATTAAGTTATTATTTATTTATATTTTTAAATGTATAATTTTGTAATTCAAAACGAGATTCTTTATAAAATAACTTTATAACAATTGATACATAAATATTTAAAATTAAAAAAGATGTTTTATAATAAATTAATAAAATAAAAGTATATTTTTGGTTTCAAATTTATTTGTTTTTCTTAAAAATTACAAATTTTTGTTAAAAGTTTAAAAATTTATATTTATGTTTATTTCAAATTATGTTTAAATTCATTTCAATTTCTCATGTTTGTTTAAATATTTTAATTAATGATTATTATTACTATTATTCATCAATTAATCAATCATGTACGTTTCGTTAAAAATCTTCAAAGCTGATATGTATTTATGTTTTTTGTTTTAGTTATCATTTGCATATAAATATGATTTATAATAATTTTAATTGTTCACTAAAAAGTTGTTCCCACTTAAATGTTTTTTTCCTAACATATACAACATTTATTTTATCTCATTTTTCACCATTTTTACAATGAAAATTTTTTGTGGGTTTATTTGTAATTGAGATTTTTCGTTAGAAATTCATAAGAAATCCCTTTTTTTATTTAAAATGTTTTGTTTTTCTCAGTGCATTTTTATTTTTAAACGCACATAACCACACAATTATAATTATCTACTTTCTCATTATTATTAAGATTAATATAAGTTTTAATGGACGGATTTTTAATAATTTTTCATAATTTATTTATGTTAATATTATATAATAGTAAAATGAAAACAAAATTAAAGATATAAGATTAAAATTTACTCTAATTTTCCACTTTTGGTTTCTTTATTATTAAATGTGATGAAATTAATATAAAAAGTATTTGAAAAAAAAATATTAAATTGAAAAGCAATTTTGTTTTCGTTAAAATTTTAAAAGGAATTAAAAAAAAAATTATTGGAAAAACTCTGGTATATTGTTTGTTTTTCGATGTAAGTGTTGTAAATTTTTAATTTTAATTGAAAAATTTCTATATCTTTAATATGAAAATATGCCAATAAAAATGTTATCATTAATACGTATAGTAACCAACACAACTTTTAATATTTTCTAATATATATTTATGTATTTTTTTAGTATTATGATTAGATTATTATTTTTATAGTTTTTTTTTTTTATATTTTAATTCCACTGCAATTATAATGTTTTTTTTTTGTTATAAAATAATTTTTTAAATTGTGTTTAAAATACACATTTTATTTTGTGCCTTAATTAATATATATTTGTTTTTGTTAATTTTAACTATTATAAAATCAATAAAATAAAATATTTTGAAAAATAAAGCGAACAAAAATAATTTTAATTAAAAAAAATTTATAGAGCTTATATGAAAAACATAAAAATGTATCACATTTGTAACTCAAATAATCTTATATTTAGTATACAATATATAAATATAAATGTTCATAATCTTTATATGCCTTAACATTATATAATTTGAAACACATCACATTTTATTTTATTTTGTATATATTTATTTACTTTATTCTTTTATGTTTTAGCTCAGTTTTATTTTTAGTTTATAGTTTTTTTTTTAATTTTAAATAAAATTAATGTTTTTTCATACATCTATTTGATTTTGTCAAACTTAGAACCAAAATAGCGAAATCATAAGTGTTTTTTTTGTGTAATTTATGATTTTAATTAAATTTTATGTTGTAAAACTTTGGTATAATAGCATTTCTACACATTAAAACTCATAATTGTGGGGCAAGTTGTTATGTATTTTAAATAAAATAATTATATATATTATGAAATGAATGTTAAAATCACAAATAAATATTATAAAACCTTTAATATTTCGTCAATTGTTATGAGATAGAAAGAAAAATTTTCATGCATAAAATAAAGTTAAAAAGGTGGTAAACAAATAAATATTTGGTGATATTAAAGGAACTATTTAATGTTGTCTTAAAATTACTAAAGTTAACATCAAGATTTTAAACCACTTTTGTGTTTAATATTTTTTTTGGCAAGAAACTAGCTTTTGTATGGATATAAAAAATTATAAATAAAAGAAAAAATAGTAAAATATCGTGAAAATGTGATAAAATGTGTTTCAAATTACATTTGTCCTTTTTAATGGTGGTTAAAGGCTGAAATTACGTGATTTTGTGATCATACAAGGTGATAATTAATTTTATGTGCATTTTTATTTCTAAGCGGTGTTTGGTATTCACGCTTATGTTTTTAAATATATTATTATTAAGCGAAAGGTAAAGATATTTAATGGTGTTCAAATTTACTTTAAAAATATCATAAATAAATAAAATTATGGTGCAATTGAAATATGCTGCAGATTATCAACTAAAGCCCCATGAAAATGTTCTATTTAACTTACACTAGAATTGAATTATTTTATTAACTTTTGGTATAACAAGTTGACGTTTTAATCTAATAGTTAATAAGTTTATATTAGTAAAAAGGCATAAAATGTATAAAAATTTAAGTGAAAGTTGATAGTTTAAATATATTTTTTTTTGTTTTAAAAAATTTTGAGCTTTTAAGTTTTTTTTTTATGTTTTCGAAATCTTTTATCAGATCTCTTTGTTTAAAAAATTCTAGGTGATAGGCACTGTAAAATTTCAATAATAAAGTAATAAAAGTAATTTTGATTATTAAACACCCAGAATAATTCTATACAATTCGCTTAAAAATATTAAATTTGATTTGATTTTCATTTAAGCTCTAGTTTTAAAAACATTATTTGAAAAGAAAAAAAATATGTTATAAAAATTTTAATTTTTTTTTCAAGCAGGATATAAATAATTTATTTAAATGTAATATAATATGATTATTTAATTTATTTTTCAAATATATTAATATTATTATTTTTTATATAATATGACGATAATTTTAAATTATGCTACCATTTTTTATTATTATAACTATAGAAAACCTTAAACGTACTTCATCATTTTTTGTTTTAATTTTAAAATTTTCCACTTGTTCAATTTAATCAACATCAGTTTAATTAATTTTTTTCCATCATTTCATCGTTATGTTATTTTTTCTTAAAATAGCTAAGTCTAATCTATTTGGTTTACATGTATTATTATTATTATTTTAAATTTAATCATTAAGGATATAACTAGAGTCTATGTAACATTATACTCACTTAACATATCCTTTAATTTTCTTAACAATATACAATCATTACTTTTCAATCCTTAATATTTTCCTAATAATTTTGTTTTGTTTTACCATCATAACTTACAATGTAAAAAATTATGTTTTTGCTTTTTAACTATAAAATAAATAATATACTAGTACAGTTCAAGATGGGGATTTATTTGTATTTGTGTATGTTTTTAATTAAATTTTTGGTAAAATCAATATGTAATTCATTTTAAATAGTTTTTGGTTTGACTCATGGTAGGAATTTATTACAGTTTTGTTGGAAAAATGATAAGTTTATAGAAGTATATTTTCCAAATATGTAAATTGCTGAAAATTAAATAAATTTATACTGTTTAAAATTTTAATTAATTGATTTTTTAATTAATAATTTAAAATTTAATTTTGGTTTATTTTTTCATATTCATCATAATGGAAATAAATTCCTATCATAATAAAAAATAATAAATAAATACGTTAGAAAAAAAATTGTTAAGATTATATCATGTATTAATTACTTATGATAATAAAACAAAATTAAATAAAGGTACCTTGTAACACTCATTATTTTTTTTGGTTATATTACTTTATCAATATCGGAACATGTAACGTAAGCTGTCATTCCTTTTTAAAAACTTTAATATTACTTCTTAATTTTAATCTTACTAAAATTATTTTTTTTAATTTTATTTGATTAAATTCTAGAATGTTTTATCATGTATGTTTTTGAATATTTCATCATTAATTATCTTTATGTTTTAATTTTTTTTTTCTTATACAATGATTGATATGTTAGGGATTTTATTTTATTTGTTTTAAATTTAATTTTAATTTTATCTAAAAATTACGAATATTTTTATTTCTCATCAAATTTATTGCTTTGGTAGTACGCTTAATATTTTTTATTATATTATTTAATAAATAAATTTAATTTAATAAAAATGAAAAGAAATTTTTTTAAGAAGTTAATGATTAATTTTGTAATTTTCAAAACATTTGATGACAATAATAATAATTAAAAAAAAAAATATTCGAGAAATGGTGTAGTTTGTTACATAACAATTATTTTTATTATTATCATGTTAATAATTTTATATGTATATGTATATATAGGAAATTGAAACCATATATATTATTTTCACCAATCTTATTTTTTTTATGAATATATTTTTTTTTCTTATATAAAGCGTGACTCATTTTGTTTTTTTTTTAACAGTTATCGTTTTCTTATACTTTTCTACCAATGATTTTAAAAAATTGACCCTTTTTTCGTTTGTTTTATTTTAATTATAGTTTATAACATTTTCCATTTATTATTATTCTTATTTTTTCCTATTAAATTGTATCTCTTTATGTGATGCCAATTGTAAACAGGTGTATGATATATAATATTATTATTTTACTAATAACTATGACAGACTGAGATTTTTAAAAATTCTCTTTATTCTGAAGTTCTTTTAATTTTTCCATTGTATTTATTTTTGTTATCTCTCACAATTATATACTTTTTTTTTGTTAAAGGGCACATTTGGTAACAGATTAGCTACGTAATTTCATTTATTTTCAGTTTATATATTAAAGATAATAAGACAAGGGTAAAAATTAAAAATTATTTAAAAATGTTTCTCTAAGAAGGCTTTAATGTGAATCATTCTCATGAAAATTTTAATTAGATTAATTTAATGCTAGAAATTTAAACATAACATTTATATTTGAAAAATTGGATAATTTTGTGATAATAATTAAAATATTTTAATATAATTTTATGTCATAGACATGCATCAGGTTATAAGAGGCAGGTTACTTCAAAATTAATAATTTTTTTAGCTATACGTTCATCATTGAATTATTCAATTATAAAATGATAGGTGATCAACTTTAATGTTTATTGGTCAAATTTTGTTGTAATTGTTCAATTCTCTGTTGTTTTTATTAGGCTCTTGGTTGTGGAATAGCCGATGAGTGAATTGTATAAACACCACCAATTCCTGTTGGTATATTTTGATGGTAAGTATGTTGTGGTGGTAGGCCCTGTTGTTGTTGTTGTTGTTGTGATGTAAGAAAATGTTGCGGTTGATGATGTTGTTGTTGTTGGTAACTATTGATGGGTCAAGTTGAAGCCATTAGAAAAGTGTTCAAGTCACGTTGTTGTTGTTGATGATGATGTTGCTCAATGTTCTGTTTCTTGATACTCCCTAATAAGGGGTGTTCCATTCTTGGCTCCAAACCCGCACCTCTAATGAATCAAATTCAAAAAGGAAAAAAAATGTTATTGTTGTTAAATTCTCTTTTAAAAAATATTTGTTTATGTTAAATTTCAAGTGCATGGAAAATTTGTTTTGAATATTGAAGTGCAAAAATGTAAAATTTACAAATGAGACATTAATATTTTTTTTTCAATCGTGATTTGAAGAATCAATCTAATACACTTTCAGTTTTATTTCCGCGTTTTTACAATCATTTACTTTTATATAAGTCTTTCTTAAAAGCATGCCCTACAATCTATGACCCAAATGTCTTGCAGTGCTAGGTGAGTTACTCCGAAAACAAAATTCTTTGCTTTGAGCTCACAAAGCGTCCGCGTAGTAAAATTGCTAGGAAAAAATAGCGAAAGAAATCATCTTAATATGAGAAAATCACCATTGTCATGTTATTTTTTTTAAGCATAAATTTAATTTCCGTTATCGAGAGATAGACCGTTTACCATGCATTTTGACATTTTTCTGGAAAGAGAAGGAAAGTTGCATAAATTTATGCTGATTCAATTTTCTCATTCTGTACGAATCAGTTAAATGAATTATTTTACTTAGTCTTTGTTTGAAATTGTTAGTAAAGTTTTAAAAATATAGTTTATAATGAGTAAATTCATAACTTTATATTTTACATATCAATTGTTAATTCTCTTTAATTTTTTCGAACAAACTAATTTTCGGTTTGACTCTAATATAACGTTACTTTTGTTACTGAAGAATCAAAATCTACTAGAATAAATGTATTGAATAAATGTAAAAAACATTTTCGAAAGTGCCATATTAGAATAAAAATGTGTGCAATACAAATCATATAAAATATTTCAAATAAAGTCAATTGAATAAATTAGTGATATAATAGATGTAGGCGTTATTTGATTAAAATGTCTGTTAGTGATTAAGAGCTTGATGGAATAGTTTATGGATCCTTTTAAAATAAAAATGATGATTTTGAGCAATTTTGCTTACTTTCATATCAAGTGTATTAGATTTTAAATTTTACTAATGATATTTAAAAGAACATACTTCTCTTAACAACAGTGCGGTGTGGTGCTTAATTATTGGTGCTGAATTACAATTATTTGGAACATTTGTTTCAATTATGCTATTCGCTACCATTTTAGATTTAGCAAATTCAATTCGAATTGGACGATCAGAAGATAAAAGAAATTTCCCTTGAAGTGTGGCCATGGCGTTACCAGCACTTGCAATATCTTTAAATTCGACAAATGCAACCGGGACATTAGTTTGTTGTGATGGTGCTTGTGCCTGGTTATTTGTGCCAAATTGGTGGGGTGCTGTATGACCATTATTATTTGTGATGGTGGTGGTAGTGCCATTATTGCTAGTAATTACAGAAGTAGTAGTAGTAGTAGTAGATGGTGCAATTTGTGATGTAGTGCATTTTGTGTGCATTCGAAGCCGACTAAAGCCAGGCAAACTAATAATAATTTATTTTTAATAATGTAAAGTGTGTTTTTAATAACGTTTTATATATTTATTGCATTTTTACACTAATAATAATAAAAAGTGAGATGTTTATATACACACAATACGTCTGACTATTAACTTTATTATTATGACTTTTTTTTATTTCAATTTTTTGTTTTTAAATTTATTTTCATGCAAAAGAGCTTTAAAATTATTATTCACAGTAAAAAATGATATCACGTATCTTATAACAATGATATAATAAAAATTATCGTCAATATAACAATAAATATCAAAATTGTACGGTTATTATTACTATTTTTTATTGAATGGCATTATGATGGTAATTAAACTTATCATACATTTATCACAAATGCTAATGGAACAATGGAACTAAAAACACGAATTCTAACATAAAAAGAAAATTCATTTAGAAAAAAAATGTTTAGGCTTTGACTTTATTTATAAGATCATAAAATCGGCATAGAATTACATATGGAATTACATAGATTTGCAGATTCTGATTCGAGCACAATGAAACTCAATCACATAAACTGTAATAATAAAACAAAACTTTGGAGTAGGATTTCCCAACCCCTATAACCATAAGTGTGATTGAACCTACGCAAAAACATGAATCTTAATACTGATATTTAATCAAAAATGAATTTTATGGTCTTATTTTAAAATTATATCTGATAAAATATCAAATCAAGTATATCTGATAAACCACAGAGCATCTTGTGATTTGTCAAACACTCAAACTCTCCACTGAAAATCAAATCTCTTAACAATCGTCTGTAGTTTTAAATGTATGCAAAAATGTCAACTTCAACACAATCGAAAGTGTATACCAAAAGTCTTTTGAATTTCGTTATTCAAATCATATTTAACCACAATTTATGAGTGACCCTTATCAAGGTTTAGATGTTCATCATTTAAATAATTTTCAAATATAACCGAGAATTACATTGTCCTTAATTGTTGTATAAAAAGTGTTTGTAAGTAATTTCAAAATAAAATCAAGCCTTAATATTTAAGATAATGAAACAATAAAAATTCAATAAAATTCTTGAAATAACAATCAACCACATTTGCTGCATCAAAAATACAAAACAATTTTATGTTTCAAATTAAACCTACGTTATTTAAATTACTTTTACCAGCTAAACCATTCAAATTCAATTTGTCTAATTCTATTGTAATATCCTGAGTTTTTGTTTCTAATCCATTGTAAATAATTCATTTAAAAATATATTAGACTGACTAATGCAACAATTCCTAAAGGTATCACAAATATAACTTTGTCATTTTCTTATTTTCTGCCAACAATAGAATATTTTATGTTTTTATATCATTTGAAGAAATTCATGTATTGTTATGATATTCATCTTGCATTTCAAGTTCTGATGAAAGTGACACAATGTGGAAAAACTTTGCTATCTTCGTGTGTTACTGAATGGATACTTAGAGAATTATTTTAAATGAAAAATACGTTTTCTTTTGGATTTAGAGAAGGTGTAACACAGTGTTCAGCTTTAAGACAATATGGTACATAAGTTTTCATTCATTTTTCTACGAATTTTGAATTTTAAATATAGAAAATATTTCAACAAGTTTTAATTTAGTCACAGAGGTTCCTACGAGTAAAAAAAAAAAGGACATGAGAACTATGTTGCAGTACCCTCACAAGGCATGGCCATTGAAACTATTGTAAAATATGTTACACTAATTTTTTATTTCCACTCGTAAAACAAAAGTTTACTAGTAATATTCGATCGAAAATCGAACATCCAATTGTTAATAAATGTCAAAACTTTTATTTTTACTATGCATCTATTTTGTTATTCACAACATCAACATGGTACGAAAACTCATCTCATTTCATCCTGGAAAATTACTGCATAATAAAAATTTGTTATGTCATTATTTTTGTATGTACATTTTAAATGACATTTTTTACAATTTTCTTGGACTATTACAGTTTTCAACATTGTTTTACCATACATTAATAAAATATCCATGTTTGTGCGATAGTTTTAGTATTTTTTTAGAGCATGGATGTGAGAAGGACGAGCAAAACTTATGATTATTTAATGTCAATTATCCTGTAGATCTTTTCTGTGTGCTATGAATTTTTTTCGGAGATTTCATATAAAGTAGAAATTTAAAGCAACAAATTATCACCGCAAAAGTAATTTGTTTTTGATGTTACATTTCCCTTTTATAACATTCATTTTAAATATGCATATGCTGCATAGTGTATAAATGTAAAGTTACAAACAAGATAAATAAACTGTTTAGTTTGACTAAAAAATTAAGTTATAAATATGTATGATGGCAAAATAAAATAAGGGAGAATAGAAGCGATGCAGAATGCAAGTTGTAAATTTTTAATTTTCTTAAAGCTAATAAATTTTACATTGCCAGTAAATAAAATTGGTAGTGTGTTGAACTTGTAAAATAATTTAAAAAGAAACTTTAAACTTCTTTCTGTGGTTTTTTTTGCTTGTAATTTAAATTTATTCAAAGAAAAAATAGTGAGAACGTGATCGTGAAAAAAATACAAAAGCGCATACACTGAATAGCAACAATTTCGACAATTTGAGGATTCGTCAAACATCACAATTTTTCTATTTAAATTTTTGATAACATAAATAATAGGTTATATAAACGAAATGTGAGTCAGCATAAGAGCCTTAAATACTCAAATTTAATCACATCGACGAGAAAATTGTTAAAAGGCAATGGATACAAATTACGTTTTCTATTTGTAATTTTAAAATGGGTCGATTTTGTGCCATACATTTAAAATATGTCCTTTTCTTGAAAAATAAACAAAAAAAAAACAGACAATATTGCATAAGATATATTTGACAAATGGCGTCGTTGTGCTTTTAAATAAAATATGAAAAAGTTACGTTGCTGAGCCATATCTAATTTTTTTTTAGTATCATCAAATGATTTTTTTATTGTATCAATATTTTTTTTTATTGTGCGACAAAATGCTTGTGAATTATATGAATTTTATACTATAATGCAGTTTTTTTCAAATGATTACTAAATTATATATTTGATTGAAAAATAACATGCAATGACATTCGAACCGCATTTTGCTTTTAATGCACAGTTGAATCTGATGGATTTTCTTTGTTGGTTATTTTTTTCAAGATTTTATCAAACTGTTTCGTATTGAACTGCATAAAATTGGTTGGATAAAGGTAATATTTTGCTAGAATTGTGTATGAGAGTGCATTTTGTTGTGCAGTCACTAAAATGATCTTATCTGATGGTTACAACAAACGGCTTTGAATGATTTTTTTGCTCATTAATCGTTCAAACAAAATTCTGTTTTTAAAATAAATGTAAAAGTTAAAAAAAAAACAGGCGTCTCCACTTTTGAAATTTTACTTAATTTTAAATGCAATTTATGGAGACGCGTAGGCAATTTAAATTATTACTTTATTCTCATCATAAATTAGTATTAATATTTTCTATTTAGACATATATCATATAATTTTTATATTTTCTCTGTAATATTTTTCAACTTCAAATAAAATCCGTTGAACCAATCAATATTTTTTGTGTATTACACAAGCCAAGTCATTCACCACAACTCGAATCCAAATATAAAATAAATAAATAAATGAATACCATGTTTAAATGTAGCAGCGACTAACTTCAACGAAAATTTATACATTCGAATAACTGGGTACCATTAAGAGGATGCATGTCACATGCTAACTTGCAACATATTTTTATTACTACTGAGGGACCTATTTAATTTTATATTTTCAGTTAGTATATTCTTGTGTCATGACATCATCTAGCATCGTCATGCAGCAACTAAGTAATCGCATGTTCAATTCTTTTTTTTATGTTATACATTAAAATGTTTGATTAGAAGAAGTTGAATGTTGAGTTATTTGGCAGCAATCAATTTACATAAAAAAAAATGTTTTTTTTTTTGGTTAAAGTATACTAAGCATGAATTATAATCCTAATAAAAAAAATGAACATTTACTACATTATTGATTGTTTTGGGTGGCTAAATAAATGGATTACTATGGAAACTTTTATTTATTTTATTTGGCAATATTTTTTTATTTGTAATATCATGATAAATTTTATGCATCAAATTGCCATTCAATTCATCCAAATATTTTATAATAATCGTACTTTTTCTCATTTTTCGTTATTTTCAGAATAATTTTGGTATTTATTTTATTACAATGACGATAACAACGTCGTGGAACACGCAAAACAAATATTAAAATAAAAAAAATGTTTGTTATTTGCAGAAAATAATGAAGTTTATAGTTCTTAAGAAATATTTTTTTTAAGTGAATATTTGAGAAAGATTAAAAATAATAATGTAAGTATGTTTTGTTATTACACATAATATTTACATCGAATTTGTATTTTTTTGAAGGAAAAAATAGTAAACGTACCTGGCAAACATTTCTTTGAGTTCGTGTTCTGATACAAATTGACCCAGATTAGCAACAAATAATGTTGAACATGGAGCATTAGCAGCCAATGGGGGATTGGGTGGTTGTTGGTGGTGTTGCTGATGATGTTGTTGGGGATTGATTGGACCCCCATTAGAACCAACTGGGCTTGCTAATGCTGGACTTGGTAAAAAATGACCGGTTTGATGATGAATTGTTTGATAATTTGATGATGGATGTATAGCTTGTGGATGATGTTGTTGTTGTTGAAGTGCTGCCATTTGATTCTTTAATATGTGTAGGTTTTTTTTTTCATATAAATACAAGGAAGGGAAGGAAACAAAAACAACCAGAAATCACTAAATATGTAAACATAATATTTTGTATATCATGCATTTTTAATTCTAGCTAAATGTGCATTACTTACCTGATGCAATGACTGTTCTGAAAATTTATCTGAATTTAGTCAGAGGTAGGATCGTACGGGTACTTGAGGATGCAGAGCTGGGTGTACTAACGTGGCATGTTGTAAGGCTGCTGCACCTGGTAATTCAGCGGCTGCTGTAATACAGCAAGGTATTGGCTTGTATCGGTATTGAATCCGTTATTGTTTTGAATTAATTTACCTGCCGCGCTGTATGCTAACTGATGATGCCATAATTCCGGACCACCCGGGAAAAATGGTGTTCCTAAGTCTGTAAGAACAAAAATAACACTTTAATTATAGAGTTTCACAAAAAATTAAAATTTTACATCCTATCAACTTGTATTTTGAGACATCCAACACTTTTAACATCTTATGTTTCTTTAAATTTTAAAAGGGGACTGGCCAATTTCATTCAACATTAAAAATTTAAAGAGAAACTCAGGTGAAAATTTATTCAATGCTTTTACATTTAGTTTTCTTTTTTAACTTAAAAGCATCTTAAAATGTTCTTAAAACAAAATATTTAAAATGAATTTTGTAGAAAATTAAGCAATACATTATTATTTTAATAAATTAATCATGAGCATTTTTATATAAAAAAATACACTCTATTAAAATTATAACAAAAGTTTTCAAAATAGGTTCATGAATTAACTAGAGTGATAAATTTTAAAATGAAAAAAATTTGTGTTAAATGACCTCATCGTTTGAAAAAATGATGGCTAGATTTGTAAAAAAATGTTGCTGAATATTCATTTTACACAAGTTATATGATTGTCAGATATTTCATGTATGTATAGTAAAATTGCAGCACTTTAACGTTAAAAAAGTTATATTTTATTTATAAAATAATAATAAAAAAAGTTAAAACTAAAATTTGTTTGATTGATATTTTGATATGTCGACGAAAAAAAAATTAGTAGTGCATTTATAAAATTTGTGAAATAAATTAAAAGTGTTATCTTGTGTTCAACTAATATGTGTGTGTTTGAGTGTTTTTGTGCTAGTTATGTTTTTTTGGATATCTGATCTTTTCAGTGTTCAATTAGTTTTTTACTTTGATTGAGAGAACTTTGATTAATCACATTATTGTTTTTATATTTAAATAAAATGTGATAATTTTTCTTAAAATAACCCTTTAACACTGGTTTCCCATTGAAAATAGTGAATTTCTACATAAATTTTTTTCTTAGCAAATTTTGTCCTTTCAAACTGCTCAAAATACAAGTTTAAGTTACTTTTTAGCGTGACATTAATTTGTTCAGTTATTTATTTGTACATTAAATATGAAGTTTGTTTGACAGTAAAATTATTTTTTTAAAACAACTACAAAAAAAGAGTTAAAATGAAAGTTGTGTGTTTAGAAAAATTACTTACGTCCAGCGGTAAGTGGGTGCATCAATGCAGGATGTGTAGCTGCAGTTGCTGTATTAGGTTGTGGTTTTGGTT
Source organism: Culicoides sonorensis (assembly GCA_900002565.1). Taxonomy (NCBI): domain Eukaryota; kingdom Metazoa; phylum Arthropoda; class Insecta; order Diptera; family Ceratopogonidae; genus Culicoides; species Culicoides sonorensis. The sequence continues at coordinate 506,078 of LN483353.1, read as the reverse complement.
TGCTCACTTTTGTATTACTCTTGGCGAATTCCAATCGTATGGTTTGGGGCATATCAGGATCAAAGCGTACACCTTGCTGTAATATTTTTGCAATAATTTTGCTTGAGTTTTTCTTTCACTTTTTATTTATTTCAAATATACAACAAAAAGTTATACGCTTTTTGTGTTATTAAATGTGCAAATCTAATTGGTTTTTTCTTTTACTTGAAGGAAAAATTAATATTTAAAATGAAAATCTTAGTTATGTTATAAAATACTAGAAATAATTTAATTTAAATTGATTTTTCTTCTATTTTCATTTTAAAATATTAATTTCACTTACAAAAAAAGGAAAGGAAAGTAGGAGTGTACAACATTCATTTTTTTTTAATAAAAACAACAGGTAACGAGAAAAATGGATGAAAAGTTTTATCTACACAAATAGAACATTCTTCTATAAAACAGTATTTCTTTGATCCTGCTTTTTCTATTCAAATATCAATGTAGGACAAGCAATAAAATAATAAAAAATATAAGATTCATAAAAAAAAATCTTCAAAACATTTAAACAATAGAGTTCAAAAGAAAAAAAAATAAAACAGATTCCTTAGAGAAAATACAAATGAATTGTAATGAAAAAACTAAATAAAACGATTTCAAACAAGACGATGATGATACACCTAATTTTTTTCTTTTAATTTAATAATAAAACTCAGAATGCACTCTTCTTTATAAAATTTCTGCAACTTTGCACTTTTTGTTGTTATTATGATAAGTATTTGCTTTTTCGCATTTGATTTGATGTTGGATAGTTGTTTTTGCAATTCAATTGAAGAAAAAGAAATTTATTTTGAAGAATTTATTCTTGAAACGTTTTTCAAATAAAATGAAATATTTGCAATTTTTATCTGATTTTGTCTGTTTATTTTTGAAACATTGACCAATTTTAATGATTTCGCCTGTAATTTTCTTCTCCAATATTTTGATGTAACAAATTTGAAAAATATGAAGAACCGATAAAAAAAATTTTCTTTTAATAATTTAATATAAATTTTGTTTAATGGTTTATCAAATAGCTTTATCTTGAAGACGTGATCCTTTTTTTTGAAAAAATTGTAATAATTTGGAAAAAAATTATAACAGATAAAAAAGCACATTGGAACATTGAAAGGATTATTGTCAGATTATTTAATTTAAAATTAGAATTTCATAAATTTTAGTACATTGTTAGTTGAAAACACTTTGCAGTGACAAAGGTAGGTTACAACAATTCAATGTGTAAATATCAATATTTCTTACGAAAAATAAGAAAATCTTTAAGGGATAATGTCTTTAATTTGCTGCCTTAACTTTAAAACAAACCTACAAACATTATGTTGTACAATATTTTTTCGTATCAAATACAGTCTCTTTGTTTAATTTGTTAAAAAGAAAATTTAACAAGAGTATAACAGCACCAAGTACACGATTAAACACAAAACTATGTGAAATGAATGTTTCATGTTAAATTATTGCCTTCTCTCTTCTACCTATAAAATCTAGGATTTTATTTAAGACAAGAATGAAAATTTCAAGGAGAAAAAAACATAAAATTAAACAGAATGATGTTATTCCTTGTTTTATTCTATTTTTACGTGTTTTGTGTGAATGTTTTACTGCTGTTAAGGTAATATGAAGAAAAATATAAAAAAATATACACGAAAGAATTTTTGAAATGATGCTTATTATATGAGAATCTTACTAATTAAAAGTATTTTTATTTATTCATCGTCTTTGCTTTGTTCTTTAAAACAACTATTTGGTAGAAGCACGCGTAAAAAAAACAAGGTAAATTCGTTTTAAAATTATTTATTTAGGCTCCTTCACTCCTACATCTTATGTTCAAATAAACGATGCATTACAATTTCAAATGAATTTTCCAAGTAACAATATAATGAAAATGGTTTTATGTAATCAAAATTCTTCTGTTATCCACTTAAACTTTTTTTCCTATCCTTCATAATACCAAAGAAGTATGCAAAAGATAGAAACGAGACAATTTTTATCATACATTATTTTTCGTTTACTCATTAATTCCAAGTGCCTGTCTTAAATATGAAATAAAATAATTCAAAAAGAAGTCAGTCACTAGACTTTCTTTGATATTATTTTAATTAGATGATGACTTTACAGTTTTTTTATTCTCATTATACTATTACAGAAAAAAAAACTTTTATTCTTTATGTCATACATCATTCATATGTAGAATGTAGAAGCTTAAGAATTTAAATATAAAAAAAATAGTTGAATTAAATTTTTTTTCAACTATCATAGAATATTAAATGGTTTCAAAGAATCTTTTGAATGTTTTAATAAAAATATTTATGCAAACAATCAAATGAAATGGTTGAAAAACTTATTATCAAATTCAACGAATCAAATGCATTCATAGAAAATTCTTTTAATTACAAAAGTGCGTAAAATTTAATAAAAAATTTTTACTAATTTAGCTTTATCCTGAAAATAATTCTCAAAAACAAACACAATTTAAAATGCAGCAATCATTTTTTGCTTTAAATCAGATTAAGGAATTCATTTAGTTTGTTGAATGCAGTGGTTTTAATTTAAAATGTGTTTTCGTTGCAAAAATTGCGGTTTCATTTATTTTACTGAACGCTAACGTTAAATATGATGCATTTATGTGTGAAATTTTTGGGAGAAAAAAACTTGTATCATTTGTTTAAAATTTATTTAACATAAACACAATTTATGCTATCACGTGGGAACAAGTTTATCTTATTTTGTCTCATTTGGTAAATAAATTATCGAAAAATGTTATCTTTAGAACATTTTTATCTTGTTGAATTTTAAGTTGAAGAAATGTCTAAAATTAAATAAATCTAATTAATTTGTATTGCTTTTATCATATTTTCTGTGAACTCTGTCCAGCCTCTTTTCTACTTTACCTAGTTTAAGTATTCAAAGCCATTGAGTTGTAATGAAATTAAGTATGTTCTTTTAAATTGTAAAAAGATAAAATACCGAAGTAAATTTTTTTTTTTAAAAATAATTCAATAATTAAAAATAATTCATAAACCATGTTTTTTCAGCTTATCATTTGCTTTTGAGAAACCAAAACGAAAGTGCTAAAGTTGCAAAATAACGTGTTTTTGTGCATGTTTTTCTTTGATATTGATAAACCCCTTGAGTAAAAAATATTTGTTCTACCGAAAACCATTTCACATGAAACCAAAAAACTCAAAATTTAAAAGTCTGTAGAGGAAATGCATTTTATGGATCAAAATTACAATGATTCTCTAATCACATGGTTACAGTGCAATTTTTGGTTTAAAGTGGATTGAGTGGGTGGAAATTTAAAGAATAAGCGGTACAAACATACAAATAAGGAAATATAATACTAAAATCTATATAAGGTGTTTTTTTGCACTTCTTCCTCAACATTATTTTAAATTTTTTTGAGAGACATTAAATATGTCATCTAACAAACAGCAACTAACCATATAAATTATGTGAAAAGGAAACGACATAAAATTGTTTAATTTTGCAATTTTGCAAACTAAAAAAGTTTGTTTTCCTTAATTTCTATGAAATAGTGAATATTTTTTGTTTACCTGTAAATCCTGTTTTGCCGCTTCGGCGCCAGCACGTGTTTGGAATGTAACAAATCCGACTGGCTGTAAAATTTATTTGTTTTCGATTAGAAAGTTACTTGTAAATAAGTAAATTTAGTTTGATAGTTGTGGAAAATATTGATTTGATAAGTAAAAAAAATAATGAAAACTCACCGATGCAGTTTTTCCATTTTTGCTAGTGACTTTCAATAAGGATCCTTCATAACCTTCATAAGCTCTGAATAACAAATATAATTCACGTGGTTTTGCATCCATTGGCAATCCACTGACAAACAATGTTCGTACCTGAAACATAAAATTAGTACAAAATTAATTAATTAAAATCACTTGTTTTTGTCCAAACTTTTAGCATAAATATAAAATATGAAAATAATAAATAAAAAAAATGAATCCATTCATTAGAACTTTTATTATACTTTTTTTTTTGACGCACTGACGCGTTCATAATACGATGTAAAATAAATTTCTCAAAAATTTGTAATTTAATTATCGTTATAAAATTAATTGTATGTTTTTGTTTGTCTATTTTAATGCGTATTCCATTTGTATGTGCATTCAAATACCATGAATATTTCGATGTAATTTTATGAAATTACCAAATAAACACACAAATGATGATTGAAATTGAAATAAAATTTCGATTAATTTAATTAAAATATCAAACCTACTAAATAATTATTTGATTTCATATTTGAGGGCAGGGGAAAAAAACATTGAATTGAGAGAAAGCGTGACGGTACATGCAATTTTTATGGTGTTAAACTAAACTTTATTGTATATGATTGAGTGGAATATAAGTGATTAAATTAATTATTACGTTTAAGTTTGGATTGTTGTGTGAAACCGCAAACATTAATTTTCGAGTAAACATGCATATTTGGAATCAAATAGAAAACTGATTAAAAATCATTATTTAAATTAAATTCAATCATATTTTGACACTTCTCTTAATTATTTCATTATAACACTAATCAACTATTTATGATGGATCATAGAAATCCATTAATCAAGTGTCAATTGACAAATTTGTCATTAATTAGCTTGTTTGTTCTTAAATTGTGCGTGAATGTCCTAAAATTTAAAATTATGTCACAAAAACAAAGGAATGGAATTTCATTTCTCCAAACTCCCGAACCACATTATATTCCTGGTTACACTGGCTACTGTCCAAGATTTACTTATCGTTGTGGCGACACTTACGGTTCTTTGACACATTTTCTACTTCTTGATCCATGTGCTAGACATGCAGAGAAATTGGTTTTGTCAAATAGAAGTAATAGCGATTATGAAGTGGAGAGGCCAACATTAACTGAACTAGATTTAATAAAAAAGCGTGAAAAGCGAATTGATTCAATTTATAGACATCCGATGATGCCTGGATATGACGGATTTGTGCCTAAAATTCGTGGAAAATTTGGACAACGGTTTTCTGTTTCAGCAACTGAAGGAATTTCAGAGTTTGAAAGAAATTATTTGAAGAAACGTTGTGAAGAAACACGATTAAAAATTAAGGGTGCAATTCAGTTACAAGACGCTCCTGGTCGGAGTATTGGAGAAAGATCATTAGAAACAAATGAGTATAAATTTCCACTTGAAATTGTACGACCAGAAGCTGTCGGTATATTCACAGAAATCCCGCAAAATCAATTACCGATCCCACCAAAGAGCTCATATTCAAAAGATCTCAACAAAAAGCCTACTTTTATTGTAAATAATTTAAAGAAAAATCAAAAACTTTTACAAAAAAAGTCCTGGTTTGATGACTACAATCAACGTAAAAGCTTTGAATGGGCACCAATTTCAGCAAAAGGTATGGGAAATTCACTTTCATCAGTCGGCGATCAATGCCAAATATACTACAATGATAGAGGACTTATTCCAGGATACGGTGGCCACGTTCCAGGCATACAAGAAAAATACGGAAATACATTTGGACAATCATCAATTGATGCTAAAAGTGCAATACTCTGTAAATTTAACTGATATAAATTCTTTTCATTTTGACCCCACTTCACCTTAAAATATAAAATATATATCATAATTATGAGATTCGTAAACTGTATCATATAAAATATTTCAAACAAATCTGTTTCAGCATCATATAGTATCCAATTACACACATAATATTATTATATTTCATAAAACAATGAACATCAATTGTGAATATAAACGTCAATTTGTCTTACTTAGTTGCTCATTCATAATAAATTTTGTTATTATTAAAGTATTATTATTACAAATATAGTACGTTTAATTTGGTATACTACGAAAATGATGTGAATGAGAGCTTTCAAGAACATCCTTAGATAAAATTTTGCAATATTTTGACATTTAATATTTACAAAACAAACATGAAAGGTGAAAATTCGCTTGTTTCCAAATAATTTCAAAACATTATGAAATAAATTGACCTTGAGTTGTAAAATTACATAAAATTTATAAATAAAAAAGAAATCATAAGTGACCTCAACTCAATCAAAAATATACACACACACCATATTTGATATTCATATGATTCAAATGTGGTGTAATGACCCTTAATTGAATTGAAACTCAGTCATTGCCTTATGTTACCTTTTCATTTTGATGTGATGCTTAGTCAAATAAAAAAAGGTAAATATCAAATAAATCAGATCATTCATCATTTTTGTTTTACTATTTTGCTTTTTTTCATTATACATTGTGTACTCTTCCTATACCACTGCTTGATATTTGATATTAACATATTTAAAAAATACAAATTCTACTCTACACACCTTACTCAGTGAATTGATGAAAAATAAAAAAAATAGACATTTTTATTTACAACTGCATTCACTTGACATATGTGGTTGTTGAATCGTTTTGTTTTTATCACCCATTTTTACTATTCAATGTGTTGAGATATCAATTTAGAGATTTGTTTGTATGTGAATTTGTGTGTGTGTCCCATTGATTGAGTTGAGTTAAAAGTAAACATAAGCTTGAAAACCACACAAAAATAAATGAATTGGAAAATAGAATTACAGATTTAAGCCCGGACGTAGGCCGATAAATTGTATTAATGTTTAGTGATGTGATAGACGGTACAAAATTTTTTCAAGTTACTCATGTAAGTTTTTCTGTATTCTGCCTGAATGAAAATATTTTGTTGTAAGTATGGAGATTGTTGTTACTTTTTCTTTAAAATTGTGTACAGAGAGTAGCAAAAGTCCCAGACATTGGCAGAATCTTTGTCAACTCAAATCAATCAAGAACAAACTTGTCTTTCATTTTAAATCTAGCAAAAATCATTTCCATTGCTATTGAATTTCAAATGCATGACAAATCATTTTACTCAATGTATCTTTTCAAAAATAATCCTTTTCCATAAATTCATATCTAAAAGATCCGTATTGTTTGTAAAATCCTCTACCTGTTGAAATGCTATAAAACAGATTGTTTGTGTCACATTATGCAAATCTAAAACTATATAATAAAGAAATAAAAAAAAATATACATGTTTATATAAAAAGGATAAACTGTACAAATATATTATGATAAGTAGTGACAGTGTCAGGTCGAAGATTCAACTTGAAATAAAACAAAAATGAATAAAAGTATTAAACTAGCAAGGTATTTTGTTCGTATCTGTGTTAATATTGGTCTATAAATGAGATACATAAGTACGGTTGTTATTCTAAAACTCAAAATAACAAAACAAAAAAAACCACTTGTACTTGTTACGGTATGCCATTCAATTATGTTCATAAGTACTTTTTGTATGTCGGAGAATTTTTGTTATCGTTCTATAAAATTGATGTGAGTAATCCATGTTGTACTCCAATATAAAAGGGAAATCTTACACAAAACAGATCTCATATATGAGTGTTTTATTTCACTTTGTTTCGCAAAAGAGATGTGATTATCATGTTTGAGTGTGTATTTTGTTATGTTATCAAAACATTTTTTTTTAAATATACGCTTTTATATCGATAACGTTTCTTTGAGTTGACCCATATTTGTCCGATTTTCTCGAATGCACTTTATCCCAGTATTTACCAGATCATTCCTTCATTCAATTGTGTGTAATTGAGAAATGTTTATGTGTGATGATGATGATCATTTATATGTATACATTATTTGATATAATAACATGATAGAGATACATCTAGACTGGTCTTGTGATGCGTATTTCAAAGTAGAACACTTTGGAACGTGAACACAAAAACAATAAATCAGATTAAGGCTATATTGTATCGTGTTGTATTTTCCTTTTATTTTGTGTCAGTGTTCGAATAAAATTTTAAATTGCAGAAAGTAAAATTATTTTAGTCCTTGTTATTCAGCTTACAGAAAAAAATAGAACTACTATCTCATTGATTGGACTTGTATGTGTGTCTGGCTGTGAAAAGTTCAGTCACACAAGTTGTCATTTTTGGTCACAAGTATTTTGCGACAATTTTTCAGTTAAGTAATAATATAAATAAAACAATGAAATTGAATAGTGCTGTGAAATCAATATTTTTGCTTATGATATTGATACTCATGTCATGTCCAGTACTAACACAAAGAGGTCGTGGTCGAGGAAGAGGACGAGCTAAAACAAGGGTATGTATTCTGCAAAAGTTTAACAAGTTTACCACAAAATTATTATTGTACATGATTGATAGATCATAGGATTACCAATCACTGGAAAATACAGAGATCCCGAATCAGATCAATATTATAGAAATACAAATGTGAGTTATGTTTAATAATTTTTCTATGAATTTAAACAACATCAAAATAAAAAAATCTTATAAATGCGGTGAGTTTGTTTGATCAATGTATGAAAATGAAAGGAAATGAACCATTATTGCCCTATTAATAGTCTCTTACACTAAACACATGTAGTATTTTTATTTAGTAAATAAGATAATTTAATCAATACGCACAATTTTCTAACACCATCAAGTGTCAATTTAGAATAAATAACATTACTTTGTTATTTTTTTTTACAGGGAGCAAAAATTCTGACAGCATCTCATTTTGATTATGAGTACGTTTTGGGACACAAAATTGCCTTTTTATGTGTGGCAAGAGGATCACCAAGACCACATATTACATGGTACAAGGATGGTGGCGAGATTTTTCAACATCTTTATATGCATGTAAGACTAAAATTTCTAAGTTTCAATAATTCTGTGAATAAAAAATATATTTGTCCTGATTAAATTTGTTCTTGATATTATTTTTTTCTCTTTCAGATACATGAATGGTACATTGGAGGCGACAAAGTCAAGTCGAAAATTGAAATCGATCCTGCAACACAACAGGTATGAAAATATGTTGATGAAAAGAACATAAATTGAAGTGTCGATAAACGATTTCAGTGACCTCGCAAATTAAATTTATTCACCTTTGTTTGTTTTTCTTATAAACTCATGCAAATATTCCAATATGATATTTATATTTTAACCTGATAACAATTGCTTGTTATTTCAACTTCAAATAAACAAAATTTTTTGTTAAAAAGAAAATCGCGAGATAAACAAAAAAGGTGACATTAACAAGGGTGGATATAAATACCTTTTTTTTTAAATTCCATCGTGACGTGAAAAACAATTTTAACAATTCTTTTTATTTTCTTTCTATATCTTCTTACATCTTAAATCATCCGATACCTGACGCTGTTTCAATTATCATTTCAAGGATGCTGGAGTCTACGAATGTACAGCAGATAACATGTATGCAATTGATCGTCGAAGTTTTAAGACCGATTTTGCAATTAACTTTGATTGAACACTTTTCCAATCAATACATTTAAGTTTTTTTTTTTACTACTAGTAATTTATTGTATAAAATCAGTGCAAAGAAAACTTTTAAACATAAATTTTTTTTTGGAAAACTTAAAATGTGAAATATTAAATTTTTTGTGTATAGGAAATGAAATATGTTGAAACGAAGAAAATATAGATAAAGTTCTCTTTCCTCTTTGTTTTTGTTTTCAATAATAATATTAATTTTTGTTATTGTTCATCTATGGGGCTTCGATAAAATTGAAATGATACTGGTTAAATGTTTTTTTTTCCTTTTTAAGAGTTTTACTTGTTATCATCAAAGGAAGAGTAAAAGAAGGTACAAAAAATAAAATGCCTACATTTTATGACAAGTTCTGATCTTATTGTAAAAAAAATGTGAATGGTGAAGTTTTTTCTGTTTTCTCAATTGTTATCGTTTATCTTGAGTTTTGTTTTGATTTATAAAGGTATAACAATATTTATTATTGAAAGTGTTATTCTTACAACTTTTTGCACTATTATCAGTAACGTCTTGTATCGTAAAAAAGTGGCTGATTTGTTTTAACGAATTCGAGATCTATCGTCTTAAAGATGAACGAAGCAGAAAAATTAACATCGACTAGAATGGCAATCAACTGTTGAATTTCTTATCCTTCCCAACAGTGCACTAACGACTTTTGTCACCAGTTGAATTAAATAGGACACCAGCCAGAAAAGTTTTGATTTATCTCTCGGACCCGAATTCACGCCAATGACGATAAAGGTAGACTTTGTCAAATTCTTTTCTTTCAATTCAAAATTTCATTAAAAATTAGTTTAATGCGGTACTGACAATTATTTTTTTTTATAATAGAACTAAAATCATAGATATGGAAAAGTGATGAAAACAGAAATTGGAAAACTTTTTCTTTTTTTTATAAGTACACATAATTTTAAATACAAACAACAATAATAAACTCATCTTCTCAGGAGAAACACTTTTTTTCCCTTCGATGTTTCTTCTCTTTTTTTTATTGCTTTTGCACTAGTTTTACTTGATGCTTTTAAAAATTGCTGCCAGACATTTTCAACAGACAATCAGAGTCAGATGTATAAAAAAAATAAATAAATATGAATCTTTGAATTTATGCCAAATCAATTATTAATTTTAAGATGTCGTTCTTTCTCTTATTATATTATTTCATTTTATCAGATTCAGGAAAAATTTGAACGTAGTCTGATCATAAAGTTCTTTATTTATGTTAATACATTATTTTTTTCCTCTTATATTTTTTTGTTGTTTTTTTTTTTTATTTAAATGTAATTCATATTTAAATGTGGTGTGTTATTATACAAAAATTTATATTAAACTTTTTTTTTGATAAATACTAAATTTTCCAGTATTTGATTTGGATTGCATTCATAATTTTGTACAAATTTTGGAATATATTAACATTCTAATTTATGACAAAACAAACAATTTTTTGGTTTTCGATGAAAATTCTTTAAAGGAAAAGAAACACAAAAGAGGAAGCAAATAACTTTTCTGTAAGTTCAAAAGTATTGTCTCGGCCAAATTTTCTGGCAACTGTCCAAAATTATTTCTGCACAAATATTTCTTATAACTAACGAAAATTCATAAATCAAAATCGGTTCATGTAAAATACATTTTTTTTTCTTATTATTTTATTTTAAATAGAATTTTCAAGCAATTAATAACGCTTGTTGAACATTTAAACAGTAAATTGTCAGAAGAAATTCATTTTTATGTTTAAATTATGTATCATGACAGTGTTAATTATATTGATGGCAAAAATATTTATTATTTTAGTTAATTATGATCCTTGTACACATAAATAAAAATGTAAAATAATGACAAAAATGCGTGCCACATGAATTTATTTCGTGCAAGTATGTGTCATTTGATAATGGTTTCCTGTGACCGATATGGAATCATAAAATAAATTTCATTATATACAAAAAAAATATGCACACTCATGGTCCGGTTGATCCTTATCTTATTTTTTTTTATTATTCATAAATAAAAATTCTTTTTTTTTTTGCCACATGTGAATTTAAATGTGTGGTCAGATGAAAATGAAGGTCTGATTTTTTGTTAATAATTTTTGCATTGGATTTTAATGTTTAAAGGACGGTTTCAATAAAATAAATGTCACATAGTTGGTGTCGAACAAGAAAAAAATGGTTGAAACTAATAGATTGATGGCGAAAATTCAATCCTGGCTTGCTTATTCTTGCAAAGCAAAACATCTTTTAGTTGAGAAAATCAAAAAACCTTAAGAGTTAATCAAGGGGCATTTTTGTGCTGGAAAATCACTTAATTTAATTCGCAATAGAAGCTTAAACCAAGTTCGAAAACTGAAAAGAGTGACTTACAGAGCAACACACCATTAGTATAATGATTGATGACCACGCTTCATTTAAATTTAAGGTGAAAAGTAATGTTTAAATATTCATGTTTAACAAAAGAACGTCAGGTAAAAATTTTATTATTTGATTTAAGGTTGAATGAAAATTCATTAAAAAAAATGTTTTAAATAAAAATAAATTTTAAATTGCAAAGTAAGTTTTGTTCTCTTTTCCTTAATGATCCTTCACTGTCTATTTAATGTTAGAGAGAGAATTTAAATATTAAAAGGATGAAAAAATTAAGAAGTTTCGCCTTTCACATGAAAAGTTTCGTTGAATAAATTACATTTTAATTTTAACAAGATTAAGTTTACAATATTTTTATACATTTAATATAAACGGGCAATTATTACAGCAGAAGCGGCAGTGTAGGTTAAATAATTTTGTTTAAATTAGGTCTTTTAAATGATGATTTGGTATGAAAATAAAGTTGCTTTCAATCTTAAATAAAAATTTTTACCTAAAAAATAAATGTTAACAGTTCTTCTTAATGGTACTGTTGTGAGAAAATGTGTCCACAAGCAAAATGTTTTCAATTTTTTATGATCATTCAATACTTAAATGGACTTTAATTATTGCTTTTAAATGGAAAGATGATTTTTCTTTTGAATTCTTTATTGAACATGATAAAAATGTGTGTGTGTGTGGGTAGAATAAAGAAAAACTTGCTGTGTCCTCTTTAAATATGAACTTTTTCCTTTTGAACATTAATTCTTTACATTATTTTACCGTTGAAATTTTATCGACATGTGTTGCACATATTATCAAAACTTTTTCCTTCGTTATCACTTCAAATTTCTTGAACAGACCTTGTTCCAACATAAATAATACTTTCACATGATCACAAAAGAAAACTCTTTAAAAACTATTTATTTAAAAGAAAACAGACATTAGTCCCTTCTACTCCATAATGTATTTATGAAATATTATTATACTTATAAAATAAAAGTAAAGAGGAAAAAAATTCACATGAAGAAAAAGTTAAGGAAAACTTTTTAATAAAATTGTAAGACTTATATCCGCATGTGTTAAGAATATGGAGAGAGTTTTGGAAGCATATCCGTACATTATCACCTCATACAGTATAAACATTTCGATTATACATGACAACAAATTGCCGCATGTAATTTTGAATATTTTTCGAACAAAGCCGAAACGATACTGCAGAATCAATATTTTATAACGATAATAAATTTAAGACTGTTCAATACAATGATAAAGCTTTCTTCCAAAATACTTGCAACTGCAATAATACAAAAAAAAAGATATTTCATATACACTGAAATGTCTTCTGCAAAATACCAAGAAATTCTAATTTATTTTCTCAGTAATGCTCGAAATATATTTTAAACTGAACTTTGGATGGGTCAAATTTAAGTTACTGATTATTTTTTCATCAATTTAGAATTAGAGTCAATTATATTGAAAAATTTAACTCACGTATGACTATTAGAATGCCAATTTATTAATTACTTACGACCGTTTAAAAAATAAATTAATTGATATTCAATTAAATATTCATCTCACCTGAAAAGAGAAAAAAAAGAAAGAATATTAGTTAATGCATTATTAAATTTAAGCGAAAACAGTTATTTTTAAATCAGACTTGTGAACTCTTACAGACGGTCAGACTTAGTGAATCCAGTTAAAAACACACAAACGTCGTCGTTGCATCAGAATTTTGTTCCAGATGTCCAAAGTGTATAAAAAGAAACATATGTGTACATGCGAAGCACGAAAAATTTGGGTAAATTTAGTTCTATCCACAGGATTAAACATTTTTGATTTTCAGATATTGACAGATATTCAAAATGAAATAAGCCAAGAAAAAATAATACCAGAATAATTTTTTTTGTTGAAATTATTACACTTACAAAACCTTCTTAAAGTCGTTCTCACGTACATAGATAAGAAAAAAAATGCAATGCTTGCTCTTTAAAATTATAAACCAACCATCAAATGACAATTTTCTTATATTTGTTACATAAGCAACAATCTCAACACTCAAAATTTGTGTCTGCACATGCTTTTTTATCTCGTGTCTCATCTCAATTGCTCTCCATTAACTATTTTCACATTTGTAATTTTCATGATTTTTATATTTTAAACTTTTTTTTTCCACTCTTCTCATCCTATTCCGAATGATGACTGACACCTCTTATGCCATACTTTCCCATTATTTTTTACCTTTATATTTTAAAATGTATTAAAAATAAAATTGACATAATGAAAGAAAATAAAAAAGGTGCATGTGTTTATTCTCATCGTGCCGAAAAAAATTCACTGTACAAAAGTTTATTATTATAAATGCGAGCTAATAATAATTTTTTTAACTGAATGATTAGATGAAACGATGATAAGGCACGTTGTTTGGCAACTGTAATTTTTCTTTTGGTTTCCATGTTTTATCGTACCTTTGTTGAGTGTGTTCTTTTTTTTCTGGAGACAATTTAAAATTTAATAAAAAATAATCAAAAATGGTGTTATGATGTTGATGAAAAAAAAACTATATTATCATAATGTTTTTAAACAAATAAAATTTAATGAATTTTTGCACTTTTTTAGCACTTGTCCTTCGTTCCTTTTTTTATTATTTTTAATTTTAAATAAAATCAACTTGACTCATCAAAAAAAACTGTAAATAGACTGTGAATAAAAACCTACATCATGACATGAGATGAATTAAAAAAAATATAACAAAATAAAAAATTGTGTGTATACAATGTTAATTTTTTTTTGAATTGAATATTCTGAACAATTTAATAAAATAAATGAAAAAACTAGTCAAAAAAAAAACATAAAATGCAAATAAATCGATGGCTGTTAATTATTTTTCGCTTTGTTAACACAATCATGCTGCACATCATTGCAATCTAGGTAAAAATTGTATTTCATTGTGAAATACTGTTTATTTTTTATTAAAAGTTTATGAACTACGATGTCGTTATAGCTCAGAAATAAAAGTTTCAGGCTTTAAGTTAAGCTTGAATTTAATTGCTAAGAACAGATTAAAAAAAATGGTTGATAATACAACATAAAACGCATGTCTTATTTTTATCATCAAAATATGAAACCTTTTTTCTTTTTTTGGTTTTATCTACCGGGCATATGACTGTGATTGCAATATTTTGCTATTTTTTATTTTAATTTTATGATTGTTTGCTTTGAAATGTTTTTTTATTAGAACATGCACTGAATTCATATAAAAATTTATTTTTAATATTTTATTATTTATTATATTGGTTTTTTGTTATAAAACATTTACATTTTTTCTATTCCGATAAAGTTGTACATTAAATTTTATTTATATCAAGATTCTTCGTTGATACACTTAGTTTTTGAAAAGCTAACTAAACCGCTAATTTATTCGTGATAATGTGACAAGATGTTACTAAAATTTTAAAATGAGGCTAAGAATTTGAAAATAAATCTTGTGATTCCTTAAGATTTTTTGAGCAAGTATGGAAGAGTTTTTAACCTAACGATAGAGGTGCCAAAATTGACAATAGTGAGCATAGAGTAAATTGGGAAACTTAACTAGAAATATTTTGGTTGCAAAATCAGCCGTTAGTGGTTAAATGGGTTAAATAAGAACTATAATAAAAAAAATGCATTATGCAGCTTTATGTGTCCATTGTATTATTTATTGTTGTAAGCTCATTTTTTACGATCAAAATTCTATTGTTCATGTTAAATGTCGTTATTTTTCTACAATATAAAACGTTTGTTTATTTTGCTTGATTGTGTGTATAAAATCAATTAAAGTAGGATAAATAAATACAATACAAAAGTTTAAAAACCTATAAAAATTGTTTTAAAGCAAGCTTAACTTCTGATAAATATTATTTTTATATTGTCATTGAAACCAAAATGACTTGCTCTCATCAATAAATTTTTTCATTGTGATAAGAAAAAATGTCAATTACACGAAAAATATTTGACATGGATTATATTCGTTAATTTTTCATTCATTTTAATTAATAAACATTGAAAGCAAATCATATTTTGTTATGAGTAAATTGCATTATTTGTCTTACAAGTTGAAATTTCTAGTAATGTGTTGATCTAACTTTTATTTGATTAAACTTGTTCCTGAGTTTTCGATTTCACTTATGAATAGTTTCTTATTTGTTTATATATGAATAACATAGCATTCATGTGTGGATTTAATTCTAATTTTCAATTTATTTTAAACATTTACTTAATCTTTTGTATAACTCTCTTGAATTCAATTTTAGTTTACTTGTTTGAGAATGAAAAGTATGAATAAGCAATTTATGAGTGAATTTAGCTTAGGGTCTTTACAAGGAACAAAAGACGAAATAATTTGACTTGACACTGATAATCCAAAATGTTACGTCACACTTATCTTTGGCACTGGAAAGTGAAAAATAAGAATAAAAGAAAAGTAAACATAAATTTTTATTGTTTGCTTCCTTGGCACAAACGAATGATATCCTCTGTTCCGCGACAATATAAGCCGATTGAGTACCTACAACGCCTTTTACATTTTTTTCATAGTAATACAAAATTTACTCCCTTTCAAGTATAAACAAAGCTTCTTTGTAACCAAAAAGTTTATTGAAGTTTCAAATTTTCCTTAATGTCTACCAGTATTTACAAGTTTGTACATGTTTACTTTAAATGACTTTACAACTATTTAATTTAATTACGGTTTTCAATATTGTTGAATTTTCAAATATAATTACAATATTGTCTAGTCTCGTATATAAGTTTAAAAAATACCTTTCTCTGTGATACGTTTCATATGTGGTTCTAATTAAAAATTATTCGTGCGTATTATAATCCAATTTATATTCACACTCTGCATCCGTTTAATCTTTTATCAATAAGCGAAATCTGTGAAATTATTATTATTATTATTAACATTTTGAAAAAAAGCCTGCCTGATTGGAAAATACTTGCTTTAAAATATTGTTCAATGATCTATTAATTAATTTTCGATTAAAATCATAACGAGTGAGATGATTTTGATTTTTATCATATCTGACAGTGTATGAGGTGGTAGAGCTTTAATAAATTATAAAGGAATTTTAATAATTTCCACGAGAACGGAAGTCAGACACCGATAAAGATTATTTTTTTTTATTAATTTTTCAATAATAAAACGTCCGGTCCTTTATCGTTGTTTATAAGCTTAAGTGTCTTATCTTTATCATAGCCTAAAGTTGGGATCTGTCCCAATCCTGAATTTATTATACTTGAAATAATGATCCATTTCCACAATTTATTTGGCAACATTTAAAATTCCATGCTTTTGATACATCATGACTAAACCGTGCTTTATACATGATGCAACGTAAATCAGTGTGCAAAAATTCATATTAAAACCATTTCATTATAATTCTTTTTACGGTACATGCGTGCTCAGAGAACAAATTAAATTTGTACGGTGTGATAAATATAATAATACTAAATGGATAATAAAATTTTATATTGCAATGCACCTTAAACTGAAATAGAGAGGAGTGTAAAAAAAAATGAAGATCGCGGTCGTAAATAAAAGCCTACTTTCAGATATTCAGCTTTAGCATAAACGGACAGCATATATGTGCTCAATTATTACATTTTTAGCATAACCAACCGGAAATGTGTTAAAAATATACAATGAAAATTATATTCTATAAAGGTACCGCTACTGTCTGGCAAAATGAAGTTCAAAGTGTAATCGCTTTATTTTATATCTTATAGCTCAACAATACAAAAAAAAATATTATATTGAAAAGCGGATTAACTCTTTCCTTTATCCATAAAGCTTTGTTTCCACGTAATAACGAAATTTTTTACACAGAATGGTCTTATATTCTTTAAATATTTAATTAGAAATGTAAATTACGCTGGGTTTCTTTAAAGAATAATTCCAACTATAAATAAATCGCTTATGAATTATGAAATTTTAAGTGTTACTAAGTGTCTTTGATTAAATTAAAAAATTTTACTGTCAACCATTTGTATAAGATATTTCATAAAAATATTTTAAATTGTACAGATTTACTTGAATATTGGACAGAATTTTTAGTGCAATTCGCATGAAAAAAAAATGTAATGTTACAATTCACTGATTTCCGCCTTCACCGTGAAAGATCTCTAACACATATTTAAGAACATTGGATTCACTAAAATTTAACTCTTTTAATGTTTATTCTTTCATTAACTTTTGACCCACACTCACACACACCAACAAATCAGATATAAAAGTGATAAATTGTGCTTGAACTGAGATTTATTTAAAACTAAAAAAATAACAAATTTTAATTTAATTGAAAAACATTTAAATTAAAATATCATTAAATTCTGTTTGCTAAAATGTAATAAATTTTCCTGGATATTGTCGTCATGGTGTTGCAAATATCCTGTATATATGTGAATTTTTATAGTAAATTGTGCTGTTGCTCGTTATTCGTTATAATTATATAATTCAGAGAGACAAAATACATAAATAAATGGTCGTATAACCTTTAACAAAAGGCAAGCAAGGATTTTGTTGGCAGTCATTTATGCATTTTAATGTGGAAGCAAACAATCAGACGCACCTGCTTCTTGACATCACCATATAGCGTGACAATGTACGAGAACGTGCTTTCATAAAAAAAATATAAAGATTCAAAAAAAAAGAACTAAAATTATTTTCATAAAATGTACATGAGATAACGTTATAGCGGTATAAAAATGGCATCTCCCGTACTTATTTAGTGTGTGTGTATATAATGATAATAAAATTGTACGCATCATTTTATTTTAATAGTCTCGGGGAAGTGTTAAAGTAGAAAATGATACGACCTTTCATCGGACATATTAACACATTTTTATGAAAATTAAACATAAGAAGAAAATGAAAATGGGACAAAGGCATGTTTTAAATATATATGAAGAGAAATAAGGTGATAATGAACCAGTTGGAGTTGATTGCTTACTTCCTTTATATGGGTCTATAACATTTTTTTTTTTATATAAACCTTTCATTAAGGTTTTTATACGAATGATATTAAACGACAAATTACCTGAAGTCTCCATCGAACTTTGTGTAAGTAAGAGCGTTATAAAGTCTTGATTAGCCCACATTTGTTCGTCTCATTAAAACATTATTTAAAGGACATCACATAAAAAAGGTCAGATAACACGATTTGTTAATTATAATTTTACGGACACATTTCACTTCTGTCGTTTTTCAACTTTTACTTTGAATATTATACGAAATGAAAAAATACAATTTTTGACCCAAATGCGGAAATTAAAATTTTGAGCTTGGACCGGGTGAAAACGAAAAAGCTACATTACAATTATAAAGAAAACCGGCTTTGAACTGTAAAAGTTGGAGTATTAAATTGAATTAAACTCTTTTTTATCATTAAAACACAAAATGGTTGATATCATTGCATCATCACTCGATATCTACATTCAATTCCAATTTTGTCAGAGCCTAAAGCATTGTAATTATTTTAATAAGAGCGTTTATGTGACACACATTTAAATATCACCATACAATATAAGCTTAACCTGCTCCAGTCAAAAAAACATAAAAATTTAATCCTTTGTTAAATTAAAATTGACGTTTAATGGACAATGCAATGATTGAAATTTTGCTTTTGACATTTATTGGGATAAAATTTAACGTGAAATTTTAAATTGAATGAGACATGAAGAATAAAATTGACCGATATTCAAAATCCAGGTTCTCAATTTTGATGAAATAGGGCTTTAAAATTTAAAAAAAAATAATCATAATTGTGATGAATGGACTTTCGAATGCTACATAGTTTTCCGGGAAAGTGGACTTCATAGCCTGGTGAGTTAGTTAGTTTTCTAACACCGATTCATTTTTACATTCAAAACAAAGCTTTCCCATTAAAGAAACGCACTTAAAACATCTAGAAATAATATATCAAAGTCATTGATTGCATTAAATTGCTACTTTTTTTTCCTTAAAATAGCGTACCTGTTTGTTTGAACTCCCACAAGGACTATTTACAACATCTTATGTGTAGTTTTATTTCTCTTTTAATTTTCCCATTGAAAAGAACAAAAAATAAAATAAGAACGCGAAGAGAATACATTAATCTAATACAATATTGAAATATCAAACAAAACCACTATGCATTGTAACTATTAAAATAGCCACAGAAATCGATAGTCGAACAACAACAAGAACATCGCATTAAGCACACTTACAACGTGTATATTACTAAACTATAGAGAAAAAAAAATCAAAATGAAAAAGAAAAAAAACAGTTGGTTTCCTTGTGCTTTTGTTTGCATTACACACTTAATACATTGCTTTTCTTCTTTTTTTTCAAATGCATTTTCAAAAGAAATCGTGGTACGGTCACTTAACATTAAAAAGAAATTGTATAAAGAAAATTTCATTTTGGTCATTTATATTGAGTTATTTGTATGAATATTCTAGATTTATAAAGTTTTTTTTTCTTTACATTAAATATGTTTTATTTCATTTCTGATTTATTTAGCTAGTGTGAATAACATGAGTATTGTGCAGTATAATAAGGCTCAAGTTGTGCTGATTAATGACTTTAATTTTCATATGTAGGTCCACATTATCACTCAAAAAGCACAGTATAATCATATTTTTCAGGAAATTTGAGTTACAAAGTTTTTAATATCATTTCATCAATTTTCTTTGAAAATTAAATTATAGGATGGTTCAGAAAAGTTCCTTTTAAAATCCAGTTTGACATTGAGATTCATGCCTAAGATCCATAGTCCAATTAAAGTTTTCTAATAGTGCGTTTTTCTTTCAAGTGTAATAAAAATTAAAACTTTCTTTTTTTTTATCTTAGGGTATTATCGCCTAATATGCGTGATGATTTATGTAAAATAATAATTATGATATTAAAGGCACACAATTAAATTAGATTGATTTTTATTATTATTAAATTTAAATAAGTACTGGTTTAATTTTCCAGATTTCATAAATTACTGAAGTTAAGCAAATAACAAATAAATGGAAGTTGTGATAAGTTAAAAATATTGAGTTAAAATTAATTTATTGCTGTAATGCCATGACTACTTATTGTAACAGCCCGTTAAATCAAAACAAAAATTATGGAGCAATTTTACTTTTATAGAATAAATAAAATTGTTTTTTGTTATGTTTTTTCGTTACTGTAACAATAATAATAATAATAATCGAAAACAGTAAATAATAACAATAATTCTGAAAATAACACTGTATTTTATTATACATTGAACACAAAAAGTTCTATTTGCATATTATTATTATTATTATTGCTACTATGACATGAATTCAATGCGCGACACTATTAAAATGAAAATAAAACAAATACAGAACAGGAAAAACAACAGCGAAATAATTATATTTCAACATACCAAAGTGTATTTGGATAACTAATTCATAATTTTTTCCGTTGTTTCTATCTGAAATACATATTTCACACCATATCAGATTGGTTTTCTATTTGAATATGAATTTATTACTAATTTGGTCACTTTTATTTTCCTGCTTTGGTGGAAAAAGTATTATATGAGTACAATACCCTTGATTGAGTCTTATTATGAAAGGAACTGACTCAAAGCACATGTGTTCCAAAAATTAACGATATTTTTTTTTTATTTCAAATGCGGTAACGACTAACGACTCTGATTGAAAGACGTAATTTTTGCGCAAAATTTGAATAGATCCTCATGATTGCGATTTACAGTTATGTTCAGAGTTGAATTCATTCGCTAAGAGCAAAGAGATTTCTTTCAATTAAAAAATATTAAAACCAAATCAAATCAAACAAATTTGTGAAAAAATCATAAAAAATTCCTCAGTCTTTGAACAGGTATATTTATATTTAGTTAAATTTCGTTTTATTTTTAGAATAAAAGCGAAAATAATTGGGTCCATATTTTTAATAGAACGCATGTTTAATTGTACATATACTTCCTATATACACATGTACTGATAATAGTGATTACTTCTGTATGACACTCATTCTTCACCTTTATTAATTTCTAACAGTTTTTTCGGATGGAGCTTCTCGTTGGATCAATTAAATAAATTCTAATGTTAAAATGAATAATTCAAAGGTTTCAAATATAGATTATTTACGTGAAATATTTCATCGATTTAACCTAATTCAACAAGCTCGTCTCACTGTTATGCAAATTAACCAAGCTCACCATTCAAGTCAAATACAAGCAAAATTCCAGGGTTTTATACTTTGAATTAATGTTTATTAATTAAATAATGTTCAGGAAAAACATTCTTTATATTTTCAGGGTCCATATTACAACCAAGAATTCAGCGTCTTGATAATTCACCCACAGTGGAAGTCATGAGTAAATTCACTCCGGCCCAGAATGAGGCCGTTGAAGTGCTTCATGGGTTGTGTACTAGTTCGAAAGATGCACCTACAATTGTTCAACTGTTACAAGATTATGCAGAAATGGAGGGAAAACAACTTGATATCTCTGGATTCCGATCAACTAGAGATTTCCTACTTCATTCTGGTAAATTCAATTTGGTTAATCGAAATGGCATAACAATTGTGGTTGCACGATTGACAGCCGAAACAGTACATATTGTGCAAATGATTCAGAAACAAAGGAGTATTAGAAAAAAAGGAGGATCTATGTATCCAGTAAAGGTAAAAGGTCTTTTATTTATCATAAAATATGACTAATTTGTATTCTTTTTAAGGAGGGATTGTTTCGTGCAGAGAACGCCCGCAAAAAACCTAAAAACACATTTCGTACAAGAACTAGCAACGTTCGACCATTACGTCCATTGCAACCATCCAATAGTTTTACAAAGTCTCATTCTGCCCCAAATTCTGGACAATCAGGGCAATTCAATTTCAAGCCAAATTCTCAGCCTTCGTGGTACAATAATAAAAATCGTGGTCCTCAGGTTAAAACTAATGCATTTCAACGCCAAACTTCGCTTAATTTACCACCTTTGCCCTCACAAATGGCGAAAGTTGTTAATGTTGAAGTTTTAAATAAAACTCAACTGATCAAATCAGATACTCAAGTTGAAGTTCAGAAACCCTCTGAAGCCATTATCAAGCAAAGTTCTACTCAAAAAGTTGATATTCCTGTTCAAAATATTAATGCAAATGCTAATTCGAAACCATTAATTCCAATGCAACCACCGAAATCTCAAGAAAATGTTAATAATTCAGTACACACATGCATGACAGTAACTTTCACAAAACCAGCTGAAAGAACGATTACTGCACCTAAATACGAACCACCTCAGAAAGTCAATACACCGTCTTTGGATTTATCAAGAGTTGAAAGTCTCGGAATAAAAAAAGAAGATAATAAACAAACTACCATGCCATCACAAAATTTCCATAATTCTACCACTAATAATAATAACGTAAGAGAATGTAAATCACAACAGACTTCGAATAACTTAAATAAATCACAACCAAGGTATCAGAGACCTTCTGTAATGGATCGGATTTTGAATCTAAAAAAATCTACAAAAGAGTCTTACAGTTTAAATTTTAATACCAAACCAAAAGTGATTTCTGTTCCTAGCACTAACAAAGAGAATGTATCATATAATGGGGATCTTTCATTATTTTGGAATAATTTTAATGAAAATTCAAATCCCATTAATATTCTTGAGGAATACTGTAAGGCAAAGAACATTTCATTACCTGAATATGCATATTTTCGTGTTAAAAATAATAACAGCTACAAATTTCAATGTCGAGTTAGAATTGAAGATACTACATATTCAACATATCCCGAAGATTGTGATACAAAAGACAAAGCTCAGCACCTTTGTGCTCTTAAAGCTATAGAAAGCATTAAACAGAGACAAGAATTAACGAAAAATCCACTATTTGAAGGTGATTCTTCAGAGCTTGCTGCAAAAATATTCGAAATTGTTTCAGGTCATCAAAATGGAGTATTTCTTGATGAGATTCCAGAATATTTTAGGTACGTGCTTGATTTTTTTTTTTTTGAATTAAGGCCGCGACAAATGAATTTCAAAAGTTTTGTCCGATGCCCCTTTTGAAAAGTCAAAAAAGACGTGGGGCATAAAAAAAAAAAAATTTTTTTTGAACAGGATTTTCAATTGAAAATTCATGTTTTTTAGAAAATTTCAACAATTTTTAAGTAATTATTACGTTATTGTGGTGAATTAGCCTGAAAAAAACTAAATAAACCAAAAAAATCCAATTGAAATTCCTTTAGCAAAATTTTAAAGTCCAAAATTTTTAACGGTCAAATTTTTTTAAATAGGTTTTTATGAATTTCTGAGTGATTTCTTTGTAAACCTTACAAAAAACATTCTCAAAAGGCAATTAATTAAAAATGTAAGCAATTATACGTCTGTTATTAGTATTATTTGAAAGAAATTGCCTTAAAAACATAATCTGCAAGAAAAACTTTTTTTTTTTTTTGGCCCCCCCCATCTAACATGTTATTGGATTAGGACAAAACTTTCGATTTTCATTTGTCGAGGCCTAAATTTAAATATTATCTCTTTGATTATCAGGGATACGTACCAACTCACAATTCCACCAAACTTTATTCGAATTATAACTGTCGAACACGAATCTCTATTTGAAATTGACTATACAGGACAAAGAGAAATCATTTTTGCTTCAAAACGTGTTGAACTTTCTCCCCAGACATCTATTTCACAATGCTCATTTACTGAACTTGATGTTATGCCACCGAAAATCAAACTGCCATGGACAGAAAAGTTTTGGAATGTAATAATAACTTATGCAGAAACCACAAATTCAATTTGGTGTAATTTGCTTGGAACAGAATATTATGAGGCTCGCGTGGATTTGTATGAAACAATTGAAGAAACTGGTATTTCAAAACGTCCAGAACAAATTCAAATAACTGAACATTATTTAGCAGTAGTTCACGAAGTACCTCACAGAGTGTACGTGATTGAAGTAAATCATGAGCAGGGTAGATCTTACTGTAACTATATCGATACTGGAGATCAAGAATGGTTAAGTAACGATCAGATTTATGTTTGTGATAAGAAATTTTTTGAATTGCCTGGACAAGCAGTCCAACTGTCATTGGAGGGATTAAGTGTATTTGAAAATTTAGATGGAGTTGACTTCTGCTTGTCAGATTTAAATGAAAAAGTCTTAGTTGCTCGAATCCACTCCAATGAAGAAGAATATTTGAAAAATGCAAATGGTGTAAGAGTAACATTATATGACACCTCAACCGATATTGACATCAACATGAATAATGAACTTATTCAAAAAATTGGGGAGACGGTAATTGAAAAGCCTAAACTTGTCGATAGATGTAATTGTGTGACAATTACAGGCGTTTGTCATGATGGCACTATTACAGGTAAGTTTTTTTTTTGAACTTTTATAAATGAAAAAATAAAATAATCATGATTTTATTTGAAATAGGTTACTTGAAGGAAACTGGTTTCCTTGATTTAATTAAACAAGAAATCAAACGCATAACCGAAGATAACACAAAACTCAAACAACAACAAGGAATGATTGGAACTGATGCAAATGAAATTTATTTGGTTCATGTTAAAAGTATGAATCAATTCTTTCGTGGAAAACTTTCAACTCTGAACAATCAAGAACAGATTATCGTTAAATTAATTGATTATGGTACAGATGTAGTCTGTAACAAAAGTACCGAAATTTACCGTTTAAAATATTTATCACAAGCATTACAAGTTATTCCACCACAAGCTATATCAATGAAACTCCATGATGTCAAGAACAGTGGTGATGAAAAGGTAGTTTCTTTAATTCGTGGAACTTTGAAACCAGATACCAATGCATTAGCCCGAGTCAAAAACATAAGTGGAGATGACACTTTTGTCGTTTTATTTTTCCGTCTCCCAAATGGCGTTCTTGTAAATGTAAACGATGCAATTAATGAGCAAATCAATTTATCACCTCAAGATCCCGAAGATGAATGGGCATAATTTTTTTCTTTACAATAATTTTAAAATCCAAGAATATATTAAATAAGAATATATTGACACAAAATTAATGAAAATAATACAAATAAGAATGTAAGTTTATATGACGTTTAACTGCGAAAAAAGCAAATTGACTTCAATAAAAATAGTTTATCATTCACATTATCAAACAATTTCCTAAATTGCGAGTCAGAAAATTTCTATTTTTTTTACTCACATTTAAAATTTACTATATTTGTGATAAGTTTTTCAGTGAAAAATTTGATTTCCTTACCTAGAAAGAAAAAAAAGTGGAAAAAATTAGTATTAATATTTTATTATTTTTATTTCATGAAAATTGATAAAAGTTTTCAATGAATTTCTATAAAATATGATCGGATTTAGATTTGTAGGACGTTTTTTATGCTTGCAATCAGCCCATCGGTTGTCATGACGCGTCATCCGAATAGTCGTCACCTTTATCTACCTCATTACCTATATTGAGTAGCTTGAAAAGGGACAACCGGGCATCGAACTACCAAGCAAAACACGTTAAAAATTAAACCTCTATCCATGAGGATGATCAAACGGATGAAAAATCCGCTTGAATTGTGCACTTTCCTTACAAAAACACATTAAATCAAATACAAATTTGTGAATGAAGTTGTCGTTTTTGTATCATTGATTATGTTGTTAAGTAAACAACACACTTAAAATGTCTTCTTCTATTCCTTTTTGTGTACCCTTGACTTCACATTATTCCGTTAGACTGAATTTATAATATTTGTACAATATCCATGTAAATATAAGCCAATGTTTTACACATTTGTGTATAAAAAAAATGTTTCTGAAGCCATACAAAATTGGATTTATATTTTTTAAGAAAGGATTTCTAACCCTATTTTTTTATTTTACTTTTTCTTGTCATAGAGAATAAACGTGTTCGATTTTTTTTGTTTCAATGGAAGAACTTGAGCCCATAGTCTATGCAATGAATATTTAAAATAAAGTGATCCAAATATTTCCTTTGCAGCGAATTTTCTCAAAATAATGTTGAAAGAAAAGGAATCTTTAATTTTTTTTATTTTCAAAATTAAAATTCACATGACAATTTTATTTTCGATAATTAAAGAAACAGAAACTGAATTTAAAAAAAAATAAATTTTCACATAAAAAATTAAAATGAATAAAAGTTGATCTTTTAATTAAGACATATTTCCTTAAAATTATAACATTTTCTAATGTTATTTTGTCTGGAACGGAACAAGCCAATCTTAATTTTTAATGTTCTTGTAATACACAAATTACAAACCAGCATGACTCTACTTTTATCTTTAAACTTTACATCTCTAAGCAAACCTGAGTTTGTTTTTATCCACAGTTAAAATGTAAATTTTACATAATTTTTATGTATGTTTATTACCGACTTTTACAACTATTTTCTTCCTAACTGGGATTTTAATAGACAAAGTGTAACATTGCACGGAGAAAGTCATAAATGTAGTAATTTCATTAATATATATTGAGATTTTTGGGCAGCAGACTTAACGAATGTGAAATAGAAGACAAACACTATGTTAAGATTTTAGAAATGGGAAGGACATGACATTCATAAGTTTGCTGTCTAAGTGTAAAATGTTGTGTTTTTATTCCTCTGAGAATAATTCTGACATAATTTCTTGTATATTTTAGTTCATGAATAATGTGAACATTGAAAATTAAATTTTCATTCTCATTAAAGTTCAAAATGTTATAAAGTTGCAATAAATATTTTGTTAGTTCATTTTACATTGTAGTGAAGTCATAAATTCGATGTTTCTTCTGGAATGTACTAAAAGTTAACAAAAAAAAAACTTTTAAGAAACACACAAAATCTTATCGTATCTTATGAATCTTGAAAACAAAATAAAATAATAGTACTTTGACTAATTTTTATGTATAATGAAATTATAGTTCTATTTTACTATCCAATTACCCTTTTTATGTCTTTTCTATATTTCTTAACTGACAGTTAACAATACCAAGCATAAGTCGAACGAAAAAATGACAGCATGTTTAATGATAAATAATTCACCTAAATTGGTACCCCATTAAAACTACTCTGATATTCCTCGGTATTATATAAAATTTATCAATATGCTTTCTTTTTCATCTACATTCAAGGCACTTGCCATATAAAATTTAGATATGGAAGAAAATATATCCTGTTCAAATTATGTTACTAGATTTTCCATATATATGTTCAACCTTTTTACTTTAATATCATAGAACATACACATAAAATTTCACCTTTATCACGTCTTTCACATATATATTTTTTTAATTTGATGCTTGAGAGTGGGTGTCTTTGTATAGTACTTGGATTTACAAGAAATGTTCAAGACAGTAAAAGTGGATAAGAACAATATTTTACAATTAGGGATCTATTCTAATTGTAACATTAATGGAATTTTAAAGCTAAAAGATTTTAGCAATATGGGAATAAAAGTTATAAGATTATATTTTTATGTTACGCTTGTAAATGTCTCTTAAACTGTAAATATTCAAATTAAAGTGTGCTTAAAAAACTTGTATAAATATTCTAATTGTAAAAAGCACAATAATATAACATCAAAACTCATCAAACTTGATTTCCACTGAGACTTTAAAAGTATTCTCTTGTTAATTTAAAATAGAAAATGCAATATTAGAATATTTTACATTTAAGCTGATGCATATTTTACAAATATTCCTGCAATATACATATACATATACAATATTTCATTTAATAATTAATAAAACCAATTTCAACACTTAAACATAAATTCCGTAAAACACACAATTCTAAAACATATTTGAAGTATTTTAATAGAAACCTGGAGAGAAAGATATTCAAATTCAATGGAACTCACATAGAGATGGTGGTCTTTTGTTTTAAAATTTATCTCAAGCATATTTTTTTCTAATGGTAAAATCCACTTCAGATCAATATCAATTGAAAATATCATTTTTGCAACTGATTCCATTACATCCATAAATCAATTTATCGTGAATTTTGTTTTAGTTCCAAATAAATGTGGGATAAAAAATTTTCAAATTAAAGCCTTAATTCACGGATTAAACTTTGAATATTTCTGATTTTTTATTTGAAATAAATATAAAAAGTGCAAATTTGCAATCATAATAATAGTGTGTTTTTTTTTTATATAAAATCGTATAACTTTCATTATCAAACATGCGTGAAGATAAGCAAATTAGAAAAATTAAACACACTCCATTTTTTTCAATATTAGCTTTCTGTTCTTTTATTTTATTGCTGATTTACAATGCATTGCATTGAAATAAAGCACTTTGAGTTTGAACAATTTATGGAAAAAAAAGTGAATTCATTGATTGTTTGAACACTACTTTTTTTTCTTTTAATGAACTAACATATTTCACAAAAAAAATACAGCAAACAATGAAAAAAGCATCATATCCATGCATTGAGTTGAGTAAGAGAAGGTGTATTCAGTTGTTGTTATTATTATTATTATTAGGTACTATTTCTATTATTTTAACCTTAAAATAATAGTGAATGGTTAGAAATAAAAAAATATGTACAATTATGATTGAAAATGAAAACATGAACAGGAAAAGAGAGAAAGCGCATCTAGCACGCATCAATTAAGTAGTTTTTAGAAATTTCGTTTTTAATTTTTTTTTATTTGTGTTAATATTATGCTTGTTATTATTCCTCATGACGAATTCATTTACGCGTAATAATAATATTTATAATTAATGAGGTTTGTGCATTATTGTATTTATTTTAATTATATTTTTTGAAGTTATAATTAGAAATTTTTGTTTTTTTTTCTGTGAATTCAGAAAATGAAGTGAAATTTAATTGAACAAATTTTACAGTTTTCATATAAAAGTTCATTTGTGTCTGTCCAAAAAGGGTTTTTAAATCTCTGAGAACTGATTTGAAGAAATTCATAAAAAAAATTTGTCTTTTGAAATTTAATCATAAAAGTATCAGATCTGACGCAAATCAATTCAAATTCAAAGGATCAAAGAGAATTATGAATAAATATCAAACAATGATAAAGCATTGTAAACTTATACAGCTACATAAAAAATAAAAACAATTTTTGATTCATTGCTAAAGATTAAGTGATAAGTTCATGTTTATCAAAATAACAAAAAAAACATTTGAAATACACATGTCATTTATCAAACGAGTCACATTTATCAAACGAAAAAAGCTTAAAACGCGCATACATAAAATTACACTCACAGGACACATTTTGAATCAAA
Organism: Culicoides sonorensis; assembly: GCA_900002565.1. Lineage (NCBI taxonomy): Eukaryota > Metazoa > Arthropoda > Insecta > Diptera > Ceratopogonidae > Culicoides > Culicoides sonorensis. Next base: position 476,124 of record LN483353.1, on the reverse strand, counting down.
CATGTATCATTTTCTTCTCAGAATTTTTTTTTCGCAAAATACAGCTATAAAAATTCAACAATAAAAAAACATAGTTTACATTATTTATTTTTTATTGGAGAGAAAAATATATAAAAAAACAAAAAATTTTATTTTATTTTTATTTAAAATACATTATGATTTCAATGCGTAACGAATATATATTTTATTTTATTTATTGATACGCAACCAGAAACAGCTCAAGTATTGAATAATAAATTGGAAAACTGCTACCGAAACGTAAATTTAAAAAAAAATCGAAAAAATAAAATGGTAAGTCACATTCATTTTAAAGTAAATTGATCGGAAACGGAAGCAGGAGCGGCATTAATCGTTGAAAAAAGTCATTTAATGCAAAACAAAGAAATGAATTGATTATTTCAATAAATATTTAAATTTACAAAAAAATATGTATAACAATTCAAAAAAAAAAATAACAATGCAAATAGTTCTATTTGAAAAAATTACCTTACTAGTATGAAACTATAAAAAATATGGTGTTTGTTGTTGTTGTTGTGGAAGAATAGAAATAATTACATCGTTGACCAGTGTTCCGTAACATTATTATTTATCGTTCTTGTATCATTGTCTGCATATAGTTTTAAGTAGTAATGTGTAGGTTGGTTGAACCGACTGACGAGTATTTGAATTATAATATACCAAAAAATTTCGATTTCATTTCAAAGTCTGGTTTTGGGTTCTCTACATTGATATTATGCGTATAAAAATATCAAATGTATGGTTTCTTGTTTAAAAATTACGTTGTTCTAGGTTTTGAGGTTGAATGATATGTAGTTATAAAAAAAATATATAAATTGATTGTGTCTTCCATTAAAAAGCAATTTGGTTGTAACAATGGAGGGAAAGATCGTGGAGATCACGCACACACTCTATGCAAAGTAATAAGAGGTTTTTTGTGCTGAATCTTTACTATAACAACTCGTTACTTGGTTACATTTTGTTATTATTGTTCTGTTTAAATGTATTTACATGGTTGGGAATGTTGTTACACAATAAAATAATAATAATAATGATAATGATAGAAAATGTGATTTGGGTTTGTGTGAGACAGTGATATATGGCTTGAAATGGAAGTGTAGGAAAATTTACAAGCTACATGACTATCGATTGACAATGAAAATAAGGTGACCAGAATTTTATACGCAATGTACAGAATTTATACTTAAAAGATGAGCATTTTATGATGTGATCTTTTTTTTTTCTTATTATAACAAACATTTTCAAAAAAAAATCTCATAATCACAGTCGTTTCATGTTCATCCTCATGAATTTACAATTGCAACATTACATGGAATGCTTGTAAATTTAAGCAAGAACAATACAAAATTTTACATAGCAAATTAATCTTGACCAAAAATGTTGACTCAGCTAATTATGACTTAAAATAAAATGGATTGTTCATTGTTTTCTCTTCTCTCAACATTGCATTGCCTCATACTCTAATAAATAATGAACTGTGTAATATTTAGTTAACAAAAACTAATTCAATATCCATTAAAACTGAAAGTGTCATTATTTTCGTAAAATTTGTTTATTTATCATTGGAAAACGTTTCATTGAAGCAATAATATTATAAAAAGAGTTATTATACTAGTTGTGTCTTTAATGTCAAACCTCCCAACATTTATAGTACGTAAATCCATATATGACCTTAAAACTGAATGAACTGAAGTTACTTAGTTTATTTGGTTACTAAATAGCTTCAGCTGTTGTCTTTTAATGTAGAGTAAAAATGAATAATTGACGAAGTCGCCTACAGTAACATCCATCATTTTTTTTTTGTTACTTTTGTTTGTAACATGAACAAAAAAAGTACTTTTTATTGAATATGTTTTAATCGTTTGTCACGCATTGAGTTTTGAAAGAAATTATAAAATCAAATTTTAAATTTAATTGTTAAATATTTTGTTGCTAACGATGAATAATATGATAAAATAACAACGGAAACGAGTTTTTTTATGAAAATAAACTCCGAAGTTCCTAATTTTTTATGTTTAACATTAATATGACTTTTCATATTATTATTTTAAATAAAATTCTACTCCAAAATCAGAATATCTGTTGTTCATTTCATATTTATATTAAAAATTACAAAGCATTTCATCGGTTAAATTCTAGCTTGGTATTTGCTGTAGCGAAAAATTTAATAAACAGATTATAAGACCACCTAGCCGTGATTCCGGTGAACAATATTATTATAATATTATTTTTTCTGTGTTCTCTTTCTTGATTTTATTTCTCGTCATATCACTTTATCAGATCAAAATAAAAAGGTACTCAGATTGAAGCTAAATTAAAGAGAGAGAAAGAGCTTTGTCCAAGTGAAAATCACGCTGAAAAATCAAAATGTATTTCTTAAATAATATTTACAAAAGAAATTTAAAGATCTTTTTTTTTAATTTTTATATTCTCAATCGTTTTTTTTCCTTTCATACATTTTTTTCTATCCAATTGCACGAAAAAGTGAAAAATTGACCCATCTGTAGGTCTACGCGCTAGTTCTCTTCTGTGGGGACAGCCCTAGAAATCTGATATTCAGTGTAAGGTGCGTGTAAAGTGAAAATTTTGTTTTACGTGACTTAGACTTTATTTAAAAATATAAATTTTTGCTCGGGTTTTGTTTAAAATGATATGAGTTGCGTTTTTAACTTCAATAAATTTTAATCTTTAAATGATAAATTTTATTCTTGAAAGTTTGGTCAACGAGTTTTTTTATTGTTTTGAGTTGTAAATCTAACATAGCACTAACCATACGGAACTACACTCTTTACGCTCATTATTTAAATTAATTTTTATCAATTTTTGATGGAAAAAGTAAAAGTTTTTAAATATTTTGACAATAAAATGTCATCTAACTTAAAACTAACTCATCATAACCAAATTTCACTATCATAACTTTATTTCCATACTGTTTTGAGGATCCAAAAGCATTTTTTTTATCACATACAAGTATGACTTATTTTAACTGTGTATCTTTTTTTAAGAACATAATGATAATAACAACAATAATATAAGCGATGGTAAGCCACATAATCAAAAAAATGACAACGTATAAAGTTATGTTATAAAGCTTTTCCATTTTAAATATTTACATATGAATTGTACGAGTATTTTACTGAACTGAAAACGACATGAGGTTTCATATAAATTTATATTAGAACTGCTGTGCGAATAATGCGACAATATATTTTTTTTGATTCCCGTTCTTTGTTTTATTTCAGTAATTTAATGTTTAGTTAAAATTAAGTTAAAACATTATAATTGTAAAGGAGTGGTTTTATTTTTTTTTATTTTTGTTTTATTATCATCATTATTAACATTACGAACCTGCACGCACTCATAGAGTTATTATGTCGCCTGTTTTTTCATGAGCCTACCTTTTTCGTGTTGTTTAAAAAAAAAATAAGATTTTTTCAGGAGGTAGGATGAGAATACTGACATGCGTGTGAATTTATTTTATGTGAACATGATTTAGTTTTTGAGTTACAATCATTTTCGGGTAGTACTTTATTTATGAATTTATTATTAAAAGCATGTGTGTATGTTTGGGTACAATTTTAAATAAGTTATACCAGATTTAACAACATGGTATAACGCGTTTTATGGGTTTTTAGTGTGATTGAGTGTCGTTTTGAAACTTCTACTAAAACAAAAGGTGAGTTGTTAAAACAAATAATGAGCTTTGGTTCAGTTATTTTAATGTTCTAAGCTTTTTATTACATTAAAAATTTGTATCATGAAAATTTAATGTAAAATCTTATTAAATTTTCAAACAAAATTCCATTTGACAGTTGAATTTTATTTATATATATAAATATATTTATTAAAAAACAACCTTAAAGTCAAATCAAAATTTATATCAAAATGAAGCAAGTCATAATCGCTCATGAAACGAGCAAAATCAGTACACAGGCAATTTATTCAGAACATCATTTTAAATACATTATCTTTTGTCAAATACATGACGATAGAACTTTAAATTTGTAAAGCACAAAAAAAATGATCAGAAGCAACAGCAGCTCAACAATCTGTTGTTATTATTATTATTATTATTACCATTATCATAATATTTGTTCACTTTATTCACATATTTCATACGCCTCTAGTACACATTTCATATTGTTCTATTCGTTCATATTTAAAAAAAGTAATAAAAACAAGAAACTGTAAAATTCAAAGATGTATGAAAGTGCATTTCAATGTGAATTAATCTTCCTGTTCAACACAATCTTTTTAATGAGGTGAGCTCTTTAATTTTAACTCTTCCTCAAATTATAATGCAGATTCGAAAAAGTCCTTTAAACCGTAACACATAGTGCATTTTTCTTTAAAAAATATAAAAAAATCATCATCTGTACGACAAAATTCATGATACGAAATGCACTGAAAATGCCTATATACATGATAATAATAAGAATGATGGAAACAAGTGTTCCACATGACTGATCAAGCGAACGTTTTTAAGCAACGTTAAGTGCTGCCGTGCCTTGTCATGCCCGTTAATAATACAACAGATTGTACTGAATAAAAAAAAGTAATTTTATGTGTTTATATGTTTTTTGGTTGTAATGTAACATTTTAAAAAAGTACAAACTCAAGTATAAATTGATGATTTATAATTTTTTTTTAATAAATATAAAAAAAAATCTAAACTCAACTTAAACATAATAGCCATAATCGATTTTGAAACAATATTTGATCAAAGTTTCATATACATCTTCGTTCAAAAGTTATCCGGGCGTAAAAATTATATGACACTAATTTTGAAGGAAAGGTAAAAAGGTTAACGGATGGCATCAAAAACAAATTACTTAATTTTATTATCGATATTTCTTGTGAGAGCAAACAAACCGTTAAAAAATTATAAAAAAAAGGTAAAGAAAATATAAACAAATCAAATACAAATTTAAAGCACTGATTATGAATATTTTATCCAAAATGAAACGATATTTCTTGTAAACTTGTTTCCTTTTTTTACGAAGTGTAGCATCTTTGTTAATATTGTATATAAAGATCATTTTTCCAATGCATGCCTCATTTTAAAAGTTACAAAAATAAAAGGATAATATTTTGTTCCTCAACCAAATCAAGAGAAATTTACTGCTTAAACATTATTTATTGCTGTTCGTATGAGAATATATTGGTGTTCATTTTTGTTGTTGTTGTTATTATTTAAACCTTAAAAATATAAGTATAGAAAAGCACTGACTAGATTCATTCTGCGAAAATTTCATGTAAAAAGTTTGTTGTGCTTTGCATATTAATAAAAAAACATATTTTGATGCAATTCACTTCAATTTTCCATTATATATTTTCATTTTCACGAATAAATGCTAAAGAAAAATTATCTTTCTCATAAGGCGATAAATAAAACTTGTTTACTCCGATACAACAGGGATTTATTTTGTCGGGTAGAAAGTAATATTTTTTTTCGCAGATTGGGATAAAATTGAGATTTAGTACTTTAAATCATTGAAAATTGTATGAAAAGTTCGCGTATAAAAAAATTGTGAAAATAAAATTGAGTATGAGATTTATTTCCTCTGTCTGACTTGGTAAGGAATTATTCACAAGAAAAAAATACAATGAAAATAAGATTATTTGTGAATTATATCTACTTAGTTTTAAATAATTTAACAATTGATTGGTGTTTTCTCGTGCAGTTAAAATATAATTTTTATATCATTACTAGCATTTTTTAGCTAATACTGATTTTTACATTTAATTACGCATCATTTTAATCTTAAAAGTAAAAAATATTTTGCTGTTTTAAGAATAAGTTGATATTTACCAGCGGACGAGAAATAAATGACTGTGAACACGTCATGCGAGACAACTTATCAGAAGTTTGAGGTTATTTTTCAGAAGAATTCCTTTCATCATCCGTTAAGTGAACTCAGCTTTGTTATATTTTTCTTCAAAAAATGAATAATTTACTTGTAGCACAAAAGCAGACTTATTTATTTCCATTTTTTTTGTAGTAAAACGTTAAAAGGAATGAAAGGTATCGTCATGCGACATCACTATTATATATTCATATTGGAAGCACCACGATAAAGTAAATAATATAAATAAATTGATTGATTCTTTTTTTTACCATTTACCTGGAGTTGAAATAGAATATTTTTTTTTATATTTGACAAATATCACGCACATAAAAGAGAGTGATTGACAATTGATATTTTATTTTCTTCATTTTCATCGTGACAATGACGTGTGTCAAATATTGAAAATTTCCCCTTTTTAAATTGAAAAAAAGAAACCCAAGTTAAAAGTGATGATGACAATAACAAAAAAATAGTAAAAATATAAGTTTTCTATCAAATATCATATTTTTTCATAAATTTTTAAATAGAATATTATCTGATTGACTTTTCGGTTTAAAAAATTATGATCAAATATGAAAATATAAAAAAAAAAATTGAAATTGATATGGGAAAATTCTAATATAAAATTCAAAGTAACTTGACTTAGAAATTGTAAAAGATTTGAATCTATTTGATTTTTTACTATTACGATTATAAATGAAATTTTCCTCGTAAATTTAAATTGATTTTGTTTTTTATTTTAATTTTAGCTGCATTTCGAAGACAATATTTTCTTTTAAAGACGGTTTTTCCTTTTTCTCAAGAAAACATTGATGCTTTCAGAGCTGCAGAATCGTCCAAAACAGTCCATTCGAGCTAGATTGGGGTTTTTGTCTTGAATACAAACCGTTAAATTTTTTATTTTCCATCTTTATTAAATTTTCAGTATTCACAGAATTTTCCAAAATTTTATATTTTAAAAAAAGTTCTTCAGTTCGTTGCAAAACCTTATATTTCTAATTTTTTTCATGTTTTCTTTGATTCAAATAATCTTTTGTTTTTCTTTTTGTCTTTTAAATGTTACCAATCAATATGTCAACTTCAGTAAAATTTTTTATTATGTTTTAAGTACACAGGATGAGTTTTTGAAACAATGTCTATAACATCTTGAAAAAAAAACAAAACATAAGACAGAAAATTGTAGTAAAAGGATCAAGTGGTTTGTAAAACATTAACAAAATCATTATAATTGAGTTAAAAATCAAAAGGAGTGTCGATAGAAATGTATTTACTTTTTCCAGAGTATTGTTTTATTGTTAAAACTCTAAGAACAGGTAAGTGGGTCTTAAGTTAAAATCATTCGCATTGTATTTATGAAGAGGGATGAAAATTCAATTCATATTTTTGAATTTGGCGAAATTACATTAAAAAGAAGACTAAAATTAAAACAAATTACAATGTCAACTGAATTTTATGCTATATCAATTCATGTTTTTGCCAATCCATCATTTAATTTACGTCAAAATTATTTTTTTTAGATGTTGTCAATTTGGATCTATTTATAAAATACATTCTTTGTTGAAAATTCTTATTATTTTATATCAATATCATGAGAATGACACCGATGCTGAAAATAAATAACGTCTGCTCCTATTTTATGTTTTCTTTGAAAATATGCGAGTCTATCATTGCTATATTTTGAGATACTTTATTATATTATTTTTATATTGTATCAGTTGAACAAATAACAAAAAAAAATTATCTTAGAAATATTATTTGTACAAAGCAGTAGCATATAATAAATATTAAATGTGTATGTGTGTGGGTTTTTTTTGTTCCAATTTGAAGTGGTTTTATATCAAAGTAATCGTTAAAACGGAATTTATTTTGAATATGATAAAAAAATTATAATAATAATAACAAAGTTTCACCACGCAAAACAAAACTTGCGTTAAAATTCAAGGTTATTCTCAGAAAATTGTGTAATTTTAAAATGTAGCGTTAATAGTATCGATCACACCTTCCAACATTGATTAATATATACGCTGAAAGGTTGCAATTTTTTTCAATTATAAATTTAAATGTAGAATTAAAAAAATAAACAGCTGATTAAAATCTGTTTATTAATATTCCAATGAATTTATTTCAGAAAATCGTGTATTGTATTACTTTAGTTAAGTCAATTTTCTTCCTAGCATGGCGGTGTTTGAACAAGGTAAATATCGCTTAAATATTATGAATAAAATATTCAAATATAATTTTTGTACACCCTATGAATAATCTAAAAGTAACAATAGTAACTTCATATTGATGCTTTGACAATAAAAAAATAAAATATTATGTTTTATTACATGGCAGCATGGCATGCCAACAATTCGATGGTACCATGACACGTCCTGGTATATTTTTTATCAAACAACAGAAATAATGAAAATAATAATAATGCAAACAACAATCCAAAATAATAATAATAAAATGATTTACAAAAGTAAATTGTTCCATCAAAATATTATATTCATCATTTTCTTATCATGACGTGGCTCACTGGCTATATAAAATAATAATAAATTGTATAAAATTTCATAGTAAAGTAATATAAATATTTTGAGTACAGGTGAATGTAGTAAAAAAAAAGATGGAGGCGTCTCTGAACGACAGTAAGTCAATATACAGTTTAACATGTCTAATATAATATAATTTTTTCATACACATATTTCTAACATTGTCCTTAATAAATAGTCAGATATTTATGTGAAAATGAGAAACAAACCATAAAATCGTTAAATATGTTTTTATGTTTTCTCTTTATTGTTAAAATATACAGATAAATGTTAGAACGATTTTCCATGTTTTCCCAAGTGTCTTCATACAGGTAAATTTAATATAAAAAACGCGCTTACTTTTGCTTTGTTTTGTGAAGCATCATTGTTAAGTGTAGAATCTGTAGATCTTCAACGATTTAAAATGGATTTTTAGATATCTTCTTACCGGAATTTTTTAAAATTAATGGTTTTTATTTGGCTTAAGTTAATTTCCTTTTTGAGATATATTATTACTTTTATTCGCATTATACCTTTTTAAGTTCATATTTCAGGATTTTAGTATTTTTTTTATAAATATTATATTTTTTGGCTCTTGAATGCTTAACTACATTTAAAGATCTTACTTTAGAAAATGAAGTCTTTCATATTTGGACGCCTTATCAAAAAATTGAGTATGACAACGTATTTTAATGTCGAATACCTTCTCGAGCTTCTTCAAGAATAATTGTATTATTCGACAAAATAAAATGCTTTCACAATTTCCGCTAATAATAACTGATACTCATCAAAAAAATTTTCCATTCTGCTGTTTCACGATTCATTACCGACAAACGACAATAATTGCATGACTTTTGCGATTATTATTAATGATTGACTAGTTGTATTGTCTTCCAATTCTCATTTATTCATAATGAAGTATCTCATGAACAAAATTGTAAATTAATCTACTTTTGACAAATCAAATTATTTATTATTAAATTCATGATATTCGTTCTACTGTTAAATTAATTTCCAGTCATAATAATTTGTTTAACTTTGCACAGTTCATTTGTTCTTCACAGATTTACATTTAAAATGTATTCCAGAAAAAAATCATCTATTGGGAGCGGTTTGTTTTTTTTTGTCTCGTGATCTTATAAGCACATTTAAATCGATATCACATTCGTTATATTTATGGTTAAATCGAAGAAAACAGTGACTTGCACGTTTGATAATCAAAGAATCAAGAAAACTGAAATCTGATAAGGATTAAATTTAATCACATCAAAATGCATTTTTGTACATCGTTCAAATAACAGGTTTCATTTTTCTTTATAATAAAAAATCGTTCGAATTCAATTATTATTGTTTTTATTATTATTTCTATGAAAAACTGTAACAAAGTTAATTATCTTAATATAAATTTAATGATGCTCTTTGACGACGACGACAACGATGGTTGATTCTCAACCCACATAAACATCATTTAATTCCAAAACTAGAGCAGGAATTACTTAATATCATTAATAATAATAATAATAATAATAAGAAACCGAATCAATAATATAATCTTTAAAATTATGGAGTCGTTATCTAATTTACTATCGCGTGTGTATGTCATGTCATGCGCCATTTACATACACAAACAATAGGTTACCCGTTTATGGTTAAAGCCAGTTTACTAATTTAACAAATTAATTTTCAATGTTGACGGTGTATGAATTGTATTTTTTTGTAGGATGAATATTTTTTGTTTCTTTATTGATTGATTGTTAAAAATGATTTTTTTTTTCATTTTATAGAAAAGGGTCTTAATGCAATCATTTTTTTGTATAGATGATCATCAATTTTCGGGAATTATTTTATCAAAAATACATTTCATTACATACAGAAATTAGTGCACAGCATTTTAATCAGGACAAATATTTTTATTTGTAAAATAACCTTCATAAAACCATTGGACATTTGTTTTTTGTGTATATTTTAAACTGATATCATGTTTTTTCAATGAAATTTATGTACAAATTTGGAATGTTGATAATAATTAAGCAAAATAAACAATAAGATAATGATGCGTGGTTTTTGGCAGATATAATTAGAACAAGCATAAATAAAAATTAGATGAAAATTTCATATATGTGTTATCAATATTCAAAATTTAATGATGAATGGATAGAATTTTGCTGTTAATGATGATGATAAAAATAATTTTCATGGGTTTTGCGCGGTGATGCAAACGTGAAAAAACATTGATAATTTTATGGTTAGGCTTTGTTCCTATTTTCATCAATTATATATTAAAATTATGATTGTATCAATGTTAATGTTTCCATGACACTAATGATCGTTAGAAAATAATATAATTTTTCTTTTATCAATATTAATAAGCGAGACTAAATGTTCTGAATTACAATTTAATGATGATTTTGTTGCTTTCTTTCAAAAAAAAAGTTTAATTTAGATAATGTTAAGACACATAATGGAATTTCTTTCTCTTAAATTGATGATCATTAGCCATTTAAATATACATTGACTCAATATATCTTGAAAAAAAATAATGCGTAAAGAAAATTTAGATTCAGCTCTCACACTATACACATTTGCCAGGTCAATTAATCAAAATTAGTTTCAATTTATAATAAATAAAATTTAAACAAGTAATGTCTTTGCACTGTGTACGAGAAAATTATTATTATTATTTAAATCATTATACTATAAATTCTAAAAATATCCAATTCGAAGTTTTCATTATGATTTTGTGACATTCATAAATATGCTATATAAAATGATATTCATATAAAATCATTGTGAATTTATATCACCATTTCTCTTCTCGTTATTTAGGCGTTACTTAACACTATAAATTGAAATCCCGCCTTAAACTCGTTCCGACCTGAAAGGTACACAAGCAATTTAGAAGCTTAGTTATGATAGGAAATTGAAAATGAAATGAAAATTAAACATATTCCAGAGTGCAATATGGCATATTCTGTCTGTTCAGAATCGATTAATTGCTTGGCACACTTAGCGGTAACATTTCAGTTTTCCGTTAACGTTAAAATTATGCAAGCATTTACTTGAGCATTGAAAATACTAACTGGTAAGTACTTTATTTTGAAAATTTTCACAACTTTTCTTTCTTTTATAATGAAGCACGTATACTAGTGATTTATATGAAATATAATTTAAAATACGTTTCTATATTTGCATGAAAATATATAAAAATAGTGTACACCAGTTTGAAGTAAAAAATGCACAAACTTCCATGACATATCATTTTTCTTGATATAAATTTTTTCAAGTTTTTTTTTTACTATTTTCAATTTTATTCTTTTATTTTATGTTTTAGAAAACATCATCAAATTCACGCAGCAGTTGAAATCCCGCCTTAAACTCTTTCCGACCTGCAAGGTACACAAGCAGCAGTTCAAATTTTCGACATCCTGCTCACAATGTGTTGCCTTGACGCTGCCTAATTCAAAAAAATGTAAAACGAAACGTTTTTTGTCCCGATATAGGATTTCAAATCACAGGAGAAGTTTTAAATCTTCTTTTTTTGAGTCAAGCCATCTATCGGGTTCATTGGCATGCTTATTATCATAATCATAGGGCCTTAGCTTTTATCGAGTCTAGAACTCCGTAACATAAATATAGCTCTAGCATTCATTTGGAATATTTTTTTCTTTGCTAAGAATCAAGTATTCACTTTTGATTGTATGCATAAATAATGAGTATGGGATCTACATTTGAAAAACAAACAAAAGGAAAAAAAGTTTAATTTAATGAACCTCAGATGAAAAAACGTCCATTGACAAACTTGAGATTTACTTGAAACAACAAGGCAACCTTTACTGTGCTTAATGTGAAACTTTTTTTTCAAAAAACGTATTCTGAGGTTGGTTTACTGTATAGAATTTAACAAATTTTGAACGTAATCATCATCAATGAATTGAATCGCACTTTTAAAACCTGCCACTCTCAAAAAACATCATTTCTGTCCTTCTCCAAATTGTTGCAAATTAACATTAATGTTCCTTATTAAATTAAATGATAAGAAATATTTCGATAAACATTCTAATAAACATTTTCACAGAGCGTGCCACAATGTCCATAAATCCCAGATTCACTTATAATACGTTAAATAGAGTCACAGTTATGTGTGTAAACAAATAATAAATGTTTTTCCTACAATTTTGGAATACATTTTCTTTTATAATAAATATAAAGTAAATAATGTTGAGAGAATTTTATTAGAGAGGATGATCATTCGTTAAAATAAAAAAAGGAATTGCAGAAACAAAAAATTGAATAAAAAAACATCGTTAATTTACTAACATGATAAAGGATAGAAATTGCACTTTTTTTAAAAAGTTAAAAAAAACTTGTTAAATGACAGATGAATAGCCCAACCAAATAAATGTATAAAGGATTGTTTATATACTCAACAGTATTGCGGCAAGCAAACAGTATTTTTTTAGATTTGTATTTAAATTTTATGCAAACTACATGAAAAACTACAAAAAAAATAAAATGAAAAAAGCAGCAGGTTGTTAAAGTCATACAGAATAAGGTACGTTTTTATGAAAAAAATTTTTTTTGCAGAAAATATATTCCTGCAGGATATCTCAGGAAATGAAAATAAAAATCTTTTTCGAATTGGGAATTTGTGAAGATGTAATATACGTTTATTTTACGTTAAAAAAAATATTATTTTAATAATTGAAATCTAAAGCATTTTTTTCTGAGAAAAATATCAAATATAATAAATGACCTTTCAAAAAGCTTAAATTTTCATTATACACAAGTCATAATAGATGATAAATTAGTCTCATAAGTACTCGGAAATTTCCATTTTTACTTTTATCAATTTTTTAAATATTTATGATAACGTATTTGATTAAATTAAAATAAACAAATGAAAGAAATTATTACATACCTCTTCTTCATTACTGTTTGTGTTGACTGAATCCATGCTTTGTGATAATGTAAGGGGAGCTATCGGTGTCATTTGCCCCATAGGATTGTCCATATTATTATTATTATTCGTGTTACTGTTTGAATTTGTATTGTTTTGAGTGTTTACGTTGTTACCGCCTTGTTCACTGTTATTTGTATTGTTATTGCTACCAGAATTTTCAGAATTATCGATTGATGGTGAACTTTGGGTAGTTATAGCTTGATTTAGGCTTTGTGAATTGTTATGTGATGAAACAGCAATAGTAAGCTCGTTTTGGTTAGATGTGATGTTATTTGAACTGTTATTGTTATTATTATTATTGTTTAAAACTGTGTGATTGTTGTTATTATTAATTGAAGACGATGTTGTGGTTAAAATTGGAGTCACACTATGAACTAGGCCACTTGATGTATGTTGAATTTGTTGTTGTAGCTGTTGTTGATGATGATGATGTTGTTGTTGTTGGTGTTGTTGATGTTGGTGGTGCAAAAACGGCAGCGAGTTTTTGTTGTTATTTGCGATTACGGCGGCAATTTGTTGTTGTAATGCAGCGTGATGATGATGATTTGCTGTTATTGGTTGAATAATACCAGCAGCAGCTGCAGCAGCCGCTTGATTACGTAACAAAGCTTGTGTATCGAAAACGGCTTGTTGTTGTTGTAGTGGTGCTCCGGTAACTAATTGATGATTTGCAATGCCGGCCGTTACAAGTGATGTCTGACAAAAACGTTTTGGTGACAATACCTGTGGGGCACTCGCTACCGTTATTTGCGGAGCTGGCCTTCGCTTAGCCACAGTCGACGAAATGGTGACGCCTTTTATATAATCAAATTTCGCTTGGGTTTTATTTTCTACTACAGCTATTTTTGTTTTTTAGTATTTTTGTAATAATAACCTTTTGATAACACTGGAGATAATTACTGATGTCCTTTGAATTTTATATCACACGTTATTTTAATTCACAGTATTTCTGAAAATAAATATAAAACAAAAATATACATTAATTACAAAATCCTTTAGAGACATACAGAACAGAAGCTGAAATTAAATTTGCCTTATTTCTCACACATAAAATTTTACGTTTAATCTGTATAAATTTAAAATAACACATTTGTCTAAAATTTAAATCAGTACTAAATATAAGAAACATTTTTAGCACTTTTCTATCACTTGTAAAATAAGTGGCATGCTCCACTGTAAGTTGAAATGGCCCCGCGCGGCATACACAAGTGACTGACAAAATCTGATAGAAATTACCAAAAAAATTAACCCTTAAACACATATCAAGAGACACAAAAACACTGGAAACGACAAAATCTATTAAAACTTTTCCTTTACCATCAGTTTATTTTATATGGAACTTGTTTAGCATAAGAAATCAAACATCCCTTCATCTCATCCAATTTCTTATCATAATGGTCATTTAATACTATTTGTTCAGTTTTATTTGTACAACATCAAAAGTGTATGCTACCATTATTCGAATTAATACATTTTCGATTAGACAATTATTTGGGCAAAGTAACATAAAACATAAAGTTTTTGTACTTTTTTTGAACTGAAACATTGAAAAACCAGTGTATATTTCGATGTATGGCACCATAAAACCTATTATTGTAAAAATATCAAACAAACAAAAAGTAAACAGAACTAAAAACTACTTTAATTGTATGATAAAAGCTTCTAAATTGGCTTTATACATATATACGATTATATCAAAATAATGGATCAGCAACTGGATGAGTCATGACAACTTTAATGATGATGTCTTTTTCGTGAGTTCAGCAAGAAATAATTACGTTATAATATAAACAATAACCTAACTGAATATCAGAACGTGAATATGAAATAAGTTTGAATTTAATGCAAAAATAGAGATTGTGCTTCTTCATAAAACAAAAACTAGTTTAAACAGACTTATTGTAAACTGATTGTTTCTCAGATAATTTCATCTGTACTAAAATGACAATAATTGCCTGTAAAAAGTTGGAGTTCTTTTAATTTTTATTTTTTTGTCAAAGCTTGAAGCAAAATCAAAATTTGTTTTTTTAATATAAGCAAAATATTTAACTTTAAAATTCTAACAATAAAATACGGAAGTGCATTTTAATGTGTTGCAGTGTAAATTGAGGATTGTTCACTCCGGATGCTTCATTCCGCAAACGATGTCATTTTTCTCGCAGTTTAAGGGCGTTTGTGGGATACAATTTTACGTGTTTGATAAAGATTTTGAAAAAAAAATTAGAGTTATTAGCTGCTAGGGTAGTATGAGTGTGGTTTACGCAGCGTATTAAACTTAGTGTGAAACTCAGTTAATGTAACCGTCAAAAAATGCATGAAATTCTCTTTTTTTTTACCATCATGAACTTTTACTGTATAAAAATAATAATTACAATACATAAACAATATACTTAACCAGACATTTTTAGTAGGAGGCAGAAACTAATCAATTAACACATGTACACATAAATTTGATAAATTTCTTATTCCTGCGACACACCACTAAAATTCTCATATATTAGAAAAATACTAAAACAATTCATAGGGGAATTATGCCGTCATTTATGTGTAAATTACCATCACATAGATAAGATAATTTAGAGAAAAAGTGTGTGGTATATGCCAGACAAAGACGAGTCAATTAGCACTAACTTAGTAATAATAATATGTTTACAAAACTTTCATACATATCTTTTGTTTTGTCTATAGTGCATATGTGGAGGAATTTTGTCGTTATAAAAACGATATAAAAATTATTCTATATTAAAGTATTCGCCACTATTCGTTATATTAAACTAGAATTTAGTTAACATAAAAAAAACTGAATGAATGTTCATTTGATTGAGATTAATTACGTAAATTAGAAGCATATCGTATTATTTTATTATGAAAATTGGTAGATATTGAGTTAACCATAATAATAATAATTGTCTTTGTATTTAATTCATATTAAATGTGTACAGTTATGTAGGTTGACAGATAAAATTTGAAGAGACCACTTAACATAATAACAATGTTTATCAATGATTGTTGAAGTAATTATAATAATTAGAATTATAGTTCATTGAGAATTTTGAATTTGACATCACTTTCACACAACATCTATCTTATCTGAGAAATAATTTAGAACAAAATTAATTTAAATCACCTTGATTGAAAGAACAATTAATTTTAAATTTCATCATTTACTTGGTGAAAAAAATACATAAAACAATCGTTTTTATTATAATAAAAATTATTACTATACACTTGGTTAGAAAATGCAGTAAGGTGATGCTTATCGTAAAATAAAAACACGTATACACAATAATAATAAACAATAAAAGTAATATTTTATTTATGTGAATTTCATTCATATTTACTTGTTTGTATTGCATAAAGTCGTGTATTATCTGAGAAAATAGCACGTCATTCATTTATTCATAAAATAGAGAATAGTGTTGGAATTCTTTAGGACAACATTGTCCGGTAGATGAAATTTAAACTGTAAAAAAATTTCAAAAATTGCTTAATTGCATTTGTCTTTATGTGATGCTCACTAGCTAAAAAGTAGTAGTAAAAAAAACCAATTAAATTAAGAATAATTTCCTCCATCTCTTAGTTTCCTTGATTTTAGGTCTCTCACATTATTTCAAGTATGAATTTTATATCACGAAGAGACTTTGATATATATCTTTAATCGCTCCAGTTTTTTCATTACTAAATGGATTCATAAGTGCACCATATCTTATATTGTCTATACATTTATTATTAGACGTATTTATTTTATAAATATAAATAATTCATGAGTGCATCATATTATACACATTATAGAATATTTATGAATTTCAGTAGCAATTGTATAATGTTGACACTTTAATTTCTTTTTTTTTCTTTTATATTAAAACTATCTACAATAATAATTCGCAATAATTTCTTCTTTCCTATCAAGCAATTGTATGTATGTATAAGTGTGTTGTGTCTGAAACCAGATGACAAATATTAATTTGTCATATTAAAAAATTTAAAAGACATTAGATTTACAATTATTATGCAATGCACATTATTTATATTGGTCGTAGATTATTTTTTATGTCTGAATAGAAGAGTTTAAATTTGAATTTATTAATATATGAAGACAAGTTGAGAAGAATTGACATTAACTGGGTAATTTTTTTTTCAATTCTTCTTTGAATTTTAAATATTCAGAATAAAAAACTCTTTTTTGCATTCAATTCTGAAATGAGGCAATTTTACGATGAAAAACGAGCTCATGATGGTCAAATATACAATTTCATAAAATATTCTTAATTGATTTTTGACGGGAAAGCAAAGAAAATTAATTTATTTAATTTATTCACCTTTATTATTATAAAATCTTTGTTCTGGTACATTACTAATCCAGCAAATGGAAAAAATTGTAATAACATGAATTAAACTGTACTTTTTGCGAGTTTGCATAATAAACGTACAAGTCTATGGCATGAATGTTGAATACAAAATAAAAATAATGTCATGCCACCAACAATCCATGGGAATTTAATTTAATTTTAATGAAGTTTTATATGAATGTAAATTGTTTGCTTGAAAATTAGACTCGGTAATTTTGTATAATTACTTTTGGAATGGATATGTGCGTTTTCACGACTTAAACGGTGACTCGAGGGCGGAATCTATGGTCATGATTCTTTTTTTAAACTGTATTTGCAATTTACCCTCACAAAAAAAACATTTAATGAATATTAAAGCTCATTTCAATTTATTGAACATATATTTTTATTTTAAGTAACCAAAAACTTTCTGATCAAAATTGATAAAATAAGGTAATAAAACGCCTCTGTACGACCACTTAATATATTCATGTTATAAGATACCGATCCCTTTGAAATCCCAACAGAATTCACCTACCCTTATATTCAAAATTAATTTTGTAGAACTTTCATATTAAATTGTTACATAAACATGCGTTTTAAATCTTTTAAAACATGCTTTTCTATATATTTTTTTTTTTGTTATTTTTGTTCAAACCTTACATAAATTGAATATTTTAGATTTAATTTCTACAAAATCTATGCTCAAGTAAAAGTTTTCTTTATTTTATGTTAATAATAGAACAATTTAAACTAACTCATTGTATTGCTCAGTCTGGGAAGTTAAATAAAATAGAAATGGGTTTATCTTAAATTTCAATTTAATTTTTTTGCCTGAAAAAACTGTTGTGATGTTTCGAATGAGCAACAGAAGATAAACTTGGAGTTATTTTAAACAGATAACAATCAAAATTTTGTATTCTCATGTATAAATTTTGTTGTTTTTTAAAGGTAATTTTATTATGTAGAAAGATTAAATTTGGCAACAACTCTTTCAGATAAGAATCTTTGATTTAACAACAATGTTCTGAAAAAATTTTTAAAAGGAAGAGACGTTGCAAGAATTATTTTTTTTTTAAGTGGGCTTAGTATCTAAAAGAAAGATTAAATTATGAATTTTCTTCCGGTTCAAATTCACAATACGCCAAATAATTTTGCTCTAGAAAATTTAATATCTCAAAATGCAAACTACATGGATATCACTTAGCTCATTTGGTCGTGAATTGATGATAAAGAAGAAAATTTTTGAAATTTATAAAGTGGAAAAATCTGAACAAAACTTTGACCAAGAGCTGGATTCATTTCAATCTGTTTTTTTAATCTGGTCTTAAGAGGTATTTCACTTACTATAAAAGAAAAAAAAACTTGAAAATTCAATTTTTCAATAAAACAACCAAGTGTTAGAATTCGTAAAAACGTAACATGAAAATTAATTAATGAATTTCTGTTGCTTCGCCCTTAACTTAATATTTAATATTTGCATTTCTTATTTTATGGGCGTATCATAATCGATAGTTAAAATAAATGGAACATAACAAAAAGTATTGAGCCAAAAACGCGATGTTTAATGCATTCATAATCCGACTAGACGTGTGTATCGTATTAAGATTTATTACCAAAAACATTTTCAAATCAAAAGACCTTGATCGATATTAGATGTGTCGTCTTCATCACAATTATTATTATTATTATTTGAATAAAAAATTTATCTGCATATTATTTTATTATTAATATTGATTCACCTATTTTTCATTTCATTTATATATAAATATAGATTTTGAATTGAAAGAATCCACAAATGTAGTACTTGTGCCAAAATATGACAATTTTATATAAATGAACATATTCGATATGATTTGTATTATTAGTATTATTTGTTATGTTATTTTAGAGTGGCAATTAGATGACAATTTCAATACATTTCTTGCAATTATTTCCCTGTTGAATTTGATCATCAGAGTGTCTGTGTGTATGTGTTTTTAATTCTACCATTCTATGACACAAAAATATATATACATAGATTTATTATTATAAGTCATAAATTATTTCATACTTCATCGCATATAGAAGAAAACATCTGAGAAATTTATAATTGCAATAAAATTATTATTTAAAATGAAATGCCCTCATCTAACACATCACAAATAGTCAGAGTTTGAGCATTAGATTATTAGTTATGCACTTATTTATGTATGTATTCTAAATATTGTGCAAATATATAATACTTCAGTTTATAAAAAACGGTTGGGAATTTATATCACGGAAGGTGAGAACTGTAGAAAATATTTCAATGATCAATGTGCAAAAAGTTAAATGCTTTGTCACATCAACACTCATTTATGGTATTGAAAGAATTCATAATTGATTTTTTTTTCTGAATGTTATCATGTAAAACAGTATACAAAGTAATTTTCACGTTGAACTTTGTCTTGTACTTGAAACTTTTCCCCTTGATTTAACAGCATTTTCTGAACACATATCTACATTTTATTCAGCCTCAAGCTTTTATCACATTTCATATTATATGAAGTGTGAA
This sequence comes from Culicoides sonorensis, assembly GCA_900002565.1. Classification (NCBI taxonomy): domain Eukaryota; kingdom Metazoa; phylum Arthropoda; class Insecta; order Diptera; family Ceratopogonidae; genus Culicoides; species Culicoides sonorensis. The sequence goes on along the minus strand of LN483353.1, from coordinate 455,914 downwards.
AACGGGCGCGATACTTAGAAATAGAAGAAGTTTTGTGAAAGAAGAAAAATGAGAATGATAAAAAGATAGTGAAACTATTTGGTCGAGTGCACCTCCAGAGACTAAGTTCAATATTTTTGCTAATTTTGGATATCTCTTTCTTTGCAATCTAGCATGGCTCAAAAATTGTAAAGAACAAACTCCAATGAGACACCTAGGCACGAATTTTAGCTTAAATCAAAAATATATGATAAAAAAAATTCGATGATTGAATATCATCTGCAACAATTTTCTCTATAAATTCTGTCTAATAATATTATAAATGAAGTCATTCAATACAAATGCAAACATTTAATTATCATAAGTGAATAAATGTAACAACACACACTAACACAAAAAGTTTTAGATTCTATAAAAGTGTAACAATAAGTTGTAAAATAAACTACATTTTAATCATTTTTTTCTACCTTACTTTACGACTTCACGACTTGGCATATATAAAAAAAATATAAAAATATAAAAATTCCCATCAGATGTACGTTTTTATTTTCTTTTAAAATGTGCAAATGTAATGAATATGTTTGAGATAAGAAAAAAAAAATTTATTGTATATGAAAAGCAAGTGTATCAAAAAGGCATAAAATCATAGGTTTAATTTCGTTTCGTTTCATTTTATTATGTACTTTTTTTACTTTGTTACGTTAGTTTTTTTATACAAAATAAAACGAACTATAATCTGAATCTCAGAAAATTGTACTTTTTTTATAAATTTTCTTCCTCTTTGTAAGTTTTCGTTTTATAAAATAATGTGCATTAAAGAATAAATAGGTAAAAAGATGTTTTATATTTTTTTATTTCAGAAAAATGAAATCTTGAAATAAACTACATTTCATTAAATAATTTTCCTCATTTTGTATTGAATTTTTGTCGGTCTCAATCAATGGAATCAGGTTTTTTGGCGCCTGTTGCTATTCTATTTCATGTAAACCACAAAAGTTCATAAAAATATTAAAGTAAATAAAAAAAGGATAAATATGCGCATGTTTTTTGATACATAAAGGAAAAAAAAATTTGAACAAAAGTTAATTGCTAAAACTCCCTCAAAAGTTATAAAAATACGCATATATTTATTATATTCATTGATTAAGTCTCATATGTATTACTTTTTGATTATTCAGGCTACTTTTTGACTTCACATGAGAGAATAAACAATGTTTTTTATGTTCAAAATACAATTCGTAAGAGTAAGATACCATGTAAAATACAATTTAATGTTACCTTAATAATGTAAGACTGCTGAAGGCGTTTTTATTCTTCTTGTATCTAAATATCTTATTATTATTACATCGCTACTTTATTTTATTTAAATCATATTGTTATCAAACACAAGAATTATGTGCATGAATATGGATGACTGAATATTTTTGCCCTCAACTGATTTGCATCCAAATATAATTTCATTTCTTATTTGTATGAATGTTCAAATTAAGAAAATAGTGAAAATATTTCAATTTAAGGTTAAAAATCATAATAAATTTCATCAAAATTAACTAAAGTTTTAAAAAATTCACCAAAGAATTTACTTATTTAAATATAATTATATATTTATTATAATAAAAATTTTGACTTCGATATTGCTATTTTAATTGCTAATTGAATAAAACCAAAGAAAAAAGTAGTCTTTGAAATTGAATAATTTTACATTTATTTGAAGAAAAAAATTCTCAACAAAAAATTACCAAAAAAAGGAAACCATACAAACACCCACATATGAAAACATGTCTGAATGCATACATAACGTAATTCGTTCAAATACAAGATTGCAATGTTTTGAAAAGTTGGTAACCAAGGTTTCGACCGTATGTTACAGTTTGTGTTAAAGTTCTATTATAATAACATTTTATGTCACTAATAACAACCAATAAACCAAAAAAAAACAATATAAAAAAGTTTTATACATATTGTAACCTCCTGTTGGTTTTAACAAAATAATTTTAATTTTCTATTGTGCCATATGCTTTTAATAATAATTCATAGAAAAATTTCTATAATTAAAAGGTATTTTATTAGTAGATTTTTGTCATAAATAATTTGTTGCTTTATCAAAGCTAACTCTAAGAATAAATGAGTGAAAAGTTTTTAAATGATTTATTCCATATTTTATTCATAAATGTCCGATAAAGCATTTTATAGCGATTAAATTTAAGAATGAGAGAAAATGTGGAGCACTAAGAAGGTTTTTCACAAAAGAAATTAAAGTTCATAAGAGTGTAAATGAGTTTGAATATTTGTAATATAATTAACATTGTAATTTGTTTTTTAATTTTTATAAAGTTAATGTTTTATTTATCTAAGAATTCATGTTAAGTACATTCAAGCATAGAAAAAAACGGTTTATAAAACCTCAACTATTAATGTTTTCTTGAATAAAAAATAAATAAATAGTCAAAATTTGAACAGTTGTTTTTATTTTTTTTTTATTTCAACCTTCAACCACATATCAACAAATATTTTTATTTGGTTAATAAAGTTTAACTGTTGTGGTTATTTACTTAAATTATTTCTAAAACATTTTTTAAGCAACGTAAAAAAAATTAACTGTAAGCTGATAATTAGGGCTTTTTTATAAACAATTACTAAAATTAAAGCAAGTTACCGAGTTATGAGTTTTTTTATCCAATCCCTTATCGTAGCTTCAATGAATAATTCTTAAGTTATGGATCGACCAAAGAGTTTTCCCTCAACTTAGAGTTTTCGAAAATAAAGTAGAACCTGATTTTTTTGAAATTTCAATTTAAAGGGGAAAAAACCTTAAACCAATATGCACAGAACTTTAAGAATTAATTCACATTTACGACGCTAATTTTATATTTTTCAACCATAAATATTAATTGACGGCACAATTCAGTTGAACTCTTTTATTCTATTAAAACATTAATAAAAATGTTATGGCGACGAGACTTCGACATTGTTATCCAACTTTTCCCATAATGATAACATTCACATAAATTAAGGCAAAAAAAATAACTCTTTAAAACATAAAACAAAAGCATTAAACGATGGTCATTATTTCATGAAAATAAATGGATAAATAGAGTCAAGTTACCATTCATTTTCTATCCACAAAATAACCAAAACATCATCACAATAGTATATTAAATGTAACGCCGTACAGCTTTAAATTAAAAAGAAAGTATACTCTAAAATAGTAATTTTTTATCTTTTTTTTCCTCATTTTTAACTGTTGTTTTATTTTTATTTTCATTTGATGATGAGCCATAAGCATTAAACATTATATTTTATCATCAAAAAATTATTCTCAACTGTTTATAAATGTTGTTTTTATTTGATTTTTTGTTTGTTTCAAGTTAATATTAAATGAAGAAATGAGCAAAAAAAGGTATGATATTGTACCTCAACTCAACTCGGAATTCTACTTACAGTAAACGCAGCAAATAATCATAAAAACTAAAGAATTATCATTGTAATACAGAATAATTTTTGTTGTTATTAAATATTTAACTGAAAATGTGAAAAAAAAAATATTTTTTAATATAAACAAAATTTTAGTACAAAAAACAGTTAACCGCATTATTTTCAACAACAATGATTTAGGGAAAGTACACTAACTCTTCATCTGTATTTAAAATTTAAAAAAAAAATACACCGCAAAAAGTCTGTTTTTTTATTATTATTTAAATACAGTTTGAAAGAGTGAAAAATATTCGCTTTACTCATGCTTTATTTTTTGTAAGTTAATTTTAATGTTAAACTTTTTTTTTTATACGCTTACTAACGATTGTTTTTGTTTCTATTTTTTGATTTTTTTTTCACCTTAATATTTTAATATTCTTTTTTCAGGTTCAGTTGGTTAATCTTCCAAATTTAACTCAATTTAAAATTAAATCTATTATATATATTTTTTATTTTTTTTTAACTCACTCAGTTCTAAGCCTAAAAACTAGCGTAAATGATTTTGATCACGTTACAAAACAGAAACAAAACATTCTTTTCTGCATCCTTATTTGTGTTATTATTTCTCCGCAATTACGGTGCAAAAAAAAATAAAATTAAATTGTATTTAAGAAAAAAATTATAAAAACTGGCATACAATGTTCTTTATTTAATATCCTCATTTTGTTTTAAATATATAACCAAACATCAAGAGACAAAAAAATGAAAATTCATCAAAAAAACGTGACAAAAATTTTGAGGATTTAACTGCATTAAATTAAATGTTGTTTTTGATATGTAAGTTAGAAAAATGCACTTTTATCGTCAGTTCGTTCAATTTTATGAAAATTGAGGAGATGCTGGATAATTGAAGAGTGGTTTTAAATAAAATATCATCGAAAAAGACTAGAATTAGAACAAATTAATCCAAAAAAGAAAAAAAAATAGAGAAAAAACGTTTTTTGAAAAATAATGTATTTTGAGCAGAGCAAAGGCATAATTTAGTTATTTGGTTGAGGTTGATCAATTTAGTCTATTTGTAGTTTAAACAGAATTTTCTCTTAATTATAATCATGGTTTTTGTCTGTACAAAGTACAATATGAGAGAATAAACATCGAGACATGATTAAATCGATATCAATCAAAAAAAGGTAGACTTAAAAATTGAAAGCACATAATCCAGCAGCATTCTGATACCTGTCTATTGTAAGCTACAATAAAATATATACATCGTCCAAATAATGAATGACACCAAAAAAAAAATAAAACAATTTTTTGACCCTATTTCCATATAAACTGTTGTTTGAATTAACATCACATACAAACAATGTATTATAACAATTTTGCGGAGAAAAAAGCTTTATTTTTACTGTGTTTTAGATTGTAAATACAAACAAAATTTCAACAATTTAGCAGCAGTAAAATTTGGGTAGTATGTGCCAACCTTCCAACAAACAATGATAACAAAAATATTCATACACACACATTGGTATAGCATAATAATAATATATCACGTTCATACATTTATTTCCCGCATGTATAACTCTTCAACACGTTTCCCACATATACGTATTTGAACGAATTTGATATTGATTTTCGTTTTGTATATTTAATTTTAAATTGAATCTGAATAAAATATGATTATGTATGCAGTAGTCAGTGTGTACGTGCAGTAAATCCATTATTATTATTTCTTTTTTATATACAAAATGAATGAAAAACACGATATGCCATTTACAGTATTATTTTAATAAAATTTTATACCTTTTTACCTTTGTTTTTTTCCTAGCCATTTTTATTTCAGGACTATTTTGAAAGCAATTTCTACATCGAATCACATTGTATATGTGTCAAATAATTTTACATAATTATTTTACTCAATTTCCCTTCAAAAATTTCCATTACAATGTATGATATTGTGAAATGAATACGAATTTAATATAAATTTATAATGAAGGTACAATAACAACAAAATAAAGGCTTGACATTAGTCCGGGGTAACGATACAATTAATTTTGTATCTATAAAGTGGTAGAATGAGAGTATCTGTTACTGACTACACACTAACCAAAGTTATCTATTTTATGTGTGTGTGTGTGTGTCTTTCACAGTTACCAACATATGTGTGTAAAAAGTAATAATGATAATACACATATGGGTGTGTTGGACCTTTCATACTTTTTTAACATCCTTAATGTGCATGCATTGATACTTTGAGTTGGAATTTAGAGTTAAATTTCCCAATTAATTATGTGCTGTGTGGTTCAATATCAGTGAATTATATTACTTTCAAAAAGATGATCATGTGTATTTGTTAATTTTGTTACAATAGAATTTTGTAAAATCATTTTGTATATTTTAATGAGTGGATCAATTTTTGGCTCTATTTTAAATTAATTTTTTTTTATTGAACATTCTTTTCCAAAAAAGAAGAAACTGTGGAACCAGAATGAGCAAACAAATTTATGATTTTTAAAAGAGTTGTTAGAACAATTTGAATACAAAGTTCATTAAAAATGTGTATCTATAATAAACGAAATTTTACATGTAATGTCATTTTGTTATGTTAATATTTAAAATTCATTAAACTCCTTTTGTTTTATACATTAAGAAAAAAATAAGTTTTTGGAACGATGAATGACATCTTTGTTTAAGTCTCAAAAAAGAACAATTTTGCTGAAGAAAGTTATTTTTTATTTGAACAATTTCAAGTGCGAAAAAATTGAGTTTTTTCCAAATTTTTCAAACAGCAAACTAGTTTTAAACCGTTATTTTGTCATGAATTTGAGTTGAAATTCTTTTTGAAAATTATATTCTTACAATGGTATATTTTTTTGATAGGGTATTTGATACCTCAAGGTGATAACTTTCGAATGATGACTCCAGAAGTAGTTTTGAAAAAAGTCAACATTGCACTGCATAAAATTATTGTAAACTGATTTTATATTCAATAACACTGCTATTAAAGGGATTTGATTGTTATAAGTGTTTAAAATCAATCATTCCATACAATTTTTTTCACGTTTAATGTCTAAATGTCATGGAAACACTTAAAATACCTCAACGTGTTTAAATAAACAAACCGTTTTTTTTTTCAACAACAATTTCAGCAAATGAATAAAACAAAACAATACTTTAAAGAAATCTAGATCAAAATAACACTTGAATAGACAAAATAATTTTAGAAACTTTAACCATAAAAACAAAACAAAACCAAACATTATATGCAATTTTTAGTACCGTATTCTGTGTAATAGAGACAGCAAAAAACAAAAACGTACTTGAAAATTATTTTAAATTATATACTAACATTTTAATATTAACAAATGACATTCGCTAAGGTAAAAAATATATATAAAACTAAAAAGGCTGTGTCTTTTATGCGTTTCATAATATTATTTATAGTGAAATACTCATTGAAGCATATTTATAAAAATGTAAATGTTGGGGAAAATCAACGCAAAAGTTGAAAATGCATGCAATTGTGCATTGTTCTGATTTTTGATGCTTTATTATTTGATATGCTTTAAAAATTGTTAATGGATACAAAAAGGTTATTGTTCTTTTTATGAAATTATTTTGAGTACAAAGAAATTGTGAGAAATATCACCATTGATTTTCTCAAGTCACATTTGTTAAATTGAGGAAAAAAAATAGATCAATCAACGTTTTGTTTACTTGAATATTTAGACATCATTTGTCTAACGAGGATGTAACTTTTATAACAACATAAATTTACTCTATTTTTTCCGTTTTTTATATTTTCTTTGTGTTGTTTTTCACTTTTTACAAGAATCAAAATAAAGCTAATTGTTTGTAAACGTTACGTTTCTCTCGTGTTTCACTCAACATCAAACATAAATAAGAGGCTATAGACACAGTGGAAAGATAACTTATGCAAATTAAACTTTCAAACATAAATACTGAGTTGTTTGTCAAGGAAATAACTGAAATCTCAGAAAATTTACTAACAAAAAACTCTTAGAGAACAGACAGACAAAAGGAAAACTCAAATATAAACTATGCTCTCTATGTCTATTTGCATTATTATTATCATCTTCTTTTCTTACACACATAACGTTGTAAGTTATTTGTTAGATCAACACTTTTTAACATTTCTGATTTATGAAATGAGAAATAGCTTTTATGTTAACAATTCTATTTCTTTTTTTCAGTTACAACAATGGTCTTTCTTTTTCTTACAAGTAATTTTTTTCTTTGGTTATGATTGAATACTCTTAAAAATTAAATATATATCCATGAAAAGTTTAATGAAGTGCATTTTTTTCAGGAACAAATATTTAGTTGACAATTTTAAAGTAAAAAAATCGCTTAACCATCCTGCAAGGGATTGATGGTATCAGGGCAAGGATTGAAGTCTCTCATTATCTTAAAATAAGTACCGAAGCATGCTCTGAGGAAAAATGAGCGAGAAATTAACTAAATCTAATTTTTGACTCATGTACTTTAAATGCAAAAGCGAACTTTATTTTGAAATCTTTATAAAAAATTATAACTAACGGCAAAATATCTTTTCTTCTAACATACACACTCATCTTGTTAGCTACTGTTTGATTCTTTACGTTTGTTATGACTTGTTAGTATTTTTTTGGTGTTTACTCTGAGTAAGAAAAAACAGTCATGTTTTGAATAAAAATATGAAACTGGAAATATTCAGAAATTGCAGTATATGTTTATTATTATGTAAAATTTCATGTTTAAATGATTTACAGTAAACATATGAAACAAACTTTTTTGAAGTTTAATTTCAATGTTTCGATGATAAAAAAACTCTTCAAAAATGTAGTTATTATGTTTAAGTATAACAGTTCAATTTACTAATACTTACTTTTAAAAATTTCTTTCCGATTTAAGTGTTTTTTATTGTTAGTATTGAATAATTTTTCACGATTTCTGTTCTTTATCTCTGATTTTATGCTCTACTTATATGTAATTTTAGAAAATTATTTCTATTTTATTTTATTCATTAATTTATCTTATAATTTTTTTTATACTTAATTGGACAATTACCAATATAATTCACTTAATTTCATATATTTTTAAAAGTTTATTTATAATAAGTTTTTTTTATCTAAAGTTATTAGATTTTATTTTAAACACAATATATTTTTATGATTATTAAAAAAGGTTCAAGTCATTTCGATCACTAGTTTTCATTGAATAACATCTCGTACATTTATTGGACACAATTTCTAATTTAAAAAAAAAAAAAACCACATTTAGAATTAGATTAAATCCTAAAAAAAATATAAAAGCACAATAATAATAAAGAAAGGCAATTTATGTGCCTTCGAGTTTTTTTTTGTTCGATTTATATTTTTCGTCCAATAAATTAAATTAAAAAAAAAAAAAAATATTGCGTTTTACATGAACATTCACATAAATTGACGTTTTAATGTAATATTGGTTCACTTAATTATTATTATTTTTTTCCCTTCTATTTTATTTTGTTTTAACTTTTTGTATTTTGTTATTTTATATTATAATGGTTAAGTAATTTTTTCATGTACATAAAAATTCTATATATTTAAAAGTCATTTAACTATGTGTTTTTAACACATTCTTTGTTCACACATCGATAAATGACTTGTGTGATCCTGAACTTCAATTTTTTTTAAATTTCATTAATTTAATTGTTAATGTGTCAATTCTTTAAAATTAAATTTCAGAATTCAAAGCAAAAAAAATGAAGAAACATTTATTAAGTAGCATAAAACGCATGTGAGTGTGTAGGTGTTAATTTAAGCTTATGAGTATGATTATTTTAATAAAGGTTTCTTTAACATGTTTAAAATTAAAGTCGTACTTAGACTTAAATATGTGTTTTTTTTTCGAATTAATGTTTGACTTGAAACACATGCCAAGGAATTTTCATTTAAAATACAGATATAAAAAAAAAAATGTTAAAACAAAAAAAAACTTTTCAAAGAAGAATATTTATCCTCAAAACATTTTTAAGATGTTTCAATCAAAAAAATTTAATTAATTATCCCGTTTTATAATTCAAATGAAAATAATTTATAAATGTAATTTTTGATTCATCAATGTTTCAAATTACTTAATTTATTTTAATAACAATAATTATTTGATACACTTTTTACAAGAAACACAATCATGTATTGTGTTATTCAAGTATGAAAGTCTCTATTTAACCTTTTGATCTAAGAAATAACTTGTACGATGTACAAAAAAAATGTATTCTGTGTATAAAATCGAAATATTACATGAAAATTATTCTTGTTTCTTTTGCTCGATTCAATTAGGTTCGTAATTGTGTTAAAAGTATGTATAAAAATTAAAATAAAATAAAATAATAATAACATGAATGAATTTTATATCGTATTTATATCGTCACTTACATTCAAATTTTTCTTTGAATTATATTTATATCTATCTGTTTTTCTATTAATTTTATAATATTTTATTAAATAACGTATAAAGTTAATTAATCAGTTTCTTTTAAAGTTGGAGAAATTTTTACACTTATTATAATTAATTTCCCAAAATATTAAATTTTAATTTTATTTTTACATGCCTTTTGTGATGTTAATGTCTTATGTTAATTTTAATTTTATATTGAATTTTAATATTCTTTATAGAAGTTTTTTGAAGTTTTGTATTTTTATATTGCATACATTAAAATAATTGAATATTTTAATAATCACTAATTAATTATTTTTTTTGATTAATTTTTTTTTTAAATTAATTTATTTTAGAAACTTCTATTCAATTTCATTTATTATTTATACTGCAGTAATATGAATTGGTTTTGGTATATTTTTTTTATTATTATTACAATATTATATTTATTTACGAGTAATTTTTCCGAGTGCTGACGGTAAACTAAATTTCTTTACGACTAACAACCAACCTTTAGCAGTCTAAAAACTTAGTGAGTGTGTGTGTGTGTTCCGTATATCCGCCGACCGAAACAATACACCGTATCGTGCATTTTATTATTACACATTTATATGTTACGTTGAATTAAACGCGTTTCTATGAATGAATGAATAATATACATAAAATTGTGAATAACAAAAAAAAAACTCGTTCAACAACAAAACATATGACTCTACGAATATCCATAGATATGTGTATTGCCCACCTGTATAAATTTTATATAATACAATAACAATAATAATATAAGTTCCATGTACTTTTTTTTGTTTTATTAAATAATAATAATAATAAAGATGAAATAGAGAGAGATAAATATATTATTAAATAAGATACATGCGCAAAACGAAACCGGTGGTCGTTTTCAGGAGTTCCCAATATTTTTCGTCATGTTGATATCAAATATATATTTTTTTATTACATTTACACATGATATCCTCTATTTACAGCATGTCGTTTTAGTGATGGTTTGTTGGTTACTATTAAAACCGATGTTTATTACAACATAATAAAATAACAAAGGTGGAACTCACTTACATGAGTGAGAGAAACAAAAATATAAATGTATTTCAGTATATTGTACTTCAAATTCAATTGAGATAAATGTTTGAACCTAAAATGAGTTCCTTTACTATGAAAAAATAAATTTTTGTAAAAGCCTTTTAGACACTGTAAATTTTTACAGTACTCTGGAATTTAAGGTTAACTTACAAATAATATAAAAAAGGTTTGTCATAGTTTGAAATTTCTAGTACAAATAAATTTGAATCTAATCCGAATAAGGAATCCTAAACCCTATTTATTGTTAAAAGTGTAAACCTGCATGAACTCTTTTCTAGTAGTAAATGGCACCAAGTCATGAAACTGAAAAGTGACAAACCATGTTGATTTTAGAGTTTTACTTGAAATTACCAACTCTGTAAATTTTGAGGGACTGATTCATCATCTATCCTGAATTTCAATCTTCAAAATACTTTTTTTTTATTTAGACACGTGAAATTTTACACACATGAATGAAACTTTTCCTCACAGGCTTTCCACTGACCCAGTGATTTTTTTCACTTGTGGCTTATGTAATTTTCGTTATAACTCAAAATGAGTAAGAGCATGTTGATCATATTTGTCATTTATATGAAAAGTTTTAAAATTCATATCTTAGCTTTTCAATGTGATATTGAAAAACTGTTAACGCCAAATTTTTTATTTGTTGTACGTTGTAATGTTGGGGTTGCGAATCTCTAAATGGACTAAAATTAAAATACACAGCAGTGAACACCGCTCAGCACACCAGAGTTGTCAATTATATCCTTATTTTGATTTTACAGGTAAGCAAAGTTAAGATTTGTCAAACCACCACTACAAACTCAATTCGAACTGATAATTGATACCATTAAAGATTTCAAAGCTGACTATGGGGCTTTTAGCTTTCAAAAATATTTTGACAAGTGTTCAATTATACAAGTATCAAAGTATTTTCTATAACAATAAAGTACCTTTGTCTTTCTGTACATCGTGCACTTGTATTTCTACATGGATTGGCGCCTATTTGTCGGGGACAACACACCACAAACATACATGTATATTACATTAAAATACGTAACAAAACCATTATTATGTTTTCTTGAAACGGGTATATTGTTGTATTAAAATATACATTTATGCAATAAGTAGAATACCACTAGACTCTTATTTTATATACGATCGTAATAATATAACAATAAAATGCATGATGAAAGGAAGAAAAGGATATAAAGGAAGTATGTTACATAGATCTGTTTGAATTACACCATTGTGCAAAGAAAATATCAAATTGAATGATATGGCATTCAAATTAATTTGTAAATGCGGCTAAGTTGGGGTGACAAATTTTAAAGGATTTAAAAATCATTCTTTTTCAAGTATTTGACATTGTTTTACATGTTTCAGAAATCTTTTTATTCAAAGTTATTTGAGTAGATTTCAATTTGGTATTTCAAGTTGTTTACTGGTTTTATTTTTATTGTATATTTCAATTATTATACCTTGGCGACATCAATGTCAAAACAAGGGGAAGTTATACTAAAATTATAGAATTTAGTGTGATGTGATGTGAAATGGAAAAATATTTATGATTGATGGTTAAATATGAAAAATAAAATTCAAATAGCATTGCTGAAAATCGATCTTTTCTCGTTTTTCTACTTTCAATTTTTCTTCAATAAAAACCGAATATGAATGAAAAAAAAACAACAAACAAAGACAAAAGATTTTTTTCCATTTTATTATTTATGCTGGCTTTAGGCTACTTATTTATTATTTAAAAGACATTACACAATATTCTGAAATGACAAAATCTTGTCTATGAATATTCTTTTATGATGAATTACCTTTCACGGGTCAAATAAACAGTATTTTATTAAAGTCAATAATAAATTCAATGAATGCTTATTTTTTCCCTTTTAAAAAATTTTCTTTCTCAAATGCCATGCTATATTTTGTTGTTATCAATGTAAATATTATGTCTTTTATAAAGACAGGCTTTTTTATACAACCGTAAGACAGATGCCGTAGGGAAATAAACGTCAATATGTCTGAGCTGATAAAAAAGACGTACTTAACTTAGACAATTTTGCATGAATTTCAGCTAAAATATGTTTTGAAAACTTAAAAAAAAAATACAACAAAATATAATTTTTGCTGAGTTTTTTTATAACTATACAATCTTATAAAAGATAACGTGAATGCATTTTTCGTTCAGTAATAAGTTTCTATAAAACAGCTAAATATCACATTTGAGCATTCATTTATTATAACTGTTTTTGCTTATGTAATATCTTGGCCTTGTATTATTCAATAAGAACTTCTTTGTTGTTATATCAGTGTATTGTTTTTATCTTATATAAAAATATTTTCAGAACACAAATCGTGAAGGCGTATATATACGTGTAGGGTACATGCGATGATGATGAATCACTTTTTAAAAAACAATTACTAATTAATACTCTACAATGTAGATTTTACAGTCTTGTTAACAACTTGTATACAAAGATGTTTTTCTATGTCATGTCATGTTTAATATCTCGTCGTAGAAAAATTACTAGATAATTACAGAGTATATGATTTTTTTTTTATTTGAGATGTAAGTTTAATTAAATTTTCATCATGATTTGAAACATTAAATTTTATTTTATCTAGTTTTTTTTAAAGACTGAATGAAAATGTGTAAAATGTTTTGTAAATCAAGAACAAAGCAGCATTAGTGTGCCATGTGTCGAAGCACACCCCCGAAATTTTTATTTCATTTTAAAAGCCTGATTTCATTTATATTTTAAACCAATAATAATTTCAGGAATGTGGGTTAACCCATATTTTAAGTTATAAAGACGACTTTACTTGGCTCTTGAAGCAAGTATGCTGGTAAAAAAAACACAATCGAGTTGATTTTTTCTTAGAATTTATCTGATTTTAGCTCACAAGACGTGAAAATAATGCCAAAACCACTAATAACAATTTTTTAAGTAAAGAAAAAATTCCTAGAAGAAAGAAAATTTCCTCGTCTTTTGAATCAGTATATCAAAGCTACTCCCACGTAAATTACTTACAATTTATAAACCACCCGAGTCATTTTTCTTATCTTTGTCGCTTTATCATAAAAAAAAAAGTTACATACAGATTTATAAACGTCCATTTATTGTATCACAGCTTCTGTGAAAAACAATTGAAAGTTAAGTGAGCATTTATTTTATTTTATTTCTTTTTTTTGCTCTTTAAGAAAAAAACAAGTGGTAGTGTTCGTTTTTTATCATCATCAGTAAAACATATTTCACATATAAGTTGACGCGATTTTACTGACACAACACACACACATTTACTTTCATAAAACAGACAAAATGTCTGGTAAATTACCTTTGTGCTTTGGTTTGTTGCTTAGCTCACATGCAACTACATAGTGTATGTTAACGTTTAAACTAAGCACGAAGCCATAAAATTACATGATAAAATTCTTTATTTTTTATTTGAATTTCTTGACTATGAAATCTTGAAAAATACAGAAATGAGGAATCTTTTGTATAGAAATTTGTATAAAATAAAATATACTGAGTTAAAAATACGCGATATAATAAAAAAATACATACATATCCTTACATGTAATTTTTATGTAAGGACATCGTTACACTTAACTTCCGACAGTTTGCATTATTATATTGTTGTTTTGTTATTCTCTATACACATTTAAGTAAATTTTTTTATTCATTTTACTTATATTATGTCGCCTTTGACTCATTTAAACATATGTCATATCCTTTACCACATACTCCTACACACACACATACACTTAAACATATTATACACCTGCATGTGTTTTTTTTTTCATTCTTTAAAAGCAAATGCTAAAGTTTAAACAAAATATTCTTTTAAAAATTGAAATAGGGGATGCAAATCCAAAGACACTTAAATTCATACAAATATACATTTTTTTTTTTCCTCTTTGCAAATATACATACCACTTATGTATACTTTGAAAATATGTAACGGAAGAAATGAGAAATAAACAACCTGTTTTTTGTACATAAGGAAGAAGTTCAGTGCTCATATCAAATAGGCTTGGATAAAAATATATTTATAAAAAAATAAACTCACAAGCATCCTTTAAATTGAATAAAATATTAAATGTAAAAAAAAATACTGAAGAACAAGAACAGGTGAATGGTAATCACATAAAAAAAAACAGGAATTGATGCACCTTTTTCCTTTTTAAAAGAAATATGAATAAGAGATGTTGAAAAAGGCACGAGACAAGAATTATTTAATAGCATATGTAAAAATATGTTTTTTGAAAAGATTATTTTATATGAATCAACATAAGGTTTATATTCTTATTAAAATTATAATAGTCATAAAATTTAATGTTTTTAGTTCTCTTCTATAATTTGATTACTTGCACATGGCTTAAAATACAAATATTTCATCGAAAAAAATAGAGATATTTCTATGAACAATTCATAAGAAGAACTATCAATTTTTATGTTAAATTTCGGGCAAATCTATGAAAAGATTCTTGAATTGATGAGAGAAATCTATGCCACTATCGCAGCTTTGGTTAAAATTGTCATATTTAACCCACTTTTTGCGAAATTTGAATTTATGGATAGCTCTTCAAAACTCTTGCAATGTGAATGTTTCTCTTACGACGTTAAACCTTTATTCTTCTACTTTTTGAGCTAACATGATCCATATTTTTAACGCTCATATAAAATAGGTTAATTCTGTACATGATTACAATTAGTTATTACAATAACGAAAACAATAAAATATGTTACATAATTCTCATTTTCATGACTTGGTAAACAATAAATAATTCCTTCAAAATATATGAAAACAATACAAAATTCTCATAGATGTATTAAAATAAATATATGATTATACGGACAGGTTCGTGAGAAAGTCTAAACCATCTGTGTAATCAAAAAGTGTACATAGAAGGAGATAGATATATGATTTGGTATAAGCGCATGACATATTTTTTAAGTGAATATTTTTGATCATAAATAATAAATGTATCGCATGCGCTTTATTTCTGTACGAAGCCGATAGGAATTGTAATAGACGTGTGTTATGTGTCATATTAAAGAAGGTACAAGTTATGTTGTTAACAATGAGATCATAAGGATATTATACACAATTCAGGAATGTAATTGTCTTACATTTATTCAGAAAAAAAACTGACTTAAGTTATAAGTAGGAGGAATGATTTATAAATTTAAAATACTCATATGCTATGAAGAATCAAACATTAGATATTTTTTTTTTGAAACAAAGCAAACATACCGATAAAGTTTTAATTTTATTGTTTGTATTTAAAAACTGTAACAGTTGTAGATTTAAATTGCATGACACAGTTTTTTTAAACGTCTTTTACACATACAAAGGATCTCAGCTACTCATACAATATGTTCAAATCTTAAAGTTTGTTACTGAACAAGTGTTCTAGTTAACTTTTACAATAAATTGAACATTTTATTATAAAAACTTAAAATGTGCTTCAATGCACCTGCGTTATTTACCTACAAATGCACCTGTATGTTGTTATAAATATTATAATTATGTGTATTAAGTGTAGCAACATTTTCTAGTTGTAAATATCTGTGCATTTGAAGTTCATTTACATAATTGTAGGTTTCAAGTTGATGCGTTTTAATTTATGAAACGAGAATTAAGCGGATATTTTCGTTAATTTGCTGATTAAATAAAAAAAAAGTATTATAATTATTAATATCTTCAATGTAAGATATCATATATTGAGAGCATATACATATACAGTTTTCACATTTTTTCAAAACTGGCAAGTAATTTTCTTTTCCAATTATATTACCTAGCACTGTTGACGTTCAGATCAATTTCTCAGTGCAGTCCTCAGAAAAAATAACTAGCATTAATACTAGTTATTGAAATAAATAGTGAAGTAACTGTCCACTGATGTCCTGAGATTAGAAAGAGTTTTCATTTTATTTAATTTTGTTTAAATACATTTAAATTAAACTATAACCTTCATTTTCAGTTACAATTAAAAATTCAATTTAAATGACATGCGATGAACTAATTTATAAAATAAATAAAAATAAAATAAAAACAATAATAAAGTACATGTAAATAATTAATTAAATTCGGCCCAAATTTGCATTTTATTTGTCATCAAATTATTATTAATATTGCATCAGCAACACAAACAAAAATATAATTTAACTGTAAGCTGCTATATAATTTAAGTAGAAAGCAGTGAAACAAACACATTTAATTACAAAATAATTGTTTTGTTTTCACTTCATTTCATTTATAAAATAATAATAATAATAATGATATTAACACAAACACATTGCAAATGATGATGATGACTTTAATTTCATTTTATACTTGATATACGCATATAAAAACAACATCCCCCAAAAATAAATACCACACTAATTCACAAGTAAATTATAAATGTCACATGCGATTGATTAAATGAAAGTACCATCAATGTACTTTAGCACGTGGTTTATTTATGCTACACAAAATAAAATATTACTGTATTTTCAGTAGATTTGGAGCAAAGCAATACAATATTCAATCAATTTATTCTGTTATGGTTGATTGGTTTCCTTGACACTCAATTGTTTAAATTGTTTTCTTCATTATTTAGAAATATTTTGTTTAAATATACTTTTGCTATAGTTAAGCCTGGAAAGAGGTGAATTATTATTTTTTGGAACTTAATGTTTAAATACTTAATTTAGGTTTTCGTTTTATGTGTTTTGTATTTTTTTTCTTGTGACAAAAGTGTAATTACTGTTACATCTGATACTATTTTTAGATGCTTATTTGAGAAAGATCCTTATTATTTTGGATAAATTTGTCAATTCATTTTTTCATACTTTTCATTTTCCGGATCAATGATAAGAAGAATTCTGTTGTATCTAATAAGTTTAACACTCCAATGCTCATTTTTTCACTAACTCATATAAACGTTAAGAAGCATTGGAACTACCAAGACTTCAGGAATGATTTAAATACATCATTTATAGTTCTTTAATATTTTGAATAAAAACATACAAATAACCACATGAAGAAACTTGATTCATTTGACTAAAATTTCAGAATAAATTTTAATCTTTGAATTTTGAATGAAACAAGTTAAGCTCAAGGATATTTCGTAAATAAGTAAGACTTTTAGACATGTTACAAGAAAAAGAAAAACGTATTCCTTAGATTTTTTTCAAACACATTCGACTTTACACCAAAAATGTTTCAATTCACATTTTTTGAAAATTATAAAAGTCTGATTATTAAGGTTCAAAGAATCGCCTGACAAAATTTTTGGACATTTTCTCAAAGGCAGACATCAAATCATCATATTTTTTAAAAAAAATAATACAATTATTACTAAAAAAGTTATTGTTGTTATAGCATGTCATGCATGTATAACTGTTGTTAAAATATTTTATTTTATATATTTTTTGACTAAATTTTCACGAAAAACACGCATATACTTCTAAAATATGAGAGTTTCATGTTTCCAACTTAAAAAAACGTGTAATAAAACCAAAAAAAAAATTGTTTGAACCGTATTTTTCATGTACCCTATCTTTGTATGCATGTCTATTTTGTTATTGTAAAGCGACAGTATACGCGTTTTATTGTAGACATACCCTCTAGAAACAAAAAAAAAAATATAACTCAAATAAAAATATCGATTTATCAAATAAAACATAGAAAGAAAAAAAGAACGCGAAAAATAGTACAAAAAGAAATACAATATTACCTTTGAATTCGGAACATAACTAAAAGGCTCTGGCAAAAAAATAATAAACTATATAAAAGAGAACAATCAAAAAACCAAAGAAATACAATATAAAAGTAAAAAAAAATATAAATAGTAATAGATTACTTCTAAATGGAGACGAAAAAAAAATAAATAGGATCATAATGTCACCAAGTTTATTAGCCTGATGATGTTTTTATTTGTGTTCTATTTGTAGCTCATTGTCTTTTTAGGGAGACATTATTGAAGTTCAAACAACAATAAAACAAACATTTTATGGCTCAACGCTTCATGAATATTACAAAACACGTCCATTTCCTTTTTTCTTTCGTTTAAATATAGATTCGTATGGTCGTAAATCAAATAAGAGTAAGGTGAATAAAATGTGTCTTTATGATATCTTCACTTAAATTGTGTTTTTTTTTCGTTTTATTCGTTTACTACACATGATTTTAGCTTTAGAGATGATAACTTTCATGATCATTGAAGATAAAAACAAGGTAAAGTCTGAAAATGCAATTTGAATGTGACGAGCAGCAAACGCATATTTAATTCTGACAATTTACGATTTATAATATGAAGTAAAATTAACTATTCGCATAAAAATATTGCACTTCTTTATAAACAGTAAACCACCATCATAATATAATCATGCTAGTTAAAGTCATTTGAAACACATCAAAATGACTTAAGCAAAAATGCGAAAAAGCAGTTTCCAAAATTTGAACAAATGAATTTTAATATTTTTTTATTTAAAGAATATCCTCTTACTTCAGGTGACAGGTGATAAAAGCTAAGGTCCAATGGGATGGAATTGTGAGTGCTATCAGTTCTGATAGTTTAGCCTCCAAATAACTCAGTAAAATTGACATAATTAAAAGTCACCCTAATTTTTAGAAGGTTTCTGTACAAGCATTTAATCGGAGAGACAGTTTTATATGAATTTTTCAATTTTACCTAAAGACATTATCGTGCTATCTTCCAAGTTTTTTGTTTCAATAATTTTATGTGATCGGACACCCTAAATATTTCGATTTATTTTTAAAATTGCTAGAACATTGAGAAAATCACAGGTCCAAAGTCCAACATTTTCCTTTAAAATTCAAAAGTAAAAAATTTAATAAAAAATTTTCCATCTTAATAAACACCTTTCTACATCGTGCACAGTCTCTCAAAAAACTTATCAGATTAATTTTCATTGATCGAAATTATAACTATTTCAATATTTACACAGTAAAATACGTAAAACTTCTTATATTTGTTAAGTTTTCTATTGTTTTCCTTTTTTACTTATTTACTAATTATCTATAAATAAAGCTCGAATTTGTCCAAACTGTTTTCATGCAAAGTAAATTTTACTTATTGCGTTATTTTCCTATTCGACATCAAATTGTCTTTCTAGACATCATTTGTATATTTCCACCTACATAAACGTGGAGGTAAATAATTGGAATTTCGTTTATTATAAAAATACTACGTCATCAGAATAAATAAAGAAAAAAAAATAGTACATAATAAATAATTGAAATATGTACTTACCTCGATTACTTGTTCAAAACACGATTAAATGACGTTCGAATTTATTATTATTTAATTAGAAATTACAAATGTACTCAAATTTCAAACAGTTCTTTTCGTGTTCAATTCAATTTTAATTGTTTGTTTTCTTTCAAATTAATATTCAGTGTTCACCGATAGCCGTCAACTAATTTGTTGACCATCAATGTAATTGACTTTCTTTTTATATAAACATTAATTAATGTTTGTTTCACATGCCAATGTGAATTTTGGATTCAATTTAGCAAAATCGTCCTGATTTACTTTTCGCTAATAATATTATCATTAGAATCGTATAAACACGTACAATTTGTATTGGGTTGCACTTATATATTTAATGATATGTATAAGTTGATATGTATTTGTTAGGCGTTTGTACGTGTTATTAAATTCTAAATTAAGAGAGATGTCTCACTTACACAGGACTCTAATAAACGCTATATTTTGAAGAAGTACGATTTTATTTTGCACTGCAGGTTCTCTTGAAAACTTTCACCTTTTCTTTTACTTGCAAAAAAAATAATAATTTTGTTATATACTTAAATATTCAACCCCAATATAGAAATTTCCTTTTCTAAAAATTGGTGATGTTTTGATATGTATATGATAACGATGCTTCGTTTCATGTGTTAATTTTTCCTTAATTTTAATGATATGTATTTGATAATAACAAAGTTAAATAACTTTAGTTATTGACTTCCTTAATTTGTTTTCATTTAAAACAATATTTTCTTAGCTCAATTAAGTTAAAAATTTTATTTTTTTTTATTTTGAAGGGATCCTTTTTGATATGTATGGAAAATTATAATGATCTATTATAATGTAGAATGTAACTACAATTATATAGTGGTGAATTTATATGCGCATGTGCCCTAATTTCCCTTTTTTGAACATGGCAGTACTGGAATTTTGACAGAAATTCAATTGGGGTTGCTCGTCATGAAAGAGAAAATAAGGGAAAAAGTTTTTTATGTCATTCAGTATCAAAAAAAGGGAAATTCTTGTTCTTATCGTTTGTTTCAACGAAAATAGTGAAAATTTGAAATATTAAATAAATATAATGAATTATTTAACCATTATTCTGTTAGTATCACTTAAAATAGATACAATAAATAGATTTAAGAATAAAGAGCTTCAGTCAAAAATTGATATTTTTCAAAATTTAAGTTGATTGTTATTTTATCTCTCAAACCATATGGAACAGGTATGTAAAATAACCGTTTCTTGCGAGGTAAAGTGAGATAATATCATAGATAATGCCTGAGGCGAATTTTGGTTGAGAACTGAGTTGGCGTAGAAAATCATTAAATTTTTATTGTTATTACCAATAAGAGGTGAACGAATAATTAAATTATTTTTGATTTTACGGTTCCTGCTGTTTTGTTAACTTATGTTTCAATATGTCCAAGTCCAGGCTGAAATTCATATATTTTAGAATTTCTTCTTTTTTTTTAATTTTATTAATTTTCCATCTTTAACTTTTTTTTAATATTCATGTTTTGTAGATAGACGAAAGCACTCTTCTAGGATTATCAATATCAAAAAACTTATTGAAACCCACAAGTGACAAACATAATTTTTGGGATGACTCACCAATGAAGACGTTACATCAAAAAATATCATTCATCCTACGAAAGAACAAATATTTCAATTGTAATCTTAATGCACCTTCGTTCAACATTTTAACGAAGCGCCTAATTGAAGATAACAGCGTTTGGTTAAAATCATCAAACATTAATATGCAATTCAACTCTTTATCAGAAACGAATCGTAATTCAATTAAATTATCAACTGAGTCATATTTAAACATCATACATCACGGATCACCGTCTCCCTACGAATCTGATTATTGTATTTCTGAAGTATTTTCACATTATGATTGTAAAATATCAAAAAAATGCTTTGATATAATGAATGAAAGGAAAAAAAGTAAAGGATATAATTTGACACATAAATTGTTGTATTACATTATTGTACGTAATCAAGGATGTTTGAGTGTGTTTCCAAAAACATTTTCATCATTAACGACATTTATTTGTAAAGAAATCCTTCATGAAATAAACGAATATGCCAATTTTCCATTAGATTTGGAACTTAGAGATATTTTTCTTGAACAGACCTTGTTTTGTATGTATTTAGGTTTTACAACATTTTTCAAAATCGAATGGATTAAAGGAATTCTTGAATGGCAAACACCTGAGGGACAATTTATCCATTTAGGCAATAAATTTGAGCCACACATCAATGGATTGGCATCAGCATTTTTAACAGTAATTGTTAAAAGTACAGGAAATCAATAAAACACAATTATTTTAATATTTTCATCATATTTTCACAGTTTTATTGTCGTTTCTCGACATTTAGCATTTAAGTTTGGTAGTCGAGAGGGGATACATAATAATAATTTTTGTTTATTTTTTTTTCTAGTAATAATAATTATAATAATAGTTCTTTTTAATAGTAATAAATAACATAATATTAATTATTTCTTTTGTTTCATTTCACTTTTTTGTCTTTTTTTATTTAATTTTTATTTATTTTTTTTTTGCTTTGAAACATCTTACGTTGATAGCACGTTTGTAAGTTTTATCTTATTTTATTATTTTTCATGTACTTAGTTTTTAATCAGTAATAATTTATAATTATAATAATAATTAGTTTTGATGTTTTTAGCGTTCAATAAGAAATTTTTATAACAACTTTTTATTTTGTTAATTTATTATTTTTTTTCTAGGTTGTGGTTTCTTTATACATTTTTTTTTATATTAATATTTTCTTTTTCATCATCATTTTGTTTATCTAATATCGCATTTTTTATTTTTAAGTGTCAATTATTACAAATTAAACATAAAAAGTTTATTATAAATTATATCAATTTTATTTCTTTTTAATAAAATAAAATTGTTCACATACATTTTTCTTTTAATTTTCATACATTGAACATTTTCTTTTGTTACAATAACTAGGATAAGGTTACAAAAAATTAATTTTTATCATTGTCCTTCTTTATTTATTTTCTTTATAATACTCTTCAATCAGGATGATTATAAAATGTGATGTTAAATTAAAAAGTTACTTGTTAAAATGCAGAATTGAATAAAAAAAAAAGTTTAAGTCAAAATATTTGTATTTAAAAACGTTGTTTGATAATAATATTCATAAAATATTCTTTGTCTTAAAATTTATTATAAAAAGCTTTCCTAACACAACAGCCATGCAATTTATTTTAATATAATATACATATTTTTAACAAATTTGTTTTTCAGCTATGTATAATTTGATTTATTTATAACTAAGAATAAATCAGCTAAACTATATATTTAATATATTTTTTTATTAATATATATGTATTTTCATCATCGCACGTATTCTTTGTATTTTAATCAATAATAAAAATTTAAACTTTTATCGTACTACTCTTTCATTTTTATTTTGATTTATTATAATTTTTTATAATAATTATAACATCATCACTTTCCTCAATTAATTTTATTCATATACTAAATAATTTTTTTACTTATTATCATGCTTTGAACTCAAAATATTAAAGCTTTCTTTTTTTTTTAAATATAAATTATATTTACTATATCATTAGAAATTCAAGGAAAAAAAACTTTACGGAATGTTACCTGAATTAGTTTTTATCGATTGGGCCTCTTTGCTCTCCAAACTTCCAATTTTCATACATTAAATTTAAAATTATCATTTATGAATTATTATAGACCAGAACTTTAAAAATTAGCAATTAGAGTGTATTTTTCAAGAAAATTTGAAATGAATTTTATTCAATTTAAAATTATTTTGTCAATGTTTAACATGGATTGATTACTGTATGTCTTCTTCATAAAGATATTTTTTGCTGTTCTTTAACCCAGATTAGGTTACAGTCCTTTCATAAGAAAAAGGGTTTTAATTCTTCTTCTTTTTCCTAGTTATCATTAACTTCACATATTGTTTTAATATGTTTTTTACGTTCTCAAAATAGCAGAGGCAAACTAACTCAAATTTTTCAAGTTGTCATTCCGTATCATTTGCAATTTGGATTTGGTTATTTTGTTGAATATTTAATGCAATAAAAAAGGTTTGAGCTGCTAAAAAAAAGAATTATTTGAAATTGTAATTTAAAAGCTCGATTTTATTTAATGATAAGTATATTTTTTAGTTTACGTTATTTTTTCTGATAATAATTTGATTTTGTTATATAAAAAAGACTTTTAAAGCTTTTCAGGTACGCATTAAAACAATATACAAACGCCGGCAAATATGTACGGTCTTTTGAAGCAAAGTTCTATGAGAAATTTTATTAAGGGTAGAGAGAGAGAGAGATAAAATTGAAATGAAACGTGGACGGATTAGGAGTGTAAAGTATGCGTTTGTCTGTAAAATACTTAGATTTTTTGCAAATTTAAATAAGAATCAGCTTTATTAAATGCAAAATTTAATTAAACAGAGCTACCAGACTCTTTAGAACAATTTTAAGTTTTTCATACAAATATTGTAGTATTTGTAAAGAATTTTCAGGATCGTTCTCACTGATTGAGAGTGATTGGCAGCACTGTTTTCGTGCTTATCATCAAATAATTTTGTTTGAAATCAAATCAAACAGTAGAAAATGAATTTATTTGTATTTGCAAAACATTAAATTTTCGTTTCAATACATATTTCTTGTCTGTTTAAATTCAAATGAAATTTCGCAAAATAAAAACATACCAGAATTCACTTTTCCTTTAAATTTTATATTCAATATTTTTATATTATTATTATTATTTACAACCAACAACCACGTCTACTTATGTAACGCGAGAATTAAGAGTCTTGTATAATTTTTGTTTGCAAATTTTTACAAATATTTTGACTGGTCATTTTTTTTTAACTTTAATTAATTTAATAGTATTTATATCACTTATTTTGTTATTAATAATAAAAAGTGAGTCTCATCTGCTTGTTTATTTTTTTTTAAACGTATTTAAACGTATATTTTTTATGATTAAACTAGATAAATTTATTAATTTCCCAATTCGATAAAGGATTTTAAATATAATTTTTACTATCCAAATTGTTCATTTTATTTCCTTTTATTTAATGTTTATCATTATTATTACAATTATTTTAAAGTAATGAATATGATATAATGTTAATAATAATTATTAATAGTCTATAAATTTATTTTACCGGTACTACTTATTTTTATATATTTAATAAACATTTTTAATAAGTTTATTCAATTCCCAAGAAGCATTTTTTCCTTATAAATATTTAGATGTATTTTATTTTATGTTAGAATTAATTGTTCTATTTTTTGGTTAATTTTAAAGTTAATTTTAATTTTATTTATTTTTTTTTTGACGAGTTTTATATCAAATTTTTAAGAAAGTATATTATTGTTTCAATGATGATACGGGTTTGTTTTTTTTCTTTTAATATTTTTTTTTAAAGTTATGAATATAGAATGATATTTGTGAGCTTAACAAGTTTATTTAGTTTTTAAGTCAGAGATAGAGATATGATTTGGGTTTGGCTTATACTGTTTGTAATATTTTTGAAAATCATAGAAAAACTGAAATTTAAAAAGGATAAAAGAGAAAAATTAACTCAATTTTTCCAGATTTTTCTTTTTCATGCAATAAGAGTCTTTTAATTAAGAGCTTAATTTCTCTTGGAAACTTTAACACATGAGGTTCAAAGTTCAAAAATCCAATAAATGTTAGATAAAAAAAATCTAAAAAAATGTATAATTAAACGAAAAAATTATAATTCAAAACTAAGAAGTGAATCTAACTCATATGCAACATTTTTTTCAAATTCAAAACTTTAATCGATAAGAAATATTCATCAGATACAATAATTTATTTTATTTCTTTGTGTATTTCATTAGGGACATTAGCAGTTAAATATATTTTTTTCTAAATTCTGAATAAAAATTGGATAAAATTTTCATGTATTTAAATATCGATTAATTTAATTTAATTTTATTTTTAATTAATTCATTATAGAATGGAAGGCTTATTTATTTTTTTTATCTTTTTTTTTACAATATTTAATAAAAAAAACTATGAATATTATTTATAATTTTATGATGTATAATGATGATGATGAATATTTAACGTTTTTTTGAGGAGTAGTTTAAATTTATTTCATAACATTATTTAATTATTTTATTAATTAAATTTATTAAGCATTTTTTTTTTTATTTCAATGTTTAATTTTAAAGATTTTTTATTTTGCAACTTTTATACGTTGATGGATCTTGAGTTTGTCTCTCTCTTTTTTGTTATTTTATTTATTTTTATTTTTGTAAGTCTTTATATATCCGTATTCAATCTTTTTTCACCACTTTAAATTTGAATGACAATCCACCAGTAAGTAAGTTTGATGAATTGATTTGAATGTAAAACGAATTTCAATCAAAACAGTCGATGATTCATTGTTGCTTACTGTAAAAGTAAAAAGAAAAATTTACAATAAAATCTTAATTTAATTGAAAAAACAATGAATTGAATGCAAATCTATTGCTACGATTAAAAGCGTAAGAAAATATGGTTAAACAAGCGAATGATAAGTGATAGAAATAAACAGAGTTGAAAATCTTATTTTTACATGCAATGTGGCAAAGGTTCCAATTTTTTTATTTTTGTTCAAGTCAAGGTCGAATTGTTCAATTTTTGATTAAATTCATAAACTTAAAGCTTTTTTAGAAGTAGAATTTAATGGTTGTTATAAAAGAAAAGAAAAAATTTAACAGATTGCTCTAGAAGCACTAATTAACATATTGAACTATTTTCAGTATAAATTTCAATAGTACCTTTATCATAACTATGTCCTAGAATCGCAATTATTAAATTGCTTATAATTTTTAAATTGTTATTCATTAAATATATGAACAAATTAATGTAACATTAGGTGAGTGCAAGGTCTGTTGGTCGTTGTTTTTCCACAGGTATCTATAAAAATATGGAAAATCCGAATTTGAAACATTTGATTGTTAAGAAAATAAGTGTATGAAAAATTCAAGCTATTTCAAAAGAATGAATCCAATCCGATAGAAAGTAGTTTGATTTGTATATTTTAGAATATGACAATTTTATTTGGAAAAAACCTTTGCTGCTTTGTTATCTGTATGATCTGATGATTGATGCGGTAAATATGAATGATATGAATCACAATCACAATATTTAGAATGGAAAGTGCAAAAAACGAGTTCTATTTATAAAAAATAACATACAAATCAAAAAAAATATATTGGAGACTTTTCCAAATCCAAAATAATGTCAGATTTTTAACTATCAAAATTATTTTTTTTTTACGGTTATGGACCAACGCGACATTTAGAAAAGTCTTTAAGTTAACTCAAATGAATTACAAAAAAATAGTGCAAACAAAAATTGGAAAATGTTAGTTAATATTGTAACAACGTACCTCTACAACTAGTCTAATATTGTGTATTTATGCGTGTTAATGACAGAGGAAGGTGAAGCGCCTGGTTAATTTAATTTTTGAATTATTTGATTTAAGTGATTTTAATTTTGAGTATTTTTTTTGGATGATTACATACTTTAATTTAGATCGTATAAGTTATAGTCACATGATAATTTCATATGTTAAGTGTGAACTAAGCAATTGTTTTACTTATATGCTTGATGATAATAGGTTAAAATTATTGTTAACAGCAGGCATATTGTAATATATAAATTTAACTGTTTCTTATGTTATAAAAGGTGAATTAGAAAGATAAAAGTACAAAGGGTGATGATAATTTAATGAAAAATGAAATTGCAATTTTGATATAAAGTGTAGGATGATTTTTTTAGTTCAATAGCTTGAGTGATTCAAATGATGTTATTGAAGAACGCCTAGATAAGCTGATACTTGGTGTACCACTGACCAGTGATGTTGTTCCAAATAACTTGTACCATCCAATCACAATATTTGTTAAATTTAAGTCGTCTAGCATTATCTGCGCCACACCCATAAAGATTTTCTTGCCTTCAATCCGACCATAATCGCCCCAAACCGTAACCTAAAACCAAGATAAGAAAATTAGTATTTTTTATTTTAAAGTTATTGAAAAGACAAATTACTTGTAACACGCATCCATCAAATGGCTCTCTAAAGGCTAGTTGTTGTTGGTAAAGTGGATCTAAAGTTTTTCTAGCTGTCGTTGTTTTTGCTTTGGCAACACATTTTTTTCCCTGCACCAAATAAACTTTGACATATGGAGCTGGTAATACTTTCGAACCTTGTCGGGACTGCAATTTATAGTAATATTAAATGCAAATATAGCAAAATTTTTAGAAAAACCCAGAATTTACATACCTGTAAACCTCTCGCTCTAATAACCTCTACTTCTAAAAAACCTTTTTGCCGACACATTGACAATTGAATATCACCTAATGCAGGTGCACCAAGCACTTGCCTTCCGACAAGTTGTCCTGGACCAAGTCCATCAATAAAGTCAGCCAACTGTCCACTGTCGGTTATTCTTAATGAAGGTGACCATCTAAATAGGATTTACATTATTAGATAGAAATAGAAATAGGAAATTAATAGTTGAAACATATCTAAAATTTCTACAAATTTTAACATTTATTCAAGTTAAAAACAGTAGAAATTTTATTTCACAAAATCTCATACAAACTATACAGTGAATTAAAAAATAACAAAGCAAATTAACCTGACACAACCATTAATATAAATAAAAAGTTTGATATTCTACTTAAAAATTAACAGACAGACAGCAAAAAAAAATATTTTGTGAATTTAAAATGCTCATTTTTGTTGTTTTAAAAAAGAAACAGCTACAAAAGAAACTCAAATACAAAAAATTAAAAAATGAGCTTTTTTAAATTAAATGTGATAATGAACAGCATTAAAATAAAATTTAAAACGTGCAATTACTTTTAAGGAAAATTAATGAAAAAGTCATTAAAAGGCAAATAAGAGTCAGGTCAGCCAATTTAAATTTTAGAAATAAAAAAATATATCAATTTATCATTAAAAAGAAAGAAAAATAGTCAAGGTCAAGATTTATTCTTAAAAGCGTGATTTGATTGAGTTTTGCTAAAAATACACATAGATTTTTTTTAGTGTTAAATAAGTGTGTTTGGAAAATGTTTTTTTTAATTTGAGTTAAATATAATGAATTGACGATCGCACTCAGGTTTCAGTAGTTGAAGAATGTTTTTGATTTTATGGGAAATACAGGGAGAAATAGATTTTTTTTACATTTAAATTGTTTTCAACACTTAAAATTAAAAAAAAAAAAACAAAAAATTATAATTATTTCTAAAACTTTTAATAATTTTAGATTTTGTTTTCAGGTTTAGTTCAATATTATTTTTTTATTTTTTAATTATAACACTATTAAAGCATATAAACTTACATGTAAGCAAACATACACGCTCAACTGAAACCAACTAATTTATTTCTAAGTAAAAAAAACATGAATATAACTTCAGGTAAATACGAATTCTGACTCCAATTGCAATTTCGATGTTTTCAGTTGAGCGTATTTTTTAATTACTAAATTTACAATTTTTATAAAATGGATTTTTTTCACCATATTAGCTATTTTCTTGTTGTTTAACATAACAATAACGATGACATTGAACTTGGCATTTTCCATTTAATTGCTGATTTCAAAAAAAAACTGTTAACCCACAAGACAAACATAGACATCACAGAATGTTTGAACATGAAAGACATTGTAATGATGAATTAAGGCCTTTCATTTTCAGTGAACATACATTGATATGAATACAATCGCAAAATAAAATTACATGGACGATACAAGAGGCATACAAATTTTATTGTGAAAAGTTGCTTCAAATCGGATACTACTTGCTGAGATTTATTTCAAAATTAAATTTTAAGCATTGACATTTTTTCCCTTTCTAATTAGAATATGAAAATTTTTATTTAAAGCAATTTTCCACAATTAAACAGTTAGTGTTAAATAATTTTGTGTAGTGTATTGTATTAAAAGTGAAATTTGAAATAATTTTGAAATAGCATTCCAATTAAAATTGACCATTATTGTTTGAAAATATTAATCGAAAGAAATAACGACATTAACAAAGTGAGAATGATTTAAATTTTTCACAACTGGAAACTTATGTAAAATGAAAAAAAAAATTTCATTTTCCGGTTTTTTTTAAATAGTACAGAGAGATAATATTGATATAGTTAGTTTCATAGAAAGACAATATTGTGGATGAATAAGAATAAAATTTAAATAAAATAACACGAATCGTGCGATTAACGGGTAAGAACTGTTTTTGTAAGAAATTAAACGTTTTCTATTTTTAATTGAATTTTTTTTTTTTGTTCTTTTTTTGTGAAAGGAAACAAAACTTACGATGAACCCTCTGAACTGGAAATTGATTGCAGACTTCCGGCACGATTGGATGAATGTGCTGTATTAGATGCAACTTCACAAGATCTTTGAATAGAACCAGCAGATGATCGTTTACGATGGTCAGCCGTGGCCCGATCTATATAAGATTTTTGATATGGTTTTTGTCTTAAGTGATTTTTGTGCTTTAATTGTTTAATGTTTTACAAAAGTATAAATATTAAAGAAAAAACTGTAGATAACTATTTACAATCCACTTTAATTTGTTTTGATATAATTTTTTTAAAACCATTTTATGAGTTAAATATGTATTGCTGTTCTATATTTTAATGTTGAGACATAAAAAGCCATGTACCAAAATTGAAAGCCAACGTGAAGATTTATTTATCAAGTAAAACAGTTGTGTTAGGGAACAAATACCAAAAAACCCTTTTACAACAATTATAATTATTATAACATAAAATCAACAAATTTTCACACATCATCCTCTTCACATCAGCTTCTGCTTTTCCTATATTCTAATTATTTTTTTTCTCGTTTCAAGTATAAAATATACCACATTTTTAATGTAACTAATATTATTTGTAATAATTTTCATAATTGATAAGAAAACCAAAATAAATTTACTCAAAATTTGGAAGTGTAATGGTTTTCTCATTAATTTTGGTTTATTCTAGATTTTTTAATTATTTTATATCTATTCAACTATAAAAATTTAAAATTATAGAAAAATGTTGAAAAAATTCTACTACGAGCCAACGATAATTTATTCCTACAAAATTAAAAATCAAACTACTACAATATTGCATATTCTCTATATCTCCCCGTAGTGATGACTAAATTTTTTTTTTGACGTTTGATGGTTGGGTTGTGCAAAATTTTGTTCGTAGCATATTTTTCAATAAAATATTTCTATTCTAAAACTCTAAAAATATTCAATTTTTTTATCATTATTGCTATAAGTGCACTCCAATTTTGTCTTATGTTCAGTCCTCCAAAATCAAAAGTAAAAAAAATAATTATTAAAATACAACTTTCCTTCCTTTTTGTTGTTAATTGTGTGAAAAAACCATACTTTAACTTAAATACATTCTCAAGTTACTATTTTTTCCATAATTGTAAACATAATTTGTTGTACAATAATAAAGAAAAAAATATCTCAATTTTAAAATAATAAATGAAAAAAAAAATAATACAGCAATATGACGAACGATAAAAACACTACAATTTTGTGTATGAAGAAAAATGAAGAAAGAATTTTAGCGAACCTGTCGCCCATCTCGCTTCCTTCACCATCACTAGACGCGGAAGAGCCTCTCGATAGGCCTCCTCGCATCTCCCCTGGTAGAACTTCTTCGCTTCGTTGTACGGTAAATGAGGTTTTGCCTCGCTTTCCAAAGCCCAACCGTCTTTTTCGACCTTTTGATATTTAGTTTTAACGTGTATTTGTAATATTATACAATTTATTTTTTTTAAAGTGTAAACATTTAAAAAATCCTATCTAATTAAATTTTAACTTAATTTGTTTTTCTTTTCTAAATTTTCTGATTCTCACTAAAAGATTATTAAAATATCCTTTTCATCTAATTAATAATAAAATGTGCTTATTAATATATTGATTGATATTAAGATAAAAAAGGAAAACAATGATCTTCTCGATTTTTTTTTAATTCTTAATAATCAATGATATAAGTAGTATATAAAGTGGATCAAAAAAGCGTACTTTGTTCAAAATTACCTGTTGCTGACAGTTGGGAGGTCGAACTGCTCTTTTTACCCATGCCAGATATACCTACACTACGATCACTTGTAGGTGTTGCAGTCTTTGGTGATCTTTGGTCAGCGCGACGTCTTGCCGCATCTAAGCATTGAAGTCCTACAGCTGTGTCACTTAAACTTCCGTCTAATGTTTATGCGAAAATGTAATTTAAATTTAATTTAATGACATAAGCAAGTAATTTACCTATCTTATCTTCTGGAGTACCTTCATTATTTGAAAAACTTCTATCGATTGTACTTTGATGAGAACTACCACGTTCTTGGTCACTACTCAAACCTCCATCCAATTGTTCTTGTTCACGTTTACGTTCCAAATCTCTTTGTCGATCACGATCAGTTCGTCTTCGTACTGAACCTTTATGATGTTGGTCTTCATCTCCATATCCTCTACCATCGCGATTTCTTTCATCATAGTCACTACTATTTTTGGTTCGTTTTGTTGATGTTTTTTTGACAGGTGATTTTGATGTAGCACGTGTTGAATTGGTTGTTCCCGTGTTTGTTGATGATTTTGATTTTTTAAGTGATGTCCGTTTAGGGGATGTGGAAAGCAGAGCGATACCATTTTTTGAATGGGGAGATAAATTAGGTAAAGCAGAATTAGCATTATTACTTGAACTAGCGGAATTATTACTATTATTATTATTTGGAGATATAGGGGATTTTAAATACTCATAAACGCTTGGTTTGTCATTAATACTAACGGAGCTATGTCGGGTCTTTTCTTTTTTAATTTCCTGTCTTTTTTTGGCATGAAATTCTTTTAATCCTTCTAAACTACTTGTCCGTCTCAATTCATTCTTTTGTCGGGGTTTCTTCATTTTGCCGTGATATGACGCAACACGATTACGATTAAATGGTGCATCAAATACTTCATCATCTAATTCACCTTTCAATTTACGACGAGGAGCAATTGTATCACTGTCGCCTCCACTACTACTTCTTGACTTGCATTTTGAAAAGATTTGTGAAACTTCTTTATCTTCTGAAGTGAGACCACTTTTCTTTTTACTATTGTTGGATGCAAAAACATCATCATCGGGATCACATTTATTTTTTGTATCACTACTCTCATAATGGCTTTTACCTTCGAGTCTATTTTTTTTATCACGTGTCATTTGTGTCCTATACTTTCGTTCAATATCACTCATATCACTATCACTATATTTTTGTCGAATTTTCGATTGAGTCATCAATGCATTTCGTACCTCATTTATGATACAACCAATTGACTCATCGTTTCGCATTTGTTGACTTTTTGTAATTTTCTCTCTATTCAATTTATAATTTTTAGCATATTCTTCATCCGATGAGAAATCACAATCTAGTTTACTTGGACCAAGTAAATCGGAAGCAACACTTATGCTTGTTGAAACAGAATCTCTTGATCCCCTAGTTTTATGTTTGTGTTTAGGTTTTGGTGGAAGAGATCTAGACCTTTTATTGATTGGTTTGTGTAACTCCTCGTAACTTGGTCGAATAATAGGAACTTGGGTTGGTGATTTGTTCAATTGAGGAATATTTAACTCATTGTCTTTTACGTTTTTTACTATATCTAAGGGTCTCAAAAGACTCCGTCTTGAACCATTCAGAGAACCATCAAGATCTGGATCAATTTCTGGAAATTTAAATTGTGGCATTGATTCTATATCGAAAGAATGAATGGTAACAGGTCTCGGTTTTCTATTCACAGGAATTTCTGGAAGTCTTCTTCTCACAGTTGTTACTTTAGACGGAACATTCATCTGATTTAAATTATTTGGAGACGGCATTAAAGTTGTTGAATAAATTGGAGTAACATCAGAACTTGAACGACCTGACATAGGACTTTTACTGTGTAAATAACTTTGTTGCCGAATTGTTTTATCATTGTCACTATCTGACAGAAATTTTTTGTTATGTTGTATCATCTGAATTTTATTTCTCTGTAATTGATTTCCATCAAAATTTGACATTTGAACTTCCATGCCTTGTAAGAGATTTTGCTCAGAAAACGCAGATCTTAAAACAAATCCACTTGTACCACCACCAATATTATGGTTGGATATCAATACAGATTGCTGAACAGGTGCTTGCTTTCTCGTAAGGAAAGTTTCATCCGGCATTGACATGCACATTATATCAGAACTTTTGTTACTGACTTGATTTTTATATTTAAGATAATTGTCCCGAATCAAGAAATTAGAAGTGGGATCTTTAATTTGTTTTGGATGATAAGGAGAGCTAATCATTGGATCATTGTTTAAATAAATACGTTGCTCACTAAATAGAACATTACTTTCACCTTGGTTTTTACTAATTTTACAGTCAACTTTCATAGAAGGAGCACTAATTTGGTCATTATTTGTTATCATAGAACAATGCATGTAAGAAGGATTTGGCAAGGAAGAGGAAAGTTGTCCAGATGCGATTTCTGATAAAATTTCACGAGTTGTACTTGTTTTAAGTGGTTTGTCATAATCAGTGGAATATGTTGGATACAAGTTAATGGCCGAACGAGGTCTGGCGGAAGGAAGACTTCTGTGTTTTTTCATGATTCGTCTTAAGTTTTTGTAATTATTGAAATATTTCAGACTTATAGTTTATATAAATATAAATGTTAAATTACCTTATCGCTCTTGAACCACGTGGTCGTTCTGATTGTGTAGAAAAAGCACTTGAGGTAACACTCACTACAGATTCCATATCAGAATCACCAAACTCCCCAATATAATCTTTATCGGGAGATAATGAATGCCTTGGACGTAATCTGCCTTCAGTATGTGATGTTAAGTCGCCATCTGATAATCCAGTGTAATGACGTTCCCACCCTTTAATAAATGTAAATTTAAATTAATATTTTAAAAATATATCATTGCAATTTAATTGAAAAACATACCTCCCATTCCTGTACTTCTATATGTGGCCTGTTGTTGCAGTTGTTGTCTATTTCGATGCCTACTATACCGTATTCCTCCACTACCTCGATCATCAGTCTCTTGTAAATATCTAGCTGAATTTCTATTTATAGCATGAGGTACTTGTGGCAATTGCCTCTTTTTCGGTGATCCTGATGGTGTTACAGTAGCTGATTTCGAAGATGACTGGGATTGCATTGGAAGAACTGGATATTCAGAATAACGATTATCAGGTGGTGATAACGAACCACGTCGACCGCTACGTGGATAATAATCACCAGGAGTTGCTGAATGACTACGATGAGCTTGAGTCATTTGACCACTACGTCTACTTGTTGATGACTAAAATATTGAACATGATAAACGTTTAAAATAAATAATTTTTAAAATTGGTACCAAAAAAATTTCTTACTTGATTGTAATATGATTGACCTACTCCCGATACAGTTCGGTAATCTTTTGAAACCATGCCACCTAATTTACGTTGTCCCTGTGGAGACATATCACGTCTAGATCTACGTTCAGCCAAATCAACCTATAATTAAACATGTAAAGTTGGCCATATTAACAAAAGTGAACTTTTATACTTTGTGGATGTTTCAAATTTAAAAAAAAATAAATATATTGCAATAAGAATAATAAAAAAAAAAACAACTATAAAGACAACATTAAAAGCTCAAAATACTTATCCACTTTAACTTTTCTAGAAACTATCTGTAAAGCATTGTTTATTCTGCAAGTTTTCTAGTAAAGCAATTATACGTGTCAAACAATCAAAGCAAAACAAAAATTGAAAACACAAATTATTTTCATTCAAATTCACTCATTCTCAAAAACCATTTTTCATACAATTTATTACGTTTTTAATCAAACATAACTTGAGTCATGTGTGTGTGTGTAGTATTGTCTACATTTGTTTCTATGATGTATGTATGTTTGTTTAAATGTATGCTGAAAATCCTGAAAAAATTAAAATTAGTTCAAGTTAGATTATTAAAGATAGATGGAAATTATATTTCATCTAAATACCTAAAAATTCATTAAAATTAGCTATTTTACTAGTCCAATTAAGTATGATGATAAACCGATCTTTATGATATACATTTCACAAAAGTTAGTAAACGCTGTGATATATTTTGACTCTTCAACAAAAAATATAATTTTCGCTTCGAGTAAAAATGTCAAAGTTCTATTTGTACAGATAACATTTGAACGAAAATTTCATAAATTAAGATCCAAACATAGAAGTAACATTGTTATACTTTTGAGCTATCGCTAAATTGGGAGAATGAATATCATAAAGATCATTTTATTAAACATCTCTATTCTAATGTATGATGTTATGTATGTTCACGTGTTTGAATGTATCATTGTTTTGAAGTTAAATCTAATTTCCAATTTAAATTCAGCCAATTTCAAAACACTTAATAAACAAAGAAAAAAAAATAAATTGAATTTAAAATATTGAGACAATTAAAATATGAAAAAAAAAACAATAAAAAAATCGTTCTATTATCTAAAATTAAATTAGACTCATTTTTCCCGAACCAAAAATGATATGGACTAAACTGAGAAGGAAGATTTTCACAAGTGTCGAGCGATTTGACATTAAAATTTAGCTGGAAACTCTAGAGTAGAAAGATGTTGGTGTCTAAAACTTTTTAAAAAATCAGACATTCAGAAGTGAAAGAATAAAACATTGATCAAGGTTGTATTTAACCTCATTATAATTGAATTCGAAGCTCTGAATTGATCTCAGATTAAAATTGAATGAAACTTTTGAACTGCTAAAAACATTTTAACAAAATGATCAAAAGTAGAGACGTAAAAAAAATGTTCAGTGTCACAAAATTTTCAATTTTCATATTAGCGACCGGATTACAATTAAAATTTACGTAAGACATGAAATTTAATCAAATAGAAAGCTAACAAAGGTTGTGGATTAAATAAATTATTTTTTATGACTTATTTTACCAATTATAATATAAAAGAAAATTTATAAAAAGATATTTCCCGATGCTTTTTTATTGTTTGGAAAAAAAAATTTAACATTGTAGAGCAAGTTTTGGGAAATTATGAGACCCATGTAAACACGTTCGAACAAATTTAGGTTAAAAAAGTATTCGATAGTGGAAATAATTTTAAAAACATTGACATACAATCAAAACAATAATAAAAAAATAATTCATTTATGTGAAACATGACAATTAAAATGTAAGTGATTAATTTTGAACAATTATGAAATAATAAAATTTAACATTTAGACGACTAAAAAAGATTTATAGACTCAAGGGGTGAAAAAGAAAAAGAAATTACACGTACATTGATTCATAATAATAATAATAATTATACAAAAAAAAATTACATTAAATATTTAATTATAAAGGAAAACATTTAAAAATAAAGCTCAATTGAACTTTTAAAAATTTTATATTAACTAATTATAAGTACAAAAGACACATAGATAATAAAAATAAATATATAAATTTTTGAAAAAACATGTATAAATAAATAAATGGATTATTTTGTGTTTTTTTTTTTATATTTTAAATTAATTAATTTTTTTATGTGAATTTTGCATGGCAATACCTCTGGTGGTGGACTTGATGAACTGCCTACCGAAGATATACTGGCACCATCACGACCCGTATTCATACCATCATAATCAACGTCTGACGTCGTATCAGAATCACTAAATCGAGACATTGTACTAGGCGGCGATAAATGGTCGGTTGGTGTCAAAATCATGTCCATATCATTGGTTTGAAAAGAAGGATCAACATCTCGGCGGAACTGCGAAGTTTATAGATAACGGAAAACATAAAAAAATAAGAAGTTTTAATGTTGTCCCTTCATTTTTATATAATAAAAATACAAGAATGTACTCAGTTTCACCGAAAATAATAATTTCGATGCAAATTTTAAGCTGAATTAAGATAAATAATAAACCAAAATTATAATTTACTAAAAGAAAAGTGACCTCGCTTCGGAATGAATGGTTAAACTTAAGGACACCTATGATGAAAGTGTTTTTTTTTTGTGAATTTATTTAAATAGATTCAAAATTTGCTAAGGAAAAAAATAAAAATAATTAACCAAAGAATGTAAAGGTAAATTAAATGAAGGAGAAATTAAATAAAACTAAAACACTTTTGGGAGACCATAGATATCTAATACTGCATTTTTATTTGTACAAAATACTTCATATAGGTCGATTATATGTTATATTATTATAATCAAAGGAGATTTCGACATTTCTATTTTATCATATTTTTCGTTTTCGTATCTTGAAAATCAGTTTTATATTACATTTAATATAAAATAATATGAGTGGTCGTCGAGTGGGCTCATTATGTGATACAAAGAACCCTTAAAGTAAATATCGAAACCTTCTTTTAATGAATAATTATTTGAATACAGTTTATATTAGAACAGCGTTTCTTTTTTTCAAAATATAATAAAAAAATAAAAACGAAGCAATCAAATAAATTAAAAAAACAAAATACAAACTTCAAAAAAGCTTACCGTTTGATTTGGTGAATTTTCATGTTGTTGTAAAATATACCATTCCGCTTCATCATCTAACGGATGATTTCCTAATTCTAATATCACTTCACCTAAGAAATCGTTGGTACCATATCGTACATAGTCCCATACAGAAACCTTTATGAACAAAAAAATGGTTTAAAATGGTATGAAATTGTAGTAAAATACACAAAAATTACCTCAAGTGCACGATTATTTAAATCGACTCGACGAAGGCCAGAATAGATAAACGTTTGACCCCATCGAGGATCATTTGAATTTGTTATCGTTTTCGTACGACGTTTTGATTTGTCAGAACGATCAGGGAGTAAAAAAATCTGTTTGGTAGTAATAAGTTTAAACATTATTAAACAACTAACTAAAATTTTTACATTTTTACCTTAGCATAAGGACTTCTAGATGTACCATCAGTTCTAAATGTTAAATCGGCTGCACAAATTATAGTGACTATTAAACGTAATGTACTGATTTCAAAACCTAATTTTATTTGTATACGACCACCGACATTTATATGATGAGGCACAGGACCACTAGGTGCTAAACGATTGGCATATCGTCCGCCAACATTACTTGCGCTACCAGTCTTAATTTGGCTATCTGGCGAACCGGGGGATGTCACCAATAAGCTCGGCTTATCACAGCGATCATATGAATCTAAAAAAATGTGAAATGAAAAAAATTATATAAAATGTTTCATAATTTAAAGACAAAATATTAAAATGCGATTCCTATTCTAAATGATGTAGTTCCTTTATTAATCATTAATCTAGTGTAAGTGTATTTATTCAAACTGACGATGATATTGCAAATAAAAACTATATAATTAGAATTAAAAAAAAAATCCCGGTATTTAGAGCGAATTGTTAAATTTCGAAAAAAATTATGATATTATTTTATTTAAAAAAAAAAAAAAATTATTTACGAATCTACCTCTACAACGCTGCTGTTGAACACGTGTTGGTGAATGTGATTGACGCCACGATTCCTGGGCAGTCTTACGATTCACTGTTGTAAGTGGACGTGAAACTATAAGTTCAACTTGTGGATCTGATCGGCTATCAGACACAATATCATAAACTTCTTGTGCACTTCTATTATGCAATGAACGACCATTCCATTCGATTACTTCATCGCCTGCAATTTATTTTAATCGGGAACACGATATTCAATTTATTAGTCTGAGAAATTTAATGTTGCAAATATTTGTCTTTAACTTTCCACTTTATCTGTCTATGGCCATGAATCGAAGATTTTTGCATGTTACAAAAATAGAAGTATCCAATAATTGATAAATCGATAATGAAATATGTTAAAAACTCAAAAAGATTTTTCTAGACGACTTTTGTTACGTCGAATGGAATTGAATTAAACAAACTGTTCGACACGTGATTTACAACCATGTGAAAAAGAAAATCCTTTCAATCAATGTGGAAATGAGTTTATTCGACATTACAATCAACAACTTTTTTCTTGAATCAATTATAAATTTTCAACTGTCACTAAGCTCAGAATTCTTCAATTTTAATCATATCAA
This sequence comes from Culicoides sonorensis, assembly GCA_900002565.1. Taxonomy (NCBI): domain Eukaryota; kingdom Metazoa; phylum Arthropoda; class Insecta; order Diptera; family Ceratopogonidae; genus Culicoides; species Culicoides sonorensis. Next base: position 415,622 of record LN483353.1, on the reverse strand, counting down.
TGTCAGACTAATGTCCAATAGAATTCTTAAATTTGCAAATGGGATGGAATTTGAAGGCGATTCATTTTGAATTTACAATAATTTTAATTCAAATAAAAACATAAGATTGAAACAATAATTCAAAAAATCAAAAATTCATTATGACTTTAAATTTAATATATTACCAATTACAATCAAGCAAAGCATTTCATGTTTAATTCTTTTTACAACAATTCATAATGACAACATATATAAATACGTGATCATTGAAAAAAAAATAAAACACAGTTTTTAATGTTTTTATGAAAAGCGTTTTGTGAAATTGCCAAGAAAAGTATAAAAGTGTTTAAATAGTAAGGAAAAAAAGTGTGTCTATACCGAAAAAGAACATTTTTTTCTCTTGTGGAAATGGAAAGTCAAAGACAAATTTTTTATAAGAAAAGCGAATAAATTATAAATTCATGTCATTATCAAAATACATTGGTGTTCTAATTTATAATTTGACACTTGCTCAGAAATTTACAAAAGTATTGAAAAAAATTATACTGATTATTACCTGGCTTTATATGTCCTTCTTGGTCCGCTATTGAGCCACGTTTAACTTTTTCCACAATTGCACCACGTGACCCGTTTGGAAATAACTTTCCACCAGTAATCTTTAAACCTAAAATATCTTCACCATCTAAACTTTTTCTCAAAATCATATGACCAATCATACGAGAGCCATCTGCTGAAACTTGCCAACTCACAGGATGCTATATTTTGTTTATTTATTTTATTGATTATTTTTAATTATTTTTTCATTTTGATAACCATTGATCAAATTATTAGAAAAAAATATATACACACACACCTTCACACATTTTTAGAGCAAGATTTGACACACTTAAAATTTAAATAAAAGAATGCAATTGAGCTTCTACTGCTTAAAATCTACAACTTAAACAAGTTTAATAAAATACCAACAAAAACTTCCTTTAAATCATTTATAAATCATTCATTAAACATAATTATTAAGATATCAAACAAAATAGCTGGCAATATTGTACTTAAATTTATCACGGTTTCAAGTCATTAAATTTCGTGGAAAAAATTGGTCATGAAATATTATCGTCAACATGCGTAAAAATGTGTTGAAATTTTCTACGAATTAAAAAAAAATCTATACATTGCTTTATATAAACTTTCAATGAAATTTCGTGAGCTTTCTCGATTAACACCAATACGACGAGTTTTTCATGCAAAAAATGTGGATTTTAATGTCTTGTCATAATTTTTCATGTCTTTAAGAAATTTTAAACGAAATACGTAGTTTTTTGAACTTTTTAAAATTCATAGGAAATTTCAATTCGATTACTCATTGAATGAATTCTTAAAATTTTCATATTGTGATTGCTGATAACCGTGAAAAATCATGTCATAGTAATCAAACAAAATTAGAACAGGAAAAAAATACATTAACTAAATATACAAACATTTTAACCACAATTGACTAATGACTGATTGATAAATTCATGCACTTCATTTAATTAACTACTTGTATAACTCTTATTTATTTTTTTTTTATAATTCTGTCATCAATATATAATTGTACAAGTAATGTTTTATGTGTTATTTGCCTGATGAACTAGTTTTATTTTAATTGTTTTTAAAATGTGATCCGTTGAAATCGAATGTTCGTAATAAACTAATGCATTAATTAAATGAGTTTAAAAATAGGAGTAAAATGTAAGTTTAGTAATATTTAAAATACTATATTTAGCTAGCTAGCTAAGCAATGTATTGATTGCAATGTATATAAAATGTATGTAAAATGCATAAAAAAATGAGAATAGAAAAAAAGTGTTAAAAGTGTCACAATTCATAAAATTATATTTGTTTACATATTTAATGTTATTATTATATAAATGTATTTTCTGTTTTCTCTCTGTGATAATGTTAGTGAAGTGCCATTGTGTGGAATTTTTATTATTATAATTGGTGTTTACTATAAATGAAGGAAAAAATTTCTATGGATGCTTTTATTATTATGACGGTGTTCTAACATGCTGTAATTAGCTTATTTCCTCTACATTTTATGAAGCTTGGAAGTTTGATTTTTTTTTTCTTTTTAATATTCGAGCAAGTAAACGACAAAAAAATGAGTGAAATTTCAGCTTCCAGAATATTTTTGATATGATATTACAAGTATCAGCATAGTCATCAATTATAATGCTTTTCATATTTAAATCGCATAAAATAAAAGAAACAATACTTTATTAAGCCTTTTTGTAAGCCATTTCCAATAAATCAATGAATGAACTAGATACGTTATGACACATCAATGCTTGCTGCGTTTTCCCTTAAGAATAAAACTATACATTTAAAAGCAATTTAATTTCACTTTTTTTTTGCTTGATGTATGTGATTTTACGTTGCTCCTCGACGTATCTAGAACATTTAAATGCGAAGTATTGTTTTTACATAAAAGTTTATTTAAAATTAATTTCGACTTTTATCCATAATGTTTTATTCATTAGATAAATCAAGGTCATATAATTTATTGCTTAATATTTAATGATAAACAAATAAAAGTGTGAAATACACGGGCATTTCAAATTGGATTAGATTTTAAGTTGACTTAATATACGCAAGCCATTTTGCCCCCGGACTTCATAAAATGTTAGTAAAATTTGCCTTGTTACCGGCAAGTAAATTTTCCGTAATTGAAATGAATTATCAGTACTGTGGGAAGTTTTCAACCTACTGAACGTTCATAAATATTTTTGGAACTCTGACTAAGATGTTTGTTCATGTAACACTTTATTCCAGAAGTCTTAATAAATCATGAAAAAGTGTCGACATATTCATAAGTGAACGCCTGCCTTCTTTGCATTTTAATAAAATTACATGCAGTTTGATCATGCATATTATGAAAAACGAAAAAAAAAACATTATATTTGTGACAAAAATGATTCACTGAACTTTTATATTAAGATTGGCAGTGTTATACGATGTTTATGTAAGGAAGTGTAAGTGTCATGTTGTGAGGATTTCATGCATTTCATTCATATTCGTTCATTAATTCTACTACAGTCAGAAAATTTTGGTTCTTTTGAATGTCAACACATAATTTTTACTTAAACAACAATATAATCAGCAGTAATAAAATTCTCTAAGTGCATTTTTGGCAACATCATCGATGTTATTTTTTAGCATTTAAAAAATTTAACTATGGTATAATACGAAAATGCATTAACATTCCATTCAATGTATACTTTTTACTTTAAAAATAAATAATTATAAATTTGAGCTTTAACTCATTAAACATAAGTAAAATAATGAAAAAAAAAAGATAAAGATAACATAAAATAAAAATAAAACAAATTATACCTTAGGACCATCGCCTCGATTTGAATCTTCACTACTTGTAAATGTACTACTTGTATCAATGCCTGAATCTTTGGTCGCAGAGTCTTGACTACCTTGTCGTTCAGATTCCCAACGAGACCAGTCATCACTGTCTTGCCCATCAAATCGTACAGTTTTCTTTCTACGTTCTGTGAATCTTCGACTATCTGCCGTTTCGTCCCAATATGGATCTGGTTCACCACCTACCACAGTAGTTGATGGATTTACAACACCACCTACAGTTGATCCCCCAGGTTGTTGTGCATATCTATTTATTTGATTATGTAAATTATGTAATGCACTAAATTGGCTGTGATTATTATTATCAGCGTAAGATGATGAATGTGAAGATGGTCCTTGTGGGGTATGATGAAGATACCCACTGGTTGATGTTGGTGTTCCAGTTGTTGTTACATCGCACACCACTACTTGTGGCAATAAGCCAGTGGTGGTCGGTAAATGACCACTCACTGTTGATTGGTATCGATTGTGATTCGTTCGATTGTATGTATTTCTTTGGTGCACATCCAGTTTTCCAGATGTTCCAATCGGCCCTGGCCGATGAGAATGATACTGATTATATTTATCGTACTGGCGATGATTTGTTGATGCGTCCAAACGTGAATGATTATCATAAAGTATTGGATGTCCTGCTGCAAATAAGGAATTAGAAGAAAAGTAGAAGATGGAAACAAAAAAACTTGCACATCGCTCTCTCAAACCAAAATTATATAAAAAAATTAGATAAAAAAAAATCACGATTCTACAATATTAAATCACCGTCAATTTGTGCTTATAATAGTGTGTTTTATTGTTTATTGAAAGGTTTTTGAGGATACACAATTATAGGATATGACATTTTTGCTCTAATGACAAATTTCATCAAAACCTCATTGAAGAAAAGGACATATCTATAAATAAATCTATTAATGTTTCAACTAAAATGCTTTTAACCCATCAAAAAAGGATAAATTGAACTTTTTTTTTAAATTCCAATTAATGCTTATCATGTTTGTATAATTTCAACTATGATGGCTATGTTCTCTGTTTTTCAAGATAAATGGATCATAAAATATTTAAAAAGTGTATCGTTTGTCAAATTTTTATAAATATGAGGCAATTTCATGTGCATTCTGATTGAAAAGGTTAAGAATTAGATTCATTAAATTATAACAAGAAACAGATAAAAATTTTTCAAATTATTTTTGCATGATACAAATTCAGTTCAATCAAAGTTTTAATTTACAGAATTTCAGTTGTAAATTTTTGGATGATGTGTGTTTTCATGTCTGTGTGTAAGATTAGAATTGTTTGTGTGGTTTTCGTGTGATGTTTGGTAATCATTCCTTCACCTCAAACATGCTTCAAAAAAAAAATAACAACCAACCAAAAAGCCAAATTTGATTATCAATTTAAATCAATTTTTCACTAACCTCAGAACATGTGCAAATATTAGCAAAATCATCAATTATCACGATAAAAAACATCGACCTTGTTCACATGGAATGACCGCGAATTCGACCCCAACCTTTACGTCATAAAAATTTCTTTTTTTTACTACATCAACTTAATGTATCTCACTTTGCATTGAAAATTTTATGTAGAAATTGTATGGCATAAACTATTACAAGCCTAAGATGAGTAAGTGGCTACTTCAAAATTGCAAACTTATCTGACAATTCATGTACGACATCAGTGTGTCCCAGTTTTTTTTTTTTAATTTTACTATGTCACATCATCATCAACATTATTTCATTCACTCTTTTGTTCTTTTATTTAATAGACATTCCATAAACACATGGTACAATTTAGCTCAAAATACATAGAAATGCATCAAAAATACCGTTTTGACACCAAGTTTTCAAGAAAATTCATTTTTTTAAAGAAATCAGGGTTAATAACAATTTTAATTCGGTCGATTAAAGTTCACTTGCATGGTTAAAAATTTTTAATTGATCCGTTTTTTAAAAAAAATATTGAAGTGTTATCATACACATATCAAATGTCTAATATGGCAGTATGTTGTGCATAATGCAACTATAAATAAATAAAATTTGCAAGGACATGAGAGTTCAAGGACATTTTTAAACATGTGATTATATTTAGTTCTTTTCAAAGAAATATTCATTATTGAAAACATTTTGTCGGTTTATCCGTTTGTCTGCTATTGATTTTTTTTCCTTATTTCTGTTAAAATCAAATTAATTTAAATTTTGACTTGATAAGATTTTTTTTTAATGCAAATTGAATATCTTTTTACCAATTTTTCTTGTAGTTTCTTTAAAATGGTTGAAATAATTCAAACTAATGTAAAATTGATTCCCTCATGATCAGTTTAACAAGACATTAAAACAACATGAATGTTTATTGTTATCTAAGATATTTGCTACAAAATCACATTGATATAAAATTAATAAATAAGTAAACATGATGACTTGAATATGTTCTGTAAAATAGAGCTAGAAACGAAGGTGTAACAATATGAAAATTTTATGCTGAATGATTTATTGAACATGTAAAACATCTTAGAAATACATGTCAGTCAAATTCAATATAAGACAACAATAAACTCAATGAAAATTATTTTAAATTAAAATTCAAGTGAAAGTTTATTTATTGGGTTGGTTGGAGAAACCCATGAGGATGGTTTTGGACTCCAGAGTCTTAATAAAATGGTGAAAAAATCATAAAACTTAATGAAATTAATTTTGCGTGATAAACTTTGGAAGTTTCAGCGATAAAAAAAAACTTTCAAATTTTTTCAATTCAACATTAAAGTCATCAATTTCATGGAGTTTAACATAAATCAACATAAGTATTATTGAAATACAATGCAACCCATTGAATTTATATTCCATTTTAATTGCATAAATTATAGAGAAACACAGAATTGTGTTTTAACAAACAATTATTCTTGTGTTTTTTTTTATCCCCAAATATATTTTATTTCCCAAACGAGCACTAGGCCAAAACACACACATACATTTTTATTTTAAAGTAAGTTGTGTTTATGCAATGCTCTGACATACAAAAAACACTTTATTTTAATTTTTAAATTAATGCATATAGCACAGGGTAGAAAAAACTTTTAAATGTATCTAGCTAACCCATTTAGTGTCATAATAATAAAAGTGTATAAATTACTATAAATTATGTTTTAAACAACAACAACAAAAAATAGGTGCATTTATTAAATCAGCAGCAATGTTTATTTTTTTATTTTAAAATGTAATAATTGTCTAGAAATGTTTTGAAATTGGGATGAATCATGGAATAAATATTTCCTCATATCGAAAAATGTTAAAAGGTGGATCATTCATTTAAAATTTTATTTATTTACAATCTATTATAAATCCTATAATGGGAACAAAGAAATTTTGTGAGTGTGTTTTGTTTAAAATAACATTAATTGATAAAATAAATGTGCCAAAATTTGATCTGACAAAATTCTATTTAAAGGAATATCTAAAATTTTATTATTACCAAATTTATGTGTATTATTCAGTGATTTTCAATAAAGCAATTTTATTTTGCACAAATTTTGGGTACATGTTTTATTTAAGGGTTGTTCATTAACAAAATTCAGTCTTTTTCGTTTTATTTTTATTTTCTTGTTAAATTTAGACTGGTCCAAATGATAATAATTATATAATAACCTTGTTATTTGCACACAAAAAAAGGATGCTAGTGAGGTAGAATGAAAATATATGTGTGTGGTGCAATAAAATATACACAACAAAAAATGTGTATCTTTTACAATATCAACAAGGATCCAAGAAAATAAAATAAATCTATACTTTTTTGAATGAGATCTTTATTTATGAATGAAAGAAAGTAAGAAGATTTCTTGGAATTTTAATTCGAATAAATATTTTTAGGATAGAATTCACTGTTTTATTTAATTAATGTAATGGAAAATATTGATAAAAGTATCAAATGAGTTGAGACAAAATTTTTGGATGTTTACAAAAAATACATGTTTTGGATAACAGAGTGACAATTCGAGAAGATGATACCTTTTAGGATCAGTTGTTGGATATCAGTTTTTACAGATAAGGTCTAATTAAAAATTTGTCCAACGAAAAGTTTTAATTTCAATTTCCCCAAAGATTTCTTGAAGTATATTTCACATCTTACGAAGTCTTTCTCTAAATTTTATTGGGAAAATTTTATAATAAACTCAAAAATTTCTTCAAATATTAGCAAATAAATAATTCTCAATTTTTCATACATAGCAAACAGAATATTGTTTAAAGTTATCCAATAACTCAAATCGATCCTTAAAATTAATCTTCATGAACTCGTTTTTGGAACAAGATGAGATCGAACTTCAACATTTCAAAATAATGTCTACCGTGCCTCAGAGTATTTGCGAATTTTTCTTATAATTATATAAAGTCCGGTTAAAACAACTTTATTATCATTCATTCTCTGTGTTTCTGTATTTATATAAAATCAAAAAATATTTCTTTAAGAAAAAGTAAAAAAAAAGTCCCTCATTAATTTTCAAGAGAAACCAAGCAAAAATGTTGTTTTCTTAAAAATACTCTAAGAGTATCGCATTCAAAAGTATTTAGTGTCATTGAATATTTTAATGAAAAACCCTTAAAAAAGATTGATAATTTTAATACAAAAATTTTATAAAATGATTTCAAAATGAAATAATGTTTAGTTTAAAACTTACATATTGAATAAAACATTTATTATTCTCATAACAATTCTTTGACCACTATGTTAGAGTGTTTTTTTCTTTTTTATTGTAAAACGAACTTTTGTTAAAATTAATTAATATTTTGTTATATTTTGAGTCACTATTGGAAATTTATAATGTTTTTTTTTTATATATTATTTAACTGTTTCTAACACTACTGTTAAAGTACTTTAAATCTCTGTTTCATTCACTTTTATTTTATTTTAAATCAAGAGACGGTATGATGTTGTAAAGATTTTTAACACATATTTTTTTTATTGCGCACCAACCACCAAAATATTATTATTATTATTATATGTGATGATGAAAATTATGTATGATTTGCTACAGTTCTGGTACTGATGTAAAATCATTCACAAAACTAAGTTTAAGTTACGTTAAGAATGTTGTATTTCAAATATATACGTTTTATATGGATATAAAAAGGTGTTTTTCAGATCACAACATCATAATAAAGGAAAATATAAATAAATTTTACTTCGCGCACACACACAAAATGCCGTATATAGGCAAATTTGTTGTATGAATTTTACAATACATACACAAACACACGCACGTACAAAATTCAGTGAAGTAAAAGCTCTTTTGTCCGAATGACGTCAATGAAAGTTTTCTTATTCCTTGAATTGGTTTTTTTTTGTTATAAATACATATTCATTGTTCAAAAGACAAATTTTTTCCGTCTTAATTGTAAATGTGTGTAATGATTTTTTTTTAAATTTACTTGAATTAATTAAGCTTTATTTTATTTTATTTTACAACAAATTTAATGTTTTCTTCTTTATTAAATATCACAGAATAATTACGTGACAAATTTATTTTTCAAGTTCAGTAAGATTTTCACAATATGTGAAAGATTTTGTTTTCTTTCTACGTATTTTTTTACACGAATGGATCAAATTTTCCGTTTTACTTCATATGTATTAATTTATTTAAATTAATTTTATTGTTCTTTTCAATGTCAATCAATAATCACAGTAATATATTTTTTAAATTTTATATCTAAATTGCATTCGAGATTGGCGGCAAGATTAAATAAAATACCCACAATTAAATCGGATCTAAGCAGATGACACACTGAGTAAGTTTCTTATTAAACTGAAAGCTTTCATGTGCCTATGTCTTCTTATCTGTGTAAAAAAATTGTGTTTGTGCGATACATTTGCGTAGAATTATGGCACCATACACGTTCAATTGATAATAGGAGACAGAGAAAATTTTGTAGACAAAGAGCTGTTTTACTCATAAAACATCATATAAGTCATGACAACGTCACTGCACAGTAGGAAAATTTTCAGTTTTCTCTCACTCTCCTACGCTTTACCGTGTGTGGGAGTTTATTAGAACAACCAGCATTAAAATACTGAATAAATGTATCATTGATATTCATTCATACACCTAAACAGTGAAAGCAATAAGGAGAAAATTCCACAAAAAAACGAGAATGGTCATCATTTGCTATTTACACATTAATTTTTTTTTAAACAAAACATCTCTGGACTGTCAAAACTAAAATGAGGAAATGTGTATTTAAATGAAAGTTTTAAGGTTAAAATTGCTATTAGACAATTTTCACACTAATTATTAACATTTGCTTTAAAGAATAACATATTGATTTGTTCACTTGTTAAAGATTTAAAGAAGACAAATTCATATTTAAGACCAAAAAAATCAAAGAAACGATATAAGTACCGTTTTTATTATTTGACATAATATCAATTTTCATAAAGCTTTTTTAACATAATCTTGGCATTTATTATTTTATTATTCCAGTAATGACAATCACTTAGTCACTTTTCTTATTACGAGTAACAATTTCCTTAAGACATTATAAAAATATATTTTCTTTTAAACGGAATATATACGTTTTTTTTTTAACTGTATAATATTAGTTAGACAAGATAAGATGAATATGACGGGTAAACATGTTCTGCATTATAAAAAATTTATTTAACAAATTAGTGATAAAAATGGAAAACAACTGATTTTGTAAGTTGACTGCTGTGATTTGTCTCTCTGTTGATAAATTAATTTGAACTACTTTTACTAGACGGATTCTCACAAAAAGAAGGAATGAAAATTTTCTTAATTTGTGTAATATTGGTGTTGTTTTGTATATTAAATTGTTTTAAATATTTTTGTTGATGTATCTATTGTCTAATCTATCTCTGGTAATTTAAATGTAAATTTTAATCATTATTAACAACTTGAAAAAATTAAATTAATAAAATATTGAATTGAGGTCCTACCTTCATATTCCGGAGTTCCACGAATATCTTCTTCGGAACTGCTGAATGAGCGTTGGTGTGGCATGTATGGTCCACCGATTAAATGTCGACGATGTCGTTGTTTTGGCGTTAAATCATGCATTTGATTATGATGTGATTGAGCTTGTGGATGTGGAATTGGTTGTTGTGCTGATGAAGAGTATTTTTGTTGCATTGGATGAACAAGATGAGGATGTGATCGCATAAGGCCCTCAATTTCACCCTATTAGTTTTAAATTTCAATTATTAAAATAGTGAATATATGAAAAAAGTTATTAAACTTGCCTGATAGTATCTAGGATCCTCGTCTTGATAACTTACACTACCTGATTGTCCTGGATACGGTAATGCACGATGTTGTTGTTGAGGTGATGATGATGAATATGGATGAGAATGACTTAGTTGGTATGGTGCTTGTGGAAGTTGTGGTTGTATTCTTCGTTGTCCGGGACTCACTTCCACTCCACTATCTGCTGTTGACATTCGTCTACATGTGGGTGGTTCTTGTTGCGAATATTGACGTCTTAACATACTACTTGTCCGTTGTAATGGTAAATTTTCTTTTTCAGCGGCACTTCGGGTACGTTCTAGTTTCGGACGTTTATCAGACGAGTCAAATGGATTTGGAACAGGCTAAAAATAATAATTATATTACAATTTTTTCTATCAAATAACGATTCAGGGAACAATACCTTTCCATCTGGACCCATTCTGGAAAATGGCACAGGACTTGATTGTTTACCGATCCATTGACCGGTCTTTGAGAGTAACTCTTGTTTCTTTCGACATAAAATACACACCCATATCACTTTATTACTACGTAGCGTCACCTTACCTCCGCATCTAGCACAACATCGAATATTACAATAATGGCAAATATGTCCGATGCCATCGGCAAACTTGGTTTTGAGGCAGATGTGACATGTGGCTTCAAGATCGTTACCGGCACGACGTTGTTGTTGTCGAATTGTATCCTCTAAAATGGCCACTTCATCTTGCTTTCGTCTAAGAAAAACATAAATAATTAACACATTTTTTCAAAAGACTCAAAGTCGTGGAAGGAACTGTGTTTCAATTCATTAAAACTCTAAAAAACAGTCAAATTATCGTATATAAATGAGAAAGGGATTGAAATTTCATAAATAAAATTAAAAGATAGAATGAGGTAAAAGATCAGGCTTGGTAAGATCAATACATTTTACTTGACATTAATCGTGGAACCGAGTTGAGGCATTTAAAATGAAAAATTTAAGGTAAAGTAGGACCATATTTGTAAATCTATTGCGAAGTTAGCCTGAATCGTGAGTCTTATATTAGAATGGTATTTAAAAAATATTTAAATTTAAAGTACTGCAAAAAGAAAGTGTTCGAAATCCAACGCAGATATTATAAGACATAACAGATTATCAGAGACTTGCTGATGTCATCAAATAGGCTATACATACCTCATTATTTCATTTTCTCTATCTTCTTCTTGTTTTTGGCGTTGCATCACATTTTCAATGATCGCCCGTTCTTCGGGCGTTAAATGTGACAAATCTGGCATGTCAGCCATTTTTTCGCGTTATTTTCGTAGAATAAATATTTATCTGTATGTTTATCAATTGAACCAACGTGAATTTTCTTTTAATTATTCTCTGAATTTTGAAGTGCTAAGTAAAGCATAACAATAATCCAAAACATTCAACAATTTAACTAAAATAATACAATAATCGAAAACTTATGTAATTATAGTGTGCTTAATTTTGCTTAAAATTCACATTTGTCTTTCTTTTATTCCGAAGCAAATCTTATTTTCAATTCATTTCATAATAATACTTTTTTTAATTTTCTTCAAATATTTTTTTTAATTTTTACATGATTGACCCTTTATTTTAGTGTTTTTCTATTTTACTGCATATTTTATATTTCATAATAATATTTTTTCAATTTTCACTTGTATTTTTTATTATTTTTTTTTGCTTTGTTGTCTGCGTTGACTCATTTTATTTATCGGTGTGTCGCCAATTCAACTCGTCTGGAACTAATTACTATTTTTTTTGTATACGATAAGTCTTTTATTAGTTCTTTTTCTTTCATTTTACAATACAGCGGTAACGTTGAAATTTTCAATTCATTTTCTTTCGATTCCATTTTATTATTCAACTTAATTTTGTTTTATTATTTTTGACAGTATATTTTTTTGATTTACCTTCCATCATTTAATATTTTTACATTGAGAATTTATTTATTTATTTATTTTTTGTTTGTACGTTAATCTTTTCTTTTTCATTGTATTTTTTTTTAATATCAATAATGTTTATCAAATTATTAATATAAGCAACACTGTAGTTTTTTTGTATTTTCTTGTCTCTAGAATGAAATTTATAATTTTATTTTTTATTTTATGAATAATTTAGATTGATCAAACATTTTTAAACTTCATATCTTATTTTTATCGTTTGCCAAATATCAAAAAGAACACGATATTTTTAGAATCGAGGTCAGATATATCAATCACTTATCAATTCATTAAAAATTATTTTCATAAAAAGAATATTCAAGAATTTACTTTCCTTTACTGTTTTTTTTTTATAAATATAATATAATAAATTCAATTTAAGCTTTAATTATGAGATAGGGTACCTTTGTCAACCAGTTCTATTATTGAATTTGTATCACACCCTCAACCCAAAACCAGTGAGGCACCAGTAGGAGATCAGTGGGAAAGGGTGTTCCTCCAGGTGCCTCACTGGTTTTGTGCATGACAAAAGTGCTTTAAATGAAAAGAAATTCGATTCCATGAAAAAATCATTAGTAAAGTCTTCCAGACATAAAAAAAGTTTAGAATTTTTCAACATAAGTCATGTTTACAAGACATCTATTGATGAATTAGAAATTAATGATTTAAACTGTACTTAAATCTTTCCTTCCAACAAGGTTCCTAAGGGGTTTTCAATTTTTCCCCCATTATCATTACTTTTATTCTTATTTTTTGATCCTATTAACGGTCATCTCAGGTCATCAGTCGAACCTGCCAGCATTCGGCACATTTATGTTTTTAAACGTTTAATGGTTGTGAAAAGAATTAAAAATAACCTCATAGTCACCAAAAAATCAAATCGCCGGTGTCTCAAAAAAACGGCAATGAATAGACCGGTTAAAGTAGATTTGATGTTTGTCTGTGTTAGTCTTGATTATTTGCATGAATCACATAGATTCAAGTAAAAAGTTCTTAATTTTATGAATAGGATGTTGTTTGAGCCTGATAACTTTAAATCAAATTTAATACACAACAATAAAGCACATAATATCGAACTATTTTAAGTATACTTGTCATTCGAAAAAGAAAAAAATGCAACAACAAAAAAATGAATTAAAAGTAATGATATACAAATTCTTGTGCTATTTATAAAAGAGAAAATTGTTCAGCAAAATTCCCATTTTACTCGTAACTACGTGCTTCATACGTATGTATGACGTTTAAGCAAAATAATAATATTGCACATTGCCTTTCTTTGGTAGATTGTCATTTTTTATTATTATTATTATTATTGTTGTTATGTTGCTGTTTAACTCTTCTGAAACTTTTTACATGCGATATACGAACGAACGAATAAAATACAAGGTATGTGTGTGCAGTTTGAAAAAAAATTCCTTATCACATCATTTTATTGATTTCTTCTATTATTATTATTATCTTTCTTTCATATACACCACAATTTTTAGTTGCAAGTAAGATAGTAAGTAAGAAGGAGGATGTGATTAGTATTGTATATTTTATTTTTATTCTTATTGTATTGAATTTTTTTTTCTACATTCGAAAACTTGCATAGATGGCAATAGAAACTGGTTCAATAAGCCATGAAAAATATGTATCGGAAGCATTATCTTATCACTGTGAATGTTATGTGTGTGATAGGTGAATACAAATATTAAATAAATAATATGGAGAAATTTTTAGTAAAATACCTGGCGTTTCCAATTTGCGTTATCATTATATGATATTTCAATAACCATAAAAATATTATTTATACTTAAATTTATTTTTTTCCAACGAATCAGAAATGAGTAGTTTCTTTCATAGAATAAGATCTTCCCACTCATATTTTGAAAATAAAATTATTTTAAAATCTTTTTTATTTTTACAATGCTCTGTATCTTAAAATAGTAAATTTGGAAGAAAATTTTAATTCATATTAACAAAATCACTTTCTTTGTCTAGCTTCACATATAAATTTTTTCATAATGCGATAAAATTACTTCTTTTTTCTTCTTCACTGTATCTAACGTTTATTTAGAGCAAAGTATATGAAACAAACACAATAAACATTGTTCAATATAATTTGTACACAAATTTGCTCTTTGTACATTCTTATGAATATTTTCATTATAAGATGACCTCTTTTTTTAATCAGCAGTATTGATAAGATTTATTTTTTTCTCAAAAGATTTTAAAGGATTCAGACTTTAACCCTTACAGCAATAGCTTTTATTTTACCCTAATTTGATAGATAAGATGCATTTAAATTTTTATGGGCGTATTTGGTAAACGATAAAAAATTTATTAAATTTAATATTTTATTCCTTTTAACACTTACACACCTTTTTCAATTTTAATTTCAATATGATTAAAATAAAATTTAATTAAAATTACACTGCATTTTTGATAAATTTGAAAAAAAATTCTTTGCTAGTGTACCACGACACAATAAAAGTAAGAAAGATTTTCTTTCTTTCATTCACTTTACTATCATTTTATTTCATGCTTTTTTTCCTAAATATATATTTTTTTTGATGATTACACTATTTTCATTTAGATTGTTAATATTTCATTGAATTTGTGGCAGTTTTAAAACGTACAACTTTGGCTTTTGATCATATTTAAGTTCTTGTTTTCTGCCTTGACTATAAATTGTTTTTCTGATGTTAATGCTGTAAACCATTTTGCTGTTTCTGCACCATAAGAAAAAATTTCATATTTTATAAATTTTATACTAGACTTTCAATAAATTATCACTTGTTTTCTATGTACAGAGTTTATGATTGGCTTTGTTAATAAATTTATTTGTGTAAAATGAATTAAAAGTTTAATTAAAGTTAACTTTTTCAACAATTTAGTTGTGATGTGAGTTTTGAAAACTTAAAATATTGGACAATTTTTTTTTTTTGCTTTTGGTGTGTGACGTCAAGTATTGATTTTCCTGCGCGCTCTGCTTCAATGATATACACATTAATGTCTGTATGTGTGTGAAATGTGTGTATATGAAACAGTCAGAAGATACCACAGTTTTTCTCAACACACACAACATTACTACGAATAAGAGAAAAGTATATTAAAGCACCAACACATTCATTTTTCACTTCTTCAACACACATTATTTTCTTTTTTTTGATTGTATGAGTGTATGTGTGTTAATTTTCCCCAATATTAATAATAATAAAATATAACTGAATTGACACATATATAGCTACTTGCCATAGTCATATACACATATTCAACTTAATGGTGAAAAGCTCAGTGATATTGCGTAAAATTATTTATAAACGTATGTCAGTACTGACACTGCATACAATGTACAATATAGATCCAATTTTCATATACTACAAAATTTTATTTATACTTATGTTTAATGTAGCTAGGTACGAGATTACCCCATTACTATCATTATTCGTAAAACCGTATATTAAGAAATGGTGTATAGATACGTATAAAGATATCAGTAATCAAGTTTTCATTCAATTTTTTCTCATACAATTGTTTATATGAGTTTTGCTGGGACACTCACACTAATTTTCAAAGGGAAAAACGTTTAATTTAAAAAGATTACTGGAATTCTTGATTCTTTGCAAAACATCTCATTCAATGTAACTTAAATTACAATATTTTATGAACTATTTTAATTTTAAAATTAAAATAATTGTAATGAAAAAAAAAATAAATGGCAAATACATCTGAAATACGTCTGATAGGTGATGTGACAAGTATCACAGTATTATTTTTCTCATCCATTTTTAGAAGGTGGTTAAACTGTTTTTTTCATCATGGCAAAAATAATGTATAAATGGCATTAGGTGAAGCCCATTCAAACAATGACGATATTCCCAAAGATTTAGCTTTTTCAGTGAAAAGAGACAGATTTTGTTTGTAAATCGTATTAAAACGCTTTGAACGTTCAAAAATCTACTAGAATGATCAAGTTTTGTCATAACGACCATTTTATTTAAACCATAACTGAACCACAACCGTAAAATCCAAATTTTAGGAATCATTTTACCTAAAAACGTCAGGAAATGATCCCTAGTTTTATAAAGGCATGGTTTACTTAAATTTCTCTATTTAGGATAAAATGTTAAATATATGTTAAAACAAACCGTTTTTATACACACATTTGACTTATTATTGCAGCAAGAGACATCTATGGTTCCTTTTACAAAAATATAAATGTAAAATAATTCCAGTATACTGGAATTTGTTTATTGATAAGAAAAGTACGGAAAAAACAATAACAAAGAATATCGGTCAAAACAAAAACTTTATATAAAATCTGTGATTCTAGAATTTCTTCTTAGTTTTAATCTAATCATAGCCAAAGAATTATTCTATGATGATAAAGAAATATTTTTATTTTACTTTATATTTAGTTATTTTTAAAATCCAAACATTTGAAGGACGGATTTTCAATTATCAACCGGAGCAGGTTCATATTTCGTTGGGAGGTGTGTATTTTAATAAATCAAAGCATTATCATCGTTTTCCGTCACTTATTATTATTTTTATGATTTTTATTAAAGATGATTCAAATGAGATAATAGTAACATGGAGTACACTTGATGACGCAGGTAAAAGTATTGTAGAATACGGAATTAATGGATTAATTCTTCAGGCTGAGGGCACATCGGAACGTTTTGTGGACGGAGGATTAAAAAAACATACACAATATATTCACCGTGTTCACTTAAAGAACTTAACTCCTGATAGCAAATATATTTATCATTGTGGTGGTGAAAATGGGTGGTCTCCTGAATTTTGGTTTGTTACACCAAAAGAAGGAGAGAACTGGAGTCCACGTTTTGCTATTTATGGTGATATGGGAAATGAGAATGCTCAAAGTTTGTCTCGATTGCAAGAAGAAGCACAACGAGGTCATTTCGATGCAATATTACATGTTGGTGATTTTGCATACGATATGAATACAGATGATGGAAAAGTTGGTGATGCGTTTATGAATCAAATTCAATCTGTAGCTGGATATGTGCCTTATATGGTATGTCCAGGAAATCATGAAGAAAAATATAATTTTTCAAATTATCGGGCTAGATTTACAATGCCAAATTTTGAAAAAAGCGAAAATCTTTGGTATAGCTTTAATATGGGACCAGTCCATTTTATTAGTATTTCAACTGAAGTCTATTATTTTATGAACTACGGTATTAAAACGCTCATTAAACAATATGATTGGCTTGAAAAGGACCTTACTGAAGCAAATAAACCTGAAAACCGTGAAAAACGTCCCTGGATAATAATATATGGGCATCGACCAATGTATTGCAACGATTTAGATGGGGATGATTGTACACATAATGAGACATTAACTAGAGTTGGAATACCGTTTGCCCATTTTTGGGGCTTAGAAAACCTTCTTTATAAACACAATGTTGATGTTGAGATTTGGGCTCATGAACACACTTATGAACGCTTATTTCCAATTTATGACTATAAAATGTACAATGGCAGCTATGAAGAACCATACACAAATCCAAGAGCACCAGTTCATATTATCACTGGATCAGCTGGTTGCCTTGAAAAAACAGACACCTTTCCGGATAATCCACCAGATTGGAGTGCTTTTAGAAGTACTGATTATGGATATACACGTATGAAAGTTCATAATAAGACTCACTTATATTTTGAACAAGTATCTGATGATAAACTTGGAGCAGTTATCGACTCTTTCTGGGTTATTAAAACCGAAAGAAAGGAATATCCTTTGGTGAAGTATTTAAAAGAAAACAGCAGTTAAAGTGATTTTATTACATAAATTTTATTATGATTAATGCACATTTGAATTATTATAAAAAAAAAAACATTAGTCAAATTTGTAAGAAAAATTAAAGTTTTCTTTTTTTTTTCGATGTCTAACGCATTGAGTATTAAATATTGGACGGAAATGGTATCACAGTAGTGTCAAAAAATTTGCGAAAAAAAATTACAATCGTATTGCTTGTACTTGTGGCTCACCTCTTTCTCGCAAAAGATCTTTAACTTCTGCCACACACGTGTTTCTAACATGATGTTGAGGATCTCGATGTTTACAACCACCTAAATAGCATGTTCTAGTGGATTTAATGAAACTAACGATTAAATTTGAGTCTCCTCCATTTGGACCAATCAAATAATCACATTGAATACGTTTATTTAAAATGTCCCTGATGCAACAGTCAATAAATTCTGAATTTGCTGAAAATAATTCATTCATTCCCTCGCGAATTATTGAAAGTTCATCTGCAAGAATTCCTGTTACATAAATATCATCAATCCAAAAGTACTCCCTTGTTTCAGAGGCTAATGCGATATCATGTGCTGTTTTTAAATTTGTTACATAAAACCATCCTGATAAATATGGAGGATATTGTGATTTATCATATTCTTCCGGTTTAACATACCACTTGTTTTGCTTTTCCCGAATTACACGCTGATCACTCAATAGGAATCCTTTCAGTAGATACTCATCTTCGTCTTGATCAATATTTTTTATAAATTCATATATTCTAAAAGGATCAAATACAATATCATCATCCATTTTAATAATATATTGGGCATCTCTTGCTTCACTTACAGCATATCGAAGACCCATTATATGTTTATATGTGAGATTACGATATGCATCAACAAAATTTCCTTGAAGAATGTCATGAAACCGATGTGCTTCGTTAATTAGGGCTCGTTGTGTGATATAATGTTCCCTATGAGGAATCTCTGATAAGAGAAATATTCGCTTAAATCCATATGCTAATAATTCTTTACTTGTAATTGCCTGTCTATGCTTCGCTCGTAAATGATCATGGCCAACATATGAATGAATTATTATAATTGCTGTAAGTAAGAAGAAGATAAATTCATTCATTGATATAAAATTAAAATCTAAATTACCTAAAAACTGTGCCTTAACCTCATAATAATTCAAATTCGGTTTCAACAAATAATGAAAGTTTTTTAAGTCAATCAACTGTTTTTGACTTAACTTTACTTCCTCACTTATTTCTACGTCTATGTCCTGAATTGTATTCAGCGAACTCCTTATCTGAATAAAGCGGATCAGCACTATTAAAATTAGAAAGATGACGAAATAAAGTACTGGTTTTCGGCGAATAAATCTCATTTGGTTTAATTTTGTCTGTTTTACTGTTCAAACTATTTATAAAATTATAAGTGAACTGAAGACAAAATTCCCTTACATTAAACTAATTAAAAATCAATAAATTGAAACAGTTGTTCACTCATAATAATTAATAGTTGTCATGATGGTCTATTACAAACCAAATAATATGGAAGAAAGTCCAGAACAAAATAAAAACTATGATAATCCATATCAACTAACTTAAATACAGGGCTCAGAAAAAATATTTAATAAACAAGTTTTAGATTCAAATATTGAATGTTTCATGCATATTTGCTGTTGAGCTCGAAATGTCCGTTATAATTTTCATAAAAACGGTGAATTTTATATATAAAAATGTGCTCCTTATCATTCACTATCATTGTGAACACTTTTTCTATTCTTTTCTAATCCCCGATATTCAGCTTATACCCAGTGTGAAAGAATCACCAACAAAGAAATAAGCCGGTTAAGGCCGTTACACATTTGTAGTTCTTGTCATCATAAAAATTCGTATTAAACTTATTTTAAAATTGATTTTTTATTGAATGAATTGTTTGGTTAATTGTAATATTTGATTATTTTTTGGTTTAATTGTAACATCAATTTTTTTTTTTTATTATTATAAGGTAACATTAAAATATTTGCTTTAACATATTAATAAATAATAAAACATTGTACTAAAATATTTAATTTCCTTGTCTTGTCTATTAATGCTTTTTTCTCAAAATCTAATACTTTAAATTATATAATAATATTTTTTTTACTAAAACCATTAATTTTTAAATTAAATTTAATTTTTTGGTTTATTTTTTAGCATGCCTTCTTTCTTAGATGTAAAAATTTACTTTTCCTATAAATATTCTCAATCTTATTTTGTAATTTTAGTCTTATAACAAGTTATATTTGAATATTGAAGTTTGTGAAATGTGTTTAAAAACTTCTAATCATTAAAGCAAAGTGTAATATATATTTTTTTTTTATTTTATGATAAATTACAAAATTTATTTGAATTTTTTACTACATATCATTCTTCTTTTGATAGTACGTACTAATATCATAGAAAATTTTCAAATTTTTTTTCATTATTAAAACTCTTGCTCAAAAGTATCACAATTGCTTACTTTTAATTGGATTCCAAAAATACTTAATAATTAACGATTACATTTTAATGAAACGATAAGTTCTTAAAAATATGAGTGATTATTGCACAAGGGCATGAAAAGTATAAATTATGATGATTTAAATTTAAAGGAAACTAATTAAAATGATTTAAATAAATTATTTTTTAAACAAATATTTATTAATAAATTTAGAAACAACAACAAAATAATGAAATATAAATTTATTTCTTTCTTATCCTGTTAATGGAATGGAAAATTTATGATTTTTTTTAGTTTTTGGTATATAAGGTTTCATTTTTGGTAGATATAATAAAATAAATTAAAATCAACTGAAAATATTTTTTTTTAACCGAGATCAACTGCGCGGAACGAAGGTCTCCAAGTAATATCAGACATTTTGGGGAAAAAGTTATATTTTTTGTTGAAATTTGTTACTTGATAATTGGCTTCAACTTCTTTGGTTGTATCATTAAACGTTTTAATCATAGTGTTGCGAGTTCGCTCCATTAAATCTTCAATACAAATATAAAGAAAAAAACAAAAAGTTAGTATTGAAAACAAATAATCTTTTTAAAAAATATTTATATCTACCTTCCATATCTTCCTGTGTAAGACCTTCAGTGGAAATCGGTGGTAAAGTTGTAATTATAACATTGCCCCGATCAAACCTTCGTCTTTTATCATCAAGAAATGATGAATACGAACTTATAACTACCGGTAAAATAGGTATTTGGTTTGTGATAGCAGCATGGAATGCCCCTTTTTTAAACTCATGTATCTCTCGGGTATTTCTACGAGTACCCTCTGGAAATATCCACAATTTGATACGATTATTTTTTAAATAATCACATGCATCATTAATTGATGCCTTTGCACGATCTGCATGTTTACGATCAATGAAAATTAAACCACAAAGCCATGCTGCCAAACTGAATGGGAATGCATAGAGTAATTCTTTTTTAGCTACCACTGTACACTTATCCATTATAGGCCATATATAGAGCATTCCAAGGACATCAATTGAACTTTGATGATTTGCAACAATGACAAATGACTTATCTTGACCGATTAATTCAGCACCTCGCAATTCCCATTTGATACCAAGAATAGTGGAAATTGGTCGTGTCACATAACCAGCCCAACTAAAATGGAAAAGTACAAAAACGAAAATAAGAATATAAATATAACTTTCAATCAAATGTAACTACAACTTATATTACACACGAAGTCAATATCAAAGTCAAGGTATTTTTGTACGCTTATAATACTAAAAATATAGCAACAAAAAAGCTATAAAAGGCTTGTTGAATTAAATGAATTTGTACATTATTAGAAAAATCATCTATAAGTCTGACATGCCTTGAACTAGTTTTATCAAATCATAGCAATTTCATGACATCAATATGATTGATACTTAAAATAATAGAAAGAAAATTAAATCATCACCATAAAGCATGACTTGAAGTAAAGAAGGACTCACGTAATTTTTATTTACATATTATAACATCTAACCTTTGATTCATTATTTTACAAGGAATTTGACTCTCATTGATAGAATTTGAATTAATTGAAATATCTTGATGCACACTGCATTTATTAAGCGATAAGTTAAGAAGTAAATTTTTGTCTTATCTTACATTGTATTACACAGAGTAACAAATAAACCAGACCTCATTCGTATGGGAAATCCTTTTAGGATCTGAAAGTACACACTTAATAATGAACTTTGGCGTTTACAGAATGTCAAAATGTCATCTAGTTTTTTTTTAATCACTTATTTAAATTTGAAGATTTCCTCTTATAATTACTATGTAATTTTTCTTAGTTCTATATAAATAAGGAGAAATCTTCAAATTTAATAAAAATGATTAAAAAAAAACTAGATGTGCTAGCACCAAGCTGTAAACGGGAAAATGCAAGGTTTATTAAGTACTATCAGATCTCAAAAGGATTTCTCATCAGTATGATATGAACCTCGGCGTGTTTGACAGCGAAGTCAATATTTTTACAAAACTATGAAAATAATAAAAAAATTATTAAAAAAAAACTAGATGACATTTTGACATTCTGTAAACGCCAAAGTTCATTATTAAGTGTGTACTTTCAGATCCTAAAAGGATTTCCCATACGAATGAGGTCTGGTTTATTTGTTACTCTGTGTTATATAGTTTTTTGATGACAAAATTTTCTTATCTCTTTTTTAGTTTTTGAAAAAAAAAATAAATATGACATTGCTACAATGGAATAACAATCGATATTCTAGGAAGTATAAAGTATTTGTTTATTCACATCACATAATAATGTTTACATTATAACGTTCAATGTACTTAAAATAATTTTTTTAAATATAACTCACATCAAATTTTTCACATTTTTTGGCCGAAACACCATGATTGGTATCAAGGCAAGGGCAGCAATATTCATGCCCCCAACATAAATTACAAGTTTTAAGTAATAACGAAAATTCTCACTTTTAATTGAAAAATATGCAATTGTTGCAATAAATATTACAAAACATTGTAAATTTTTTGGAATTGCTACTAATGAAAATGAAAAATGTTCTTCTTCCATTTTGTTACAATTTATAAATTAAATTTAATTTCTTTCTTTGAATATAGAATTCAGCACACACTTTTTATTTTAAGTTCTTAGTTTTAATACAGACAGAGAGTGACTGATAGTTTAAATCAAAAAGTAATCAGAATTATACATGAATATGAAGCATGCATATAATACGATACTTTAAATTTTGTAGAGTTGATAAAGAGATAAGTGGTGGGGATTGAAGAGAAGATTTATTGCACTTTAAAATTAGTTGTAATAAAATTTTCAATTCGATAAGTTAAAAAAGTGATACGATGATAATATTTTTAAAAGGGAATATTTGCTGTAAAAAAAATATTTAGTTTTTAACTGTTATGATTGTGATTCTTGTCTCAATCTTACATTGGGATATAATTTCTTTCCTCAATTATTTCTCACTCTTCGGAGTATCAAAAAATTAATAAAAAATTATTCTTTTCTAAACCTTTTATATAGCTATAAAGGTTTTCTGTATTCCCTTTTTAATTTTTTCAAGCTTCATTTTCATCAGTGCCCTTTAACCTCAAATTTTAAGGCCTTGAAAAGAGTGACGAATGCACCAATTTTTCTGTAACTAAAATCTGTACGACATAGATATGACCTATATGTTTAAAGTTTATCCTCTTTTAAGAACACACTTCTTTTTTTCATTCTTAATTTCATTTTTGTTTCAAAGTATACAAATATAATGTACAATTGAACTAATCATATTAATGTAATATATTCACTTTTCTCCTACACATATTTATGCGGCATTAAAATAAAATTACCGACAATATACAAAAATACATAACAATAACATGACATTCAGGCCAACAAAATACTGTACTGCACATTGAATATTACGTATTATATTACATAGACATAGAACGAAGGATATCGATTTTTCACTTTCATTTTTTTCTTTTGAATCATAGAATTTTTTCCCGGATTTCACAACTTATAACTAATGATAGATTGTTTAAACAAAACTGCGATGTTATGTATTTTTGTATGTTTGCAAACACAGTAGTAAACCAGACATAATAAACAATTAATTTAAATTAAAATGAATAGGAAAAGTATGATGAGATAAGTGGATTGGATAAATTTTTTTTTTCTGAATACTTACATTAGATTTTTTACATTTTTAGGTCGAGCACAATAAATAGGAATCATAAACACCGATTCAAACATTACAAATCCATAATAAAAGAAGTATTTACAGTAATATCGGAAAATTGATGAAGTCTCGAAGAAAAATGCAAATGTTAAGATTAAAAACACAAATAAAACTTCGAGACATGAATTTGAGCTAATCATATTTTCTTATTTTGTGTATGTTATCTTTGGTATAATCAATAAAACACTGAATCACTTTAGTTAAATACTTTTTAAACCAAAAAATTCTTCATTTTTTGGAATATGTTATTTGATTACTTAATTATACAAATTATTTTCATTTGTTACAATTTTTTCTGTCTATGTTGTATCACACGCCAAAATTTTCAAACGAATAATACGAGATGGTTCGTTGAAGTAAATCGATTGTTTTTAAAATTCTATCAAAACAAATGTAAATAAATCCCAACATTTGAATGAACGTTTGTATTGAGCTTTTTAACGTAAAACCGATATGACATTTGCCGTACTGAGTACTGTAACGTAGATAATTGTAATATACGATGTAACGGAAAAAATTTGAATAAGCATTAAAAACGTAGATAATTTAATAGACGGTCATTTTGAAGTTAATATACGCTTAAATCGTATATTAAATTATGTACGTTTTTGAATAAAAAATAAAGAAAAATTCATATATTTTCATTTTTAATCACTAAATTCATTTCTAAATATTAGCATTTTAAATGTTTTTCACATAAGTACTTATTTCAAACCAAAAATAGGTTTGTCAATGTATAAATTTTACTCAAATTTCTAATAAATTTTTGAACTTCTTTTCTTTGTCAATAAACGCTAAATTTGAATGTTTTTTTCGTCAATATACGGTTTCTCATTTTCGTTTTTCGTCAATATACGGAAGGTCATCGTATATTAGATTTATCTACTTTACAGTATTTTATTTCTAGAATTTTAATTTCATTGAGTATATAAAACTCAAAAAAGAAAATCTTGAATTCAAGACTCTTGGACTTTCAAAATAATGATGAAAAACTAAAACTCTTTTTAAGATTTTTGTTTTCTTTATGAAAAATAATGAAAAAAATGGAAAGTTGAGAATTCTTTTCATTTGTTCTATTCCAATCAGAAAATTTAGAGAATATATTCATTTTCCCATTTTTTTTTCATTTTCCTTCGTCTGGATCTCAAGAACCCATAAGCAGCTCTAAGATCCTGATTCTGGTAATCTTTGTTGAGTGATAATGAATTTTCCCTATCGGTAGAATAAATCCTGAAATTTTCTGATCACAATTTATTCAATTTTCTCAAATATTTTATTTTAAATTGAAAATTCAGCTCCCAACAATATCTAAGTTAGACAATAAGCTTCATATTAAAACTAAAAAAGACAAAAAATGATGGATTTTAAGCGAAGAAAGTGTTTTGAATTTAGCGCATTTTAGTTATTTCTATGCTGTTTAGCCGATGCATTGTCACAATATTTTTTTCATACTAAAATCCAATTCAGCATAAAAGCAAATCAGTTTTAAAATCGTCAATTATTTTAAGGCCAATGAATCTTTAGATATTTTACTTAATAATACGAAATTGTCAATAGTTCCACCAGGTCCAGTTCCACAAGTTAAACTAAAAAAAAAGATATTTTGAAATTTCTTATTGGAAATTAATTTCAATTAGTTGAACAAGTTAGTAGAATATATTTGATCATCCACGATTTCAATTATAAAAAATATTTTTCAATTCTTATGAACAAGTTGACAGCACTATATTATTGTGTAGTGGGCAGTCCCGGTTTATTCTTCAGGCAGTAAAAAAACAATTTTAAGAAAATATCTTCAATACTTATTAATTTGTCTTGATGATATCGATAGTATTTAATTAAATCCTTTAGAAAAGCATTCATTCGATTAAAAAAGCACAAAATTATAGCAATTTCATGCTGTCAAGAACTCAAATTCAAAGTAAAGTTCATCATAAAATTTTTCTGTATAGAAATTCCTTAATCGGATAAAATTATCTGGAATTTGACAGTGTGAAAATAAAACTCCTACACAAAATTTTCAAAGATATAATTTGATCTAATTGAATATAAAATTAACATGGGAAAGAAAACGAAAAAGAGTTGTCCATTAACAACGACTCCAAAAGAAAATTTTAAAAAGTTGAGTATGACTAAACGGAATGAGCTGAATTCTTATGTTAATTCTCTGTTGAAATTGGGTTTTATTCAAACCATAAACGTGACGGAGCAATGGAACCAATACGTGGAAATTGTTTCTTTACTTGAAAGGATAAAGATGATTGAAAGTGAGATTTCCGTAATTAATAAGAAGAATTTTCGTAGAAATACTGCTTTAGATGAATTTACAAAATTTATCGAGGATAATGGTGGTAAAATCAATGATGTCAAAATCACAGATTTTCCTGGATATGATTTGGGCCTAGAAGCATTAAAGGATTTCAAAGAAAATGAAATGTTTATCACGATTCCTGATAAATTAGTTTTCAGCTTTGATAAGGCTGCTGAAAATGTACAATATGCAGCGAAAATGGTATCACTGATTGCTAGTATGCCAAATATTAGTTTAGCATTCTTTCTTATGATCGAACGGCTGAATCCAAACAGTTTCTGGAAACCATATCTAGATGTGTTACCAGAACGGTACTCAACTGTTATGTATTTTACACCAACTGAACTAAATGAGTTGAAAGGTGATTTCATTCTTTAATTTTATGTAGCTAAAAATTAATTATGATTATTTTTTCTGATAAGGCTCAAGTGCTCTTGCACCAGCTTTAAACCAAATTAAGAATATTGCAAGACAGTATGCTGTCTTATACCAAATTTATCAACAATTGGGTGAAGATCCAAAAAACGAAATTGGAAAACTTTTAAAAGAACGTTTTACATATGATTTGTACTGGTGAGTATTAGTAAAAACAATTATATTTATATAAATAAGGTGAACATGAGAGAAAATTTTCTGCACACTGTAATCTTTATTTGAATTGAAATAGCTTACCATAAAAGTTAAATAATCCTTGGCAAAAATTAAAGTAAAACATCAATCATAACTTTTCATACTTTTTTATTTAAAACAATAATAATAAATTAATATAAAAATCTCTTAAGTGCGGTTTTAAAATTTAAATTTTTTGTTCCCACACATTAGCAACAAGATAAGGTCACTGTAGTTAACGCTCTTTCAAATTTTTTAAAGTACTTTTCTGTACAAATTTATAAATTCTATGGATATGTATGTTAATAGTACTAAGTTATCTTCACTTTCTTTTGTTTTTTTTATTTTATATTAAGTTTATAATTTTATTCAGAGCAAACTTAACATAATATACAGACTTATTAAATAATATAAAAGTTTTTCTCGTGATTCTCTTTAAAATAGAGATTATATCATTTTAACATAATTTTTATTTTGTTTTACACCTTTTCCGTTATTTCGACATGATTTTCGTAAAATTCAGTTAATTCGTATGATTATATCATTTTGTTTGAAAAATTAAATATTTTTGCAGTTTTCTTATACTGGGTCAGTAGTTTGATCATTGAAACGGTTTTTTCATGTGGTCCCATCCCAAATAATCATGAATTTCTGATGAATTCGGATCCATGGTGTTCAAACGACTTAATCTATTGCTATGACGATGTTTAGCGCATAACATCGGAGAAAGTCGATTATTATCTTTAAGTGGCTCTTTATGAATAATTGGCAATCTGCCTTTTGCCATTTTATAGCTTTCAGTATAATTCAATTTATTTTTACGCTTTTGTCGCCATCGATAAATGGCAAAAACTACAAAACATAGTATGATTGCAATTGCAACTATGCAAGAACTTACAATTATGGCAGATTTGACACCGCCCGATATTTGAGCAGTTTCGATCATGACATTTTGTCGTGCTAATTCTAATTCTAATTCAGAAGCTCGCTTGAGTTCCCTTTCAATTTCTTCCAGCACAACTGCGTCTGGAATATCAGATGACTTTACCACTTCAACTGTATGTGGTATTTTTTTCTCTTCACTTTTTTCATCACTGAAAGTCAAAGTTTTAAATTGTCGATTTGATGTTTTTGCCATTTTATGAATATCTTGCAATGCGCGTGCTTCTTTATAAATTTCATCTGTAGGTCTTATATTTACAATTGATGTGAAATAGCTAAAACCCTGTGAATCTGTTTTGATATCATCTGGTTGAATACTTTTCAAATTTCCAATGTTAAATCTAGGAAAATTTTCAAAAGCTGTCACAATATCAACTCTATCTTCCATTTTTGCTTTTTCTGCCAATTTTCTTTTGGTTTTTAAGAGTTCTTGTAAATGAATGTGACTTGAGCCACGTTGCCGATGTTCCATTAATTCATCTATTGTCATATTTCTTTGTTCAAGTACCTTATTTAACTTATATCCGTTTCGACGATCTTCTAGTAATTGAATAATTTCATTCTTTTCCGCCTCAATGTCCGGTTCAATTGAATCAAGATCTGGATGCATTTCAGTTACTTCAATAATTTCAGCGTCTCTAACTGTACTTGGGGACTCAGTTGTTGATGTTGTACTTGTAGTGCTTGAACGATGTTTTTGTTGGATTTTTTGTATGCGCGATGATGGCATGCGTTCTCTTGATGGAAATAGTTGCTCAATTGATTCAACATCTTTTGGTTTTGTGTCTTCAAAAGACGTGAACTTTTCAATGACGTTGATATCGGGTTCCTCTAATTTCACTGTTGTCGGTTCTTCATGGTAGGTTATTTTAGTTGTTTCAGAATGTTGTGATATTTCAGTTGTTAATGACAATGTACTTGGAGCTGGTGTAGTGGTAGTTGAAACTCTGGCCCTCGTTCCTGCTCTGGACGGTAATCTAATACGTGGTTTAACACTCAAACGATTACGAATGATATCAATATTTTTTGGAGTTGTAGATGAAGCAACTGTTGCTCGTTCTCGCATTGGAGTACGAGTGGTTACTGTAACATTTTCGTCTAAATCATTTTCAGGTTGTTTTGTACTAGAACGATATGGAATTCGACTTGGTAGTCTTTCACGATTACTTGCATTAGGAGTCCATCGTTCACGGTCCTTATCTCTAGATGTGATTGGAGATGAGGTTGTACTACTTGGATTGAATTTTCTTCTTTTATTAGGCTCTGTTGAACCTTCTTCTGATTTTACAACTTTACTATTTGAAAAATCAGGACGAATTTTAGGAATGACATTCTTTATTGGGCGCCTGTCAATACTGAGTCGTTCGCGGTTCATTGGCACCACTGGATGAAGTGCCATTTGTTTTGTTTCAACTGAAGGAAAAACTTGGGTCCCGTCATCCTTGTAAACGTCACTTTCATCATCTAAATCATTGTTTGTATTCTCAATTTGAACTCTTTGTCTAGAGGGGAACGGGACTCTTCGGGTTGGACGAATGTCATCATCATCAGGCGATGATTCTACAACTCGAAGAGGCTTCTTTTTAGTTCTTCCATAATGTCTGATTCTATATTCTTTTTGTTCACGTTGATTGGATGTCTCTGTCTCTGTTTCAATGTTGGCTTCCTCAGTATTTGACAATTGAGAAACTGTAGTTGTAGCGATAGTTGCAGTAAGTCGTCTTGTGGTTGGTTTATCACTATTTTCTTCGATTGCATCGCCAGCTACTTTTGAATTTGGATTTTGTACTAAAGCTGCTAATGCCATTTGTTTTCCTTTTAATAAATCTGAAAGTGATAAATTTTTTTGTTGCAGCACTTCACTTAAACTCAATCCGCCTGATTGTTTCAACAGTGATTTCAATTGAGATGCTGGGTTGAATTCAGCTGATGCGGCTAATCTTTGTTCTTCCTGTTTCTTGAGCGAGTATGGTTTTCGATATGCTTTATGATCATTATTCTGTTTCTTTTGTTCGTTTACATTAACTTGATCATATCCCGATTGCATAATTTCCTGACTTTCAACCTTATATAAAGGATGTGGAGGATCCACTTCTTCAATAAATTCTTCATTTTTGATTTCGGGTGTTGGTTCAAACATTGTGGGTACAGAATCTTGTTGTCTTAAGATAATAGGATGACGTTCTCGCTCTCTCAAAATACTTTCTTGAGTTGGATTATTAATTGCAATAGATTGATAGCTACTGGGCTTATGTTCCCATTCCTCACCATTTCCATCGTTAAACCTATCAGAAGGACGAAAATGTTCTACTGTCCTATCTGGATAATAGCGTGATGGATGTTCTTCATTTCCATACCAATCTTCTTGCATCATGTGTTGTGGTCGTCGCCGTCTTTTACGACCTTGACGGCGTCGTTTACGCATTTTTTCTTCTTCATTCATCGGTGTTAGAGTTTCCACAGAAACCAATTGACTTCCTCGTGATGATTGTGGTTGCACTTCAACTCGCGGCATTATTTGACGCCATTCCTATTCAAATAAAAATGAAAGATATTTTAGTGGGATGTTCAAATCAATTATATAAATAGTAAATAACATGGTCAATTAAAATAACTTTCCTCTTATGTACAAGAAAATTCATACTGTTTGTCTTCTCAAACTAAACATTTGATATTGAATTTTATCAACTTGTTTTTACACAAAATATTTCATTACCAGATTATGTTTGCTTGTTCGCGTACAACAAAAAAAAATACAATTGCGGATCTTTATATAAAAGTAAAATGTGAAAAACAAGTTTGAAAGTGCTTTTTTTTATCACAAATGTCTCACAATCAGCATTTCAATTTTTACTAACGGTTATTATTGTATTAAATATAGAATGAATTGAAAATATCACGAGAGAACCACTTTCGAATGTTGTTTTATGTGAATTTACTCGACATTCATTTTCCTTTTCAAAAATTATAATAAAATATAGAGATTGAACGTTTTTGATAATAAAAAACATTGCTTAGAGGTTTGTTAAATGTTGAATAAAAACTATCGGTTTTTGCTGAAAATGTTGCAAAGCTTAGCCATTATTGTTAAATATGCATTGATTTTAAATGATTTTTAAACAAATCATTAGTGTTGTCTTTGACCATTTATTTATCCGTAATGCAGTTCAATAGATCAAATATCTATGATTTCAATTTAAAAAGTCAAATAACAATAATAAAATGTAGTTCAATTAAATAACACAAAAGTTTCACACTTTTAAATCAAAGATATGTAATAATGAATTTTGTTATTTAATGTTTATACTATTTCATTTATTTACATTATTATTATTTTTAGTTATTTGTTAAACATTTTGACCTCAAGTTAATGCTTAGAGTGAAGTTTAATGTTGCATGCTGTGTATAATTATATTGAAATTAATTGGTTTCACGTACTTATTATTTTTTATTGTGCAATGTTCTATCTTTAACTTTTAAATTGACATAAAAATGACTTTTCTTTTTCATATGACCCTGAATGACATAACTAATTTTGTAAAATAACTGATTTAAATATTTTTTTCGTTCACCTGATTCAAATTTTTTAGATTATTGAATTCTTTTGCGGATTATATTGAAAAAAATTAAAATAAAATCAATTTATCGAAGTTAAACCTCAGATTACTCTAAAAAAGTTAAGATACTTTTATTTGGTTTAAATTATCATTAATTTGGTACATTATTTGCTTATGAATTTAATATTAATATTATATAACTTTTTATTTGCTACTTTTTAACATACAATACTTTAATTGGTTTCATTTAAACTGAAACTTATAACACAATATCATGTCGATTTATAAAAACCGCAAATGTCTGAGATAACGAAATAAAGATAAATTTCATATCTAAGCGTAGTGTTTTATGAAGAAATATCAATCCAAGTAAATTACGCTGCACATATGTGCCTTTCCAAGACCAAATTATTACAAGAAATACAAGTTAGAAGATTTATGTGAAATAATGAAAAAAATTAATGCTAAATTTAACGGAAGTACAATCAACGGCTATTTAATTTTTGACAAGTAAGTACAACATTAAGGTGCATTGTGGCTTAAAATTGCCCATTCCTTGAATCTTCCTTTTTAGGGTGCCCATTTGTGTTATAGCAAATTTTCTATTCGAAGGTCGATTTTTGGAACAGGAACCAATCGAAAAATTCTGAAAACCTTAAATAGCAACAGCTCCAATAACTGAGTTCATTTTCAGAAGTCCAAAGCAGACCGAAAACATTTTATATGTTTAAAAAGTTCACCTAGTCCAAATATTTCATATACAAAACAAAAACACAAATAAAATTTAATGACTTGCAATTGTCATCAACTACTTTTTATTTGTTTTGTAACAAAAATATATGTTTATAATTTTATTTGAATTGTTTTTTTTTCTCTTTAATACTTTGAAAAAAAATTATCTTAATGATTACGATTTTATAAGTGTACCTGATTTTTATTTCACATTAAATAATAATATTCATAATGATTGACCACAATAATGTTGCACTCTAGAAATTATACTCATGTCTTTTTATTATTGTTTCAATTCAAATAATTTGTTACATTACAGCTTTTTGTTTGTATCATAAATAATCACTGCAATCTCGTTCGGTCAATTATATTAGAGCTTATCTAATGAAAGATCAGATTTGAAAATTAGACATAAAAATTGATGTTATTTTTAAATGAAAAAAAAACACAAAAATCAACGGGTTACTAATTTTGAGTTTAACATTTGTTTTTATTTTCTTTGATGATGATTATTATTCATATGAAAGTAAAAAGATACCTAACAAAATAACAATGTATTTGTTTAAGAAAATTATTAAAATGTATATCATAGAAAATGATTCGATGCGGTTACTGAGCACAAAATAGAGTTCAAACTAAACAAATTAATAACAATAAATTTATAAATTAAAAAAAAATTACTATAAATAATAATTCAAAGTATCAAAGTGAGTTAAGAAAAATGAAAAAAAAAATGTAATTTACACCGAGACTGACAATAAAATTATAATCGTGAAAAATTGTTGTTATAACAATAAATGTTATGCTTTTTATGTATTTTAATATTAAGGAAGTTTCATAGGTCGTTATTAAACTTAAATATTATAAACGTTTTGTGTGTTTGTAGTAAATTATTGTAGCTCCAATTATTATTTGAATCTTTGTCGAAAGTAATTCTTTTCACTGCATCATAACTGTCCACCTTCTAGGTAACTTAAGTCCTATTGTGTGTAACTTCATAAAAAGAACCAATTGTAATATCGCATTTTTCTTACGAAATGCATTTCAACAAAATGTGTAATCTAATTATATTTTTATACGATCTTATATGCGCTAACGGTCTTTACAACCAGGCGGCATTTCTTTTGTTTTTCACTCATAACATTACAATGTACTAAAAATTTTTCGGCAATGTATCGCCTAAGGGGTCTTTCAATCGATATTTTTCAATTCATATCATAGTGTTTTAATTTCAATTAATCAAATTTCTATCATATTGCATTATATTCAAATTGAAATATTCAATCGAAATTATTTTGAAATCATTTATAAATCTAAGAGCAAAAAAAAAAAAATTGTTATTTATCTATCATTTAATATCAATAAATCTCACTCATTTAATCGTTTTTATCCAAAAAACAACATTGAAATTTCTTCAACTGGATAGCAAACAAAATTATTTTATTTTATTTAAAAAAGACATGCATTTTTATGACCTTCTAGCTCAAGTTGTTAATCATCTCAATACAAATATACTTGAGAGTTTTGTTTTATTAAACACAAAATTATAGCATCCTACCATGTTTGGGTAAAAATAAAACAAAATTGTCTTTGAAATTACTTTGTGACACTTAATAATAGAGTTCAAGTAAAAAGTGACCTAAATTTGGTTAGGTAACAACATAATAAGTCATTTAAAGTTTTCTGTCAACTCAAGACTATTACTTTTATGTTTTATCTATTCCATGATCAAAATATTGTGAGTTTATTAGGTAAAATTGGTCATGCATTAAAATTTGTGTTTTTTTTTGAAAAACGTGTAAACTACAAGAAAAGAAATATCTTGAACAAGATCTCTTGTTGTATTAATAATCAAGTTTTTACTTTAACATAATTTGAGTTGACCCCTTTGAACAGAGTTCGAGGTTTTAAACATCAATCTTAGCTTTGATGATTTTTTATTATCATTTTTTTTGTTTAAATTTAACAAAAAAAGGGCATTTACATAACAACTCCCTTCATTAAATAACAATATCACACATTCAAAGGCAATTAACAACTCGTGTAACTACATTCAAAATACTTTAAGAGAAATAATAAGCACTTTGATAATCTGATAGAAATTTTTTCTTTTTTCTTATATCTTTGCCAAATCATTTTGTATGAACTTAATTATGATCGTCATTTTTTTTTTCTATTCAATTGTTTTTTTTTTTATTATAACTATGTTTAATTTCTCACAATTACATCTTGAATGAAGATATTAAAGTGAATAAAGTGTTACAAAAAGGGCTTAATTGACTTAATTTATACTTTTTATTGGAGTTTAACAAAGATCAATAACCATTGTATTTACAATTGATTTAATGTACAGTCAATTTTTTGAGAACTAATTTTGATGTTACTGCTGGAAGATAAATGTCCTGGAAGGTTTAGAAAAGATCATTGTAATGGGATTTAGTTTCGCTAAGTCTTTCTAGATCTATGAAATGACAGTGGGATTTAAGATCAGATTGACATTTTCACGCTCTGAAGTACAAAGCCTCAGTCGAACCATAAGTGTCGACATTTTCTTATGGACTCCTCTGGAAACACAAAAAAACTTCTTCGCTTCACGTTCTAAACCTTCATTATGAAATCCATATCAAAGGTCTCTCGCTATTTTGGAGCGCAGATTTTTATGAAGGTATAAGATTTTTCAAACCACATCTCAATCAACTACTTTGTGGAGTAATCAAATGAACCATTTAAATTTCTTTAATGGACCGTAAAATATTTTGCACATTCCATTGAATTTTAAATCCAATCTAACAAATTTTAATAAGATAAAATAATTGTACTACAAAACGAATGAATATAAAATAAATTTATAACAAAAGACCTTGTTCATGATATATAAAGTCTTGTTTCCATTTAAAGGAACGATGACAAGCATGTGAAAAATCATATAAAAATACTACACGTGCATTTTAACTGCATATTGTTCATTTCAATATAAATTCAAATTATAACATTAATAAAAAAAAAACTATACCACTTATTAAAGAACATAAGTATATAATTTTATGCTTTTAGTTTTAAATACACAGATATTGCGACATACACCCTGAGAAAACTTTTACTTGCTATAATGTTTCAAAATGGCCTATTCAAAAGAATGGTTATTACACTTTTTCTATTTATAATATCTGTAATAAATTGCTTATTATATTTTTGTTTACATTTTTTTTTAACTATTATATTGCATTATGTTTTAACGAATTCCCATCATACATTTGCGAAAAAAGTAACATAATTTATTTTAATTTTCGGGCTTTTTTATTTTTTTTTTTTGACAAAAAAAGAATTATGTTAAATACTTATATGAAGGTCTCTAACATAAATTTAGCCTAAAGAAAAATCTAATCTATTGTTGCAAAAAAAACATCAAGGTCATTTCATACTGACCTGAGGTGGAGGCACATCAGCCAAATTTGTTGTATTCACATTAATTTCTGTTGTTTCCTCTTCGGCAGCAACATGAATGATATCAATAACAAATAATTGTAATCCAAATAACAGTAAAATTAATCCGTTTATGTGTGATAACTGCTTCATTTTATTATTTAGTTTTGTGTTGTTTTATAATGTAATTGTTGAGAATTATCGAGAAATGTAATTTCTCTTTCAATATTTCTGATATAATATTAATAATAATTGGAATTTATGATATTTTTTTTACTTTCATTTAATTTATTCAATTTATGAAATTTCATACACGTGTTTTTGTGATTAAAAAAACACTTTTAATTTTATTTCATACATTTTTATTATTGTTTTTTGTTAATTATTTCGTTTTGTTTCATTTTAATTTTCATACATTTTTTTTCTTGAAATAATTCAATATTATTTTTCAATTTTTTTATGACTTTATGATTCAATAAAACGTTACATTTTATATTTATTTTCTATGTGTGATAAATTATCACTGAAATATTTTATTTTATTCATTAATTATTTTATTCTGTTTTTCTGTTTATGATCCGACTTCGTCAAAAGTTTACGCAGAACTGATCATTTGTGATGTTATAGAAAGCTTAACAACGTCTATTGAAAATTTCACCCACTATCCATACATGGATTTTCTTTTGCACTGTTTTTTTTCTGTGTACATGTGTTGTGTTAATCTTGTTTTCTGTTTTTATTTGGATTTTCTTGTTTTATTTTTTTTTTTTACTTTATAATATTGTAGTGTTGTTTAGTTGTTTGTTATGTTTTTAATTAGGTGTTTTGTTAAATATTGACTTGTATACTTTTGTTGAGTGTTAGTTTTAATGAATTTTATTTTCGTTGAATGAATTGAAGCACAGTGAGCATTCTGAGGTTTATTTTTGAATTTTCTTGGGGACTTTGGGATGATTACATGAAAAAACACGCTTGGATTGAAGTACTTTTTTAGATAATTTACTTTGCAAGTGAGATACGTTTTACTTGGTTTTTACTGACTAGCCATTGACTCGTTAAAGCTTGTCTGAAGTAAGCAACGTACTTAAAAATATTCATTGAACAAAGTAGCTCTGATCTTTTGGAAACTCAAAAAAAAAAAACTTTTACAGAACAAGAAAATAAATTTTTTCAGTCAGCATTTAAGTTTTTTTTGCACAACGCTCTCCTGTATAGTAAAAAAATAAATTCCCACTGGTTTTGGGTTGAACGTGTAACTTTTAACTATATGATGAAAAATATCGAGTTACAAATTTATGTGCCTTATCATTGAATTGCCTTTCTTACTTACATTCACTTTAATCAAATAGTTCAATACTGTCATAAAAGAAAACTATAAACTGGAATTCAATAAATTTATCACAAAGTGTGAAGAACGAATGTCTTCAGTCTCATACAAAAACATCTGTGTACTAGAGAATTCATATCAATTATTCGTTCGATCAACTCTATTTCAGTGAAAAAAATCATCAATTTTAATATCAGCGTAATTATTGATTATTAAAAGTAATAAACATGTCACACTCGTAAAACAACATTAAATTTTTTGTAACAATCAATTTTAGTTCAGTATTTAAATTAATAACTGTCATCTTATGATCAAGCGCGTGCACCATATGATGACATGTTATAAAATAATGTATATAAAAAGAGAAAATTGTCACTTTGAACTTCAAACGAAATTGAATAGCATGAGCATGTAAAAGTGCTTATTATGATAAAAAAAACGTTATAAAATAATGAACAATTAATTTATGCTACTTTACAGGATTTTCAATTAAATTACAATGAAAACTTAATTGTGAATAAATCAATAAAAATTGAGACAAAAGATTTCAATTTTAACCATGAAGACGACGAACCTTTTTTTCCAATAAAATGTATTTTTGAAAAAAAAAATTTAATTTCAAAAGAAAGTAAAAACAAATGATTATTCTTATAATTTATTATAAGAAATGTTTTACTTTATAATTCCTGTTATGTGATGCATTTTAAAAAAATATTCAAACATGATATTTTAAGATGCAAGAAAAAACATGATTAAAAATTACTAACATTTGCATGTTGAAAATAAAATTTCTATTTCACTTAAAATCATATTTTTAGAAATTCACAATTTCAATTATTTATTTTATTACATTTTACACATGAATCTTCTTCACACGCAATTTTCGATTTTAATATTTTCATGCTTATTAGTTTAGTTTGTTTTTGTTTAACTTTGAAAATTGCTTAAGATGCAGCTTCTCTTTTTTTATTATTTTATTTTGTTATTATTATATATTATATTTTAATAACATGTAATTATTATAAGCAATATTGCCCCAGAAAAGCATTTGGATGGAACTGATAAGTTAGATTTTAAATAAAAAAATTATAATTTCGATTTCTATTCGGAAGACACAAAATTATAAAAAAATGAATTTGATGTCAGGCTGAAGAATTAGACTCCAGAGCTTAAAAATGGCTTGTATACCGTTAAATTCCCAAAAGGTTCTATTTTTCCATTCCTTGCAAGAAGAGTCCTGTAAGATTTATGATTAATTTAAAATTAATAGTGTATACATACAAAGAGAAAAAATTGATATTTTTTTTCATTTTATTTATTTAATGAAGTTATTTTCCAATTTTCAATGGTTAAACAATCATTGGCGTGATAACTTTCGGAAGCTATATCAAATATTGCATGAAAATCGTTTCCTTTCAATTGTTGAAGTTTCATTTTCAATTTCCTTTTTCATATGATTAGGCCACCCATTACTTGAATATTTAGAGCGTATAAATTTAATGATTTATAATTTTATTTTAATCGACATATTTAACATTTGATCAACATTCACCACTTAATCTCAAATACACGTGCTTAAATACTGAATAGAAAAAATTAAATTTATTTATTTTTTTTAAATATAAACATTAAAATTTAATTAAGACATAAATAATCATAATTTCATTTAAGTTTTTTTTCATGTCTTTCATCTTTTTACTTACAATGTGTCGGCACCCTTGATTAGACTTGATTGATTGATTCAAGTAAGTGTTGTGAGTTAATTTTCAAGTGTAATTTGAGTAAAATTTTAGTAAAAGGTGTGATTTTGCAAAACATTCATCGAAAAAAAACAGAAATTTTAATCAATTTAAAAGTAGCAAAGACAACAGATGCTATCACTTGAAGATAACTTCAATTATGTCTAAAATTATATCCGATTTAAATCAGCGAGTCATTATTTTTTCACATTTTGTTTTGATGTATTATATCAATTTCTAATAACGTCTACGTCTGATTGTAGATTACGTCTCTATGAGTGTGTTACAAAAATAGTGATTTCTGATCATACGTAATTTTTAATGAAAGAAAATTGAACCATGCAAGATCCATTATTTTACCTCTCCTTAAGATTTTAATCATTGCCACTTTTTGTTTGTTTTGTTTGAAGTGTAATTGAAGTGTTTTTGTGCAAATAAATAAGTCAAAGCAAATAATGATACTTACACCTTTGATAAAAACTTCATTGAAAATAATCATAATTTTAATTGTTTATGAATCAAAACAATTTCACACTTTACTTTTACACTTTATATTGAATTTTTGATGTCGTTCAAATCAAGATCAATTTAATCCTAATGTCATCAAAAAATCGACCCAGTTCCAATCATAAATGCTTCACAAAAAAGTCCAATGGCAAATATTTTACATTTAAAAAGAGAGAAAAAGAAAAGTTTTTTGAGCTACATCAAAAAACGCTATCTTACCCTTAGGTTTTCTCAGATGCCTTCTTAAATGTTTGAGAGACTTTACACAATTGATGATTTATTTTATATGCAATATTTTTAAAATCCATTGTTTACTTTCATATCAATCTGAATACTTAAAAATATTCAATTTTTAATTGAGAAAAAAAAATAAGAGAAACACTTCTTTTCAAAAAGAAGATAAAGTGCTAAACAATAGCAAAAACCACTTTACAGAAAAACATAAAAAAATATTATGAATATTAAATCAATATAATGAAGGCAAGCGTAGAGTGTCTAATTTGCTTTTTGAACGTACTTAAAACATTTTGTATTGCGTTACATCACTGGATTTTTCAAACAGTTTACTATAATCACCAAACTTTTTTCATTTATAAAAACTCAGACTCGGAGACACCCTAATCAATTTTATTACTACTAAAATATAATCCAATTTTCTTGTGTATTTTACTACCAGACTTAAAATAATAGTCGGTGTCATGAACCTTATCATCAATCATAATTTTAATAAAACCAACATATCTTTTTCATTCATATATTTTTTTTTATTTATAAATAAATTTATATTTTATTAGAGATTACAAATTTAATACACTCTAGATTAAAAATACCTCGCAAAGAACCCCGCGTAATATGCATTGACTAAAAAAGTGACCATAATACTAGAAATTTTTATCCAGATTAACAGAAAAATCCGGTAAAAATGGCATTCATTAAAAACCCTCTTAGCGTTCATCAAAGATCTCCGTCTCCAGACCAAGTCAATTTTAACAGCGGGGCGTTTTCAACTTAGAGTGTATATAAATGAATCATCTTTTGTTTCATACAAACATAAAATTATTTTTAACTTTTGTTTTTTACACCATATAAATTTATTCAAACAGCATCCATCAAATCAGTTCTCACATGTGAGATTTTGATTGTTCAAATAATACACAGTGTAAATTTTTTATTGAATAGTATAAATTATGACATAAAGATTATTTAAGCGTAATACTAATTAATATCGTGAGAATTGATATTTAGAACGCTTCTCTCGAATTCTTCAAATAAAAACACGCCTTTTAAGTTATCTATCAAAAAAAATTTTTATTTCATTGCGGATCACGTCTTTTGTTCAAAGTTAACGATATAAGGTTGGGTTGATCTTAATAGGCTTTGTTAATCTTCCTAATTCGTAGCTGAGATTATTACCTTACTTGCCTTGCTTAGTCACATCTAGGCACAATAGATGTCTAATGTGATTATTTTACGATCATCCAGTTAATTGATGATTAACTGATTTTCTATTTAACTCTATTTTTTACAAATTATAATCATTCAATTTATGAATGTTATTTAAATTATGAACAATTTAATAGTTAATTAAATTATTATTTAAATTTTAAATCTCTCACATACATGAAATTGTGTGTTGTTCACTCTCAATTCATTACCATGCTAAATCTCACCATAGTAAATGTTAAACATTAATGTTTGAAATCAATTATTTGTTATCATTAAAAATAAAACTATAACTAAAATATATTAATAAACATAAAAATAAGTGAATTAAAAAGTACACACAAGACAAGTTTTGAGTGAAAGCCGGTCAATGTTCTTATGGATCTTTATTAGTTGATATACAAAAATATAGAGTGTAATCAACATTCACGGGTGATTTTTTTTCATATATCGTGTTACTACAGAAATTTAACATCCAAATTTTACGATGCTTTAGGAAAATTTCATGTTTTCAGAAATTTTGATTTTATATACAATTTTATAGGAACAAACGTCACAAGTGTTATTAATACTCGTATTATTTTCAAATAGACTAAAAGTGTTAAATATCTTTAATTGAAAATAAAATGTGAAGTTCAAGGTTTGTTGCGTTTGAA
Organism: Culicoides sonorensis; assembly: GCA_900002565.1. Taxonomy (NCBI): domain Eukaryota; kingdom Metazoa; phylum Arthropoda; class Insecta; order Diptera; family Ceratopogonidae; genus Culicoides; species Culicoides sonorensis. The sequence continues at coordinate 373,801 of LN483353.1, read as the reverse complement.
AAAAAATTCTTATTATTTAATGTCATATCTCTTAAAAACAGTTAAAACTACTTCAAATTCAGGAAATCCTTTAGTTATATGAATTAATTAACATTATAATTTTTTGTGATTGACAAACGTTTGCCAAAATATACAAACGAGTGCACTTGTTAAGGCAAAAATTATCATTATAAAAAAAAAATCTTGAATTTTAAATTAATGAAGTACTTTTATAAAAAAAAGAATCTACTTTGCACACTTAATTCACAAGCACAAAAAAAAACAGTTTAATGACTTTTCGATTTTTATCTTTTCAGTTGGGCAGTTTCCACGGTAATGACACGTCAAAACCTGATCCCAATTACATCACCGACTACTGATAATTTAACAAAAGATGATAATCCCATCACAAAACCAGCACTAATTCCTTTTTGGGACATGGCTAATCACACAAATGGCCATTTGACAACCTCCTACAACATTGAATCGCATCAAGTTGAAAGTTTGACATTAAATGAGTGTAAAAAAGGTGAACAAATTTTCATTTACTATGGAAATCGGAATAATACAGATTTATTGGTACATAATGGGTAAATATAATTCAAATTAAAAAAAAAAGAAATATTAAAATTTAATAATTTTACTTCTTCTAGATTTGTCTTTCCTAACAATAAAAATGAGAGCATCATGATTCGGTTGAGTCTTAGTTCTGCTGATAAATTGTTCACTGAACGCAATAATTTACTTGAAAAACTAGATATTAAAGCATCAGAGTATTTAGTTGGAATTCTACCTGGACCTACTTTTATTTCGGAGAAACTTCTTGGTTTTGCCCGTGTATTTAATATGACAAAGGAGCAACTTGATCGATGGGTTGAATCAGATCGTGCTGGAGATTTGTTGCACATTGATTGTGCAATCGAAACAGAATGTGAATCAAAAGCCTGGAACTTTATTCAAAATCGTCTTAGTTTATTGTTGAAAATGTCACCGACTACCTTAGATGAAGATAAGGAATTACTGGAACAATCGTATAGTGGTGCCAAAGGTGTAAAAATAAATCGACACAAACAAATGTTAATTCAATTTCGGGTCATTGAAAAGACATTGTTAACTGAAGCCCTTGAATTTGCAAAAGGGCGCGTAAAGTGTTGATCACATCGAATATGAAACGAAAATCTTATAGAATTCATATAAAATTTATCTAATAACCTCTTATTTATCTTTCTTGTAAGACTAATGTTTGTTAGTTTAAAATTTAATTTACACTTTTTCAAAATAATTAATTACTTTCATCAGAATAACTTTTTAATAACGGTGTTATTTACTTCTAACCAAAAAATCAAAAATTTTTGTCACTTTTTAAATTTGTAAAGTATACGAATAAATAAAAAAATATGTTGTTGTATAAAAATCTTGTATTGATCCTTCAATTAAAGGAAATGAAGCAGTACAGTTTATTACTTTTGATACTTTTTTATTTTCTCATCTTTTTATTTTTATAATTTTATATCGATTTAAAATACTTAATCGTATATTTTTATGTAAACTTAAAAGGTCTCTTATTAATGTACATTACTGGAAAAGTAAACTTGGTAAGCAGATAAAATTTAAAACCAATCCAAAAATACATGTAAGTAAAGTTTAGTCAAACCTTCGAACAATAATCTATGATTACAGCTTATACGTATTTTAAGAATCTCTATGTTTATTAAAATTATATTGGCGTATCTTTTTCACTTACACGTTTTAAACTTATATTTTAAAATTCTTATTCAAGATTGTTCTTTTTCGAAAACAAAACGTCTCTATATTTTATTATAATGTTAAATTTATGTGTCACTCTTCCATAATTTTATCGTTTTGTCATTTTCCAATGCAGCTGACGCAATTATATTTTCAGTTGGATGGCACGCTGTACATAAAACAACATCGGTGTGTCCTTGCAAACGTTGAACAATTTCTTTGCTTTGAAGATTCCAAATGTAAACCATATTGTCTTCGCTCCCTGACACGATCCACTATAAATATGTAAATTGTTTTTAAGTCCCTATTTTGAATCAACCTTAAAACTTTAAACTTACCTTTCCTCCAGTAACGGAAAAGTTTGCAAAAATACAATATTTTTCATTTTTATGTCCCGTGTATGTTTTCAAACATTTTCCTTTTGAATAATCCCACAATTTTAATGTATTATCCAATGTTGCTGCCAAAATATACTTTCCATTGGGAGAAAATTTAACGAATGAAACTGGTGGATTGTCATCATCAATTAACGTTTTCAAACACTGACCACTTGCTGTATCCCATATACGACACAATCCATCGTAACTGGATGACACAATTAGCGAACCATCACGATTGAAGTGAACTGCTGATACGGGATCTGAATGTGCTGGTAATGTTTTCAAACATTTTCCCGTTCTCACATCCCATATTCGAACTGATTCATCAAAACTTCCAGATACGATTAGATTGCTTTGTGGATTGAAATTACAACAAAATACGTAATTGCTGTGACCTTTGAGGGTTTTCAGGCATTTAGCCGAACTGAGTTCCCATATTTTAAGGGTTTTGTCATCACTAGCTGTTACAAGTAAACGACTATCACTGGACCAGGCAACATCACTTATACCAAGTTTATGACCCGAAATAGTTTTTTCGAATTTTCCATCATAAGCACCCCAAATTTTTATTAGTTTGTCGGCAGCTGTAAAAAAAGGAATACCTTAAATCAAAGTAAGATTGAACAAAAAAACTTTTTTTAACTTACACGAACTAGCTAGCCATTCTCCATTGGGACTGAATTTAACAGCTGATACTGCTTTCGTATGTCCAGCCAAAGTGAATTTGAGCGTATAGTTTGGTTTCTATTTTAAAAAGATTTACTTTAGTTTTCAATTAAAATCGTATAAATGTTAATGAACTCACAATGTTTGCCGATTGTCTTGCACTTGACGAATGAGATCCACCCTGACTTTGAGGTCCAGGTCCAGGTTGCATTGGTTGAGGCATTCCCAATCCATGCGGACCAGGTCCACCAGGATGCCCTGGAGGCATTAGTCCCGAAGAAACTTGCATTTTAACGAAAAACTTACACTCGAGATTTTTATGTTAATTTGATTGTTTCTAATTTAGCAACAAATTTCAAGTCGACCTCACAAGCTAATTACCACTTCTTTAATTTGAATTTTTATTTTTTGTTATTTGAAAGACATATATTAAGTGAAATATTATACAATTATGATTTAATTTTGATTATTTTGAGTTTAAATCAAATAAAACTTTTTCCGGATAATTGATATATTTTGAGGTTTATTTTTTAGCTTGGGTTCTATACAGAAACGTCAAATAAACTGTGTAAAACAGGGTTCTGAAAACTTTTGTCGAACTTTTGCTTTTGAAACTACCCTCAAAAACACAATTTTAAAGGATTGGCATTTTTTTATTTCTCATATTTTTATTTCCATTTTATATAATATATGACGATTAAGAATTAAGTTAAATTAACATAAATAAAAAGTAACAATCTAGAAATATTTAAAATATAATTCCATATAAATGTTATCCCACAAGACACGGCATATTGTCACATGGCCTTTCTTCCAATCTTTGTGTACAAAAAGTTGCTAGTGTTGGGTTCAAAACGTAACGTGTCCTCTGTTGAACTGCTCCTTCACCACAACTCTTAGAACAAGGGCTCCAGTTAGACCATGGCGAATATTCACACTCTAAATTTAATTCATTTTGATATTTGTTCTAAAAATTGAGGTTTTAAAATATTTACCTAAATTTGAAAGCTCGTTTTGGATACGATTTGTATTGGACAAAAATGAATTTATATCATTTTTTGATTCGCATCGCGTAGTGCACTTTTCCATTTTCCTCAATTTTAATGGGCATTTGCGACCTCCATTTTTGGGATGTGTTAAAATTGTCCTCGTTTTGGTTCTATATCCTTCACCACAAGTTGCATTACAAGCCGATCTTCTCCATTCCGTTACCACACAATCAATTTTTTCATTATTTTCGTATGGAATTTCTTCATTATAATTACTCCTGATCTGATCTCTTATTAAATTATCCAAATGTTGGCCTGTATTTCAAAAAATTATAACTTGCAATTTTTTGTTTCAAAAATCACTTACGTCCACAAACAGTTAAACAGTCTTCTCGAGATAAGAAATTATTCTTGTTACCACCACATTCTATTTGTAAAATTTCGTTACTTTCGAATATTTTTGGCTTTGTCTATCTACTCACCTGTGTTTGGAAAAAGTCTGCAATCTTTCTTATTTTTGTCATAATACCATCTATTTATACTTCCCCGACAGTTTCCAACTTTGGGTTCCAGATAGCAGAACTCTAAGAATATAATGTTAGAAAATCTTTCAAACTTAACACATTGAACTTAAAGAAATTACCTGGAGTAGCACCAAATAAACCTTGACATGGAGGATTTTCTTGTCCACAACGGACTTCTTGTATGGTTTGTTCTCCATAGCATGGGTCACTCGGATCTGTAACTTGTGTATTTTCTTCATCATCATCATTGTCATTTTGTTCGTTCGAACTTTGAGTCCTTTTGTGATAATGATCCATAACCCTTCTATTAAATTTATCAAAATCATTATGTTTGTGCATTGGCATTCTGCTTCGAATTTTTCGGCCATAACCACATGTTGCACTGCAAGGACCTTTTGGATAAAATTTAGTATTGCATTTCGACTTGAAATTTTACATAAATAATGGTCAAAAGATTTTAAACTTACTCCATTCACTCCATGGTGTCATTTTACATCTGGTATTTGAAGGCCTTCCTCTTGGTGCTGAACTTACAGGTTCTGGTGTGATATCTCCGCTACATCCAACTTCTGATCTACAATCTACAGTTTCTGACAATGCAGGAGGATTTGGAACTCCTTTAAATTACAATAGTTATGTAAAAGTTTCAGGTAACTGTCATTAAATATTATTACCTTTTGTACATTTCTTTTGTGCTTTTTTGTTTTTGTATCTTCGTGATCTGGTACGTGTGCCCATTCCACACTCAGTGCTACATTCAGACCAAGGTCCCCATTCCTTTAATTAAAATTTATTTCATTCAATGTCACTGGCTCAAAAATAAGATCTGTTACCGTTAAACCACAATCTGGATTCACATTATCAACACCGTCATCATCAGGGTCGTTTTGTACGTCTAAATCGTCACAATCTGAACCGTATCCTTTTCCATAACAATCCTCTCTCATTGTCAGTTTCTTTTTACAATTTGCTTGTGATGCTGCAATTTCATTTACGTATGACCTTTGTTTATATCTTTTTCCTTGACCACATTGAACATTACCTTGAATTTAGAATTTATTAAACAAATATGAAAGCCATTTGCGCATTATACATACATTCACTCCAAGGTCCTAAAAGAAATTATAATTAGTTTTCCAGATTCAAAATTAAGGCATATCTTTAATTGTCTTACCCCATGGACCAACGTCACATGCATTATCTTCAGTATTTTCTTGACTTCCACCTTCACACACTTTCTCATAAATTCGTTGTCGGTTTAAGTATAATCGAGCCATGGGTTTCATTTCATTGCCACTGGGGTCATAAAATGGAGAACGCACATCATTTGGAGAGTTCGTTTTAATACGACGAATTGCTTCTCTTGGTATTGTTGGTTGTTTTGGTGATATATACGAAGGACCACTATCTGTTCCTGCATCTACTGGATATAAATTGAGAACTGAAAGAAGAAATTAATGTAAAGCTAATGATTCATTAATTTTTTGAGACAAAGTTTAATATCTACCTTTATTTTCAACCCATGAACAATTTGAAAGACAAAGCTCCAAACCAGAAACTCCTACAAACCAATCTGGAGATGGATCGATTTGCGAAACTAATGAAACCAAGTGGTTACTTGAATCGACACGAAAAACTGCAAAAGTTTTGCCGGTGACATTTGGATAAGCAATTCCTCGTGCTTTTATGATGGTACGAATATGTTCACTCTAATTTAAAAAAAAATTATAATACTAAAATTATTGAAATTTGGTAATAAAATTATTAACTTCATCTTTCAACTCAAATTCTAATTTTCTGGTAGATCCATGTTCTGCAATTTGTTGCAAACCATCTCTCGCACTTTGTCCATACTCCCAAAATCTATATTCTACTGTATGACTTGCCCCAATTACATCACTAAATCTTGTGAGCCAGCCATTTGATGGAAAATCCTTGGGATGTGTATGCCTTGACCATAAACCCTCGAATGTCAATTCATATTTTGCTTCGTCACAAGCACAACAAGGATCTACAATAGCTGGCTGAGAATCTAACGAGTCAACTTCATCTTCGCACAACACTTTACTCAATGGACCATCATCCTTATACCAAATATCTCTATGTTCAATGACCGTGGCACGTATAGCTATACAACCAGCACCAACTAATTAACCGAAAATTGATTAATTTAATAATTATAATAAATACTATTTGAGTCACATACCTAATGGAGCTGTCCATGAAACTTGAACTTCAGTTTTGGGCATTGAGCTACTGTGTTGAATTAAACCGGGACATTTTCCACTAAAAATTGCTAAAGCAGCTGCACTTTCAATGTGAAATTCGCCTACATCTTGAATTTTCTATTGATTAAAGGTTGATTACTATCTGTTTAAAATATGTTTTTGTTTCTTACAGCTCGATATGAAGTTGCAAATTGGTCTCTAGCATCAGTGTCTTTTTCAGCACCAAGGGCAAATCCAATAAATTTTTGTGGGACTTGTAATGGTCTTGTACCATATAATGTTACTAAAATAAATGAAATTCACTGTATAATTATTAAAATTCCAAATGGAAAATTATTGAACATACTAGTGTATGTTTCTCCTGGAGTATATCTTTCTGGATTTCCAGAGATTTTCAATCGAAATCGGCCATCAGCTGGAGATTTATTTGCTGTAAATCCTTCTGGATGTCTATTAGTTTTTTAAAATTATTTACATAGTCATGATGAATCTCTTTTAGTAACGTACCTGTCACATCGAATTGCTATGTTTGAATTGATTTGAAAAAATATCACCAATAACAATAAAAGTGAACTCATGCTATTCATTTTCTCATTAATATGTTTCTTTAATTAGAGAATAATTTAATTTTTATAAGAAAAAAATATGTATCCAACTTCCCGTCATAACACTTCAATCAAATTTTATTTATTTTTTTTATAAATTAGTCTATCTAAATTGTCAATATGTTAACAAACAATTAATTTAATAACGTCAATGCGAAATTTATTAATTTGGGAAGCTACGAAGTAGAATGATCTAGTATATTGTATATAGTTTACTTTTCCGATTTTATAAATATGATCATTAAAACAACATCAATTAATTGAATCATCACATAGTCACAATATGCACATATGAAATGGGCATTTAATTATGGGAAAAATTAACCATAAGTTAAGTTCTTTATGGTGCAAACTGAGACTAAATCCTCAGATAGATGTTTTTTGATTAAAGATGGCACAAAAATAGGACTTGTAAAATATTAATATATTACTTCGTTTTATGAATATGTATAATCAATTTATTCTTATCAATTTAAAAATACCGTCCAAACCGAACAATGGAAAAAATGAAACTGAACAATATACTGAAATCAATTTAATATGATGAGTTTAATGTAAAGGGAAATAAAATTGAGTAAACGTGAGAAATAATTGAATTCACTTTTTGATACGTTGGAATAAAATTGAAAATTAATTTTACTATTAAAAGGTTGAGGGTACTATGGAAATAAGAGGGAGAGAACGAGAGAGAAAATTGTGGACAATGAGAGGGAGTTCAAAAAAATCTGAAGTATAAAAAAGAAAGATTTTTGTTGTGAATTTTTAAAAACTTATTTTCATTGTTGGTTTTTTTTAGAATAATGGTAAATCAAAGATTTTCTCTTCGGTAAATATTTTTCTGATAAATATTTTATTACAGAGTCTTTAGGTCAGCCAATAATTTTGGATCTTAAACAGTGACGGTGTTAACCGTGTGTAATAGTGAAATTATAGAATTTTAATAAATAAACGAACATCTTTTTTCAGAAAAAAGAAAAAAAATTTTTAACTTCTTTCTTAAAATCTGTCTTAATAAATACCAAAGGAAGTCATTTTAACGGATAAATTGCGACCGTTATTTTTTTAAATGTTTTGCTTCCCACGTGGTTCGATGTTTGATTGATTAAAACTTAATTTATTTTATATACTCACACGTGAAACTTTAAGTTTGTAATTCAGTGCACTTGAATATTTTAAAACAAATAAATGGTAAATTTACTTCAAGATTGAATAATTTAAAACTGAATTTGATGAACCCTGATTTCCCTGAAATATGGGCATGAAACATCCACTTACATGTATTTTAAGACATTTGATACTTGTATGCGATGGTTTAAAGGGCAATCATAACATAAATATAAAAAAATAAATAATAGTTAATCATGAATAAACCAATTGATAAAGTTAGGATTATTGTTGTTGGAGATTCTGTAAGTATTTTGAAGCACATGTAATTTAGTAAGTTTTATTTGAACTGATGTTTCTTTCACAATAAAGGGTGTCGGAAAAACGTCACTGATCCACTTATTGGCAAATGAAGAAGTCCTATCATCACCTGGTTGGACAGTTGGTGCACAATTAGAAGTAAAAGTACATGAATATAAGGAAGGAACTCCTGCTCAAAATACATTTTTTATCGAGTTTTGGGATATTGGTGGAACGAGTCATCATTTAAATGCAAGACGAGTTTTTTATCAACCAACTCATGGAATTATTTTAGTTCATGACTTGACCAACATAAAATCTTATGAAAATTTGCAAAACTGGCTGATGGAAATATTAGATAAAGATAGAAAAGATACCAAAGGCACTGTTTGGGATATTGACCCAGAGCAATTTATCGGAAGTACACAAATTCCAATTTTAATTGTGGGAACGAAACTTGATTTATTGGATGCAAAAGACACAAAATTGTTACAGTATAAGAAGTTGTCAGCCAAAAATATAAGTGAGTGGTGTAATGCGGAAGAAGTTAATATGAGTTGTCTCAATGCAAGATCTACCAGCAGTGGAACAACAGATTCAATCAAATTTGCAAGATTTTTTGATAAAGTTATTGAACGTAAATATTACATGAGTAATAAGGAGGCTCAATTGTTGGACAAAAGAAGAGTTTATCCTAATGTATCATTTTCATCCTCAACACCAATCAAACTTTTTTCACCTACATGAATTGAACTTTCTACAAATTTATATTTATTTCCTGATGTTTTAATTTGAATCCAATTGATTTTCAAGCATAATAAACAATTTTAATTTTTGGGTTCGAATGTGTAATGAGTTCTTCCATCACTTGGCAACTGTTTAGGCAATACAGGTCTAAACATTTTCTTGTCATCCAAGTAAAAATATAAAGCGAAAACTGTTCCCATGAACAAAAAGAAAGATCCAGCCATTTGTGATTTAGACCATCTTAAAGGAGTAGGTGTTCCATACCGATCTTCACTGTAAATATTGTATTCAATATGGATCTAAAATATAAAAAAGACAAATCAGTATAAACTCGTAAATATTTGTTTAAAACGATTATGAATAGCTTACCGGTTCTCCAAAGTTCCGTTTGTGTTCTGGCATATCCCATGGATAGTATAAATCACGCCGTTCATGAGGCTCGTCTTTCATTTTTGGATAATCACCATAGCCTGTACCATCATTTGGATATGGCTGATATTCCGAGGGGTGCATTCCATATTTTTTGGCAGCTGCCTTTCTTTCTTCTTCAGTTTCAGGATACTTGCCAGCTTTCCAATCCTTATTCCAATCTATAAATCAATTTTAAAACATTTTTATTTTTATGTAGTTGAAAACAAATTGTAAACAAATCAAATCGATTACGTAAAATTTTTGTAGTCACACAATGATAAGAATAAACAATTAAAACCACTTCATTAAGAAATTTTTATTGACTTACGATGACGAATAGCAGTTACAAAAGGAGCTGGAACCCGATTGGTCGCTAATTGCGATAATTTCACCCCTTTAATGAGCAAGGCCATAATTTTTTTATTTTTAAATTTTTCTTTGAACTGACAGCTGTGCACTGACACTTGACAGATTTCCAATCCAACTCAACTTGACATTTCCAACCTTGAATTTTAAATATAAACATATGTGTGGAATATTTTGCCAAATTTCAAATCAGCAAACGGCACCAACTCACAAAAATGGAGAAACTTTCAAAGAGATAATAGAGTTACTAAAAAGACGTGGTCCGGATTCATTTCAAGAAAATGAAATTGATGGAATATCATTTGTGGGAACGGTAATTTACGAAAAACAAGAAATTGTTGACCGATAATTTAACATTTTTTTTAAGGTTCTGCATCATCAAGGTACAAAACCAACAAAACAACCAGTTATAAATGAAAAATATGTCTTACTATTCAATGGAGATTTATTCATGAATCTCGATTTAGCTGATGGCAGAAGTGATACGGATTACTTAGCTTCCATGATAAACGAAATCCAAACTGAACATGACTTATATTGTCTTCTGGGATCATTGAAAGGACCTTATAGTTTGATTTACTACAATCGTGGAATGGAAAAACTATATTTTGCTAGAGATCCAATGGGTCGGAATTCTCTCCTCATTGGTTCAGTTCATGGCGAATTAGTAATATCAAGCGTATGTTGTAAGAAATACTTTTGAGTTTTATTCTTTGAATACATTTTTAAAATAAATTTTTAATTTTAGCATATGACTTGGCAGAAAGTTTTATGGAAGTTCCACCCATCGGACTATATTGTTTTAATATAAATACCAACGAACTTAGTGTAGTGACCTGGTATGACACGAACCCACATTCATTTTATCAAGAACAAATTATTTTATTACGAGAAAAAGTGAAAATAACGGTTGAGATCAATCAACAGGAAAAGATTCATCTAAGTTGGCTTGAACCTATTCAAATAGTAATTCGTCTTAAATTCTAATTTGTTCAAGTATCTCAGTTTTTATATTTTTTTAGGTTGACTTCAATCTCAATCAATTCAAGGAGCCATTTTTGTTGAACGAAATTAACGAAGCAATCAACACAGCATGTGACACGTTTTTAAATTTGCTTTCAAAAAGTGTGGAAGAACGTGTAACTCTAACCAGAAACTATTGTAAAGCTTGTTCGATAAATGACCGATGTAATCATTGTCGCATTGGAATTCTTTTTTCAGGAGGACTTGATTGTTCAATACTAGCTAAATTAGCTGACATACATATTCCGAGGGACCAACCAATAGATTTAATTAATGTTGCTTTTGAAAAAGTGAAAAGAAAACCAAACCCAAGACAAACCAATAAAGAAAAGGACGTCATAAGAGAACAAGTACCAATTGATTGGAATGTACCTGATCGACTTACAGCACATCAAACTTTTAATGAACTCAAAAAGATATGTCCTGACCGACAGTGGAAATTAGTCGAAGTTAATGTAACACGAAATGAATTAGAAAATGAGTTATCTACTAGGTTAAGAAATCTTATTTCGCCCTCTAAAAACATTTTAGATGAGTCACTTGGAGCAGCTTTATGGTTTGCCGCGAGAGGGAAGGGATTTATTGATACAAAACCATATGACTCAACTTGTCGTGTACTTTTGCTAGGCTCGGGAGCAGATGAACTTTTTGCTGGCTACTCTAGACATAGAAATGCATATAAGAGATCAATTCCTGGACAAAGTGAGTTAATCTTAATGGAAGAATTAGAATTAGACTGGATTAGGCTACCGAATAGAAATTTAGCAAGAGATGATAGAGTAATTTCAGATCATTCAATTACTCCAAGAACACCGTACTTACAAGAAGATTTAATTCAATTTATCAGAAGTATGAAAACTAATCAGCGTTGCAATCTACAGCTCGAATCTGGGATTGGCGATAAGTTATTTCTAAGAATATGTGCTTTTAAATTAGGTTTAAGCGAATGTAGCTTATTTAAGAAACGTGCATTGCAATTTGGATCTAGAGTTGCTGACAGTCGACAAAAAGCTGATAATGTTTCAACTTATTTTCAAGATTAATTTGACACTTAAATTAATAAAACCTTCAAATTATTTAAAAAAAGTTTATTGTTTAAATTTAAACCTATGAAGTCGATAATCCAAATATTATAATGTTTTAACGAGTCGAAGTATCTCTTGGACGATACGGAATGCCACGATTCTTCATATCTCGTATAATTCCATTTGGTAAACGACCTGATACAGAAATCGCATACATTCCTTTTGTAAATCTATTGATTCGCTGCCATTTACAAACCCAACTGTCTTCATTACTCATAACGGCAATCATACCATCGAAATTATTGCTGGTACAATCATAGACATTATCTTTGTTGCCTTTCATTCGTAAAAATCCATCGCAATTATCACATCCGTCGATTTCGAATTGGTCAAATGTTTTGATCAAGGAACAGACTAAACAAGCACGAAGACCTTAAAAAATATTGCAATTAAAGTACAATTCAAATTATTTTCATTAAATTTAATAGTCACCTCTTAAATCTTTTGGAATAGTTTCAAAAGACATTGTATTGAATTTATTTTTAATAATATGAAGTTTACTAAATTAAATGGAATTTTCTTGAAATCTCTTATTGAATTTACTTTTTCAGCTTTGTTTACGTTTTTGACACTTAAACAATTGTTGTTTAAGGTTACCCGAATGTTGAATTGTCTGTTAATTTTTTTCCATGGGAAGTTTTTGGCGTAAAATAAAGTTTTAGTATTTGAATGAGATCTTTTGTAATTTTGTATGAAAAAGTTTTAGAAGACACAATTTTCTCTAACTTTGCCAAAATACTTCGAAATATTCACGAATAAATTGACGTTGATATTCTTTTAACATTGAAAACTGACCCACTCTAATAATGGAAATCAAAAATGGAATGGAAAATGTCAAACCAATTTAAACTGTCAATTTACAAAATTCAGGGAGGTCACAAAAATCATCTTTCCATTTATTTTAGCTTAAATTTAGTTATATTTCCTTCAGTATTTTAGTAAAAAATGTTTTACTTCTGTATTTAGTGTTTCCATAAAACAGATAAAAATATTAGAATTAAGTGAAAGATCGAAAAATGCACAAAAATTGATTGCAAAATAATTGTACAAAGACTTGTCTGGTTATCATCGAATTTCAGTTTTTTTTATGTATTGAATTTAGTATGAGAGAATTCAGTTTAAATGAATCATCATTAAAGAAAAAAAACAATTAGTTAAAAATAGTATGCTAATGTTAATAATTTTTTAAATAAATATTAAAATTATGAAAAATCATAATAATTTAAATAACTTTTGGGTGTAACATTAAATTACTGATTAAATAACATAAAAAGAATTTATTTACTAAAATTATAATAAAAAAGTGGCGACATAAATAAATTATCAGCAACAAAATTGAATGTTTAAGTGTTAAAAGTAGTAGTAGCAGTAGTCGTAGTTGCAATCATAATAACAACAAAAAGTTGATAAAACTTGGAAAAATGTCGTTCCTTAAAAGTTTATTTGGCACAAAAGAAAGTAATATTTCTGAGATCGGAATGCCGACAAATGTTGTTCATGGAATTCATGTGGAGAGAAACAAATTGACAGGGGACTTAGAAGGATTACCAACACAATGGAAAAAATTTCTAGACACAACGTTTACTCAAGGTACGTGTTATTGCATTAAGTTCCTTCTATTCGTCTTTTGTATAATTGATTGATATTTTATTTGAATAATCAAACCATAACGAATGTAATAAAATTTATTAATTATGATTGAGAGGGAATTAAATTGGTTTTTAAAAATACTTTATCGTCTGTAAGCTGAGATTTTAAATGATTTAAAGATATCTCAGAATCACATGCGTTATGGATTTTATTTTTCGTAAAATTGATATTAAAAGGGAAATTTTTAGGAAACGCCTAAAACTGCGTTCTGATGTATTTACTTGCATGAAATTCAATTGAACAAATTAAAATAGTAATGCAAGCAATTATATGCGAATGGTCAAAATAAAAGTGAAAGTCAAAGTTGTATTTTTTTGTTATCATTGTTTCTTCTTTTTCCTCTTTTCTTTTTTTTCTACTTTCCGTATGTTAATATTATTATCATCTTGTTATTCCACATATTCACTACTAACAAAACCACATCAATTAATGATGAAAAAACAACAAATTATGAATGAATGAATAGATGAGCAGAGTAAAAATCCAGATGCCGTTTATCAGGCAATGAAGTTATTTCAATACAGTATCAAGCCAAAGAAAGAAAATGAAACTTATATTAAGCCCATAATTACCGAAGCTGTTATCAGTGAAGAATCAAAGGAAATTGACGATTATATTAAGATAAATTTGGCAAACAATACAACAACCACCTCGTCAAGCAATGCCTCTAGTAATAAATCATCTTATAGTGAAGATAGTAACAGTAATACAACATCTAGTGGAATTGTGTACGATCAACCAAAATACAATACAATTATTGAACCGCCTCCAATTCCGGCTAAAAATGCTCAGGTAAAACCTGCTATTAAACCAAAACCGAAAGTAATAAGTCACAAAAAAACTGTTTATGTAAAAAAGGATGGTGTTCCAAAAGTGGCACACACAGATAGAAATAAAACACACCACGAGCCCACTTCAGAAGAGAGTTTTCTCCGACAAAAGGAGACAAAAGACCGGTCTGTTAAGACAGATGAGGAAATTTACTCGGAATTCCGTAAGATTTGCAATCTTGATGATCCCAATTTAAGGTATGAGAAGAAAAAAGAGGTGGGTAAGGGAGCTTCCGGTGTCGTTTTTATTGCATATGATCAAGAAACATGCCAAGAAGTAGCAATTAAAGTTATCGACTTAAATCATCAATCTTCTAAAGAGTTAATTCTAAATGAAATTCGTGTGCTCAATGATTTTAATCATAAAAATTTAGTCAATTTTCTGCAAGCTTATCTAATTGAAGAAAAAAATCATTTATGGGTCGTTCTTGAATATATGGATGGTGGTCCATTAACAGATGTAGTGACCGAAACCATTATGAAAGAACGACAAATTGCTTATGTTTGCCGTGAGGTGCTTAATGTTATTAGCTTTTTGCATGCCAAGGGAATCATTCATCGAGACATCAAAAGTGACAATGTTCTACTAGGAATGGATGGTTCTGTTAAAGTTACAGACTTTGGATTTTGTGCTAACATCACTGGTGATGAGAAACGACAAACGATGGTTGGGACACCATATTGGTAAATTTCTTAACAATGATTTTAAGAATTATGTAAATTAAATCAAATTTTTCATTGTTTATTTAGGATGGCGCCAGAAGTGGTGACACGAAAGCAGTATGGAAAAAAGGTACTTTATTTAACACTTTACAAAATATTTCATATCTCTTATCAGCCTAAATTGATATTGTTTTGATAAGATAAGTCTTGAATAAATAGCCTCACAAATATTTTATCAATTGACTTTGAAAATAAATTGAATGAATTTTTAAAGTTAACACCAAAAAATTTACAATCAATTGCATTCATTTTAAAATTGCATCATACCTTATCAAAAAAATCGTCTCCCACTCATACTCTCATTGTCGCTGCCCCAATTATTCAATTTACGCTTCTCATGATAATAATTAAAAAAGGTCAAAAGTAAATTCACGGTCGCTTCGCTACCACATTTTTATTTTACAAATACATGTTCATGAATGCTTATCGCTTCTTGCTTCTCATACCAAAATTTTTTTTTTTTTTTAAAACTAGGTCGATATATGGTCACTTGGAATAATGGCAATTGAAATGATTGAAGGTCAACCTCCATATTTGAATCAAACTCCATTACGTGCTTTATATTTGATAGCTGCTAATGGTCGTCCAGATATTAGTAACGAAAAATTGTCCGAAAAACTACGTGACTTTTTAGATAGATGTTTAGAAGTTGAGGTGGACAAAAGAGCAACAGGTATTACTTATAGCTTTTCATATTTTCAATATTAAATTTATATTATCATGTTATATTTTTAGCTGAGGAATTATTGAGACACGAATTTCTCCAGGATTGTGCTGAAAAACGTACTTTAATTCCACTTATCAAAGCAGCAAGACAAATCCTGAAAAGGGACTCATGAGACTTATATCTAAGTAAATTATTATTAGATGGAAATGTGCCTGCTGGTTTTGCACAATTTAAACGATTTTAATTAAATTAGAAAAAAAAACATGCAAAATTAAATGGAAAAGAGTGAAGTGCAACAAAAAACAACGCAACAATGAAACTTTATAAAGTATTTTTACATAAACAATTAGTATAAAAAATATAATACAAAATAGTGATTATATATATAAACAAAAAAAAATGTTTATATACCTTATGAAAAAAAAGTTTTGTATTAAACTGTACAAGTGACAAGCATTCAACAATAAAATTAAATATTAAATTTAAATTATAATTATTAAAAAAAAAAAATCAAGAAAATTAAACAGAAATAGCACCTCATCTGTGGCTGTGAAATAGAAAGAAAAAAATTAATAACAAGAGCAGGTGACGAAAGCCCTAAACATTTTTTTAAACTTCACACATTTCACTAATAATAATAATAAAATACTTTAAACTCAATTGCAATTAAAATATTTTACAAAATATGCTTTTGATTTTAAAAAAATAAACAAACTAAAATTTTAAAACAAAAATTTTATTAAAAATTGATTCATCATATTGCAGGAATAGATTTACTTGGGGTGGAAGAGGCTTCAGCCTTTTAATTTATGAATGATATGTTTACTCCCACCAAAAGAAAATTTCACAAGCAGTTTCTGAGTCTTCTTTTTTTGAAAAAAATTAAGCAATATAATTTTATACATAATTTTTTTAAAACCCCGCAGATGATAAAAATTTTGTTTAAGATAATTTATATTTGTAAAATAACGTGCCTTTCTATGTATGTTATACTTAGTTTGTTCCATTCATACTTTTGTTTTAAAATTTTATTATTAGTTGCATATGACATTAAAAAACAAAAAAAAATAATTTTTTTAATTATCAAGTTTTCTTTTCAACATTTTTTCTGACAATGATGCATTGTATCTATTTTATTAGTATTATAATGTTATAATTAGCTGTTAATTGATTAAATAGCCAACGAACAAAAAACTAAGCACTATTCATTCAATTTTATTAGAAACCTATGACTATATTGATAGATTTATAATTTCATTTTTTCTTAATACAAAATTATTATGTAAATATTGTAAGTGACATAACTGTATCAGAATTGTAGATTAAACTTAAACTCAAAAAAAAAATGCCAGAAAATTAGGATATGAAATCGAAGATTGAATTTTGTTTATAATTTAATGTCCTTTGACATAATTTTAACAAGCAAAACATGAAAAGTAGGTTAAAAATGTGTGACATATATGTATAATTGAATCCAAACTATAAATAGATACGAAATTGAAGATAAACTTGACACTGATAACATAAAGTGTAACCATAATTCCCGATTTATTAAATTTTCATATATTTTGTACGTCACACAGTAGGAAAAAAATGGCCAATACATGCCAAAGTGATTAAAGCTATAATACCATCCGGTTCACGAGTTTCTTTGATTTTTGTAATATGATAAAAACCAAGTATGTTTTTTCAAATATCTCCAGCTAATCTTCGCTCAAAAAATTCCGTTTTTCCTACTATGCTTCGTACATATTTATAATATAAGATATATTTTAATAAATAATTTGTTTTTTATGTGTACATTTTTAAGTAAATTTACAATAAAATGATGTAAAAAATTAAAAAAAACCACACGTAAAGTTATACAGAGGACCATAAAAATAAAACACCACAATTAATTTTATGTATTTTTAATTTTTATAATACAGAACCATGTTTTAGTTTAAATTTAAAATAATAAAAAAAAAACAATACATTACATTACAGCATTTAAAAATAAGAAATTGAATGTAAATTTTTAAAATACCCTAAAAAAATATGGAAAAGTATGTTAGAACAGTAGTTAGATAGACAGTTATATAAATATTTCAGCATAATAGTCATTAGAATTAAATTTTATACATTTTTGAAAAACATTAAATTGCCAAATGTATTCATCAATAAGAATAATTAAAAAAAAATAATCAACAAAAAATTGGTTTTTTTATTACATGTCTTTGTCTCAAAGCATTTACCATAAAATCAACTCCCGTATATTTTCACCAACTGAAAATGTCCCAGAAAATAGTTTACCCACCTGTATCTGTTTAATAACATGTTGATAATTTATTTATTTTTTTTTTTGATTCTGTTTTTGAAATTATTAAGCTTTATCATACAAAATTATTTCTAATTTTGAGCTTTAATGGATCTCCTAATACAAATATGACTTATTTCATGGTATTAGCCTCTTTTAGGATTTTTGAAGGTTGAAACACCAAACACAAAAATGATGTATGGCATCATTGTAGGAAAAATTCAGATCTAAAACATAAAATTAAATTATTTTTTTTCTATTGGATCATTTAACCAAGATCTTGGACTTTAAAAACTTATTCATTGTACCTTAGTATGTCTCGAACCCAGTTTTGATCCAAAACCCCATTTCTGAGATATCAAGGTTTGAAAATAGGTCCTAAGTGATCTATGAATGCTGCTTACTGGAGTATTTGTACAATTAAACTTATATTTTCCGAAATATATTTAAAGACAGTTCTAAGTTCTAACGATAGTTTTATGTCAACAATTAAAAAACTTTCAGTAGAAATGGACTTTCAGGCTCATATCAGTTATGGGAATTCAAAATTTTGTGCAGCTTCCAAAATGAGTTATATATTTTTTTTTTGTATTTTTGAACTCAGCATGGAACCAACTCTCCGAAAAAGTTTGGGTTAGTTGATTTTTTTTTACACCAAAAGTTTTAGTAATCTCCAGAATTGATTATTAAACAATTTAATGTAAGGTTCAACAAATTATATTTAAATTCAGCTAAAAACTACGTTTAATTGTAGATAATATTTAAAATTCTTAATTAAAAATTTAACATTGAAAGCTATGAATTTCTTTTAATAATTTTCAATATAACTAATTGCTCTCCAATGATTCTGCGTTCCATGAAAACCTCAGCTTTGAATTTTCTGCGTTTCAAATCCTTAATGATCTCATCTGGTCGATTTTCTTTCAAAAGCAACAAGTAAAATGTCCCATTTGGAGCAAGAACACGATCAATTTCCTCTACTACATGATCAATCACTTCTCGTCCATTGACACCACCTGCCCAAGTTCTAATGAGATTATCACTGCTATTTTCCACACTTTCCTGCTCCAATTGTCTCTCAACCGTATCTGTGTCTACTCGTGATGGAACATATGGTGGATTAAATACAAGTAAATCAATGGAATGGTCTTTCATTGATGATAATAAATTCATATTTAAGACATCGACAACAGCATTATTAGCAGATGCAGTTCTTTTTGTTATTTTGCATGCAAATGAAGATATATCAACAGCAATACAGTGACTATTTGCACAAACGAGTTTAGATAATGCAGTTATAATGATACCAGAACCTGATCCGAGTTCCACACAAATTGTAGGACGCTTTGACAATATCTCATTCATATCTTTTTCCAGTGCATCCAATAACAAAAAACTGTCTTCTGCCGGTTCATATACTTCCTCAAATTCGGCTGATGTAATATGAGATGTACTTGGTGTGTCCATTATTTTTTGGTAAATGATTATCTAACTTTTTATTTTAAAAATGATTGAAATGTATATTAAATGTGTGCGTGTTTGTAGTTATTTTTTAATAATTCTTACTGTAAATTATATTCTTTTAGTTCAATTTGACGATGTAAATTATTGAGACGCTCTTGAGAATTTTGTAAGACGTTTAATATGACTGTAACTTTATGTTTGATATTTATTAATTTTGTTACATAAGCTTCTATATCTTGATTATTTCGATCGTCACGTCGGGACAATCTGTAACACTCACTCAAGGTCTTTTGAAGCTGTCTCTGTAAATCGTATTGCTGTAAACGAGTGTTTTTAACTTTTTCCTCTAAATCATCAACTATTGGTTTGAGCAATCGTAGAAATCCTTCCTAAAATTAAAAAAAGTAATTTCAAGTTAATAATTTATCGATTTTACTATTTTCAAGTTCTTACTGCTAAAATATCTCTTGTTGGATTATCACAAAAATTTTCTGTAAAAACAAAAACATTTTAAAATTATACATAAATCAAATTCGATTTTTTTATCAGCATTACCAGTTTCTAATGATGTTGAGGTATCTGACTCATTATCCATCATTTTATAAGATTATTTTAATGTAATAAAGTCAATTTTGACTTAGAAATGAAAGAAATTACAATTGGCACTATGAAAATGATAATTATTTATTTATCTTCCACACAAAAATTATTTTTTGTTTTGATTTTTTGTAATCGATTCTTATCCCTTTACGGCCTTAAACTGGTTCGAGTATCGATGACTTTTATTGACATAGCAGAAGAAAGGATTTGCTGACCCAAAACCAAAGTATGAAATTAAACTAAATACCGATTTTCTTCTCATTAATTCATCGTACTACATTTTTACAGTGGTTTATTTTTTTCATTTAGATTGAAATAAACATTTTCATTAAACTACAGACAGTAATGGATAGGACCGTTCAACTACATACAGATTTATTTAGAAAAAATGAATTTTAAAGCTTCATAACTTTTTCATTCGTTTTCGTTTTTAATAGTTTATGATATCTTTGATCTTTTTATGTTAGTTTACAATGAAATTTTATTAAAATAATTATAATTATAATTATATAAAAAAAGTAAGGAATTAGCTGCCGCAGCAAATCCATAGTTTTGAGTGCGTGTTCATTTTCATAATATTTTCATCTATTTTATTTAATAAATATTTCATATTTTCATTGAAAATGTCTTTTAAACGGTTTTTTTTCAATATTTCAAATCAATTTTTATTTTGACAGCTCGAATAATCTAAATCGGAATCTGAAATCTGAATCGGAATCTGAAATCTAAATTGTGATGAAATGAATGTATCACGTACCCTGTACAGAATATTTTAAATTATTACATTTTTAAAACAATTCAATTGATGTAATTGAAAAATGTAATTAAAAATAAAAACATTTAAAGGTGTTCTACAATTCGTAAGTAAGTTTTCACAAAAAACGTTTTTAATAAGAAAAATAAATCGGGTGGATTGTGTATATTCTAAAATATGTTAAAAATATGCGAAGTAAAACCCTTTGTTTTGACGTTTCACTCAAAACAAAATAATTATGAAATATGTAAAAAAGTACCAAATTATCGGAAAGTGACTATTATCCGAAAGTCAAGAATTGACCCTATATTTCATTCATAGATCGAATCGAAAATGAAAAATAATTTTAAATTTACTTTAGCACATGCTCAGAAGTCCGTTATAAATTATAGCATACTTACTCTTTTGAAATTAAACATCATAAAAAACAATTGATTTGAAACTTTTTTTTTAAATTTAAATATTTATTAATTTTTTTTTAATATTTTTTTTTTTATTTCAGTCAGTAATCTAGTCTAGCTACGTTCCAATTGTAGTAGTAAATCTTTTTAATATTAAATTTTAGATGAGTGTTACTTTTTTTTTCTATTTAAATATTGTAGTTGTCATACTATGTTTATTATCTTTTGTTCTTTTTTCTTGTTGTTGCGGATTAACATTATTATAAATATAATTATTATTATTAAAATTTGTAAAATCAAGCAAGATAATAATATTAAAATATAAAACATGCAAGAAACATCATTATTTTTCATTTAAATAATTTATAACAAATAACTCGATGTTTAGAGCGTTGTTTTTGTGAGTTTTTTTTTGTGTTTTATTAATAAATGTTTATTTTATATTATTATTTTTTGTTTTAATGTACGTATGTTTATTATAGAACTGTGTTGAGTGGAGTTAAAAAATAATGTAGAAATTTTATTCAATTGAATTTAATTAAAATTTAACTATGTTGATGAATATTTACAAGAGATGATGATAAATTTAAAAGCGAATATTTACAAATTTATTATTATTTTTTTTTGGAATGTTTGGCTTTTAACTTGTTAATGTTTTTTTTATCATGAAAACATTGTTAGAACATCTTTAAGGAGGATATGAATTTACTGGTCCAAATATGTAGGATATGAAATTTAAAATTAAAATGTGACATGTTTTGATTGAAATAATTTTAAAGGGAGAAGAAATTGGACTAAATTAATTATGTATTATTTATTATAATAATTCATGTTTGTATTATTTTAATTTTATACTTATATTTATACTTATTGTACATTTTTTTTTAATGTTAAATATATTTTTATCAAAGCGCGATAACATAAAAAAATTTGTGTGAATGTGTGTGTGTATGTGTAAAAGCAGAATTATAAGCGAAACAGTAACATTATATTAATATAATAACATTTTTAATTAAATTCTTTTATCTTCTTTTAATACAACATATTATTGTTACAATAACAATTATTGATACATTTCTTATTTAATTTTAAAATAACTTAGCTTTTTTAGAAATTAAAAGTAATGGGAAGAATACAGAAAATTCATAATATTGTGCTTTATTATGTTAATAATTTTATTTGTTATGAAAAAGTTTTATATTATTTTTTTTTAATATAAGTTTACTTATAATTGATAGTCTTTTTATTATTATTTTTTTTTCAACTTTCTGTTTATGAAAAACTTATTTTTTTCAAAAGTAAATTTGTAAGAATAATTTAAATCGTATTTTTTCCATTTTTTTTATAAACTTTAAGAAAATGCATCATTGTTTAGCTCTTTTAATTTCAGATGAAACCTAAAGTTCACTAAGAATAAATATTTTGTTTAATTTAGTTCAGGTATTATATGTTTTTGTTTTAATTTGTATATTTTTATGTAACTTTTATACATTCATATCTGCAAATAATCAAATCAGTATATGATTAAATTGAAAGTTACAAGAAAATGATTTTAAAATAAATGTTAATACTGTAAAATATGTTTAATTAAGATAAAATGATTGTCAAAAATAGATTAAAATAAAAAAAAAATTGTTTTACTTAGTTGTCGGTTATTGATTTAAAGAAGATTGAATAATTTTGTTGTAAATTTTGGTAGAATGATAGTAACTTCAGTATTATTTTCATATTGTAAGTGTTTTTTTTTTAAGAATAAGAAGCACTTCTTTCGTTCATTAATATTTACATGTTTTTTTTATAGGAAATGTTTTTAGAGTAAATTAAATTAATTATAATAATAATAATAAACGTTATTCAAATAGTCCATACTTGAACTTTTTCAGCAACAACACACCACGAGGCTCGTTCATAATAAGATGAGACAATATGCAAAGAGGCAACATGATGATTTATTAATGTATCAAGTTCACCTTCACGGAAAACGTGAAAATAACGATGGTGTGTTGCTGAACCTCCACCCACTGAAGGGGAGTCTAGTGATGCAGTACTTGCCGAATGAGCCCACGAATTATTACTTTGACAAGCATTACTACTTGAATTTCTTTGATTATTATTATTATTATTATTACTACTGTTTTGAGATTTATTATTACAACGTTGTCGTGTAAATCTACTGACAAAATTGTTTGATTTTATATTTAAATTATTATTATTATTACTACTACTTGAATGATTACTGCTGTTATGTATTTTTGCCTTCTTATGATTAATGTGAAGTGACTCACATTTTGAGCCATCTTCTTCCTGTATTAGAGCCACATCAGGTCGATAATTGATCTCATTATATTCTTCATTGTATGTGTCCAGGTCTTCTTCAGGTATTAAGTCATGTTGATAAAAACGATCTAAACTGCTACTGTTATTATTATTGTTAGTGCTATGATGATGGTTGGAATTTGAATTTTGTCTACTATCACTACTACTATTATTGTGTCCACATAAATCAGCTAGCATAAGTCTACGTTCACGAAGTTCCTTACGTAATTGATTAAAATCTTTGGAATCATCACCGTTGACCTGCATCAAAAACGGATCATCTTCCATTTCCATATTTGACATTTTATTATTATCAGAATTCTTATTAACATTACAACTATTATCAAAACAATTACTATTGTATGTAAAACTACTATGCCTACGCTTATATTTATGGATCGTTGGATCAAGATTATTATCCTCCAACTCTTTCATTAATTGAGCACTCAATTTTTCTGCAAATTCAGCTAAATGTTTTCGACGCTCATTTTCATCTGTTATATTGTCACATCCACCATGATTAGGATCAAGATTTGGTTTTCGTTCGCGTATCACATATTCCACTGCATCTTCCAATGTATCTGCAACTAATGTTTGTGCTTGAGCTATAGCAGCTCCTTCATCCAAATGCGTTTCAGTAGTTACAGTTGTGACAGTTGTAGATTTCACCGTACTAATTACTGAATCGACAGAATCTGGTGATGACGGTTCACTTGAATCACTATCAAGATCATCTGTTTCTGGATTAAATATTTCCAGCGATTTTAGTTTTGGGATCATTGGTGCTGCTGAAACGCGACGAACAATAGGAAAACTTGCTTGTTTCGAAGATGACCTATTTGATTTGTGATGTTTTGGGATCGGAGGGAGATCTCTTATTTGTTGTCTTGTAACTTTCGGTTGTTCTGACAATGAATCTTGGTCTTTACTCGTGACAAGAACAGTTGGTTTGATTGATGTTGATATACTGTTAGGTGAGAGTTGTGTCATAGTTGTTGGTGGCGATGATGCTTTGTTTGATCCCATTTTGTTAAGTTCATCACACTTTTGTACTTGAAGTTGTGTATCAAAGGTAAAGTGCATGGTTTCTTTCATTGGCATATTACCTGAACCTGGTTGTTTACACCGTGGTGGTGCTGGTGAATGTGCAGGAGTTGGAGGACAAGGAAATACTAAAGGTGAGGTTGGCACTGATGGTATTTTACTACTATTTGGAGTTGTACACGAAAGAGTATAATCAAAACTGTTCGAATTCATTTGTTGTAATTGTTCAGGTTTTGGTATATAGATCACAGAAGCAAAACTGTCTTCACTTTCAATACTTGTATCCGATTGTAGGCTACTATCTTTCGAGGAATCTGAACCACTTTCACGCGAATGTCGTCGTGTTCGTTCTTCTTCAGGATGAACTGGTTGTAAAGTTCCTGTAGCAAATTTTCCATCTTGATTAGAGGAATTGGTTCGTGATAGTGGATTGTGCTGTTTCGGAGAATGAGGTTTATTTTGTGGATTATATAGAAATTGATTTGAATTAGGTATCTTTATGTTTTGCATAATTTTTACAAAGCCATTTTTTGTGACACGTTCTAAACTACCGGTTGAGGTCTTGAGTTTCGTTGTAAAGCCTTCACGTATCACCTGTAATCGTTTTGAAAAAAGTGATCGACATAAAAATGTTTCGTTGAGAGATGTTTGCTTTTGTATTTTCTTTCGTATTCGATCTTTTTCTCTTATTCGTGATTCAGCCATCAGCTCTTCATTCAATGAACTTTGTTTTCTCAGTAATTGTACTCGTGATGTATCACTTGTCGCTCCAGCAACGACCGGAGTTACAACCGTACTGTATGTTTCTTTAAAAATTTCATGAGCACTTATTGAGTTCTTATCCTTGTCTGTTTCATTTTCATCCAAAGAACTTATCGTTTTTGCAACTATAACATTTTTCTCTGTGTCATGATCACTCTTTTTATCATGCACAACAGAATTTCTTTTATTCTTTACTGGGTCACCAAAATGATAATCTGTATCATCTTGAAGTGATTGTTTCTGCTTAACTAATTTGGGTCTTCGTAATGATTCGATCGATGTATTATAACTGTTTGTTGGTGCAATTAGCGATAATGTGGATCCGGTTTGGCATGATGAACATTGAGAATTGTCAGGTATGAGTTCTTCGTTACCTATTAAACTAGGTACACTTGAACGTGATCGTACAATTTGGCTTGGTTGAGGATTTAGAATGCTAGTAAGACTATTACTTTTCATACCGCTCGAAATAGTCATATCTGGAAGATCATCAAAATCCTCAATGCGACGTAATTCAATGGGGAGATCCTTTGCATCTTCATAATCAAAACTGTTATCATGTTTGGCTTCTTTTGAGCCCCATGACTCAAGAAACCAAGGACTTTTCTTACCACCAGCTAATTTCTATTGTAAAAATATTAAATTTAAATCAATTATTTAAAGAAAAAAAAATGTTTACATGTCATACAAACCTGAATTGCTTTTCTTACAAAACTGTAACACGTATCACTTGGTGACGAGCTTGATAAACTACTTGTATCACCATCACCTAGCGATTTTGTACTTGTTGTAGAATCTTCAGCACATGGATGATATGGCAAATTATCATCTTCCTCGTCTTCATCACTTACACCACTATTATTACGGGAATTTGGTGTCCATGGTACTAAAACGTCTTGTGATTCAAATCTCCGATTTTTTTGCTCCAATGCCCAAACTGTGATAATCACTCGGCCACCAATTCGTAAAATACGAGCCAATTCACGTATGGCACCCACTCTACGCTCTGTGGTAGCAAAATGATGAACAACAGCTAGTGACAAAACAGCATCAAATGATTCGTCACGAAATGGTAATTCTAAATTATCGCAAATTGCAACCTAGAATAAACAAGAAAATCAAATTCAGTCATATTCTGAAATTTAATAGAAAAGAAACAGCTACTTTTGAAATCTAGTTTTAATGTGTTAAAAAAATTGCCATAATTTTATTGCAGTACTTTGGAATTAACCTGATTTCAAGATATGCAAAATAACAGCAAAAAGTTTTATAATTTTTTAAAAGTAGAATGCTCATAGATATGAAAAAAATAACAACAACAACAAAATATCATGCATTTAAATTGAATAACATTTCTATAAGCCATGCAAATTTTAAGTATGCAGCAAAAATATAAATAAATTCAAAATGAAATAACTTAAAAAAAAACTTGAAAAGAAAAACCATATTTCATTCATAATACATGAATCTAAAGCTAGACAATTCTAGAAGTTATGAAGCTAAAGTATTTGTACATTGTGATGATGCTCATAATCTAAATTTTAAAAAAGGGAAATAGTTTCGTCCTGTCTTTATTATTTTTATTTTTCTCTTCTTTCGTCTATTTTTTGTGTTGTATTCATATTTGGTTTATTTACGTTTCTAGTTAAATTAATATGAACATTAAATAATTTTGTAGAAACAAGAAAAAGTATTTTTCTTAGAAGTAATTCATTCCATTTTTAATAATAATTTTTTTTTCCTGTGTATATTTACGATAGAGTGAAAAACTTTTCGTGTTTTTCATATTTTTCATTTTAGTTATGCAAAATTGTAAACATGCGATTGCATTTTAAATGATAAGTGCAGTAAAAAGAGAAAAAAAAATGATATAAATTAGAGTGATCTCAAAACTTTTCTTTTACTATACTCAAAAAAAAAAAATAATATGAAATTATATTTAAAATTCAAAAGTATAAATGTAAGTGAGAAAATGGCAAGTGAAAGGAAAAAGCGTTCAAAGTTTATAACATTACATTTTACATTTATTGCTGTAAACATTTCAAGCAAAACTTAAGTTTTTATCGTTATAATGTAAATTGTGGAATATCTTGTTAATATCTTTTTCTATCTTTTAAACATGCGTATGATATTTTTGATGTGACATCAACAATGACATGCTGTCATTTTAATAATTGTGATACAAGAATTGTCATAATTAGTGTGAGTACCAATTAGAAGAAGTAAAATCAAGGTAAATAACAATGATAATAAAAAAACAAACAATTCTAGATAAAATTTTGAAGTACATACTTCTCCGCCTCTACCACGTGCCAATTTTGTAAGACGATAACATCGATCTACCCCAATCGTATACACAAGTGGGTTATAAGTGGATAAATATCGACCATCACCACTACCCACATCACAGACAAATGAACCAGGCTCTAAGCCTGCTAGGAACTTGCTAACTGAGGGATTGAGTATGCTTCTGCTTTTATTTGGATCTTCACAATTTTCATATACGTCATGGACATAAGCTCTTTCGATTGCTGCAGATCGGCCATTTGCCTCTGTGATTGTTGTATGAGATCTTTCGGTTTGTTTTGATTCAACTTCAGTTGATTTTGAGGTATTCGACGAGGGTGATGTTGAGTTAGATGTCGATACAGCTTTTGTCTCGGATATTGTTGTCGATTTTTGACTATTTGAAGCACTGTTGCGACGTTCTTTTTTACGTTCATCATCTGAAAATATGGAAACGCCTGGTTATTTACGGTTTTTTATTACAATTTATAAGATTGATTTAAAAAAGTAAAAATTCATAGAAAAATTTAAATTATAATAAAATGATTTTTAGAAGTAAAATCATGAAAAACTTTGTGACTTGCTTAGATTTAATCAAAATTATGTTATATAAAAAATGCAATAAGGTACATGAAATAAAGAGGAAAAAAATTACCAATTTATGTGTATCTAAAAATAGCATACAAGTTACGACATAAAATAATCCTTTTTTTCATCATTGCATGAAAAAGTGAACACATGACGCGTCTCAGTACATAAATTTCTCTGCTTCATTCAAGAAAAAAATGAAATATGAGGAATGTCGTTTGTATACATTTGGTATTATTATTATTATTATGAGGATTTTATCTTGATAACCTACGCATGGAATTTTATGATGCATCAATATCAGTTATAAACTTTTTCATTCATTTTTGGATGTTAAATTATTTTGGTATCTCGATTTAGGAAAAAAATTAACTTATGATTTAGTGATTTTAAATTTCAATTCAAAGTAAATCGATAACTAAAAACTGGTCAAATTAATGCATTTAAATAGTTCACAATAGTTATTTTATCTATCATTGCATTCAAGTCATATGGCAAATAATGCCTCAAGCATAAATTGAAATTGAATTTAAAAGAAAAAAGAACAAAAAAAATGTTATAGAAAGAAAATTTATGTAATAGGAAAAAAAAATCAGAGAACACAGAAAACACATTTTGATTATTGCTTTTCTCCAAGTTTTTTTTTCTCTCTCTCTGATTTCTTCTTATAGCTTTATATTTGTTTAACGTGCAATAACATGTATTTCTTTCATTTCAATTTTGTGCGATTAGAGCCATGTTAAGTCAGAAGAACAACACAAAGTATTTGTATTTTACTTTGTAAGAAAAAATAAAAACTTTTGAAAATAAAGGGAAAATGTAAAAAGATGAAAAATTAAACACACTCCATCAAAATCTTCTGTCTTTTGAATTCCGCACTATCATTCAAATTTCACTTTTGTTGTAATTTTAGATTTACTGTGCATAAATTGCTTATTCATCGACTATAGATACCAATACTCATTCAATATATTATCTTTATTACGTGAAAATACGAAGAAATAAGAATAAATAAAAGAAAATAAACATGTTTTCATTTTATTTCAAGTAAAGTTTGAAAATAAAAGAAAACTTTAAAATTGGTATTGTAGAAAGAGGAGTCGAATGAATACAAAATAAATCTTAAAAACGCCCACATAACAAAATAGCATTTTAGCTTAAAATGAAATTGTAAAATGATATAATATGGCAATAGATGCGCATTTTCTATAATAGGATGTCCATTAAGAGAAAGCTCTTAGATCCGGGTACACAAATATACACTTTAAAAATGTGTTTTACTACTCATTTATAATTTGAAACCTAATTTGATTTTTTTTTTAACAGTAAAGCAAACATATTAAAATCTTAAGAGTCAAAAATTTTAATGTATATACATTTAAAGCACATATGGAGTGTCTTCACCATGTCTGAATACAACCTTAACATGAATGGCTTAAAAACGGATTTTGTGACGTCATTCAAGCATTGTAATAATATGTCAAACTCACAATCCTTATACTTTTTTCATGGTATTTACACACATACATGATATAAATGAATGGTTATCTAATTTTTTTTTTCCTGTTTCTCACTCAATTCGGATGTAAGGTGCTGTGATTCCTTCTTTTATTCATAAATGTTATACAAAACCAAGAATGAACCACGTTAGATATGCTTTGTTCAAATGAAATTTAAGTTCCCTTAGGCTGATAGAAAATTTTATTATAAATTATTTTGAATTGATGCATATTGTCTTGTCGACTTATGGAAACATGAAAAAATAATGAAATAGGAAAAAACTTTTGACGTTCAATGCTTTTTTCCAATGTTAATTTAATTGAAGCACAAGTTCATTTCTTATCTTATCGAAAATTCATTCATACATATGCAGTTTTTTTTATTCACCACAACTTAATAGATAAAATTATAGAAAAATGATCTGATAACAAAATAACAATAGATTAAAACCAAAATAAATCAATAATTTGTTTTACTATTGTCAGTTTATAGGGAAAAATGAGTTCAGCAACTTGTATTATTTGTCTTGTTCCATTTTCAGAGGAACTTGAAGTGGTTTCACTTAAATGTCGTCATTGTTTTCATCGAAATTGCATCAGAGATTGGTTAAAGTAAAATATTTTAAGTAATTTTTTAAGTTAAAATATTAAATTCATATTAAATTTTAGAGTTCGTCAGGATTGTCCACAATGTAGAAAAGTTGTGCATCATAGACAGATGTATCGTGTTATTTTGAGCTTTGATACAAACTATGAAACAAATGAAGACCAAGCAAGAAATGATTTCGATAGAGTTTTATTTGAAAGTCAGAAAGAGAGAATCATTCACCTTGAAAATCAATTGAAAAAAGTGACCAAAGAAAATGAAGGACTACAAAAATTACTGTCAAATACGAAATTGCATACCGAAATTAAAATTGTACGACAAAAGTAAGTAATCAGAGTTAATTACACCATATAAGTACATTATCAATATTTTAAGACAAGAAATCAATGAATTACGTCAAAATGAACAAATTCAAGCAGAAGAAATTGAATCATTAACTGATGAACTGACAAAGGCCCGTTCAGTTGAAGAAAAACTACGAACGACATTGAATCAGGTAAAAATTCTCTGTTTTTAGATGTTACTTCTTAAAATGTACCATTGCAGATACAAAAATTGATTGTTGATGCATCGGAAAGTGAAGACGCAATCACATTTTTTGAAAATTTTGTTGATTCTGATTAATCTCAGTTTTAATTTATTTCTCTCTCAAAATTATTGGCTATATTATTTCAATTTAATGGAGAAAATATCATAAAATTACATATATCACTAAAATTAATAAAGCAAATTTGTCCTTTTTTTTATTAGATAAAACAGATCATTATATTGACTTATGACTTTTCTTAAAATAAATATTGGTCTTTGGCTATTCAAAATTATTCAAGAATAATCTGCGTATAAATAAATATTATAATAATAAAAAATAGTAACTTGAAACATTTCCAAATCATAAAACATCTAGAGATTTTATGGTAAATTTATATATAAACAACACAAGGGATATAAAAAAACATAAATTATGTGGGTTGTAGTTGACGCCTTGCAACTTGATTAAATTAATGAGTTGTGTCCTTGAAGTGTTTTTTTTTCTTCTCATTTTTATACGATGTTTGTTTAATATTTTTCTCAATTAACTCAGAATCAACACACATGCACACAATTTTTGACTACAAATTTTCAGCGATAAAATTTTCGTAGTAGAATATCATTAAAGAATTCATCGTTTAAAAAGATTAAGCATTTAAAAATAAAATCAAACATATCTCGTAATTTCATTTCAGTTATTAATGAAATAAAAGAATGGAAGTGAATCACAATGAATTTCCTCTCGTGATTACGATAAAATTACAATAGAAAAAAAAATTTTACATCTCATTAATTTCTGTTTTCCATCAATTTCGCATTGACACGCGTTGTGTAAAGTCAAACATTAAATATAAAAAAAAATAAAGACAAATAACAGATATCTATAAATGGCGTCTTGTGTCATTTGTTTAAGTAATTTCACAGATGAAGCAAATCAACAAATTTTATTGAATTGTCATCATTCTGTACATAGAGAATGTTTGGTTTTATGGAAAGAGTAAGATTACACTCATTTAAATCGAATTAAAGTTATACTAAAGTAAAAAAAAAATAATAGAAGTGCTCAAGATCAGTGTCCGCTTTGTTCTGAAAAGATCGTGAACATTGAGAATGCTATTCCAAAATTTAAAATTGAATTTAACACTACGGATTCGTATCAAAACATGAGTCTTCCGAAGAAAGAACTTGAAAATAAACCAAATCTGGAAGTATGTCGAGCAGTCAAAGGCTATGTAAAAAAATTAAAGGAAGTTGAATCACTGTTGACAGATAAAAAGTGATATAATTTTATTATTTTTAATTTAATTTCCTGCATTAATTGTTTTTTTTCTATTCTTAACAGACTTGAAATCATAAATTTACATCATTTAATGGACGAAATTCGTGAGAATAATGAAGTGATGAAACGACTAGTAGAAACAAAAAATGCGGAAAACAGGGAAATGGAAAAGAATATTGAAGAATTAGTCGCTAAAAATCTTACATTAAATACAGGTTTTTTCGAATTTCGAGGTGTTTATGATTCGATCATGAACGAGATACTTATGAAAATTGTTGGATTAAAAATTATGATGACAAATGCAATGAGAGATGGTCCAAATAAATTACCGTTGAGTGTAATCGCAAATAAAATTATGTTTGCTGTCACGGAAATTGAACATATGATCACGTTAGTACAAAATGATACCACAAAAAAAAATTATCCTGTTTAAAATTGGTTTTGATTTATTAAATAAAGTTAAGTAAACAAAAAAAAACTTTCTTTCATATCAAATTTTGATTTATAGTGCAATGTAAATTTGGTCAACTACGCAAAACAACCAAATCATATGTTATTTGAACGATGCAAAATTTGACACACATTTTCGTTATCATTCGTTTAATTTCGACTCAAATTAAACGTGTGAATTTGCAGCTGATAACAAAAATGATATCAATATAAACGACATTGTACGACATACAAAGTTATTATCGCATTATTTTTTTTGTTTACCTTTCATTTTAGTCAGAATCAGGCAAACTTTATTATCGGAAATTCATAATTTGAGTAGTTTAATAAATTGAGTCATGAAATTTCATTTATAGTTTTAAAATTTAATTTAAAATGAATTCAGCTACCTGCATCATATGTCTCGTGCCGTATTCAGAGGAGTCGGAAATAGTTTCTCTTAATTGTCATCATTGTTTCCATCGTGATTGTATCAAAGAATGGATAAAGTATGAAATATAATTAAATTTTTTTGTCAAATTAAGTGAAGTGATGAATTTTGAATTGAAATTTTAATCAGAATTCGTAAGGATTGTCCGCAGTGTCGAAGAAAAGTGAATCCGAAACAAATATATCGTGTGATTCTGAGTTTTGAGACAAGTGACAACCTTAAATTTGACGAGTGTCACAGTGAGATAAAGGAATCTAATAATTTACTCATTAAATCACTGAAATCTAAAATAATTGATTTGGAGCAACAATTCAAAAGCAAAGAGTATGAAAAGTAAAATTTTCTGAAATCAAATTTTAAATTTTCTCAATTTAGAATGATAATTGATGAAAAAGAGAATGAAATTCAATTATTGAGATCACAATTAAAAACAATCAATGGAAGCAAGAAACTTGATAACAGTATCGACGAACTTACAGAACAATTGAAATGCAAAGAGTTAAATTTTGCTTTTTAAATATTGACAAAAATGTTTTTTACAAAGTACAAATTTTTTTAGTGCCATAATAAATCAATCATTGATGGAAGTCAAGGAAATTGAACAAATGCTATTAGACTTAGAGAGGGCATCACGAGCAGAATTAAGGCAAAATGAGATTAAAATTTCCGAACTATCATTGAAACTAAATGCAAAAAAGTGACTATTAAATTTATTTACCTTGGACTAAGAATAAAAGAAATTTTTCTCTAGTCAAACTCTAAATGACCTTGAAAGTAAGTCAAAATTATCAGAAAATAAATACCAAAAGGAAATTCAAAGACTAAAAGACAAATTAAAAGAAGCGTGTAGCGAAATTCAATTTTTACAGTCAAAATTAACTCAGGTAAGAAATTTTTCTGTTATTTTCTGTTATTACCTTGAAATGAATTTTACTCGTTATTACAGATTTCATCTGTGATTGATGATTTTAAAATTGAACAAGTATTCAAAAATTTTAAAACTGAAGACATACCAAAATCTGTGACTGTAGACGATCTTCTTCAAATTTAATCAAAAAATCAAAAATGAAATGTAAATAAAAAATTGAACGTAATTTTCGAGTTTTTAATAAATGTACATTTACATAAAATTTAACAAACGTTTAAAAGATAAATTAATATTTTGAGCAGACACACAACTGGACACAACTGTCATTTACACAAAAATTGAATTACAAACAAACACAAAAAAGAGATAACAGATTATTTGTTCAATTAAATTGAAACCCAAATAAATACTCTTATCGTTTTTCATCCTTAATTAATTTCTTCAAATTAGGGCGAAAAACTTTATCTATTGATTTAAAATCATTGATATTGTTAATTGTTACAAAGAAGTAACGTAATTAGCAGGTGACCCAGCAATTAATTGATTTCTTTTCAGTTCAATTCTGAATTTAGTCAAGATCAAACGTAAATTTTATTGCTTTTTAAATTTAATAACAAGGTTAATTTAAATTATTATTTAAAATGAGTGCAGCAACTTGCATAATATGTTTCACACACTTTTCGGAGGAATTGGAAATCGTCGTACTGAATTGTCATCACTGTTTTCATCGAAGATGCATTTCACAGTGGTTAAAGTATGTCATTTAATGTTACAGTTTCAATAGTTTATTTGTTTTATTGAAATTCATATCAGAATTCGGCAAGTGTGCCCCCAATGTAATGCAATCGTAAGGGATCAAGAAGTGTTCAGAATAATTTTGAGTTTTGATGCATGGGATCCAGCAACCTTTGAGCAGAGAACTGAAGTAGATCAACTCTTAATTGAACGTCTAGATGCAAGAATATTAGATCTAGAACAACAAATAAAGAGTAAAGAGTATGAATCACAAATTTTTATGAAATTAAGAAAATATTTTTAAAAATATTTTTTTCCAGTTTTATCATAGAAGAAACAAAAGAGACACAAAATTTAACCATCAAGCCTCTCAAGGATGAACTAGAATCTAAAGAGTAAATTTAACATGTGCCTTTACTTCTTTCCGATATTAATTAGTTAAAATTTCTTCCTTTAGTTTGATGATCGCTAAATTACAACATGAAAAAAGTCAATTGAATGAGAAGTTATTTAAATTAGAAAGAAAAGTTGAAACTCAAAAATTAAAGTTTGCGTTAGCTGTTCAAAAGTAAGATCTTGTAAAATGGATTTAAGCTCTGTTTAAAAATAATCATTTTTTATGTGTTTTTAACAAAGGTTTTTGGCTGACATGAAGGTAGACAAAATACCAAAAATGATTGAAATTTTCGATTCAAATCAAGTAAAGTCAGATGTCCCAGAAAATTTGAAATCAAGAGAAGTGAAACTGATACCGATTGATGAACCAGAGCCTGATTACGATGTTTGAAGTGATAAAATCTTCAACAAAAAGTTCCTATATAACAAGCATCAGATTCATAGATTTAGTAAACAAACTATTTCATTCACTTTACAGCTCGAAATTAGCATTTTAAGGCAATAAATTTAACTCATCTTAGTCAATTAGTCTAACAACATGTTTTCATATTAAATCAATAAATATCCTTCTTCTTCTTCATCATCGTAAACTGCTGTTACCATTTACCCATTAAAATGAAATAATAAAATAAAAACCAGAAGCATAGAGAGACATAAAAGTATAATAGAAAATAATAGGTTTCTATTTTACAATATGACGTTTTATACCTTCTTTAGTTTCATTATTTTGTTAAAGTCAATAGCTTGTGTCTATATATTTAAATAATTAAATTATGTATTTAAGTTGCAAACACACGTAATAAAATTGTTATTTATTTAGATTACGTTACAGAAGTGACGACACGCACTCATCTATAACTTATAGTAAAGTAGTAATCAAAAAAAAAAATACTTGTAGTATAAATAGAAAAAATGTTTTGTAAAATAATTATAGCAACATGGGTAAATTTAAATATCCGCTTTAATTGATATGATAATTAGATCAAATAAAATACTTTATAAACATGTATTTTTTCTCTTTTTCCTTGTAGCATTATTTAAATGTTTCAAATATAATATTTGATTAAATTTTACTCTTATTACCTTTCAACACGACATAGTTATGATTTGAAGGAGGTTACAGCTAAATGTCAAAGAGTTAAAAATCAAGTTGAAATACATGAAATGGTATATTCAACACATTTAAATATAGGTCTATGACGAAAATTAATTTTTATCGACGTTTCATGCTTTTAGAGGTAAGAAAAAACATGTATCGTGTCTTTGGTGTCTTAACTTAAGCGCATTGCCAGGTACTGAACTCATTTTTTACGTGTATATGAATTTTTTGTATAACAGAATTTCGTACAGCACTATTTAGTATGACAATATTCGGTTTTCGGCGGACGATTGTAACATTTTTTCTCATATTGACAAGAAATTCACCTTAAATCCTCAATTCTATAAATAACTTGTTATAATACGAATACCAACAAACAAATTTTCATTGTATGAAGGAAAACATGATTAGTAAACCTTAAAAATGACTTTCAGCGATGTATAATATAATATGATAATATTTTATTACAACTCATTATTAGCGTTGTAATCCAAGCAAAAAAAAGTATTTGACTTTTATAGGAACAGTAAAATCTAAATAAATTGTATAGAGAAAAACAACATCATCATAATTAATGTCGTCATTTTTCATACAAAGACTTCTAGTGAAATTCTAGTTTTATGTTGAAAAGGAGTTGAATAAAAAATTTCGACATGAATTTTGATTTTAATGTTTTTCTTTTAATGAAAACGGTGGAAGTTAATAGAAAATTCATCGCGACCCCAATCATGTGTCATACTTTAATATTCTGATGTTATACAAAACAAGTGATGACGTCATTTTGTTTTTCTTTTTACAATCATTATTATTATTTTTATTATTGAGGTAATAAGTTAGAGTGAATCATGAATTAGAAATGAGGAACAAATATGAAAATTATTTCTGTGTTTGTGTTATTATTAGCTTCAATTGAAGGATACAAATACAGACATTTTTCAGCACTGAAATTTTATTATTGAATCATAACATATTTTTCACGATTAAAACCATTTAAACACACATTTGATTAGTTTTTGATATTCATCATCATAAAATGTGAATTTCTAATAACAATATAAATGTAATCTAGAATTCATTTCATTTGATTCAACGCCATTTTGTGTGTGTGTTTGTTTATTGCATGCAATTTAGTACTTTTTGGTGGTAGTTTTCAACATATTCACTAATAACAATAATAAAAATAATATTGCAAATTGGTATTGAATTGTTGTTCTTGATCAAAATAACACCATAAAATCTCTGTGTGATGTTAGATTATGACTATTATGTTACTTTTGGGAGTAAAAATAGTACAATCACATTAAAAATAAGCATTTATTGTTATATTGTATAAAAATAGTTGGCACGTGGCAACTCGTAGTAATTTTGAGTCAAGAATTTCTTTTTTTTTTGATATATTTTCGCATGTGTTTATTTTTAAGCTGGAAAGTGTTTTTTTTTAAGTTTTTTCGTTTTGTATTCTTAATATCTATCATTAGTGCTTTGTTTTGATTCTTGTTTTCGTGTGAAAATATTATAAAGAACAATTGGTACGTGTTATCTTATGTTTGAAGAACTGTTTTGTTTTGTTGGTGTGTGATTAAAAATAATTTGCGTGAGTAGATTTTTTTATCGTTTAAATGAGATTGAGCTAATTAATATTTTGTTCTGATTCGCAAGTTAATGTGAAGCACGTGGTGCATATCCAGACAATTTAATACAATTTCATACAATTCTCTTAGACATTCTGGTTTGAGTCTGTCTTACTTTTTTTTTATGATAGAATTTGCAATTCAATTGCAACCTCTTTGATCGATTTAGGTCATAAATGGACTCAAATTAAGACGGAACTTCAACGTACCAGTTACAATTTAACAAAAAATATTAAATTAGTTTTCTTCTATCTGCTAGCATTAATTTTGAAATTCACTTCTTGTTTTCGAGAGGTGCAAAAAAATAAAACACACTCTAAATTACTATTATAACACTCTTTTCTGATATAAAATCGTGCCAAAAATACTAATAAAGAAATTATGTTGCTCGTATAAAATATTGTAACGATCTAAATTTTTTTATAACTTTAAAAAGTAAAATAAAAAGATAAATTCAATATGTTTGAAAACAAGTTTTACCTTTTTTTATTATGAAAGTAAAAATAAATAACACGGACTTTGTTTGGGACTGAAATAAGGATTTTTTGATATAAATCTTGTAATTATCTGCTATTATTTATTATACCTTTGTTAAATTTTCTATTTTAAAACTGAATTTTATTTCATTTAATTTTTTTTTCATATCCTTATTTATTCGATACAAGTAACTATTTTTACGTTGTTGTTGTTGTAAATTTAAATGAAATTTTCGAGATACAAGGTACCGAATGTCCATGACGTCTTATATTATTTATAATCTACATTGCAATTTAAAGTAAAGGCAATTTAATGGGTTATTGCATTAAACTTGGCAAGGAAAAAAGTATAAAATAAATTATATTAAATTTACGCGATGGAAACGCCTAGTTAGTTGTACAAAATACACATAGGCTAATACAACGAATGCGTGCATGATATCAATTTATCATTAAAAGTACACACATTAAAACATTTGCCATATTGCCAAAAAAAAACACACACAACTCGTTTCTATTCCCATATAAATGTGATTGCATCAGTATGTCAATTTCCCAGTTTTTCATCATAAATCTTCTATGTGAATGGTATGTATATTGATATGTGTATCTTAAATATGTGATATATTGAGATCATAACGACTGTATAATACCGGCCAAAAAAAAATTATTGTTTCAAAAGCAGAAATAAAATGAGAAATAAAAAGTGTAGCAAAACTTTTAACAGACATAACAGCAGCTGCTAACCGAAAAAAGCATACCAAAAAATTGTGTAGTATAAAAGTAGGAAAATGCCGCATAAAATGAAAGTGGTAGTGTGTGTCAAAAAAAAAACTATATAAAAAAGGGATGAGATTTGTGTAAAAGCTTTATGACACACAATTAAATGAAAATTTTCGAAAATGTCGGTGATTAATAAAAAAAGGAGAATTTTTTTTATAAACGTGTCACATTTTTTATATCATAGTAACACAGGTACAACATGGGGAGCGAATCCAGAAGTGTTAAGAGTTGCTGTTAATTCATTTGTTCTATCTACAGCCGATTACTGCAGTCCTGTTTGGCTTAATAGTTCTCATTGTTATAAAATTGATGTCCAAATCAATCGTTCAATGAGAATCATTACTGGAGTTTTAAAGCCAACAGAATTACAATGGTTACCAGTTCTCAGTAATATTGTACCATCGAAATTACGAAGACAACAAGCTCTTATTACAACAATTGAACGAAGTAATACATGTGCCAACTCAATACTTTTCGATCAATTGCAATCTATCCCACCGAAACGCTTAGCTCGAACACCTCCATACATTACAGCAAATGAATTGATGTTGAACAATTTCAATGTAGATAGAGAATGGAAAAATCTATGGAATGCAAACCTTCCTAAAAATAGTTTTCTTATAATTGACCCATCAATTCCTGTACCTGGTGCTAATTTAGGTAGAAGTGAATGGGTAAAAATTAATCGTATCAGAACCAAATGTTGCAGTACAGCAGAAGCACAACATAGATGGGGATATATTGATTCACCAGCTTGTGATTGTGGTGACCCATGTCAAACAATGGATCACATAATAAAACACTGTCCTCTAACAAAATTCGAAGGATCAATAGAAGACCTCCATCGTTTAACTCCAGAAGCTATTTCTTGGTTGGAGAATTTAAATATTAAATTATGAGGCTAACATTTATTTGAAAATTTCTTTTTTAAATGTTATATAAATTCATACGAAATAATAATAATTACATTCATTTTAATAGCATCTTTCAATTAACACGTTATATCACTCTATTTGCATTAATTTCATCATGATTGTACCTGAATTTTTTGACTTTATTCCGAGATATGAAACAAATAATCCAGAACAAGGGGAATACTGTTCAAGAGCTCATTCGACTTCGTTCAAGAAGTTCATGGTATCTAATCTTTGAAGATGTGGCATTGTTCATAAAAAGTCAGGCACATTTTTGGTTATTCATTTAAAGTGTTCCCATGATGAGTCAATTTTAGAAATCTTAAATTTGTACAGGTTCAATTCGGTTCCTTCTATCACTTATATTGAGTTATCAAGAACAAAAACAGTGATCTCAATTCCCTTGAGCCCA
The DNA here is from genome assembly GCA_900002565.1 of Culicoides sonorensis. Lineage (NCBI taxonomy): Eukaryota > Metazoa > Arthropoda > Insecta > Diptera > Ceratopogonidae > Culicoides > Culicoides sonorensis. The sequence continues at coordinate 333,160 of LN483353.1, read as the reverse complement.
GGTCTCATGATCACGTAAAACCCATTTTCTTCTCAGTATTCTAAAAAATAATATTATAGTGTAAAATGTTAATTGCATTTAAAAAAAAATATTTCAAAAAAAACGTCCTATTTCCTTTTACATTTCCTACATCTTTAAAATTATTTCCTGGTCAGTTTCATTCAACACAAATAATTTTCTGTTTGTTTTTGTTACAGAAAATAAAATACGAATTAAACAACAATAAACGACTAAAAAGGGTATGTAAGCCACACTAAAGGGACATCCATTAATATAAATGTTTGATACCTCATGTTTCCCATCTCAAGTTTTGTGTTATTATGAAATTTTATTTTATAATTTTTTATTTTCTAAATATGTATTTTTATTATTCTGTAGTATTAAAGTAAAAACAAAAACATCATTCAGTTTTTCATCACAGTACAAGCAGACACACAGAATGTATGCCATAACCAAATCTATATTAAAAAAAAAATAACAGTAAAAGAAAGGAAAATACAAGCCCACACTCAAAATTATTTTTAATTCACAACAACAACAACACAAAGTGTGTTTTCCTATACAAAGTTTAATAGCTAGGTAGATAATATTTCTCTTACGTAGTTTCATTATATGATGTTCTATAAAATATAGCTAATGTTATATGTATTTTAACATACACACACACACAGAGTGAGTCCGCAGCAATTCGATCAATAATTTCCCCTCTACAACTGAAAGAAAAGTATGTACTAAGGCTTTTCTTTTAAACATGTATAATATAAATTTGTTGAGGTGAGTGTACCTCTGTGTATTAAATGTAGTTAAAATAAAAAAAAAAACAACATTTTAAATTCATCATAAGTAAAAATATGTATATATGATAAAATCAAATGGAAAAATAAATAAAATTATTTATCTTACCTTCATTATCTAGCCGTGAGCGTGTAGAAATCCAATTCGCCGAAACGAACGGCGTTAACGTTCCCGATAACATTCAACAAAGTAATTGTCACTTTATCACCTTTGTTGTTGTTGTTGTTATTATTATTTCTATTATTATTTTTTGTATGATTGTTATTTTGCCTGTTACTATTAACTTTTATCAAATTTGCCGATTTTGGCATTAAATATTGATATTTTTATCATAATATCTCGATAAATTTATAATAATGCTAATAATAAATTTTGTATTTTATTTTTATTTTATTATAATATAATTTTGTTTCATTGATACTGATGTTGTTGCTATATGATTGTTGTTAATACAACTTGAATAGAAGAATGTGAAGAGGATTACACCAATGTTACTTTTTTTTATACTGATAATTTAATATTCATTGATTTATTTACAATTTACATGCAATTTAACGTTACATGACATTTCAGTTGATTTTTTTTCTCGGTTCTCGATTTCATTCAAATAAAAACAAATTATTAGAGAATTTCTTGAAATTCTTTTTATCAAAAACCTCGATTGTCCTTGATAAAATCCAATTCCAGTTCAATTATTTAGTTTTTTTTTCATACGTACATTTATGTTCTTATAAATGTCTATTTGTGCATCGATTTTCATATCAATCACACCATTTTTATTGAATTGAATATAAAAAAAATAACTTATTCGATTATCGTGCCTTTTTACATTAACTCTTATCCGTATTTCACTGCCTTTTCAATTGTTAGCTTAATTTTTATTTAAAGCCTTCATACACACACGCATACACACACATAAAAGATACATACATTAGGTTTAGAAATAGGTGTTCTTTAGTGTGTTTTTTATACTTTTTAACTTCTTTTATACTATTTTTAGATTGTAGCGATGAAAAATATTCTTATTTTTTTTTTATTCTTTATTATACAGAAAATATCACAATTATTCCGTTGTTTTATTTAATTTTAAATTTTTAAACTGAGTATTATATTTGTATCAATTTAATTTCACTTATTCCTTTAACCGATATATTTTTTATTTTAATTTTCAATTTCTTTATTTCCAATTTCTCATATTTTATATATATTTTTTTATCAACTTTTCTTCTTCTGCTTCTTCTTAATACTGAGTTGCTTCTTTCACAGTCGCAGTCATTGTTTCAATTGATACGAATCGTATTTACTCAATGAATGAAATTTTCAATATCGTCCTAACGCAAACCTCTCGGATTGAAAAGCTTTTACACATCATATTATCTGTGTGTGTGTGTGTTTGTGTGTATTAAAGTGCATGATGACGAACATAAGTGACCGAGTTTTTCTTATAGTGCTTATTTGTGCTTTTAAGTGTATGAATTTGTGTGTATATTATAATGGTTTGATTGTCGTTTTACACCAGATGGTTGGCAGCGCATGCGTATTTAATGAAAACTGATTAGTGATAGAACTTTGACGTTAAAGAAGAGAAAAAAAAGAAAATTTATGCAGAAAATGAGAGGAAAATTGACGTTTGAAATTGTGAGACATGGAATAACATTTCAATTCGAAATCCTGATTGATTCTTAACTGTGTACAAAAAAAATTACATTTCACCTTGTTTGAAAATTCAGTTAATGTGTAAATTTTTCACTGTAAACTAAATTTTATCCATCTCTTCAGGTTTTTAATAAAATAATGCTAATTTGAGTGCGACGATATCGTTACAGGTTAGCAAACGATGATCTTACTGAAATCATACGTAAAATACAGCTCAGAGTACTCTTCGTTAAATCTTGAACCTTTTTTTTTCTAAAAGTAGTCGGTCGCGTCAAGCTGCATGATGACTTTTTTGATTTCTAGAAGACATTTTATCATATCTCATCCAACCAATCGCGTTGAGCTGACCTCATCCTATAATAAAATTTAAACAATAATTTACATTAAAATATAATTAGTGTCTCTTTACCACATTATTAATTAGCTTCAATAGAATTTATATCATTTTTTTACCTTTTAATACCAAAAAAATTTCATTATTCTAAAAATATAAACACTCAAACGGGATGTCCTAGAAAAGTGTAATTAATGAACTATATAACACCATAAAAATATTTTTATTTAATATAAAATAACGCTTCTACAGAAAATATTCTGTTAACGTGTGTGTAAGTTATGTCATGTTTTGTGCTAATTTTTTATCATTTCACACCTGAATGCAAAATGACTTTACATGTATACGAGGTATGAGTGGAGTCCATTTTCCTGTTTTATTTATATTAAAATTGCTTTAATTTAATAAAAAAATATAATAATGATGATAAATTTTTCCTGATTAAAACATTTTTCAGTAAAACAGGTATTTTCACAGGAAAGAAAAATTTAAATTGTAACCCTAATAAAAAAAAATAATAATTACGCAGCTGACCGGAAAACCAATAACTTTTTTATAGGGGTGATCTGTTATGTGTTATGTAAAATATGTTTTTAAACGTGAACATATGATAAGGATAAAAAAAATTGGTTGTAAGTTAAAAATATTTTGAAATGTTGTCTGAAGCATAAAATTAATAATAATTTACCTTCTAATGATTTTTAAAGGTAGACGTTCGTATCCTTTTTCCATATTAACTCATGTACCAGAGCATTAATATAATGACTTAATGTTTGTGTGTTTTTTATCGATTTTTCCTCATTTTATTTTATTTTTAAATTACATTCTAAAGTTTTATAGAAAGAAAAAGAGTGAAATTAAACGATCTTAAACATGAACGGTTGAATAACACAGTTAATTTGAATAAAGATATCCAGTCAACCCTTTTGTTTTTAAAATGTATGTGTTTTTGCATAGTTAAGTGCTAATGACTCAAAATTACCTTTTAAATCTTTTTGTTATTTTTTCTCTGGAACCGTCCAGTACTTAAAAAATTTAGATAAATTAAAATAAGAATAATGAAAAAACATTTTCTTTACAAAATTTTCTTATATTACCATAAAATGACTTTTAATAAAAGTTTTTTATGCAAATTTTTACCTGATTTGCATTGAAATGCACTTTTATTATCGCCTTCATTCTGATATTTGATATCTATGAAAGAATTCTTCACTTGTTGTGTCTCATTCTATTCATGTTACATAACATTGGTATAAAATCACGAAAGAAAAAAAAGGAATTTTGCACCTTTTATGTTTCATCAACCTATTCGCTGCTTTTAGTCGTTTTTTTAACTGGTAATTTGAACAAGAATGAAAATCGTGAATTTTTGGTCAATGACAATGGTTTTCTATGACATTTTTAAGGCTCTCTTGTCAATATTTTTTGAAGTCAGGGTTAAATGAGTTAAAAAATATTGAAACGTTACTTAGAATGAATTATTTATTATTGGTTTTTACCGCAATTCAATCAAGAAACGAATGCCACTTTAAATTCATTCACACATATGATTGTTTTCAATCAAGTATAAAATTAAAAAGGGAGTAAATCTACAATTTCCGATGCATTTCATGTATGAAAGTACATACGTCATGTAAAATATAGGAAATTAATGGAATAGATTAAATTGAAAAGGGATATTTATTGTTTTTTTTTTCATTTATTTGTCACGTGGTCAATCAACGATGCATGTCAAAATAACATGTATTAAAATACATTTACCTACAATTTGTTGTTTTAAATAATAACTCATCAATGATCACATACCAAAAAGGTAAATTTCAAGTCATGAATGAGCTTCTGTATTTCATTTTTTCATTGAGTTACAACTTCTTCTTCTATTGTGTGAGATAATTGCACATTATGATATAATTTAAAGAAACTTAACAGTTTTTCCATAAAAATAACGATAATCACACAATTACCACCCAAATCTACGTCACTTTCGTGTCTTCTTTGCAGTAGCACATGTGTTCCATATAAAAAAGGTACACACCAAAAAAAAAGAATTACCAAACTTCATACAATACGATACGATCCATGACATGCACTACTTAGGCCACCTCCATATACCGCATCATTCAGCATACAAATACCTAACTATAATAAAAACATAACATAAATATATTCAACAACTATACAAATATACATTTCTCATCATCGTGTATCGTGTACAATGAATGTACATGAAAAAAATATTCATTTGAAATGATTGAAATATAGTTTAGTTGTAATTTGAGCGCTCTACCTTGCACATCGTGACATGAACCGTTTGTTTCTAAGATTTGTCGGTAATTTGTGAAACAAAATTTATCTTGTCACAACAAAAAATTTAAATAAACAAGAAAAATATTTTATAAATTTAATTAGTACTGTTTTGTCAAAATAATAAAAATTATAAGAGAAAATAAATAAGTGAGAAAGAATCACCAAACAAATAGGCGAGGTAAATTAACTTATTGTGCGTGCTATAGAAAATTTATCGAAGCAGAACGATCAGTATCAGTCAAATATTAAGTGAAATAATAATAACAAAATATCATGATGGTTAACATTTACCTTTGTTTAGAGATAGAAATCGAAAGAAAAAAAATAAAAAAACTGTAAAAAAATAAAATTGTATAAGCACCAATGAGTATTTAGTCATCATTCTTGTTGTTGTTTTTTTGTTTTTGTGAGATATGAAAACATTCTTATTGAATTTTTTTTACTTCACTTCACGGTTATCAAATCAACACAATCAAAAGGGGTAGTGGATATTATAACACACGATTAGGCGATAAAAATTGATTATTGAAGCCTTTCCTTAAAAAAAAACAAGACAACGAAAGAAAAAAAAAAGAAAATAATATTTATGACTATCTCAAGGGAGTTTCCGTAGACCGTTTTAAGTATAGAAATTTTTTAACATAAAGTAACATAAAAATCGTTATATTTTAACAGTCACGACGAGAACCAAAGAAGAATAATTAAAATTTATTATCACATACTGCTAATAAATAACAATATAAAGTTATCTCCTACATATTCATACAGTGTAAAATTTGGTTCACCTAATAATAATAATATTTGAACTTTATGTATTGTTGTTATATTTTGGTGTCACAATGGTGTATGAGCTTTATTGTGTTATCAAAATTTATGCAGTTTACAGACTTAACCAGCATAAATTAATTATTTCACAAGTCGCCACATTTAGGGCATTGTATTTAAATTTAATAATAGTAAAATAAGTGAATTTAATTATATTTTGACTCGAAATTTTTTGAAATGTAACGGTAAAATTAAATATTTTTTAATTTTCATACAGAATCTCAAATTAATTAGGTCAAGACAACCTGAACGACATGAAAAATGTGAATTAAATTTTCTTCAGTTGGAAAAATCAGTTTAAAGTCATGACGATTAAAGTTTGACTTGGATCACGTAGGTACAACATTAAATTTAACACTTATTGGCCTTGTCATTCCAAGTTTTCTGCTTTTCAATATGAATATCATCCTAGAACAATTTTTATCATCAAAAGATCATAAAGATACATTAAGGTTTTCAGAGTCCAGAACAGCACAATTAGTTAAAATTTTAGAATTTGAAGAGTGAACCCACATCATTGAGTGTTAAAGCCCAAAATCATAAATAAAATTTATATTAATATATTTTTTATCAAATCATATAAAAATGGAACGGATATCCTTGTTTTTTTTTACATTTCCTGTAAATTTTATTAATGAACGGTGCTTTAATTTGATTTTATTTACAAAAATTCACGGTTAACGTTGCGTTTGTCCTTTTAATCTTCCATAACACTAATTTTTCCTTTTCGCTATTTTTTCTTTTTAAATAAATTTCATGTGATAAAAAAAAAGATTTTAATACAATTCACGCGTATAAAAGGAAATATGAATGCAATATAACATTCACATCAATATTAAAATAAAATAATAATAACAATTGAAATCACTGTACAACACTTTTTTTCCAATAATAGAATACATTAAACATCATACGAAATTAAATGACTAACATATGTCTCAACTATTAATGTATGCACGTGAATGAAATGAGACGCAACACATTTCACTAATATACAAATGTTGTGTGTATTTTCTTTTTCCTTTGTAACAAAATACACACACTTTTAGTCGATAACTGAAAGCCGGGAGGATCAGACGAGAAAAAAATATTGAGTATTCATTCGCTTACTCACATATATGAAGTTTATTTTATTTTTTTTATTATAACGGGGTATGTGTACATTAAAAGAACGTGCTACTGCATGATTCATTGGAAATTTATTATGATAATAACAATAATGGAGTGAAGTGAAGTAAAGTAAATGAAAGAAGAAAATTGGCAGTAACATGCAAGATTTACAATATATTACAATGAAAATTCTTAAAATAAAGTGCATTGTTGAAAGATTTTAACATATAAAATATTTAAAATCAAAGTAACTTGTCATAAATTTATGATAGAATTTTCCTTTCATGATTATAAAATAATTGATTTAATTTTCTGGTTTTCAATTAATTTTATATGTTAAAATTGAATTTACAGTTAATTATATTAATATTTAAAATAACATGATTGAAGTACTTCATTCAAAAACCGTGAATATGCCTCAAAATTATATTAACTGAATCAATTATGGAAAAACACCATTCAATATCCAAAATAACGTTGAATTTTATAAATTTTTTAAACTGTACAACTAATTGGGTCAGAATAACTAATGGAAAATGGTTTTTTAGGTCTTTAATTAAAAAAAAAACAATTTTTATGTTAGTGTACTAATTTTCAGTCTAAATTCAAATTATTTTGATAAAAAATTTGTTAAATGGTGTACATTTGACATACAATTTTCTGAAAAACATTACAGATAATTACAATTCATACCTTTGTTATACATTATAATTTTTCTTCATAATATTTTTGTTTAAACAAAAAAATATTAATCAATACATTTTTTTGTGTTGGCTTAAGTTGTCTAACCTAACAACCGACTAAAACCCATACATTTATTACAAAAGCATGTATAAGCACACTCTTTTTTGTACGGTTTGCAGTATTTATAGAAAATAAAATTAAATAATGTTAAAGAAAACAAACAAAATTATGTATTTATGTTTATTTTGCTTTTGGAACATTATTTGTATTATTATAATTTTTAATACATCATTTGAAAACAAAAAAAGTATATTATCAAACTGAAAATTACACATTTTTGGATTAATTTTTGATGTTGTTGTTGTGTTTAGTGATAATAGTCTGAAGCAGCGATTACTAAAAAATTTTTAATAACTGTATTAAGCCAAATCGGCGAATCTGAGATATGGGTGACAATTTTTTAAATAAACGTTTTAAGGTCGTTGAAGGAAAAATTTTACATTTCTATGAGAGCTATGAGTTCGAATTCTGTCAATTTTTCCCTTTCCTCAATATTAGTTGAATTACTGTGGACATCTACTTTTTCTATGATGGTGCCTCATAGTGTTAACTTAAGATCTTGAAATTCTTTATGGAAACTTCCATCAACATATCCATAGTGTTAAATATCCTTGAAAATTGAATGCCATTTTGCATGGAAATCAAAGTATATCAGTATTCTTTTATCATCAAAATCAAATTTTACAAATGAAAAACTTAAACAGTTCTTTTTAAGTCTATAATGACGAGCTCAAAATAAACAACTTCTAATACAATGTTTTTCTTGTTGTTTTGTACTGAATTTACGAAACTAAAAAAAGATTAGTTATACTGAAGGTTCTCGTTAGTTACAAACTCATATTGATTTTTTTTTAAATAGTTTCCGTATTATAATTTTAAATTTCTATTGTCATTGAAAGGTGTTGGAAGTTTTGTAGGTGTCTAAAGTGATTTTTATGGTATTTGACATTGATTTCAGTTGGAACCTTTAATTTTTTTCTTTGAATTAATGAACATTTTGTAAAACTATTAAAGATTTAATCTATTTTGATTTAACTCTCTCTTTTCCTCAATGTTTTGCATAGTGCAATAATAATTAAATTTAATGAATGTTAAAGAAAAAATAAAATATTTAACAGATTAAATTAAAAAAAAACACGTGTCATAAGATTATGTGAATAAGCGCATTTCAAGTACAAAAACTCTGATTCGAATGTGAAAATAAAATCAAATTCAGAGACATAGTTCTTAAATTCAATTTTGACGCCCTGATCAAAATGAGAGACGTCAAAATAAAATGTTAATCGCATTTTATCCCAAACCTTAGTAGCAAATCAATAATTTTAATTATAATAAAAAGCAAATTGAAACAAATTTTCAAAATAATAAAAATTTCACAATAAAACAACAAAATGCAATCAGTGCTGAAAGTAAACAAATAAATTGTACAAAGGCAATTAAACAAGAGTGCGAAATGTACGCACATGCAAAGTAAATGTTTACCATTAAAGCATGATAAATTCTGAATAACTTAAAAAAAAAATACAATTTTAATTGTGTTGAAAATTGTTCAAATGAAGAAATAAAATACAAAAATTATAATAATAATCATCTAATAGCAATGAAATGAAATGAAAACAAAAAATAATCATCTTTGTTATTTTTTTTTCACAGAAATCATTTAACCAGTTGCAGATACATAGATATTTAAAGATTATTATTGATGATGAGAGAAAATAACGTAAGCATCCAATTTAAAAACTGTTTTACAATGAATAATAACAATCTTTTAAAGATTGTATAAAAAATAAAATAAAAAGTGAATATATGGAAAATAGTGTTTTTAAATAATATATTTAAACAAAAGAAACGTAAAATTGAAGTGTTTTGAAACAAAATGAGAAAAAACATGAGAAATGATTTATACTTATTTCAAATGTAATACTTTTGATTGATTTGTGTTATGAAATTAGATTAAAAACAAAAAAAAACGATTATTTTAATGAATGGAATCTTCAATTTGTGTAATTATACATCAAATCTTACATAAATTGCCATATATAATTGAATAAAATGCATGAAATAGTGCATGAAATTCATATCGATGGTTATTTGAAGTAAAGGAATCCAGGAGAAACGTACTTAATTAATGATGAGGCTTGAAAACGATTGGATTAAATTGAATTTATATCAATGTAAGTATTTGAAATTTATTTTTAATGATGATAAAAGGTCAATATCACTGAATACCGGAAATAAGACACTTCCTTAACCTGATATTTAATTTTTAGAATGAGACTCTGATATCAATGACTTTGATTCATTTAACACTCTGTGAAGTTTATCTCATTAAATTTACATTTGAAGGTCATTTATAACAATTTTAGTCATTAGTCACAACTGTGGATTGAGAGAAATGCATGATTTATGTTTAATTCAATTGCATTTTTATTAAATAAGTATCACTCTTACAATTTAAACTGATTTTTATTACACACTTACTTGACCTTTAATATATTTTTTTTATTCAAATTCATTTGATTTTTTGTTGAATTTTTTCATAAAAGGTTCAATTCATGATTAAAAATTTGAATATTTGTATATTTTTGTTAACTTATTGGGATTAAGTGGGATGAAAATGATAGAATATGTATGACACACCTTTGTCGAGTTATGGTAAAAAATAATGCAAAATTAACTCATTTCAATGAAATACAATCACAACAAATATTGAGCCCATTTTGTATCTTAAACACTTGACTCTTGATAACAAAATTTTCTTTATTTTATAATCAATTGTAATTCAAATATCAAATTGTATGTAAACGTTCGTTATTCATATTTCAGTGTCATACGAATCAATTGTCTTCTCATGATACTTGACACGATAAAACATTGAAAGTTTCATTCACTCTCAACACACTTCGTTTTATGGAAAAAAATGAAACGTAATTGTGAATGTTATTTCAAAGTGCATTTTCATGATCAGATTTGTGGAAATAAATTCGTGAAATGTCCCCTAAATAACTTAAATAAGATTACTCTCAATTGACATTTTGTTTGATATCTAATTTTTGTATACACAAATGAATTTTTTTTTGCATGAATTTTGGAAAAATGGTAGCCCTTGTTTATGCAGATGGATAAACGGACAGCCAAACTGTTCTCGAAGTCACATTTTAATCCAACTCTACAGACAATCAACTAAAAATGTATGAAACATAAAAGTCTGTTAATAAAAATAACATTTGAATGTAAACTTCACATTATAAAATTTTAAATCAAAAACAATAGACATGTTTTATACATAATTCATATTGATTAAACAATATTTTACTAAAACAATAACAAACGATAGACAGACGAATAAAGAACTCTCAGTGTTTCGATGACTCATTCAAAAAAGTTTTATGAATCGAAAACATCTTTTGATGATGAATTGATGCAAAAATTGAAAAAGTTCTTTAGTCTTATTTAAATGAAAAATTTGGAAAATCATCCTTTAATTGATGTAAACAACTTTTTTTCAAGAGGCTTCTTTTGTTTAGTACACTTGATTCTTCGTTTAAATTAAAATTTTGAAGATAAAGTTAGTAAACTTTTTACATTAAAAAACATTGAACTCATGTTAAAAGATCAAATAACTCATATACTAAAAGTTTTATTTATATATATTTTTTTTAGTTAAATTTTAAATGTTATTCAAAGAAAGTCCTTCAAAAGTTTTAAAGTGAAAAAAGTTTCCTCACTAGTTATTTTTTATAATTTATGTTTAGAGTTATTTTTATACTTGTTTTATCTTATTTTAAGATGTTTTCCTTTTTTTTAAAAAATAAAAATAAAGTTTTTAGTTTACTTCCTCTATCAGAATAATATTATATAATAATTAATTTGACACACACTGTGAACAAATCATGAGAGGAGTAAATTACATTGAAAAAAACAAAATAAGACACCAAAAATGTTCAATGACAAAACAATTATAATTAAATGCGATATTTTGAATTAAGTCAAGACCTGTGTAGGCAAGTGACGATCTCAATTGCATTTCATTTGATGAGAAATCGGTGGTCATCTTATTCCATTTCAGCAAAAACCTAGTGAAAGGATATTCTCACTTTGAATTCACATCTAATTATTTCAAATCTTGTTTATTACAAACTTTTTTTTTTTTCATTATCAAATACATCAAATCTCATAACCTTTTATCTCATTTGTTGGATAAAACAAAGTTATGTAAAACACTTTTAATAACAAGTGAAAATTTTTTATGTCACGTGCTAATGGAAATAATAATATAGTTGTATTAAAACTTAGGGAGTCACCTCTGAATGCTTGAATTAAATTTTAACATCCATGAAGTTTATATAGCATAACATTAATTTTTAGTTTTACCGGTGTGATGCGCAGAGCACAAATTTCATCTTATTTAGGTAATATTTCAATGTTATGTTTTACCGTTTATGTTTAAAAAAAATGAAAACAATGTCAGAAACATGCCTAAATCACTATTTCCGTAAATAAATTTCAACCTTATAATATTTTATAATTTTTTGAGGTTTTAAGATAGATAAAAAAAAGTTATTTAATTACAATCTTTTTTTTTTTTGTTTGAATTCATAATTAAAGAGCGTTGAATCTAAAAAATTTAAATATGAAAAGTAATTTGATTCATAATAATTTTACTTTTCATTTCAGGTATCGCAATACTGTTTTGCATTTGTCTGCATTGTGTGACGTCAGATAGCAGCAATGAGACGAGTAATGCTGCATTCTCGAATTTAAGTGAAGGACACACACAAACAGTTATCGAAAACATATCTCCCACTGTATTAACGGTAGATGAAATAACAAAACCAACAACAACAACAAAAACTCCTCTAGTAGAAAAGGTGACTACTGTCACAGATGTCTCCGTACCAAAAACAACAATTTTTGTTGAAACATCACTGCCACCACTCAATGATAAAATAAAATTAAATCGAACAATTGTATATGCTGTACCAATGACCACAAATGATGATGTCACTCAGTCAACAAATAAAATCACTACAATTGAAGAAAATGATATCGAAACAACTGCTATTCCAACAATAATTAAACATACGGATACAAGTACGAGTACAACAATTGAATTAACAACAATACCAAGTACTGTATCAACATCAACCACTCAATCCACAACAGTTGCATTACCTTTAAGTGATATCACAAGTACTACTCAAGTGTCGTCAATAACAGATGAAACAACAACAACAACAACAAAACCATCTCCCTCAGAGAATTTATGTCTCAAAAGCCATAGTATTAATTTGTTACCTGATCCAAGTCTCAATGATGAGAACAAAATTGAACGTAATAATATAGCTAATAATCAATTTTCAGTCAATGTAACCAAAGGAGATATTAGTATTACGATTATAAGTAAAAGGTTAACTTCGGCTCAATTTATAGTGAATAGGATAAATGATTTAAAATTAATAAGGGATGATGTAACGTTAGGTAAGTTGATTTTTATTTCTATTTTTTCCTTGTATATCATACCTTTATCGTCCATTTACACAGGATTAAGAAGCATAATCGTTACAAATACAAGTATATTACTGGATGTACTGCAAAAGGAAGAGCAGTATCTTAAGGATTGTGTTAATTATCCAATTGGTAAGTAACTGCACTGATTGAAATTAATTTACTCGGAAATCGGATTTATTTAATTCATGGCTATCCACTTTGAAAGCTTAATCCATTGAAATTGAATTGATTTCATTGTATTTTGGTCATAATATGCCATTAAATATATAAATTTCAATTCAATTCTAAATTGGTAGAATTGCATTATTTTATATCACATAATGATAATTTGAAACGTATGTGGTTGAAGTTTAATATATTCTAAACCAAAATTCCATTTATTTTTGAATTGAAAATCAAGATTTACCTGGTTAAATGTCATAAATTTTAAAATGAAGCCAGAATATTAAAGTTTTTAAAAACTTAAAATAATTTTTTAACTTAAATCATGGACAATCTGATTTGTCAATATCGGAAATTTTCTCTCCTATCGAAACTGCATTAAATCGATGAAACATAAATTCAATAATCCTATTATCGGTTCAGTTAAAATCAATTCATTTACATTGCATTACTAAGCTTTTCCATTTAAAATAATCACTTTTCATGTTTTGATTTCCACAATTCAATTGATTCAATACCAGAATTTACATCGACAATCAATGATGGATATTTTAACGAGGATTAAATCTAAAATTTTGAGTGGATTAAATTTTACCTTTTATAGAAAACCAATTTCATATATTTTTTTGGCTTAGTGATGAGTTCAATCTCAAGAATGGTCCTTTAGAATCATTTATTAGTTTTCAGCCTTTGACAGGAGACTAAAAATATCATTTAATTGCTCTCTCACTGCAAATTTTAAAAACAAATTTATTTTTTCAAATTAAACTTAAAAAACTAACAACAATTTATCTTTAAAAATCAAAATAAAGGAAATTTCATTGAACAATAATTTATTTAAAATCTTTGTCTAGTCTTCTATTTCTTAAAATTTTACTTTTGCTACATTAGTTTCATTTCAAACATCTTTTGCCAATTTTTGGTTCACGTACAAGCACAAAATGGAATACACTCTCTTATAATAATGAAATTAGGCATTCAATTTATTTTTTTGTTATACATGATCAGAGGATGCAAAAGTGCATTTTGCAATGAATAAATTGGAAATGATGAAAAGAACATTAAATGTATGTTGGTAGTGCAGCATATTTGATGTTAAAATAACAAAAACAACAAAAACTATTATATTTAAGCTTAAAAATTTTGGGTCAAGTGCACTAAAGGCCAATAAAATTCGATTTTTTTTTCATGTATATATTTAATTTTGATTATCTGTTTGCAGATGATCAAATACATACAATGAGATTATTGTTTGTTTTCAATGTTATCGTTAGGAGATTGTACTTTTTTTTATTTAAATAATAATGTTTCATTGAAAGTTGAAAAATAGATATCTAATTTTAAATTAAATTTAATTCCAGGTATTTTTATATCACAAGACTTATGGCATCTAGTCAAATCCCATGCTAAAAATATAGACTACAATTTGTGGCCATTTCCGACATTGGAACGACTCAAATATGCCACAATTGCAAAATTGTTCTATGAATTACCGTGGACACAGAAAAATATGTCAATTGAAATAGTGTCACCACAAAACGAGATGGGTTCTCCATTAAAAAGTGATTTTGTCTCTGTAGCTGCATCAGAGAAAATCTGTTTTCAGGAAACTGATGATGAATCAATTTTACCAAATAATACAGTACATTTACGTATTTTACTCGGAAATAAAGCAATAACAGATACTACTGATAGAAAAATTAAAAATAATACTGTTAATGTTGCCATTTCATTTGAACTAAATCGAGATTTTGTTCCATTCATACCAAAGTCATCATATTTCATTGCAGAAAATGAGCTTGATTTGTATTTGCATACAAAAAATAGTAGTAAAAATGAAGATGCTACAATTGAGTCAAATTACATTGTATTACCGACAGATTTTATGGTTGTCGGATCAATGATGCTTGAAATTGCACAATGGCTTAATGATTCGATTAATTCAAATTGTTTGCGTCGTAATAAGCATCTAGGTATTGGGGGTTGTAGTACAATTACTCAAGATACACCACAAATAACGTACGCATATTTACAAGCCATGAACGATCTGGCGAGAACATTACAAATGAATTCGGTTATTGGTGCTTTGAATATCGAACTCATTGAAAAGAAAGTGATTGAAATGCATCAAGGTGGGACAGTGACAGAATTAAAACCAGTTGCCGTCATAAATTTAGCTAGTAATGTGACAACAGTTTATCGTGCTCAGGCCAGATATCGGAATGGAACCATTTTGAATAATCAGAAACTGGGACAATTCCTTTCATGTTCAATTGTAAACATACCAAAACCGAAACCTACGAATCCAATTGAAGGATATGAGAAAGAGTTTCTTAAAATGTTCTGGCGTGTCAGACCTGAAGCATGGGTAGCTGCTGGTCTCACAACAGCCTGTCTTGGAATTGTACTTTGTATAACAATTCTTACATTTCTGTTTTCGCGAATTTGCATTCAAGATGTCTTGGAAGGAAATCCAACATGCTCAATTTTACTTCTTGTCGCTCTAATTTTACAGTTTGCTTCATTCATTCCATTTAGTGTGGAATACACGGGATATCATCAGGACATGGCAAATTCAGCAGAAGCCTATGAAAAATGGAATACGCATTGTTCTGTTAAAATATTTGTTGTATCTCTGACGTATTGTCTCACATTTTCTTTGTTATTGTGTCGTGCAGTTATGCTTGCATCAATTGGATCCGAAGGAGGATTTTTATCACATGTGAATGGATATATCCAGTCATTAATATGCTTTTTTAGTACATTGGTTCAAGTTGGATTATCAACGCAATTGATTGTATTGATGAATACCATTAATAAAGATATTACATGTAATGACATTTATTATGGACATTGGTTCTGGGGCATTATCGGATATGATGGATTTTTATTGATACTGTTAGTACTGTTATCACCATTTGTCCTCAAATCTAATCGTAATTATAAAGAAGGATTACTTCTGACAATTGGAAGTGTCCTCTGTTTGATTAGTTGGTGTATTTGGGTGCCGTTATGTTTCATGAGTGATAAATCACGTGAATCGGCGATACCGTTAGGAGCTCAAGCTACAGCATTAGCCATTTTGGGGGGAATTCTAATACCAAGAGCCATATTGATTGTTAAAAGTATTGCAAGAACAGATCTAGTGCAGGCACTTCCTTCATTAACATCACTGGCATTCGCTCAAGCAGCCAATCAATATGCATCGGAGCAGGTGAGTCATAATTAACAGAAATTCAAGTAGTTTTTTATATATAGAGTTGTTTTTTTTCTCTTTCTTATTTAATAATTGAAAAAAATATAAATAAATATTGGACAGCTACTGTGCCCTAAAGGAAGTCAAGTGAGTGTAAGTGTTATATGTGATAGTCAATGTGTGAACATATAAAGTGAGACACAAAAATAAAATTATAATCAAAATTAGAATATTTAAGAACGTAGTAATAAAAAAAATTCATACTTAACTTAATTCAATTTTAACATTTTTTCAGAGCATGTACGATTGTGTTAATCCTGCAATGAGAAATCACCTTACACGAGATGAGCACCAATTTGCCGATAGTGATCTCGAAGATCATCCATCACCCAGTCAAGTTCCTACTCTTCCACTTCGCACTAATCGTAATTTTGGAAATATCAATAATTATTATAAGCATCAAAATGGTCACACAAACATTGATTTTAATGATGACTCACTTCGTCTCAACTTACCACCATCTCCCGATAAAATGACAAGATTTTAAACTATTTGTAGATAAAATTTTCCTATAAAACTTGAATCAAAAAAAATATTATTATATGAAATATTTAAATTAAACTTTAAAAGTTACAATTTAAACTTATTCTAGTCAATGGAAATAAAGAAGAAAAAAATTATCAAAGTTTATCTATCTAGACTTAATTTTAAATTTAAGGCTCATTAAA
The DNA here is from genome assembly GCA_900002565.1 of Culicoides sonorensis. Lineage (NCBI taxonomy): Eukaryota > Metazoa > Arthropoda > Insecta > Diptera > Ceratopogonidae > Culicoides > Culicoides sonorensis. Next base: position 315,792 of record LN483353.1, on the reverse strand, counting down.
ATTAGGAATAAGAAAAAAGTTTTCTCTTGAATATTAATAATTAATTGAAATCTGATTCAAATCATTCAGCAACTAGTTAATATTGAAAATTAAACCAAATCTCAATAAAAATTAAATTCATTAAAGATCGGTTCTTTAAATGTAAGCAGGAGGAATACGAAGAAAGTCTGAAATTGATGAAAATAAAGTTGTTATTAAATAAGAATACTTTAGAAAAAAATGTAATGAATGTTTGATGTAAAAATCTGTGTAGCACATGACTGTGTTTGTATTGAAATGTAATGATAGCAACAAAGTTAAAAAAAAAATTAAAATAAAAATCATAAATTTTAAAATCAATTGAAAATGTGATTTCATTTATTTTATGGCTTCAGATTGAACCACCCTTCCGCCTAACACAACTTGTTGAATCATTTACCGCATTCAATTCAAACCTGAAAATGAAATTCATGAAAGAGACACATGCTTTAACGTATATTTCCTATATGACACAACATACATAGAATTAATCATCTGTTTTGTGTTTTTTTTTATTCTAAACATACTCCGTTGCACTCTTTCATCAACAACAATGCATGCAAAAGACAAAGACAGCTATACCTTGAAAATGAATGAATATATATGATAAAATATCTGTTTCTTTCTTTTGTAACTGTCAAGATGTGTGGAAAACGCATACAATTGTACTACGATTTTATAATAACACTACATATCAAGTCGTAACTTCAACAATTGAACATAATAAAGAATTTTTTTGTTATTTTTTATTTTGCGTAATAAAATATCGTGAATTGATTGATAAAAATACTAGTCAGACTGTCGCCTTTGCCCTCCACTTTTCACTTTCTTTGAATTTTGGGTTCAAGGTTGACATTTAAACCAAAATTTAGTCGAAAAAAGGATTCAGAGTGAATATTTATTAATTTTGCTACGTAATAAAACCATAAAAACCTTGAACTTTTAAGAATCTCTTGAATTTTGTTCAAATACATTTTGATCAAATAAAATTAGATCTGATTAGAATCTAAAAATAGCGAAACGTGTCATTTTGTGATTCATAGTCAAAATTAGAATAAAAGGAAGTGAGTAATTAATTATTTCACAATAATTGAAAAATTTTCAAAAAAATATGTAAATGAAAAGAAAACATTGTATAAAGAAGCCTTAGAAAGTTCTTTTCTATGAATGTCTAAGTTCATTGACTTTGAAAAACTTTATATTAATATTTCAAAGTAATTTTTTTTATTTTTTTTTTTTTTTATAGAACTCAAATAAAAATAATAAATATGACATCTATAAAAGTCTGGCAATCAACATACAAATGCTTAAAAGACACTCATGATGATGCATTTAAGGCAGTTGATCGTGCAATCAAGTTGGAAGAACTTGAAAAACCGGAGCTGGCAATTCAGGAGTATAAAAAAGCCATCACCTTAATTGATCGGGCACTGAATATCATTGTTGAGCCACCTGAGGATCTTGATGAGACATGGGATGATGCATTAAAAATGGTTAATAAAATGAAGGGTGCCAGGGAAGAAATCCTGATAAGAGTTGCAGCTGTTGATAAAGGATTAGAAAAACAAAAAGAGGTAAATATTAAATTGAATGTGTAAAAAATGATAGAAATATTAATTGAATTTCAATTGCAGAAGGAATCAAAATCAAGTCCAGTTGAAATAAATGCTGTGAATACTCGTCCACGTACTTATGAAGAACTTGCACAAGCTTTGAGAGAAATGCAGGTCAATCAATTAAATTCAGCGAATTTTTTTGAACTTTTATTCTCATGTGATGGCGTCAAATTTTATTGCATCAAAGCAACTGGTGATGTTACAAGTGAACTCGATGATTCAACTTTTCGTATTGTTCGTGTGGAGAAGGATGAAAATAAGCATTTGGATTCGACGATATTTTTGCAAGTGATCAAAACGAAACAAACCATTCGAATTGAAGATGCTGAAGTACCTTTGCTAGAACTTGATGATTGTGTTTCAAGTTCATCAAAATCATCTGCTTGCCAAACTGAAGATGGAGCACCTGGAGAAGGAGAATCTTGTGATCCTTCGTGGATTTATCCTCTGATTCCAGGTGTGTCTCCATGCTATCGAACTGAATATGGTGCTTTCATATTTCCTGATCTCGAGACAAATGAGGGAAATGCTGTTGGAATTGTTTTACCAGAAGGAGCCGATGAAATTGTATTAGAAATCTTAGTTGAATTGCTTCAAGGTGTGATGAAAAAAGGAGGTGTAATTGAATTTGGAGATTTTGAAGTGCCAAGAACAAGACGAAATGTATCACAACGAGTTTCAGAATCGATTGTCAAAGGAGCATATTACATTTCACAAGGCATGATATATTCTGCTGAGAAAACTGGTGAATTCCTTAATTACAGTACTCCTTATCTTATATCCAAAATGCAAAAGGCTCCAGCTGAAGGACCCCCACCAATCTCAGATAATGTAAATACTGGTCTCCAAGTCGCCAAAACAGTAACTGGTGCAGCTGCTAAATTTACAGGCTACGTTGCTGGCAAAGTTGGTTCAGCTACAATGGGACTAGGAAGATTCCTTGCTCCACATATACAGAAACATGGATCTCATTTACTCACAAGTTCATTTGGGTATGGACATGAAGAAGCACATGAGACCGTTAATGATGTACTTACACTTTGCGCTGGTGCAGTTGAAGGTTTTGGAACTGTTTATAACGGCCTAGAAAATTCAGCTTCTATTTTAGGAAAAAGCCTCAGTCAAAATACTGTAAAAGTCGTTGAACATCGATATGGACAACCTGCCGGGCTAGCAGCAGAAAATACATTTGATACCGTTGGAAATGTGATAAATTTGAGTCGAGACGTCAACATATTCACACCAAAAGGGTTTGCAAAAAAGACAGTGAAAAATACTGGCAAAGCAATTATCACTGATTTTGTGCCAAGGACCGACGGTATGGTAGCAAGTACAAGTTCAGGTTCATTATCTGGAGTTAAAATTCCAAATCTCAATGTTCTTGCCAAAGAAGTATCGAAGGGAAAATATTAAATTTAATGAACTACGTTAATAATTGTGAAAGAACGCTCATCTATTAAAAAAAAATCCATTAATTGACAATACAAATATATTTTTAATTAGGTTGAAGGGAACAAATTGGATAAAATTTCAACTTAATTTCTTGAATAATTTTAAAATTTTATTTGAAACATTACATTACATTAGAAAACCGATGTGGAAAAGCTGTGAGATTGTTTAAATAAACTGAATGTTATTATTCATGTTAACGAATTTTGACTAACTTATTGTTTGATTGTTCTGAATTTCAGCAAAATGCCACTATAATAGCAAAGCATCATTTCATTTGGATTTAATTTAGGATTTTCAGGCATTTTGTCACTCAAAGATATGTCAAATGATGTTACAATTTGCGCAATACCAATTTTCATTTGAGTCTGGGCAAACCGTTGTCCTAGACATACACGTGGCCCGTCTCCAAATGGAAAGAGAACACCACGATCTTTATACATTTTCATTCCTCCATTTTCCTCATTAAATCGTTCAGGATCAAATTGATCAGCTGTCGGTCCGTAATATTCTGGATCTTGGAATATATTTGAAACGGGCCAACCAACTGTCATTCCTTTCTCAATTTTCAATGTTTTATTCTCTGGAAGTTCAAGGTCATAATCCTCAGTACATTCTCTTGTGAATAAGGGCAAAACGGGATGAAGACGCATTGCCTCTATTTAAAAAATAATATTTATATAATTTTATGAGGGATTTAACTTAAATTGAAATTTACCAATCAAAACTTGATCTAAGTACTTGTGATCCATGAGAGCATCATAATCAAAATTGCCATCTTCCTTCTTAATCTCATTCAATAATTCTCTTAATTTATTTTGGACTTGTTTATGCTTTGCAAGTTCATAGAACACATATGACATTGTAATACTTGAAGTTTCTGAAAGTGAATCTCATAGTAGAAAAAAATTAAGAGGATAAGGCTTAAATATTTACCGATCCCATCAAAGAAAAATGTTACTGTATGAGCTGCCGTTTCAACATCACTTATGCCTTTCTTTTCTTTGAGATGAATCAAGTAGTCGACAAAATCTTGACGATCAACATTATTTTCTTTTCGATACTGTATAGTCTTGTTAAGCAAGTCTGTTAAAAAGTTTGCGTAGTGCTCTGGAACGAATCGCACTCTGACGATTTTCTTGAGGAAAGGAAGTGCTGGAGAAAATCCCATAATTAAAAACAAACGCCATGATGGAGATAAAACATTGCGTGCTACATCACGGAGCGGTGACTTTTCTTCGGTGAAAGCACCAGAATCGATACCATAAATTGAATTGCATACTACATCAGTGGTATATTTTGCACATAATTCTCTTGTCTCGAGGTATTCCTCGTTTTCCATTTGGGTTTCTATGTATTGTTTCATATTTTCAACCACCGCGTTCATTATTGGAAGTAACGCCTTGATCTGATGTTGAAATGATATAAATTATTTCTAATTAAATTCAAGCCATAATATAAAAATTTACTCTTCCACTTGAGAATGCTGGTAAGATTTCAGCTCGTTTCTCTTTCCATTCCTCACCTTTCAAGAAGAATGGATTTCGTCCTGCTAACGGATCACAATCCTTATTGAACTAATAAAAAAAATATGGTAAATTTCCGTAATATAAAAAAAATCTTTATCTTACATCTCCAAATAAATTTCCTGGATTTTGAAAGTGTTTAAAATTTGTTGTCATAAAATTCCGAGCAATTTCAGGATCCAATATCATCAATTCAGGTGAGACACCACGATATACTCCGACGACACTTTCTTTTCCTTTGTAAGTTCTATTTAAAATTTAATACAAATAAGATTGAGACAAAATTTTTTTAACAAATTGTAACACATTATCATTTCAATTCGATTTTGCACACGGTAAATTGACCTTGAAGTGATCCAATCTTGATTTTTTTTGGTCAAGACGTGACTTTTTTTTGATGTCTCAAATAATTCAAAACGAGAAAAAATTGAGAAATTTGAAAAAAAATGTTTTCATTCAATTAATTGATCCATTATAAAATTAATTGAATTGAAATTATAATCAGTATAACAAAACATATGGTTTCAGTTAATTCATTTCAATTGTATATCGAATATTATTGTTGGCTTTAATCATAATTTATGTTATAATAAATTAAATAATCAAGTCTAAAAATAACGTTTTCTGGAGAAATTGGTATGAATTTTAGCTTAACTTGAGAAAGAATTCAACTTACTTATAAATTTCATCAATTTCATCGATGTTATGAACCTTTTTATTGAAGGTACTTGGATAGTTTCCCACTAAAATTTTCGGTTTTGGTCCTTCAATGCCTCGTTTTTTCCAATATCCATAGTTATGGGTTAGGTAAAAGTAGACAACAGCTACTAAAGTTACAATTAATGAAATTATAACAATCATTTTTTTTTAATTTTTTTTTATGAATCAGAACACGTCTTACTCGTGTTCCAGCACAAATTCGACTGGAATGGTAAAGCGTGAGCGTTATTCATATGAAAATTTTAATATAAATAGTCTCAAAATTGAAAATACAATAATTCTTCGCATTAAATAATGCACATATGGTAGAAGTATCGTTATGGTTTTTTGTTTGTTTAGATAGATTTTAAATTTAATAAGAAATTTTTTCAATGATGATCACATACAATGTGTGTATAAAATAATGTTGAAATGAAAATATGAAGTGGGATCTTTTTTTGAATGAAAACATTCATATTTTTGAATCAATTAACACGAGTGTTTTTAAAATTTTAATGGTATATGAAATTAATATTCAGAAATTAGAACTTCGAAATGCGTCTTTAAAAATGTAAACAAAGAACATAACAAAAAAAAAATGAAACATAATTACCTCATTTGAATTCATATGAGATGAAATACAATGAAATGAATAATTTAATTGCGACTCTAAGATATGTGCTGACCGGACCTTGAACATAATTTGGACTCAGATTCTCACCCATAAATTATTTAATTCAAGTAGAACTAAAAATCAAGTTCGTTAAATACGCATAACTTACGATTAAACCTTTTTTTTCATCTTTTTTTTGAGGTTCTCACACAAAATAATATTATGCAATCAATGCTCTATTTATCATTTTAAATTAAAATGTGCGAATTCACTCATGTGATGACCTTGACATTCAAATCAAAATACAAAAAAATAGAATCATAGTCCATTGAATTAAAAAAAAGAAAAAATTATGACGTTACATTTTTTGGTTTGTGTTATTAAAATATTAAAAAAAAACTTCTTAAAACGTTTACGCATGCGCATTGAGCTTATTAGTATTTTGAATTATAAAGTACCAACAAAATCTATCAGTACTTATGTTCCAAGTGCAAAGTGATAAGATTCATTGACGTTGATATATCACCGTTTCATTAATAAACAAAAAAAATCTTCATATATTCAAAAAAAACATAATCATTTGAATTTGACCAAGACTTGTCAGGGATTTGATAAGAAAAAATACCTTTATTTCACATTATAATCATAATTTTAAAATCAAATTGGTTTTAAATTTAAAATAATTCCACTTTTATAAGAGAGCATCATCTCAAGAGGATTAAATTCGGGTTTTGCTGGCATCTTGTCGCTGACATTCAATTCGAAATTAGTGATTAGATGAGCAATACAGCATTTCATTTGAGTTTTTGCAAATCTCTGTCCTAAGCAAGTGCGAGGGCCATCACCTTTGAAAAGATTGCATTTAATTTTGGTAAATTCAACGTTTGAACTTCTTACCAAATGGAAAAAGAACTCCTTTGTCAGTGTAAGGCTTAAAACCACCTCTATCTTCATTGAATCTCTCAGGATTAAATTCATTCGCATCAGATCCGTAATATTCTTTATCGCGAGCCATTTCATAAATAGCCAATTGAATTTGAGTCCCTTTATCGATTGTGACTTTATCTCCTTTTATGATTTCTGTTTCATAACTTTTTGTACATTCACGAAAATGAACATGTAAAACGGGAGTCAATCGCATTGTTTCTAAAAATATTGATCATTAAACGGTAAAAGTATTTGAGAAAATAAGTTATTACCTAAAATGACCTGTTCCAAAAATTTATTTTCAGTAAGTGATTCATATTCGAATTTACCATCATTTCCACGAATTTTCACCATTTCTTGACGTAACTTATCTTGATGTTTCTTGTTCTTAGCAAGCTAGTTTTAAAGGTATTTAATTAAATTTAATTTCATATTGAGATTTTCTTTTTATTACCTCATAGAAAATATTTGATAAGGTAATGCTCGAAGTTTCTGTGAATATTATTGTAAATTATGTGAAAATCGAGTTCTAAGAATTAAAAAAAAATAAATTTACCAATTCCGTCAAAGAAAAATCTGAAAAAAAATTAATCTAATAATTGTTTAAATGGGTTGCCTTTTTATGTAACTTACGATAAGGTATGTGCCGCTATTTCAACATCGGACAACCCTTTCTTCTCCCGTAAATGGATCAAAAAGTCCAAATAATCCTGACGTTCTACATTATTTTGCTTACGGTATTTCAATGCTTCATTTAAAAGATTGACCAAAAAGTTTGCTTCTTTATCTGGGCATAATTTAACTTTTATGATATTTTTTAACCATGGAAAAAGGGGAGATAAAGAGAGTAAGCAAAACATTCGAAGTGAAGGAGACAGAACATTTCTCGCTGCGTCACGTATTTCTGACTTTTCACCTGAAAATGCTCCAGATTCCACTCCATAAATTGAAGAGGCAACAACATCAGTTGTATATTTTGCCGATAATTCACGCATTTCGATATTATTTTCAATTCGAATCTCGTTATTAATGTAGTTTTTCATTCGATTTGCTACTTCTTGCATGATTGGAAAAAGGGCTTTGATCTAGTTTTGTAAAGAAAATGAGACATTTAAAGAGCATTATTATTTTAATCATTCATTACACGTCCACTGGTAAAAGCTGGTATGATCTCGGCACGTTTTTCACGCCATTCTTCTCCTTTTAAGAAAAATGGATTACGACCAACTAAGGGGTCTATCTCCTTATCAATCTAAATTTATCGAAAAGTTAATGACATATCATATTAACTCTGATATTGAGGACGAAAACTGACCTGAAACGGTGATGCTACGTCAGTAAAGTGACTGAAATCTGTGATCATAATTTTTTTTGCCAAATCAGGATCGATTACAAGCAAAGTTGGACTAACACCGATAAATGTGCCAATTGCTTTAGTGTTTCCCTTGTATTCTCTTTAAAAAATTATAAATGTCTTATATGATGGTCAACTCAATTTAACTTACTTGTATAATTTTGACACTTCATCTAAATTATGAATCCGTTTATCAATCAAACTCGGAAATGTTCCAATCAAGATGCGAGGTACAGGTCCAGGAACACCTTTTTTCTTCCAATAATTAAAATTTTTAGTCAAATAATAATATGAGAGGTAAATTACACCAAAGATAAGAAATATGAAGAAGAACATATTTGAGATGTTGTTTTGACGATGTCTCAAAATGAACTAATAAATAATTTTGAATTCAAAAAAATGTATATGTGATAAAGACACAAGTGTAAACACTTATAGGTGAGCATCAATATTTATTATCATTTTAAATTGCAAAGTATAATTTACTAAATTGATTCTAAATTTAGCAGAACACCCGATTTGTATGAGAGTAGAATATCAAATGTATCATATTTTGGTTTTTTAGGCATATTTTTGCTGACCTTTAACTTAAATGAAGTAACGATGTGAGCAATACAACATTTGAGTTGAACTTTAGCTAGACGTTTTCCTAAGCAGATGCGTGGTCCATCACCGAATGGAAATAAAAATCCTTTATCTGCAAATTCCTTGATTCCACCACTTTCAACATCAAATCTATCAGGATTGAATTTTTCAGAATCTGCGCCAAAAAATTCAGGATCTCGTTGAATATCGTAGACTGCTATTCCAATTCCAGTGCCTTTTTCGATCGTGACTTTATCATGATCACTCACTTCTAATTCATAATCTTTCGTGCATTGACGGTAAAGAAAATTCATTATTGGATGTAATCGGAGAGATTCTATTAATTTTAAATACGGAATTAAATGAAAGTTAAAAATATTTGACAAAAAATACCAAAAATCACATGTTCCAAATATTTATTCTCATTGAGCGTTTCAAAGTCAAATTTATTTTCCTCATTTCGGATGTTTAACATTTCTTTTCTTAATTTTTCTTGACAGTTTGAATTCAATGCAAGTTCGTAAAAAATATTTGCTAGAGCAATACTCGACGTTTCAACACCATCTAAAATGCATTTTATGCTAAGAATTTCTTTAAATACAAGCAAATATCATACCTAAAAAGAAACTCAACGTGTGAGCTGTCATTTCAGTTTCTGATAGCGATTTCTTTTCCTGTAATTGAATCAAAAATTCCAAGAAATCTTGTCTTTTTTCATTAGAATTATTTCTCTTTTGAACAGCTTCTTTATAAAGTTTTTTTAAAAAAGTTTCTTCTTCTTTTTGACACAATTTAATTTTAAATAGCTTAGCGATCCATGGAATGAATGGTGAGAAAACTAACATAAAAACTAATCTAAATGATGGTCTCAAGACGTTCTTCGAAATATTTCTCATGCATGAAGATTTTTGGGAAAACTCATCACCATTGACTCTAAACAATGATGAAGCAATAACATTTGCCGTGTATTTAGCACACATTTCACGCATTTCTGTCTCAGGATTCTCCGAAATAGATGCTTTAAGAAATTTGATCATGTCAATTGCTGTTACTTGCATCCATGGAAAAAGAAATTTAATCTGAAAATGTAAAATTGATCATCGAATTTCGATTTTTAAATGAATTTCATACTCTAGAATTTGAAAATGCAGGCGAAATTTCTCCTCGTTTATTTTTCCATTCATCTCCTCTTAAGAAAAATGGATTATTTCCAATTAAAGGATCAATTTCCTTGTCAATCTAAAAAAAACACAAACATTTCTAATAAAAAATGGATTTTATAAGATCGAAACTTACACTTAAAGTCCCAAGTGTGTCTATAAAATGACTAAAATCATTAATCATGATTTTCCTTGCAAGACTTGGATCAATCACTATTAAGACAGGTTTCAATCCATAATACACACCAATTACAGGTGTTTTACCTCTGAAATTCCTTATAAAATTAAAGTTAATTAAAATAATTTAATTTTTCACACGCAAATGATGACTTACTTGTATAATTGAGAAACTTCATCAACGTAGTGTTTCCTTTTATCAATCAGACTTGAAAATGATCCTAACAAGTAGGTGGGTTTTGGACCAGGAATTTTTCGTATTTCCCAGTATGAATATTTTTTTCTTAGAAAAATATACAAAAATCGAAAAACACCAAATAATAATGCAAAGGTAGGAAAATACATCGTTATATGAAGAGGTGCAATTATGAACTAAACAAACTATTCAAGTTTGCAATTCAACAATAATTAACAGTTGTGAGAATTGAATTCATGTATTTTTTTGTGATTAAATTAAAGATAAGTGTTGAATTTTATTATTATTTTTTTATTGAATTGTATGCATTGCATTGAAAAATTTGCAATTTTAAACATTAATTGGTTTGTACTTTAACCAAATTCCTCCTTTGTAGCAAAGTAATACTTGGTTTGTATCCAATTCAGGTTTTGACGGCATCTTTTCACTCAAGGAAATTTCAAAATTTGTTATCATGTGAGCGATACAGCATTTCATTTGAGCTAAAGCAAATCTTTGACCAAGGCAAATTCGAGGTCCGTCACCTGTTGAAATAAAAAAAAAATTATGAACTGTGATGTTCTTGATCAATATCATATTGTGTTACCAAATGGGAAAAGAACTTCTTTATCTTTATATGCCTTTAATCCACCATTTTCTTCATTGAAACGATCAGGATTGAATTGTTCTGAATCAGAACCGTAATGATCTGAATCACGTGAAAAACTGTAGACTGGAAGTAAAATATTTGTTCCTTTCTCAACTTTGAGTGTTTTTCCCTTTCCAATTTGGAGGGTGCATTCTTTTGTACATTCACGGTTATGGAAGGCCAGAACAGGGTGAATACGGAGACTTTCTGTAAAACTTCTTATTAATATTCTCTTCTTTTTATCAAAATTTGAAATGTATTACCATTGATCACTTGCTCCAAGTATTTATTTTCCATTAAAGTATCGTATTCAAAGGTGCCATCATGACTACGAATCTTAATCAATTCTTGACGTAATTTTTCTTGAACAGATCTGTATCGAGCTAATTCATAAAATATATTAGATAATGTTCCTTTTGACGTTTCAATACCATCGAAGAAGAAAGTAACTGTATGTGCTGCAACTTCAAGGTCAGATAAGCCTTTTTTCTCACGTAAATTTATCAAAAAATCCAAATAATCTTGTCTTTGAATATTATTTGTTTTTCTGTGACTTACAGCATCTTTCAATAAATTAACGAGGAAATTTGCATCTGCTTCTGGAACGAGTCTGACTTTAATCAAATTCAAAATTTGAGGGAAGTATGGAGCAACAGTCATAAGGAAAAATGATCGTAGAGAGGGAGCGAAAACGTTTCGAGCGACCTCTCTGATGCGGGAATTCTCATCTGTAAAAGCTCCTGATTCAACACCATAAATAGATGAAGCAACAACATCTGTCGTGTATTTTCCGCATAACTCAACAGTTTCAATGGTTGGATTTGATGATATATTTTTGTTGATGTATGTTTTCATGCGATTTGATACTTCTTGCATGATCGGGAACAATGCCTTGATCTGTTACAAACAGAATCATGAGTATCAATAACAAAGAGAAAAAATTAATGTAAATTTACTCTTCCACTGGTAAACGCTGGTAAGATTTCTCCTCGTTTCTCACGCCACTCTTCTCCTTTCAAAAAGAACGGATTTCGTCCCATAAGAGGATCAGAATCTTTTGTTACCTTATGATTAAATCAATCAAAAAATTTTACAATTTGAATTAAAAATGAGAATCTCACTCCAAATTGACCGGTAGGTTGATCCCCAAAATGACTAAAATCTGTCACCATAATCTGTTTAGCAATTGCATTGTCTAAGATCATTAAAGTTGGTGTTGGACCTAAATATAGTCCTACAGCATCGGTTTTTCCTTTCCATTGCCTGCGAAATTTCAATAAAAAATTTGATTGTTTTTAAACGTACATTTCAAGGCTAAATTTTTTATTTCATTCAAGATAAAATTAAATCAAAACATCGAATTAAATTATGTCACTTTATGAAATAATTGATCATCACTTTAAATTTTTGGTACTTCAAACTTACTGATACAAATCATCCAATTCGTGTACAATATGAATTTTCTTATTGAAAATACTTTTGAAATTGCCGATCAAGAATTTTGGTTGAGGTCCAGGAACACCTCGATTTTTCCAATACGAGTAATTTCTAGTCAAATAATAATAGAAAAGGTATAGAACGGAGGCAATTATCGCTAGACAAGTGAACATGGTTAATTTTATTTCACCAAAACTTTGCGGTAACAAGGCAAGACACGAACTAAATTTTTATTCTGATGTTGCTTTAAATTTATATGAAATCAAAAATAGAAATAATTTAATAAAAAGATAATGATATCAATTGAAAACAAAAATGATTTATTTAAGCTTTAAAATTATCTGACAGATGATTTTCATTTATTTTGAAGTTCAAAGTTTATCTTTTATAAAATTAAAAATAGAAATAAGGAAATCTAATTTCATGTCAAATTTATTTGTTAATTTTTTCAAAATCGAGCCAAATTCCTCCGAGAGAACATGTTAAAAATTCTTTGGGATCCAATTGAAGAGGTGTGATTGTCCTTTTATTTACTGATAATTCAAAATTTCTTACAACTGCCGCAATACAAGCTTTTGATTGTGCTTTTGCAAATCGTTGTCCTAGACAAACACGAGGGCCATCCCCAAACACCAACCACTGACTCTTATCCTTATAGGCTTTAAGTGATCCATCATTAAATCGTTCGGGTTTAAATTTTTCTGGCTCATCATAAATATTTGGATCATAATGCATAGCCCATATTGGAATTGTAATTGCTGTTCCTTTCTCAACAAGAAATTTCTTCTCTTTCCCAATATCGATTTCAATTGATTCTGTACATTCACGTGCTGTAAAGCCGGCTGGTGGGTGTAATCTTAAACTTTCTACAATGGAGAATTTTTTTTTAACAGCATTATTTTAATCGGATATAATTTATTTTTACCATGAAATACTTGTTCAAGATAAGGCAAATTAACCAACGTATCATAGTCCAAGTTGCCTTTTGATATATAGGCTTCATTTATCTCTTGTCTTAACTTTGATTGAACTTCTTTATTGTTTGCAATCTATTGAATTGATATGATATTGTACTTTTTGTACGTCGTTTGATTAAAATTGAAATTACCTCAAATAAAATATGGGCAATCGCTACTGAAGAAGTGTCAAGACCATCAGTTAAGAAGGTAATTCCACTAGCAGCAACTTCCAAGTCTGAAAGTCCTTTTTTCTCTTTCATCTGAAGCAAGAAATCAAGGTAGTCCTGATTATTTATGTTATTTTTAAGACGATATTCAATTGCTTGACGCATTAAATCTCTGAAAAATGTTTCAGTTTCCTTGGGAACGAAGCCAATACGTAGAGTTTTTGATACAGAAGGGATCATTTCCATTACAGTTAACTTCAGCATTGTAAAGAGTCCAGAACCGAAAATTTTGCGTGCTTCATCACGAATTTTAGGATTTTCATCTTTGAACGATTGTGCATCAGCTGAGAAAATGCAATTCGTTACAACATCACAAGTATATCGGGAACAGAGCTGGATAAGATGAAATAATTTTACTGATTTAAGTGAAATTAACTTTTTATATTACATCTCTTCCTTCGATTAACTCGTTATTTTTGGATTTCATTTCAAGAAAATCAACCAAATTAGTACACACAGACTCAATCAATGGATACATTGCCTTAATCCGAGCTGGAGAGAATGCTGGAGTAATTTCACCTTTTCAATGGTTTATGAAATTAGAAGCTATAAAATTTGAAATTAAATTAATTATATACTTCTCTTATCTTTCCACGCATCACCAGTCAAAAAGAACGGATTGTATGCCAATAAAGGGTCAGATTTCTCATTTAACATCTTTTCAAAGCCATTTATATGGAAATTTTTAAAACTCTTTACCAGAACTTCTCGTGCAACTTCAGAATTCAAAATCATTAATTGTGGAGTCAAAAAAGAATAAACACCAATCACACTATTGTTATCTTTGTATTGCCTGTCCAATTAGTATTGAATTATTAACAAGATATAATGACGATGATGACTCATACCTGTAATAACGCTCTTGTTCATACAAAAAAGAGTCTTTTTGTAACAAAGCACTAAAAAAGTGTCCCACAAAGAATGTTGGCTCAGGACCTTTAATTCCTTTTCGTTTCCAATAACTTTGACGATATTTTACATATTTATAAAATATCAAACCCAAAATTGTGAATATTAAAAATGTTACAATCATTTTGAAATTGAAATGTTAACTCGGTCTACATTGAATGCCGGTAAATTCCGAACTAGTTTGTATGTTCTCATCATATAAATGTTTGAATTCAAACAAATGACCTTGACTTTATTATTATGTATAAAAAAAATTGAGATATGAACAGAAAATAAAGATAATTGTTAAAGTATGTCTATAGTACAAAATTTAATTGAAGAAACAAATATTTGGTTGTCGACTAGTTGAAATGATATTATAAAGTGGTGAATTTGCACATACAAACCATCTGCCTACAGGAAACAATCTAGGATTATTAAAAAAACTTGTGATTTTTATTTTTTACGTTCTTTATTAATTTTTTTTCAAAGATTTTTATACTTATATAATCAGGTTTCTCGATTTTTTTAACTGTTCTCAATATCAAAAGAAAATTTGTATTCAAAATTAAAAAGTATTTCAAGTAAATTTCAATTAAAATGGACCGGAGGCCGTTAAGGGATATAAAAAATGGTTTTAGAATGCATTTTCTTCACATTATAAATTAAATCTTTGCAATCATTTGTATCGTAAGGGGAGACCGCCTCGTAATATGTGAAGAAAAATAAAGAAAATTAAAAATTTCAGCAATAAGGGTCAACTCGATCACTAATTTATTACTATATTTTAATTACATTTTTCATATATCTTTAGTTGCCTAAGACGCATACTGTTCAATTTTAAAATAGATTATTTTCCTACTATCTGTTTCTCATCATTTTTTATTTTAATTATTTTTTTATGTTTTTTCATTTATTTATTATACGTTTTTCTTTTCATTATATAAGATTTTTTCAATTTAAAATTTAAATTTATTTAAGATTTTCAGTTTTAATATTTTACAGTTAATACAACTACAATCATACGTTTTATCGGGTTTGTCTTTATATAATTTTAATAATAATTTTATGTTTAAGTTCATAATTGTAATAATAAAAGTAAGCTTACTTGATTTAGTAATATTTACAGTTTTAGATCAAATAGCGAAAAAAAATATAAGAAGAAGAAAAATTGATTTTAATCAATAAAATTTTCATATGAGAGACGAATTTCACCCTGTTATATTTGGGCTTTTTATGAGTGTTTTTGAATCAGTGTTTGAGATCATGGCCAAAAATAGGCACTCATTAAGAATATTTTATAATATATTTTAAAGCTTTTCAACATTATGTTGAGCAAACAATGATCGTTCATCAAACGATTATTATCAATCATCTAAATTAAAATATTGATGGAAAAAAATAGTACAGAATTAAAAGTACAGTAAACACATATAAAATTTAATTTTCTTTCCCTTTAGGGATACAAAGGGCACAAAAGATGATTTTATTTTAATTTACACAATAATATCCATTTTTTAATTTAATATTTTACACACAAATTATGTTTAATAAGTCTCGTATTTTCTACCTTTTAATTATAATTATTTTTTGTATGAAATACTCTCGTTTTCACTTTTGAATTTCATATTTATTTATTTTAAGCCAAAAAATGATCATTAAAAATATGTTTAAATTTAAAAGACAGTCAAAATTATAAAAAGTTTATTCTGTCATTGTTCGTTTACAAATAAAAATTTTTCACTAGATTAAAAATTTTTAACAATAGTAAAAGTTCTCCTACATAAAGCTTTAATATTTTCCGATTATTATTTCAAAATTTGAACATAAATATTTTTTTGTAAAAAAAATTAAATAATTTTATTTTTAATTCTCGAATGAATGAAATTTTATGTTTATTTTCGATTCAAGTCAACATCTACAATTATAATAATTTTCATTAACTTCATTTTCTTATCAATTTAATTTTTTGTGTTGTTTGTTTTTTTTTTTATTTGTTGCAAATATAATATTTACGTTTTATATCTCTGTAATGTAAATTTATAATTACTATGATGAGGATCATTCCATAGAAGCTGTAATGAAAAAAGAAATATTAGAATTATTCAATTTCTTTGTGAATTTGGTTCACTTACGTGACGGTGATCTGTTTGTTGGTGGTTCTGGTTTCACCTGAGAACAGTTCAAAAAGTCCCATATTAGGATTGTATCATCATGAGAGCTGCTCACTATCTGGAACTCGTCAAATTGTAATCGGAATACACGACCTGTGTGTTCCTGTAGGAAAAGTTATTGTTTAAATTTGAAATTTTTAGTTTATGAATGTAAATTGTTTACCACTAAAGTCTTTAGACATAATGTATTTTGTTGTGCACGCGGATCAAGTGCAGCCTGCAGGTCCCAAACTTTAATTTTTCCATCATAAGCACCGCTTACAATTCTTTTACTATCAAAACGAATGCATCGAACTAGTTCTTCATGTCCCTCTAGGATTCTTAAACATGTACCATATTGTATGTCCCAAAGTCTGTTAAAATTATTCATTAGCACATTAAATACTAAATTTTTCAGTTTTCTTTACCTTATTGAATTATCTGAACTCCCACTAACAACTAATCTATCACGATATTGTAGACAGGCAATACCTCGTTTGTGGCCATTTAATGTACGGAAAAATTCACAGCTAGATGTATTCCATACTTTAATTGTACGATCACCAGACGCTGAAACAATATATTTTTCATCAAAATCGACAACATTCACGGCAGCACGATGTCCAACCAATACACGTCTTAGTGCAATTTCAGATGCAGAGGTCATATCCCAAACGGCAATTGATCGATCTTTTGAACATGTTACCATCATGCCATTGTTAAAGCGTAAATGTAGCACAGCCTCACAATGATGTATCAATGTATTGACCAATTCGCCTGTATTCACATCCCATACACGAACAGTGCTATCACTTGAACCACTTATGATAACTTTATCATCATATTGTAAGCAGAGCACGGATCCTGTATGTCCCGTTAGTATTTTGTAGCATTGCAGTGTATTACGATCCCATATTTTAATTGTATTATCGCGAAGACCTGAGACGATCTTGTTGTCATCATACTGTAGACAATATACACCCTTTGAATTTTCTGATCGACAATTGATGCGTTGTAAATTGTGATTACCAGTACGCCAATTATCTTCGATGGTTTGAATATCCTGAAATAAAATAGAAAGATATTAAATTTTTATTTTGATGAATTGGTGTTAAATGACTTACTTTCATAATTTTTGGGAAAAGTGACCTATAAAATTTGTGTGGTCTGTGTATTGAGCCTGGACGGGGTACAAATAAATGCTTTATCCATGCACGACGTTCAGCAAGGCCGCGCCACAATGAGTCAGTACGAACTTTACGTTCAATTAACTTTTTCCATAGCATACCTTCAGATATCACACGGAGCCATTCTTTGCATACCAGTTCAGCAGCACACAATGAATCAGCATCAAGGTATGATAAAATATTTTCAGCGACATGATCTAAGCCTTTTTCTGTAAAAAAAAAAACAATTTTAATTTAACAATCTATATTTTTTTCAACATCGAAGTAAACAGAGTTAAAAGAAAACAGAAAAGAAAATGTCCTTGAAACATAAATTGTATCTTATTGTCTCCATTCTGTCTATCTCACATATCAATTTCATTTCATTTCATGTTTAAATGGTAAGTTTTCCACAAGTTTTCATAAATAACAGTAGCAAAACGGGTCATTGAAGCGATAAAGTGTTATGACACTGATTAAATGTTATTTGACCTAATATTTGCCTCTTGGAAACGAAGAAGAAATATTTTCAAGGATAAAAGAAAATAATAATAATTTGATAAATGGACTAGAATGAAGTGGATTTATATGAATTAAAGAAGGACCAGAGAATTTTAAATGGGAATAATTGTTAAGATAAAAAGATTATTATGGAATAAAGTATTTTAAGTTTATTTCTACTTGAAATTTAGTCGACAATTAAGAAAATAACTCAATTTTAACTTTCTTTTTTTTTATTTTTATTACTATGAGTTGATTATATCATTTCCTTTTGTTTAAAAGAGTTTTTATGTAAACTAACGACAAACTGAATATATTAATCCCCTAAGGCTGAGGAAAGTCTTTTATACTTTTCCGGTTATTCCCCACTAATATTTTGCCGAAATTATTAAGGGGAGTATATTTTTTAAGTATATTTTTCATAAAAAAATGTTATTTCTTCTCTAACTTTGCAAATTCTACTAAAATCTAAATCATCCAAATCAGACATGCTCTTATGTTAAAAAAGAATCTGAATTCTCTCCTTCCCCAGAACAGTTAAAGTTGCCTTTATTTTGATTTACTTTCTTTTTTATTTTCTACTAGATAATACTCTCAACTTATCAAATGCGTATAGCTTTATAGAATTATGTACAAAAATTTCGCTATAAACATTTTAACTAGAAATTTTAGTTTTATTGAAAAAAATTTTCAAAATATCACGAATTCCTTCATATTTCGTTTTAATTATACGAAAAAAACAAATAATCATTATATTTGTGGCATTCCATTCTAAAATTACCAAACAGCGAAATATATTCATTAAATATTTTTTTGCCTTATAAAACACTGAGAAAGAAAAAACTCTAAGAAAATTTTAATACATTAAAAACTAAGAACATTAGGTAATGCAACAATAAAAAATGATCGGTTTAGGATTTTTTTAAAAAAAATTTTTTCAATAAAAATATACTCCCGAGTGTATATATACTTTCCCCCCCACCAAGATTTTTGAGACAAAATTAACCGGAAAAGTAGAAACGACTTTGCTTGGCCTAAATGTCATAAAATAAATTGCTAGAGACTATTTTAAGGTAACGCTGTCTTATACATTGTAATACAATAGTAAGTAGGTAAACACCAGGGAACTGCGCTATCATAGAGAGGAATAAACAAGTTTGCATTTGACATAATTGAAGAAAAAAAAATGAAAGAAAATAAAATCAACATACAATGGAGTAAAAAAGTGAAGACTATGAAAAAAAGACATTCAAGTTGTTTATTCAACGTGTTTAAAAAGAAAACAGGTTATGCTCGTACTAAGTTAAAAGTGTTTTTTTACATGTGACTGCAATTTTACATTTACTTGTGACATGATAAATTTAAAAGAAAACCTATGAAACAAACTGAATTTTTCTTAAAATAGCAAAAAAAGGTCACATTGTGGTGCCAGCACAAAAAATGTCTTAGGCAAATGAAGGAAAATTACACTTACTGGGTAATAATGAAATAAAATCACGTTGTAGCATAGGCTTTAAGTAAGCATTTATATGTCCATGCTGGTAATGGCACATCCGAGATAATAATTGTTCTACAAAATCCACCTGATCTCCTTCATTCCATTTTGTAAAAAGTGCTAGACAGGTATCACGTTCCTCTTGGAATGAGAGTGACGGTTCTTTTTTCCTAGCTGGATCATACAATATTGTTTGTTGGAACTGAAATGAAAAGAAAAATTTAAAAAAAATATTAATATTATTTGTCATTTAAATCACTTAGGGCAAGATTCATTTGTAACTTTACACCATACAAAGTAAATTCCTTTTAAGCGCTACTTTCACACATTAATATATATCATACAAGTAAACAATAAACTTTTATTGAAATATGACTTTAATATGTTTAATTTGCTTCACACTCTTGCTGTATACTTACAAAAAGAGAAAAAAAGGTATTCAGGAAGGCAAAAAAAAAAACGATTTTTATAAATGCATTTAATTAACAATTAAATTTAACAATAAAATAATAAAATTTTGTATACAATAGGTGTGAAGTGTAATAATTCATAAAAAGCTGTGTAATTGTGTCGATTTATTAAAAATTGTGTCATAATTTTACGGAAATGAGTTCTTTTTCTTGTGTAAGTTATCTTATTTCATTTTTAATTTAGTAAATGACTTCCTGGTAGCTTATCACTTGTTTTTAAGAAAATTCAGTAAAAAATATAGCTGGGGAGAAATATAAATAAAATTGCCGATGCCTTTATTTTTTGCTATAAATTTGTACACTGGTTCTTTATGTCATTTTAAGCATCCCTGCAAAAAAATTTTTTTTTCCGTACACACGTTCTCGAAATATCGCGCTTTGAAATTTCGCGAATGGCGCGCGGGGCCATTTTTTGACTTGTGATATCTCGAAAACTATAAAACGTAGAAAAAATTCTAAATATGTTTTGGAAAGATCTGAAGAATATCTTTATTAATTATTTATAATATTTTTTTAAAAGTATCAAATTCATAATTAAATTTCAATTTAAAACACTGTTTTGCCATTTTTTAGTATTGGGACGTGATAAATTTTTATTTTTTTTCTATGATTCTGTAGCTTTCATATCCAGCAATCGATTATCTTTGGTTTTGGTAAAAGGTTCCCAAAACTTTTGAAGATACAGAGCCTAAAAGCGCGATTTAATTACAATTTTATCAAAAAAAGAGTTTTTAATGATGCGTACCAAACATTTGAGTAACATAAGACACCTAAATGAATCACCAAAAGTATGAATATTCTTGTTTTTGTATGAAATATCACGATTTAAACTGTTTTAATGAAAAATTGTAATTAAATCGCGCTTTTAGGCTCTGTATCTTCAAAAGTTTTAGGAACCTTTTACCAAAACCAAAGAAAATCGATTGCTGGATATGAAAGCTACAGAATCATAGAAAAAAAATAAAAATTTATCACGTCCCAATACTAAAAAATGGCAAAACAGTGTTTTAAATTGAAATTTAATTATGAATTTGATACTTTTTAAAAAATATTATAAATAATTAATAAAGATATTCTTCAGATCTTTCCAAAACATATTTAGAATTTTTTCTACGTTTTATAGTTTTCGAGATATCACAAGTCAAAAAATGGCCCCGCGCGCCATTCGCGAAATTTCAAAGCGCGATATTTCGAGAACGTGTGTACGGAAAAAAAAATTTTTTTGCAGGGATGCTTAAAATGACATAAAGAACCAGTGTACAAATTTATAGCAAAAAATAAAGGCATCGGAAATTTTATTTATATTTCTCCCCAGCTAAAGAAATTTTGAAATAAATTTCTATTAAATTCACCTTATTTAGAATATTTTTTGCGAATTTGTTGTCGATTTTAAATGACTATATGATGAAAAACGCAAGAAATTTTCCAAAAAAGCTTTTAGTGTTATTTTCCCAAATGGACTGCTGAACCATAAAGACCAAGCCAAATTATGAAAATTTTTTATGTGGAATTTTTTTTTTTTTTGCACTAAAAAGTGCTGAAATAAGAGGTTGAATTTTTTTAAAAACTGGATCGCTTTTAAAATTTGTTTGAATATTAAACATCCTCAGAACTTCAGCTTCAACTTTGTAGAAGATTATTTTCATGTATTTCTAATATTTCACTCTATTTTTAGACACCAAAACTCATGCAAGAACCATAAAAACAAAAAAATCCTTGTTTTATGCCCTGTTTTACGATTTTCAATACATTTAGAGCAACAAATTTATATCAAAACTGAAGATAATTATCAATTATCGAGATTGAAACGTGAAAATTTAAACTAAAAAAATTATTTTGCAAAATTTTTAAATTATGTAAAAAAACCGATATTTTTGACCTAAAGTGGTTTGAAAATTTAAATTTTTTTAAAAGCCCCATAGTCTAAATTAATAGGTTTCAATGACGAAAATTGATAATTATCTTCAGTTTTGATATAAAATTGTTGCTCTAAATGTATTGAAAATCGTAAAACAGGGCAAAAAACAAGCATTTTTTTGTTTTTATGGTTCTTGCATGAGTTTTGGTGTCTAATTTGGCTTGGTCTTTATGGTTCAGCAGTCCATTTGGGAAAATAACACTAAAAGCTTTTTTGGAAAATTTCTTGCGTTTTTCATCATATATGAGAAAATATATTCGTAAAGCTCTACAAACCATAGAAAGGCTGAATATTTTCTGATTAGACCCGAATAATTAGACCCAAATAATTAATTTTTCCATCAAAAATAACATATAAAAAAAATGGTAAAGAAAAGTAACGGTTTTGATATTAAACGAGTCAAGTAGCATCATCATAAGTTTCACATTTAATGCAATAATCATACAATAAAAACTAGAAAAGAAGAACAAGAAAAAAAAGAACAAAAATAGGTTGATTTACGGTCTAAATTGGCATATGATGACACACTATTCGAATATTTAGAATTAAATATACAGGCGAATAAGTATAAATCATGTTGTGAATTAGGTCAAGAGCAATATATTTCAGGCGCACGTGCACATTTTATGTGTGATGTTATTGATAGTAGTATAATAGCTGTAATAGCTGCAGTGATTGAATGTGAATCCGTATAAAATCAATCAGAGGCCTTATTTTTTGCAATTTAATGAAAGTGATGTATGAACGAAATTTTGAATGACCCAGAATTGAGAAACTCTGATTTATAATTGATAATTTTTCTTATCTCATAATTTCAGAACAAATATTTATCTTTTGAACTTGTGTGGCATCACTATCATTAAACAAACAAATAATTTTCAGTATTTCACACTTTTAAGCACATTTCATGTCGATTTGAAAAATAATGCAGCTTTTGTGCACACTTTGGTTTTCACGCATGTATCTGTGTCAGAATCGAATCGAGTATCTAGAAGTTCTTTTCTGTCCATGAGTTCCAATAATTAGAATTGTGATCAACATTTGTCGAAAAATTTACTTTTTAAGTGAATTTCACAAATAAAGTTCGAAACAAATCAAATAAACATTTTTTGAGAGCAATAGAACAATCAGAAAAACAAATTTTAATTTTAATTCTCATAGAAAATCAGTTACATGGATATTACAAAACTATTTTCAGTTTCATCGTGAAATTGGTTTCAATTATAAAAAAAAAAATATGAATATCGCAACACTTTAATATTAATATCATAACAATAAAAAGACGTCAATTTGATTTTCATACAACAAAACACAGAACTTCATTTAATAGTATTCAATATTCATTTACTTTACCAAAAACGAAAAAAAAAATGTAAATAAATATTTCATGATTTTACTTGAAAAACAAAAAGCAAAACATCATAAACTATAAATTTATGGGTTTGTTTCTTTTCCTTTAACAATATTACACAGCAAGTTCTTTATCTGATAGTTGTAATCTCAATCACGTTTTAACATGTTTCCATTCATATTTTTTTTCAATTAAGCATTAAATTTATTAAAAGTATAAAAAAAAATAATAATGAAAATAATGTTTAGTAACATTTTTAAATCAACATTTTTGTTTTAAAACATAAAATTTTAATTTATTAGACGTGTGAGTAGAGAAACTTACTCATCTAATGGACATGTTTTAATAGTTATGTTAACTAGTTGCATACTCAAACAGGATATTTAAAATTATCATGATATGAAAGTATTTTTAAGATTCCTGTTTTTATTTTTTTTTATTCAAATTCTGTAATGAATTAAATAGATTCAACTTATGAATGATTGATTTAACGTTTTTTCATATAAATATAAAATAAAAATAAACAAAACTGTGTGAGAATTTTGTAAAATACTTAAATCACAATCAATGTATGTTAATTTTTTCCCACTTGCGATTATATTTTAATAATGATAATAATAATAATAAATTTTAATGAGCGGATTATTTTGTTAATCTTATATGGGTTATAACAATAAGAATGAATAAATGCAAATTAAATGAGCAGGTGAGCAAGTTTAGCTCATGTTGTTATGTGATTGCACTTTTAGTTTAAAATCACTTTTCAATTACAGGCGCCTTGTTATAAGCATGAGTTTACGAGTGTCACTAGAACTCGTTTTTTTTCTTAAATTCAAGAATACGCTTTGATATTTAACGCTAGCAACGACCTGGTACTGCGAATAAAGAACTCAGTTTGTGATTTGAACACTATTGAACGTTTTCTATTAACAGTGTTCTCATAAAACGGTGAGAACACTTTCCTAAAAAGCGTAAATTTAAAAATTCTTTATTGATTATTTTGATCTGATTAATAATTTAATTCTAATTACAAACTTTTTGTAACTATTTGTAAACAATAAGATATATATTTTTTTTTTATTTGAATGAATATGACAGGTGATTGACAAGATATTCTAAGTGATTGAACATTAATATTGGCATATTTAGGATAATGTTGACCAAATGCACCATTTTCATTCAATTGTCTCGTATTATTAGACTTAATTTTTCATTCAACCTGATTTTGACTACAAAAACCATTATAAATTGGTGTTTCATTAAACTTTCTTTGTAATTTACGTATTAATTTTCGTTTCCTAGTTTTTTGCAAAGTTCATCAAAAGAAAATCGAATTATCATTCAAATTAAATACAGAAAATATAGCATTAAATTAGACTTTGGGCACCCAACTATGAGAAAAACCACAAAGTGAACAAAACTTTCACTACCATCCGGTGAATTTGATTCATAATTTTAATTCACAAAACCATAAACTTTTAAACGGCTACCTTTTTATTTATCATTATTATTTTTTTGATTGTTTTATTTACTGTCTATTCAAAATTGCTTGTTTTTTTACGAAATATAATAATACTAATTTACATTTTACTGAATTTTATTATTTTTAATGATATGATATGATGCGATTCCGAATGAAATTTAGTAAAATTGAATTCAAAATGTTGCTTGGTGAATTCCTGTTATGATTGTAAATGAAACTGTTAGATATTCAATTTTAACAAGTTCATAGATCGGTAATATTTTCTGCTGTTTCTTTAATACACAGCACACTGAATATGCGATGGACCTTCAACAAATCGCAAATCTTTCAACACCTTGTGAATTGTATTTTTTTTAATTTAAATTAATTCAATTCAAAATATGTTGAATTTAATCAATGATTATCTCTTTTTAATGTACACACAATAAAATCTGTAGTGGCTTGATACTTAAAAAATTATCTAGATCAAAACCAGACATAATCAGGTTAAAACTGAATTCACCTTGTAATTGCCTGTATTATTAAATTTTATTTTTAGATTTATGTTATATTTATTATGTTTTGGATCATGAATTGATCTCACTTGTTGGAAAAATATTTATTTTTTTTCAGCGTTATAAATCGATAATTTTCATAACAATTCAAGTGACGTTAATTTGTACCAGATTCAAATACATTTTCGTCACAATTTTGTAAGTTGTCACATGTGCACTGTTTATTTTTCATGTGATTTTCTGTAAATATGATTTTCATTGCCATTAAATTCAATACACATGTTTTGAACATAAAATATTAAAAGAAACACGTGCGTTGAAGGAGAAGAAGAAAAAAGTTCAATAGCCATGTTTTCACGATGTTTGTTTTTAAAGAAGTATCGAATTTTTTTTCTATTATAATTGAATTTTGTATGAGTCAGCAACATATTTTTGCTATTTATTTTCCGTAGATAGAAGTTTATTTGTAAAATAAATAATAAAAAATAAAAGAAAAAGTTTCAATGTGACGTTAATTTGCTTTGTTTGACTTTAGTTTATTAGTTTCTTAACATAAAATCCTAAAACGAAGAAAAATTGAAGAATTTAACATATTTTATCAATTCAAGTTGAATTTAAACAAAACCTTTCATATTAAAACTTGGAATTTTTATGATTTTCATGAATTTATGAGTTCACTGATAAGAATTCATTGAAATTCCCAATAATATTGTTTGTAAATAAACTCGTTAAATTTAAATTGTGACTTTGAACTCTATTTGGTTTAAGATTGTAGTCGGAACACACACACACATTGAATATATTTCTTGTATGACGTCAAAGATGAATGAAACTTTTATTTCCTTTGATGGCATCATACGATAATCTTTTGATTATAGCTCATAAATTCCATTTCTATGATAAATTTATTTGTACTTTAACTAGATCTCATATTCTGATATCATTTTTATGACAAAAGTTAAGACAAGTGGACAAACAAAGAGTCATTCATATTTTTATATTCTTAGAAATTGCATGATCTACTTTCTTCAATTAAAAGTTCGTTATCAGATGCCGTATTTAATGCTTAAACTCTCTGATTCATACAAGAAATTAAATGTTTTACATAACAAAAAGGTCTCATTATAAGGTTAAATATGCTTAAATGGCATGTCTCTCTTAATACAATTAAATCATCAAATTTGAGTATGAATACATGACTTGAATTCATTTTATTATAAAATAAAGTCATTGAACATGAGAGTTTATTGATTAAATCTTCATGTTAAATGTATAAGACAACCTCAAAAAAAAACATATTTATGAGAGTGTTTTGTATCAATGTGTTAGAATTCAATTTTAATTCATAGCAACGTTATGTATTCACTTTTCAATTCCAAGAAAATCAAAGGCATAGGCTGTCTAAAATCCTTAAACATTAATTCCATGGCATTAGATTGAAAACACTCGTTTCTGGTCCACTCTGTTCAATTGAAACTCACAATTATTATCAATTTTCGCCTAAATACATGCATATAAGTAATTCTTGTGTACAATTACTATCTCTTAAAACAAATACATATCAAGTAAATACATGCTTCCACAAAAAGACACAAAAATCTAGAGATGATTCTCGTATCATCATCGATGACTGTAACAAATATAATACAACTATAAAAGTACTTGAATAAGAACCTGAACATAAAAGTTTTTTTTCATAAGTGTCTTGACTCTCAAACTGAAAAGATCATTTTTTTTTTAAATAAAGAGCAGAATTTGTGTGTGAAGTAATTAAAAAGAATATTTATTACAACAAATAATTTACAAATAACAAATAATAATACACATGATTTTTTAATTGAGATCAACATGTTACAATTTAAGAACGCAATATTGGCGTTTGCTGTGATACTGAATGTCATTGGTTTTGCTATTACAGTGAGTTTTTTTATTCTAGTTCTAATTAAAAAATAGATGTTCTAGGAAATTAGATGCTTGCAATTAATTAATACTTTATTTTTATTAGATTCAAGATTATGCAGTAAATAGACAAGGATTACAACATGGCATTGAAATGCATCATGCTTACAGTAGAGTTGCAACAAATGCTCATACAGGTCATGAAATTCCAGCTGTAGCACAAGAAGTGCCATTAACACCATATCCAACTAATCCCAAAGAAATCAACGCACTTGAGGAGCCACCGCAAGATTTACTTGTTGAAACTGAAATTCCAATTAAAGAAAATCTCTTACTTGATATTGAGCCAGTTGGAACTGAATGTCCACCCGGTGCAACTGGAGTCTATCCTTACCTGATGGATTGTAAGAGATTCATTAATTGCTGGAAAGGCGTACCATCAATTCAAAAATGTCCACCAGGCACTCTGTTTAATCCAGAAACAAAATACTGTGATAATCAGACAAAGGTCAAATGTGTAACCCTTGATACAAGTCAAACTGATAACACACGTTCATACAGTGAACAATCAGCAAAAGTAGTACAATTCAATAATAACAATAACGAGTTTTCGCAGAATAAACATCGTAGTTATTCCCCTGATGTAGCAGTTGAGGAATTACCAGTTCCATCTAGAAGAGTAACGCAATTAAATTCTCGGAATGCACGAACACAAACGGAAATAGATTATGATAACGAAGAGTCAGACAATACAGAAACTGACCAAAATGGGTATGTACCAAGTTGTCCACCAGATGCAATTGGGCAACATCTTCCACATCCATATGATTGTGCAAAATACCTTCATTGTGATATTACGGGTACATTTATAAGGGATTGTGGACCAGGAACACATTTCAATCCATCGATTCAGGTTTGTGATTGGCCACAAAACGTAGAGTGTGCCGTACAAACACCAAGTGGAAGTTATAAGAAACCAAAAAATATTCAACTTGAAGAGACTGAAACTCAATCTGATGACAATGATCCTCGTTATTCAGGAATCGGACGTATCGATGTTCGACATATGGGACGACATGATGAAACACTTTTTATTCCAAGACAAACAACGAGACAATATCAATATAGAAGTACAACAAGTAAACCATATGTTCGTTTCGAAAGTACGAGACCAAGTCCTGTGTATGACCCATCTCGAAATGAGCCACAACCTCAAGAATCTATTATAGTGGAACAGCCAAGTAGAGCACATCAAACTCCAATCTATCATCGTGAGAGACAACCACAAAAAGTACAAAGACGAATGTTTTTCCCTTCATCAACTTCAACAACAACAACCACTCCTGAAAATACCCCAATTGTAAAACCAAAACAAACAGTTATGTCACTAAATAACTATAACCGTGCATATTATAATCAAAATAAGGTATTAATTTTAATTTAATGGAAGTTCAAAATAATTCAATTTTTTTTCTCCCTAAACAGAATTTTAGTGAAGAAGAAATTGCAGTTCCATCTGAAATATCAACATTAAGTGATGCATTGAAAATGCTTCTTAAACCATACATTAAAGACACTGATGTTAATATTACTATGCCAGTTGAAACTAAAATGGGCAACGAACAAAAAGATAAAACAAAAATAACGTATGAAGTGAGTGAAGAACAAGAACATTTAGCCGGTGGCCAAGAATGGATTGAATCAAGTCAGGAACAAATTGAAGTTCAACCATCAGCTCAAATTCCCAGAGTTCATATTCCAGTTACAACTTCAACAACAACAACAACCACTACATCAAGACCACACCACCATCATAACCATTCTCCTGAGTGGCATGCACAACATCAACATCATCGTCATCACTCACATCGTGGTCCTCATAATGCAGAATGGCATAGACAACATGGAATTCCAATGCCAACAAATACTAACCAGAACTTTCATGGAAATCACAGACCAGAATATCATCAACACAATTATCCACATGGTTCTTCTGATACTACCAGGCATCATTATGGGCATCATAATTCTAGACATTATCCATCAACAACTGAAACCACAACACCAGACATTCCCATACCGGTAGATCCACGATCTGAAGATAACATAAAATCAACCACACCCATCATTCATTTTAGTAGAGATCCAAAGTTTGTCATACCTGTTACATATAACGTACCATCAACGACTCCTAAAATAGAGGAATGTGAATATAGGTGTCAAAATAATAAGTGCATTACGCAAAATGATGTTTGTGATGGAAAAAATGATTGTGGTGACAGATCTGATGAAAGTGATTGTCCTCATTTAGGATATGAAGTTAGACTCTCAAGTGCTAACAGCAAAAAACACGAAGGACGTGTAGAAGTCAAAGTTTTTGGACAATGGGGTTATGTGTGTGATGATAAATTTGATATTAAAGCCGCTAATGTGTTGTGCAAAGAATTAGGATTTGAAATGGGTGCATCAGAATTGCGATTAGGATCTCAATATGCTCCAAGTGCTAGTTTGAGTGATGGAGATGAAGCTGTTTTCATAATGGATGAAGTTGAGTGTACAGGAAATGAAACATCTTTGAAGGATTGCAATTTTAATGGTTGGGGTGTTCATGATTGTAATGCCGATGAAATTGTAGGTGTTGTATGTAAAATACCAATTATGAGTTGCCCAGCTGATTACTGGTTATGTGAAATGTCACAAGAATGCATTCCAACTTCATTTTTGTGTGATAATGTTTATGACTGCTCAGATCATTCAGATGAAAGTCCTAAACAATGTAATGCCGCACTTGAAATCAGGTTGGTTGATGGAAGAAATAAACATGAAGGACGTGTTGAAGTTAAATATCGGGGCGTTTGGGGCACTATTTGTGATGGTAAATTTATTTAAATTTTAAAATCAAAATCTTTTTTCATGCAAAAAATATTCTAGATGATTTCACAAATGATGCTGCTAATGTCATTTGTCGCCAACTTGGCTTTGAAGGTGAAAGCGTGGTTGTTAAAGGCAAATTTGGTCAAGGCAAAGGTCCTATTTGGCTGGATCAAGTTAAATGTATTGGAAATGAAACAACAATTGATGATTGTATTCATTGGCAATGGGGAGAACATAATTGTGCTCACACTGAAGACGTAGGAGTTAAATGTTATGATGGTAAAAATTCGAAACCAACTTAAAATTTCAATTTTTCAATGATTTTCTTTTCAATAGGAACTCAAAGAATCGCACGTACTCAAACCGGAAAAACCAAAGGAAAATTACAAACTCGATTTGAAGATTTCCCATATGCTGAAAAATCATCGAAATTATTACCTGAACAATGTGGTCGCGTTAAAGTAGATTTGAGAAAAGAAAAATATCATGAAAGAGTGGTTCAAAGTACAAAAACACAACGAGGTGAAATTCCATGGCAAGCTAGCATCCGTGCAAAGAAAAGTGGAAAATCAGCACATTGGTGTGGTGCTGTATTAATTTCAAGATATCATTTACTTACGGCAGCACATTGTTTAATTGGTTATCCAAAAGGTGCGTACATGGTCCGGCTAGGAGATTATCGTTCAGATGAACCAGAGCCATCTGAAATTGAAGTTTACGTAGAAAATCTCTACATTCATGAAGATTTCCGCAAAGGACAACATATGAACAACGATATTGCAATTGTGTTACTCAAATCTCCTATTCGATTCAATTCATACATACAACCAGTATGTTTACCAGATAAACGTGCACATTACACACCCGGCATGAATTGTACAATCTCAGGATGGGGTGCTGTCCAATCAGGAAGTTCCTTAACATCAAATGACTTGAGAGCAGGAAAAGTTCCGATTCAACCATTGCATATATGTAAACAACCAGGCGTTTATGGTGAAGCAATAACTGATGGCATGTTTTGTGCTGGTAGCTTAGAAAAAGGTGTAGATGCATGTGATGGCGATAGTGGTGGTCCATTAGTGTGCGAATCAAATGGTAAGCAAATAAAATTAAATATTCATAAAAGGAAAACATAAAATTTTGTTCATTTTCTAGGAGTAAACACACTTTACGGTATCATCTCATGGGGACAACATTGTGGATTCATTAATAAACCAGGCGTTTATGTTAAAGTAGCACACTATATAGATTGGATAGAACAAAAATTGGAACATTCAAAACACACTTTTGGTGCATAAAATTGACATTAAAATTATTTATCCAGTATCAAGTTATTTTTAGGTTGTTTTTGGGTGTGCCATAACACCAATAATGTTAACGTATTTAAATAAGATTGTGTATAAAAAAAACTCTTATTACGTATTCAAAGATGAAAGATGCCAAAAATTTACATAAGTTTTGTTTCTTTTAAAAAAATATTTTTACTTATAAAAAGAAAACTGATGTACTACTATATTTTTAAATTAAAGTACTAAACAATAAAGAAAATTTTATTTAATCGCTGTAGGCGAATTGTCTTTTTAGCTGTGTAACGAAGTGTTGTAAAAGAAAAAGTGGTAACTGTATAAAAAAAATAACAAGAAATAATTTAAGATAACAAATATAACATACAACAGAAACACCTTTAAACTTTCTTGTGGTTGAAAACAACGCAGTTTGATGATTTACTGAGTAAACAAAGTTCTTTGTTAGGCTTCGTGTAGTGTGCGTGAAACCTTCGAGTAATGTACGAGGCGTTTCCAACTAACAACTTGCACTGTAACTTAAATATATCTTGTCAGGTGAAATCATAATTAAGACTTAAGTTCATAAAATTACATAAAAAGTATTAGCGCCATGTTAAATATGTGCAAATCATTATCAAAAATTTTTCATTGGAATCAAGTACATTAATTTTTTATTACCACACCTTTCTAATCGCGTATAGCTCATTCCTAAACATGATACCTACAAAATAAAATTTAAAATCGACAATTATTAAATTAAATGAGCCAAACTACCGAATAGACCAATTCATAAATAGTGAATCAAAATAACAGTCAGACAAAGTGAATGTGTAAACAAAAAAAATTGATAAAATATCAATATTTAAAAGTGAAATTATGTAATTTATCAATTCGTTTCTGATATTTTTATTTTTATTATAATTTTATGAATAAATCAATTATAGTGATGATCATTGATTTTAAAGAAACGTCGGATATAGGATGTTATTAAATCATTTTTTATGTTTCTATACATAAAATTAAAAAAAAAATCTTTAGTTCACAGTGAATGGAAAGGAAATCATTTTATATGAAAATAAAATCTAGAAAATTGAGACCGGAAATACAATTTGAATTGTAACAGCCTAAAATTCATAACTCTTGATGTTTCTCTTGTTTATTTAATTAAATGTGTTTTGAATTATTTAACGCATTTAACAAAATATGTGAAACATTTATGAAATTAGCAGATTATTTCATCATATTAATTAATATTACATAAATGTAACATGTGATAAAATATTTATTTTCCAATATAAAATAAAATTAAACTAAAATTTTGAAAGAATAACAAAGTATGTAAAATATGAATTAAATTACTTCCTAATTAAATTAAATTATTAATATTTTAATGCTCATATATAAGGTGAATGACCGAAGATAAAGAATTTTTAAAAAAAATTGACATGAACTATCGCTTTGATTAAATTTAAGGCTTAAATTTGGAAATTTCATGAAAATAACCAGGAGTTGCAACAGAACCGATATGATAAATTTAAATACTACAAAATAAAAAAATCTAGAAGAATAACACCAACAATTAAATAAATCATTATTTAAAACTCACGTAGTTCAAAACAAAAGAAACCTCAACCAGAATTTAAACTAACAAAAAAAAAACAATAAACTTCACATGTCCATATAAATTTACACAAAACAAACACAAATTACAATTTTTTCTCTGTATTTTTTTTATAAATACTAACAACTTGCTCATAAAACTTAAATAAAACAGACATGCTGTCTATGGTTAAACACTATTTTACTTCTTGCATGACAGAAAAGCTAGGTTAAAGCTAATTTTATTTCATTTCAAGCAAAATAAAATTCAACAAGGTCATGAAACTCATAACAATTTTGCATCTTATAAAAAAATGGTAGATAAGTGACAAGTGAATGAGTTTAGATAAAAACGTTATCCATTTCAATCAAAATGAGCTGATATGAGAATGACATACAAAATGTAAGAAATATCTGAGTTTAAAATGAAATTCCTTTAATTTTATTTCATTTTATTCCAAGTTTGCAAATTTCATTAAATATCAATGGAATGATTAAATGAAATGTCTCATTTTATAAATGTAGTGAAAAAAAATAAAAGTAATGATAATGTTTGAAAGACCCGTTAAATAATGTTATTTTTAAACCCATTCTTGTTTTGTTTTGTGCTAGTTGTCATTCTATTTATTTTCTCGAGTTTATTTTTCTCTTTCATTTACTCTTTTATATGCATCTTATCTTATTGAGTTTACATTGAAATTCGCTGTTTTGTTTCTTTTAAGTGTGGTTTGATATGAAAAAGTAACTTCTGGGATCAGTTTTAACGGAAATGTAACAAGGTGGTTATTGAAGGCCTTTCCGGTGTCAAAGGTATGAGGATATTGAATACTGTAAGGACCAGAAGTAATAAAATTTACTTAATTCAGTGGCTTCTGAGTCAGAATACGTTTGATTCCAACGTTTTATGACCTATAGCACCAGGCTACAGTTTAAATGTGTTGATAAAAAGAATGTATGTTAATATGTGAGTTATTTGTTTTCGATGAGCTAAATTATTTTTCTTCACACAATCCATACACTGTCTGTGTATCATGCCATGCCATTGATATATCGTCGTGCATCTATCATTATTTTATTGTTAAAGCATATCATCATCTTCATTTTACATCATGATTATGTTAAGTTGTAATTTCAAAATAGACTTACAATTTATGATTGTTTTGTAATAATAAAAAGAAACAATTCAACATACATATCATGCGTTTTACAGGAAGTGAAATCTTTTGTACACGGTAGACTTGGTACAGTTACCTTCTATTATCTCATAAATACTAAAGAAAAGCCTATTAAATTATAAATAAATTAGATTCATAGGTCAAGTAATTAGTTGTAGGGCATGAATTTATCAGAGATTTGTATGAAATGAATGTTATTTTACATTATGGGATTAAAGAGCAGAGTTATGGCATATCAAATTAGCATGGTATGGGTCAGAACAATATTGAAACGAAATGTATGAGAATCAAGGTGAGATTAATCGTGATTGATCATTACCTGATTTTTTTGAAGTAACGCGCTTGAATTGTTTTTTGCAGGTACTAGGACATTTTTACTGCAGTTCAATAAATTATTTATAACTAGCCCAGCGGTCGAAATCACCTGAATGTCATTGATTGTGGTATGGAATCGAAATAAAAGAGAAGATAAAACAAAAGCATATTAATTAGAAGTGAGTTTATCATACCATTTCAATGAAATGTATCAAAATCTGGAAAAATCCATATGAAAAGAGTATAAAATTACATGCAATCAGTAATTAAATAAGATTCTATTCATATATTTCATTTAATGTACTCACATACGAATTATCATTAGTGAAGTATACAATCAATCATCAAAAGTATTAAATTTCAAAGACATTACCATTTCAAATCATACATTTTGAATATTTTTGTAATGTTAATATAACGTTTAAAGCTAAAAAGCTTAAATAAATACTCATAGTAGATTCAAAGTGTCATGAACAAATTACACAGTTTTCGCACAACAATGTCAAGTCACACATTTTTATAAAAATAATTATACAAATTTTTATATGTGAATGAATGGTTTTATTTTTTTTTTGTTTTATAAAAAAAAATTATATAAAATTTCAACGCTAATGAGCATGAAATAAATTTTATAAACTTTCACATTGAAATAACAGACAGTTTGTTATCAGTTTTTGAATTGTATGACTTTTTAATGAAATGAGCATTGGAATTGAGTTGAGATTGCTATGAATTGCCATTTGATAAGTCATTTTATGATTCTTAATTAAAATTAAAGCATATCAAACACATTTTCATATTGAATCCGAATCAAGTCAGTAATGAGACCTTTAATGGATATTGTACCATCATTGACCTAATTGAAACGCACGGTCTTATTTTATCTAATTTGAATCTTCCAAAATCATTTCGAAAACTCTTTTTTGAAATCATTTTGAATCTTCTTACATCACACACTTTAGCATGCTACGATAGCTATCACATTATGTAAATACCATATCTGCATTTGTATTAGATTTTTGCATTTCAGTATTTCAACCATCATCATCATCATTGGTACTTCACCTACTCGATATGTTAAAAGCAAATAATAAAAAAAAATAACACTAAAATTAAATTAAATTTGTATTGAAAAAAAAAACGTGTGTGTGTGCATGCACTTCATTCCACATAACAAACACCTCTTTTTTCTTTTTCAATTTTTCACATCGTGGGTATTAAAATTGAATTGTAATGCATGCCAAAGACGATAATAATGTGACGCTACCATACTTGAAAAGGCACGATCTTCATATGTAAAATCATTGATTATGTGCCAAAGGTTAAACAACTAAACTGTAATTACAGATATTTACTTGTCGAGTTATTTTCTTTTACTTGTAAAATGGAAGAAGTATTTTTTTTTTAATTTTAGTTCAGTTCAAGTAAGTTTTGAATGATATTTGCATATCTTATTGAGCAAAAAAGGTATTGAAATGTAATTTTATTTACTTAGTAACAATATCCAAAGAGATGAACTCATAAGATTTCATTTGAAACAAATTTTTTATAAAAAATGTGTAGGAACCAAAAAAAATCTTCATTTAACTTATGAAACATTTAAAATATGACTTAAATTGTGTTTATTTTTTCTGTGTTACATTGAAAGACAATTCATTGTTTAAAAATTGCTGGGTTGAATAACAAAAACAGTCAATTCTTCATTTAATTAAAGTGAATCCGAATTTTCATAATAATAATAATTATTAAAGATTATGCAATTTAATGTGATGACATTAAACATAGACACGCTTCAACATAAATTAATTGCATGTCATAATTATTCTACTATTATAAAAAGCAATATTTTAAGTCTTAAATTAACCGAGAAGGTAACTCTGTGTGTGTGTATGCATGCATTTCATCAATATTTCTATACAAATGTATGCGAGACCTTGATAAATGTTTTGTTTTCGATTATTATTTGCTAATTGTCTGGATGGATAAAATTTAAACACCGCGTGATATTTTTCAAACAACAAAAAGAAATCTACCTTTAAGTAAAATTGATTGATCGCGTGACATCCTTAAGTTAGTAACATACTTAACAGTTAAAATTCGTTCATTAAGACGTTAAATGGTTAAATAATTTAAAATTAAATTTTGTATTTATATGGAAGTGGGAGTGGATTAACGTTACTCTTACATGGTTATCAAGCAAATGTTATGGAACTGAATCACGATGACACAGTTGAGATGAAATTTGTTTTGCATTGGAGTCCATTGAATTCATTTTTTTCACCAAATGTGCATCGAGGTCGATATGCAGACTTCAGATTGTGTCAATTTTAAGTTGTGTTGTGTTCATATTGAGAAAATTTTCAAGACATTTCTTAAAACCCGATTAAATGAGTGCCGAATTGATGAAATTCATCATCTGAGTCCTATCAAAATGCACTTTTCTAATTCGTCTAGAGAAATACTTTCATATTTGTACATTATTTCACAGCTCAAATTTATATAAATTTTAATATTCAAATGCATTTCACCATAAAATTCAAATTTAACTACTACAACCAGCATGATATTGTTCTACCACATCAAATAAACGTTAAAAACAATTTTTGAATTTTTTTCTTTGTGAAACATTAAAATGCGCTCCAAAATTTTTGTCATACAAAAAAAAATACACTATAATGAAAATTTATTATTATTTGTTATGTGCTTTTAGTGTTGCACACATTAATGTGAGTCAGCATTTGAATAGAATTTGAACCACAGTTACATTATTTTTACATTTCAAATAGTAAATAAAACAAGAAATACTAATGATGATGATGATGATGGTGGTAGTGGTGAAGAAATACAATGTAACATGATGTTAATGTTAATTTCATATTATTTGAGTTGTTTCAACGAAAATTTTACAAAGAAACGTGTTTTTTACTATTATTTTATGTTATTTTTCATGCAATTCAGTCAAAAAAAAATTCAGCTGACTTCATTTGAATTTGAATTTGACGAAGAAAATTATTTGTCACAATAAAGACAATGTTGATGTGAGCTTAGAAGAAAATTTTATTACATTTACGTGTTGTCGAAATGTAAAACAAAGAAATCAATGTTTAAATTGCACAAATGTCGTTGACATTAAATTATTCTTGTTTTATTTATTATCATATAAATAAATGACTTTTTGTGGATTTTATTTAAGTAAAATTAATAATCAATACACATAAAATGGAATGAAGAACCTTACAATTATTGCAACTGAAGGATGTTTCCGTTATTTCTTTTTTATATTCAATATTTCCTGAATTTAATGTAAAACCACGAATTGTGACACATTTGTGTGAATTTTGAAAGTTCAAAGTTCTACTTAACGGAATGAAAGTGTGAAAATCATTTCACTATAACAGTGTTCGTTAAGCTTTTATAATTTTTCAGTTTTTATTTCATTCAGTGCATTGATTCGCTTTCAAAATAGTAAAATAACCTTGTTGATGGTTATACAATCGAGCAAAAATTAAGCTAAATTTAAGCTGATTTCACACTTCAGAGCTTTAAAATAAACATGATTGACTCTGTTGGTTTTAAGTATGAATTTAAAACAAACAAACAAAAAACAGTTGATCAAATTGAGTCGAGGGCAAATATTTATTTTAGTATTGAGGAATTTCTTAACACATGTTATTAGTCATCAGTAACGTTGAATGATGATTTGAGCAAGATGAAGGTGCAGGGAACGATTCCTTATTGTCAAATTGAACAAATATGTTCAAAGTACAAGCATGACTCAGGTCATTCTATTTTTACGTTCTATTATTACAATTCTCAAATAAAATCACAAGCCAAAGTCAAATATTTACTTCTCCTTCTTCTTTCCATCATAATATTCCAATATTTATATTTTCATATCATTATGTCAATAAATAACAGGGACTTCCTACTGATAATCATAATTTAACATCATACAAAACATTTTTATTATCGGAAATTAACTTATATTAGTTCACACAAAAAAAAATAATCACTAATATTATCGACATATTAACAATTTAAGTTTTCCAGGAAATGAAATATATTTTCCATTTAATATCAGAATACCTTGAAATAAATAATGAAATTACATCTTCCATTAAAAATAATAATAATAAAAAAAGTAATATCATCAAAGAATGTGACAAAAAATTTTCATATGCGTTACTTCATAATTTATTTAATTTTTTTTTAATTCAAGTAACACGCGTGTTTATTATGAATTTAATTTTTTTCCTTCTTTTCCTTTTCGTTTAAAACAATAAAAAAATAATGTGAGATAATATTCAGTAATAATTATTATGATTAATATGTTACGTATTTGTCCATTTCAATTTTTTTTGAAATTTTTATTTTTAATATTATAGTAACGAGCACTCACTCACTTATACATTCATTGAATTAAAAAGATATCAAATAATATCTGTATTGTCGTAACAATTGTTGTCCCTCTAGGTATGAGTAATGTTGTTGTTTGTAAATTTTTTTATTAATATCAACATATAAAGTGAAAGCGTTTCAATTAATGGATAAATGTATTTTTTTGTGTTTTATATTGCACTGACAGTAATTGAAGGTATGAGCTCTAAATCCAGAAAAGAAAAATTTGATCATTAAGGTTACCTTGAGTACCCTGGGTAAAAAATTCTCAAAAATAGCTTTTTTGGCCTCTCAAGACTTGGTGTCAACTTGTGCATGTGTATGGATGGTCTATATGGTTATACGATGACAGATTCTTATGTTACAATGAAGGACAATTTTTTATAGATTACAAATCAAGTGACACAAAACGTTGCCTGTTAGCACGCAAGCTGATAGTGATACTTTTCCTTTCATTCTCATCATGAAACCGAATTGCAATTCATGATTTATTGCAGTGTTAAGATAATTGGCTCAATTTTACATGGCAGTGTCCTTGTATCATTGCAGTACAATTTTACGATTCAACAAGGAAAATGCTCGATTAGAAACATATCACGCATCTCAGATACCAATCAATTAAAATAGACGGACCAAAACATAAACAATGATATCATTATTGTATCAATTCAAGTAATGTGTGTTTTATTTGTGCATTATTGTAAGTAAAGTACAACAAGAGTGAGAGAGAGAGGTGGAAAATAAATAAAAATATGATATTAACGAAGTAATTTGTAATGTTTTATTGCACAAACACAGTGTTAACATACAATTTTTGAAATAATCCAATTAAAGCAATTTTGTTATTTATCATTATTTGATGTGTCAATCAATGAAGCTTTGTCACAGACATTTAAAAAGGTTATAAGGTGAAAATTAATTTTTTACACGAAATGCAATTAATAATTATATCAGATAATCAACAATTATCACAATAACAGGTTAAAATAATTGTAACAGTTAACTACATTTATCATTCTAAGGAAGTAGCATTGAACATAATTTTTTTTATTATTAATGTATTAAACTATAATCTACGTTTGTGTGTGTTTAAGTGTAATTACAATTAAAAATAAATAAAAATAAACAGATGTTATATTTTTTATTTAAGAATTGAATGAATGAATCGATTTAAGGTTGATTTACACGATGTTATTTTTTTTTCAATGCATGTACAGAATTTGAATTGAATTTTTCTCAGTTTATTTATACAAAAGTGCAACGCAATGCAATGCAATGCATTCAAAGTGCATTGAGTCTATTTTTATCAAACTAATTTACAGTTTTTATTTGCTGTTGTCATTATTGAATTTAAATGAGCGAAATAATTTGTATGATAGCATTTTCTGTATTTTATGTGTAATTTTTATATCTTGTGTGTGATAAGACAAGAATCGTGATAAGAAATGAATGACAAGAAAAGTGAGTCAGATTTGAGAATTGAAGTACTTTGAAAGAAAAATAATAAAAATATCGGAATAACAGAGGAGTTAAATGATAAAATGAGGACATGTCATTATAAAAAGTAGAATAAATACTCGAATGAGGTCCAAATAAGTGCATTAACTGACTATTTGTAGATAAACAAACGTACGACTCGTTAAACTTTAAACATTTATAGTAAAACGTGAATAATCTCACATAACCAGTTTACATTAATAAATTATCACTAGTTTGTTAAAAGATTTCATCATGAAATCCAATCACAACAAACAATTTTCTTTAAATCCATTCAAAAATTACACCAGATTGTAAATTTTCATTGAAATTCTTCGATTAATTATTTCACACTCATCACCTAACAAATAAAAACAATTCAAATTTAATCATGTTGGATGAATTTCAATAAAAAAAAATGTAAACTAACCTGTGAATTACTATTTGTATCCTCCATGATCTCCATTGGACAATCCTTCATATTGACTATTTTTTTTTTTTAATTTACTATTTATATAACTTTCACTTATAATTACCCTTAAATTTTACTAATTTTTTTTTAAATTAAAATTAAATTTTTGTGTGAGTGTGTTTAAATTTAATTTCAAAATATTTTTTTATCTTAATTTCGATAAAAAAATTTTCACAGGTGTGCTTTCAATATTTTTTTAGAACTTCATTTTGATTTCTTGGAAATTCTTCGTTTAACAATATTTTTTATTCACTTTTCTTATAAATAATTTAATTTTGTGTTAAAATTTAAATGAATAACTTATTAATTTTTTTTAATTTATTTTTTTATTTAAAATGATGGGAAATAAAATATTTTTTTTTTCAAATGCACACAACTATACAACAAAATGATGACATTGATTTTTTTTATTATCACTTATTTTGTGGTTTACAGATGAAATAATTCAATTTTAACTTGATATTTATTTGATTTTCATGTTGATGTTGATGAAAATGATTATTTGGAGAGCTAAAATTCAAGATAATCAATCTTTTTTCTTGAATTTATTGCAAGGAAATGTAGCTTGCTTCAAAATTTTTTTATTTTTTGATTTGAGGTCTCGAATTTCATTCGTTTCTTGGGAGTTCCATTTTCCATTTCATTTTTATTTTGCAGTTCAAGAGAAGGTTGTTAGAGGGAGTTTTGAAATTTCAAATTAAACCGTTATTTAAATTGAAACGTGATGCGACATGGAAATTGTTTTCTCTTTCTCTTCCTGTATCTCTCACAAATTCTATCTGAACCGGTTCATTCTTATCACAGCTGTTTACATTAAATATTGAATACATTTACTTAAGGAATTATAAGAGCTCATTAACTATACATAGTAATGTTGATAAGGTCTTGATTGAATGTTATTTGTTATTGTAACAATCGACGAGTTTAATTGATAGATGACATGGCTGCTAATAATTTTGAGAAAGTTTGTCGGAAAGTTATTGGAGCTGGAGCTAATTATTGGTATGAAGTTAATAGTTTTTTGGATTTAAGTATGAGTTGAACGAAATTCTTATTTGAACAGGAACTTCATTCAACAGACTGGTGCTCCCAAACCAAAAGAGCCTGTTATTTTCATTAAGCCCCAAAGTTCATTGATAACAGCTACTGGAGACCTGAACAAAGATGTTGTTCTTGTAAGTTTTGACATTAAATCGCAATGATAATTGTAAAATTTACTTATTTCTCTAGATTCCAAAAATCTTTAATGCAATCAACTTTGAAGCCGAACTCGGAATTGTTATCGGAAAGCCAGGAAAAAATATTACAAGAGACCAGGCGTCAAATTACATCAAAGGTTATTGCCTCTCACTTGACATGACCGGAATGGAATTCATCACAAAAGCAAGAGAACAAAAACTTCCTTGGGTGCTTGGAAAGGCATTTGATACAGCAACCCCAATAAGTGAAATTCTACCAAAAGATAAGTTAAATCCAAATGATATCAAAATCTGGAGTAAGATTAATGGTGAATTGAAACAAAGTGAATCGACAAAAGGAATGATTTTCTCAATTGGAGAACTAATTGAGTATATTTCAAGTTATATGTCTCTGGAAGAAAATGATCTTATATTGACGGGAACACCAGCAGGTAACATATTTTAATTAATCAATTTGAAATTCCGTCATGAAATTTATTTCTCAACATATTTTTTAGGAGCGGGTGAAGTCCATGCAGGAGACGTGATTGAATGTGGTTTAGGCGAAAACATCGTTACAATGAAATTTATTGTGCAAAAAGAAAAGTAATGTCATTGTTTGTTTTATCATCATATAATATGACACTTTTATCATAATTAAATAATATTTTTTTTTTATTTTCATGATAAAATAAATATCTAATAACAAAAGTACTAATCCTACACTACTAAGATTTTAGTAAAAATTTAATAGAACAAGAATGATTAAAGTTTTATAGGGGGTCTCAAATTTGTTTTTTTTGTATGAAAAATCACAGCAATCTATTTTCTATATATTTCAAAATTGAATATTGTCTATTAATGATTCGAATAAGATTTTAAGTAAGTTTAATATGTGCCATGTTAAAGTAAAGCTTTTGTCTCTGAATCTGACCCTGAAGGATTTCTCGACACAGGTCTCTTATCCGATTGTTTTTTTACTTCTTTTCCACTTCCACTGCTGCTACCTGGGCGTTCACTATTGCTAATGGATCTTGATTCTTCTCTAGACTGATTTGATCTTCTTGGATATGGTCGACTGCATAATTTTGAATCAAAACTTGGATAATACTGACGATAAACGAGATAAGCAACTGTAATTCCAATGATACTTCCGGCCATAACGTCGGTATAGTGATGATGGTAATCACACGTGCGACTTATCGAAACTAAAATTGCAATCATAATAGGTGCAAGAGAAAAAGATAAGCGTGTTCCTGATCCACGGCCATCTTCATTGAATACATTCAGTTTTCCCATAAAATAAAATGCAACAAATCCAAATGAAAGAAATGCAACTAAAATATGTTTAAATATCAATTATCAATTTTTTTCACTAAATGAATTTTACTTACACGATGCATGACCTGATGGAAAACTTTTCCTTCCTTGTATGACTTCACGATAATTTGGATTTGTACATGACATATTGGCACTTACAACACCATCGGGATAACATCTCCAAAAGTAATCTGGTCTCGGACGACCCACAGTGATCTTCATACAATCAGTAATGAATCCATTTAGTCCAACTCCAAGTGAATATGCCAAATTGCCAGCCATGAAATCAGCTTTATCTCTTTTGAACAGATAAATTAATGTTAACATGACCATTGGGAAAGGAATGATAAATCCAAATAACCATCGAGCTGAAACGTAATCACCAGACTTTGGATATTTATATTGCCACATCTCTTCTTTCTGAATTACACGCTCGAAAGGTGCAAGAAATTCCATTTGTCTTCAAAAAAAAAATTGAATAGAAAAACATAAAATAAGCTGAAAATTGTTTGACAGGTAAAATTTTACTCACAAGAAAATGTAAAGTAAAAAGAATCGTATGAAAACTTCAGTCCACCGGACTTTACGAATTTCAGGAATAATATCAAGAATTGCTTGAATCATTGTAAATTTTATTGTTTTAAGTTTATTTTTCTTTTAAAATTATGAATATTTTCAGTTCAAAGTAATTTAACTACACATAATTTTATGAAATTAATTTTGACTCAACCAAATTCACTGAATACTGTAAAAAATAATAAATCAACGACGTGTAATCTTACGATTATTAGCGTTTGCTTGCGATTATTGACGATCATATGACAATCTTACAATTATTGTCATATGATTTTTGTTTTTTTCTATGAATGAAAACTGTTTTTAACTACTACTCATCTTTAAGTCTTTCTTTAACATTTCCATATTATTAATTGTATTCCTTAATTCAATTTGAACATTTGCACATTCAACACTCAGATCAACTCCTTTATTGAATTGATTTTTTGCATCAGTGAACGATTGTGGAAGCAACACTCCAAACCATTTTGAGGGATCAATGTATCCACTTTCTTTATCAACTGGATGCTTATCAATCTGAAGTTTTGGATTTTCAAGATCATCCCTTGACTCATTGATACTGGAAAGAGCTTTAAATTCTTTGCTGTCCTCAGTTGGAAGTTGAAGAGATGATATTGAGTTGGATCCTTTTGTATATCGAGTTTTAGCTAAATTAATTTCACCTTCTTTCAGGGTTTTTTCAATTTGAACTTTTAATTGGACTTCTTGTTCGATTAAATCAAACATGTGTAATGTTAATTTGTCCAAAAGAACTGATTTTTCGGAATTATTTAGAGAGTTCATGTTGAATTTTTTCCTTGA
Source organism: Culicoides sonorensis (assembly GCA_900002565.1). NCBI lineage: Eukaryota > Metazoa > Arthropoda > Insecta > Diptera > Ceratopogonidae > Culicoides > Culicoides sonorensis. Next base: position 270,933 of record LN483353.1, on the reverse strand, counting down.
ATCAAAATCAAAACAAAAATTTAGTGATGTAAAAAATGCATTTTATTTGGTTGTCATATTTAAACGTCAAAACTGTCAAAATAAGCGAAAATTCTACAAAATAATCAAAATACAAGAACGCAAAATTATACATAATTTAGATGTAAAATCAATTTAAAATATTATCATTAATTGAAGATTTATTAGTTTTAAGGGTAACTAATTCATAATATATTCAGAAAATCATGAAATACGTAATACAGGTCTTAAACATATTAATATTAATTATCATTCAACAAATTCATGTAGTTGGTATGTAAATGTTATGATTAAATAAAAATTGGAGAAAATTGTATTGTTCTTTCATCGTTTTTGTTTCAGTTTGTGGTTTTGGATACACAATGGATTTGGATTTTAACAGTCCAATTGTAACAAATAATGAATTGGAAGTCAAGGGTACTTTATATTACAATCACAAAATTGCAACAAAAGGTCAGAATCGAAAAGTTTATATCACAACCGACAATGATCACAAAATAAAAGTAAGTTTCGAATCATAATGAATCATACAATCCATATTATACATATCATTACGTGATAAAAATGCATTGCACTAGGAACGTGATGGCACCGTTTTAAATTTAAATTTTATCACAACTTTTTTAAAAAAATACTTTTTCTAAGGAAATCGAAACTGACGAGCCAACATTTACTGTTAATATAACGGTGGGTGAATATCCACTTGATGTAGGACTTCATACACTCAAAGTGGCCTGGAAAGAATGGACCTATGTCTTTGAAATGCCTCTTACTGATGCCTCTGGACAACTTAATGTTACGGAACTCTATAATGGTCAAATGGTGCTTGAACAAGATGGAATTGTACGAGATACTAAATTTGTGTCTGTCGAACAACCAGTTACGCATGTACTTAAAATATCGGATAATGATATGGTCTTGTTAAATTCAGCAGCATATTATAGAGTCTATTGGTTTTTGAATTGTAAATTCATTGGAATGACGAAAACATTGAGTTTTACCATGAATTATGATGGTGATGGAAGTGAATTCAATATGGAAGCATTGATTGTTTCATCACCAGATCCGGTAACAATGAAATTTGAAATTAATTTAACTAAATTTTAACATTGCAATTCATTTCAGCTACCTGAACCAACTACCACAACAACTACTACAACAACAACAACAACAACTACGCCAAGTACTACGACAACAAGTAGTACAACAACAACAACTACGACCCCAGTAATTATTATCATAAATGAAAAATTAAAATTAAAAGTAATTTGAATTTTATTTTTAGTCTACTACAACCACAACAACCCAAAGTACAACTACAACAACCACCCCAAAGCCAACAACATCGACAACGCACAAGATATCTAAGCGAGATGTTAACTTAGTACCAAATCCATTGACCATTCACGAAAATCAAAAGGAAATTAAAAATATCTTAAATATAACAGAAAATCGTCAAAGTGGTAGCACCCTTATTGTTTCTCAAAACGTCCATGAAATGTTACTGGAAGAAGAATTACCATTTGTTTGCTTTAATAAAAGTAGCGTGCCACCAGATCCTAAAAAGACATATGGCCTATTTACAAGAAACATTGTTCCAAAATGTAATTTTTTTTGTTCTTTCTTAACTTTAGTCCTAAAAAATAAAAAAAAATCTTTTCAGATCCAATTCACAACATAACAATTGGAGGCAACCCATGGATTAAACATGGAGATATGGTAAATTTGAATTTCAAATGTGCTGGATCACCATCACCCGGCTTCTACGCATGCATTAATTTGTATGATGAAATTCACAATGTAACAGAAAATGAAACATGCAAAAATCAACCATCAAAAACAGATCAATGTGATGTCTCATTTCAACATTACTATGGTGATCAGAAAAAACACACTGTTGTCGTCATTATATGGAATGACGTTTCTCGGCAAATAGCCAGGACGGTTGTGAATATTTATAATGGTAATATCTTTACGTTTAACTGAATTTCATCTTATTTACGTTTCATTTAATTCACAGTTACATCACACTCTCCATTGTCAGTTATAGTGGTTCCCATATCATTTGTGCTGTTGGCTGTGATTTTAGTAATATTCGGAATTGCTTATTACATTCAAAACCGTAATCGATATTTGGTTGAAGTGGCAGACTTTAATTTTGGTGATACACAATCAATTGATATGGAGTATAAGACATTCCGTCAAAGGCTATTAGAAAGTATGGTTGAGACATTTAGTAATTTAAGGCCGACTCGACGCCATGAAGTGGAAGAACATGATCATGATGATCCCGATTCATCACTCAGATATGGATCGATGACATAAATTGAGTGTAACAAAGTGGAATTATGTTTTCGGCGGAAAGACTGTGATTTTGATCGAAGTATAAATTTATTTTTTTAATTTGCGTGAAAAAAAAGACCTTAAAGTACGGTTCAACACTAATTTTCAAATTTCTAATGATTATTTGTTTTAATTAAACAAAATAAAGCTCAGTCAAAATAAAAATAATCAAAAATTTAAAGAACATTGCATTTTGTAGAAAGAAATAAAAAAGTTCACTATCAAAATTGTTAAAATATTCAATAATAATGACATAAACTACTCAAGAATACTATAATTATTAAATAAAACAAACAAAAAACTACAGCATTAGTTTAAGTAAAATAAAAAATTATATTACAATGATACATAAATAAAATATTTCAAATGAAATTTTAATCTAAACATTTGTGACATGTTTTTTTAATCCTCTTATAATCCCTTTCAATTTAACATACAATTAAAATTTTATAACGTCATTAATTGATCAATCAAATTCAATATGACAGGTTTTCAATGTAATTTGAACGAGATGGATAAAAATATGTGGTAATTGTTTTTTTTTGCATTAAAATATAATTGGGTTGATTTCGTCAAATAATATAATTTTCGTGTGCGTGCTAGGAATTTTTTATGTTAAATGTTTCAATTTTAAAATATGTTTACTCAGTTTTTAACCTTTTTATTCAATTTACTCAAATAAAAAAAAATATGAATGATTAGCGAATAAGTGTATTAATGAACCTTGAACTTGTTTATGTAATTTTTTGTCAAAATTTTGCAACCGATCAATTATTGCTAATTATCTCAATTGTATTGAAAGTTTTATGATTAAATCTGTACGTTTAATTGATTGAATAGGTTTATTATGATTCTTTTCTGTTTTTTTGTTGATACGAATGAAAAGGGACACTTAAAGATCAACTGAATAAAAAATTTCAAGAAAAAAGGCCAGGCGTCTCCATTTCACTTTTTTTTATTAATCAAAGGTTTTTAAAAATGTTATCTTAAAATAATGAATTTATCAAAGAAATTAAAATGTAAATAAATTTCAACTAAAACATGTTCCATTTAACCAAATTTTAATGTGCTTATCTTACAAAACATGTATATAAATTAAGATCATCATCGTTCAAGTACCATTAAAAATTAAATTGTTAGTCTCATATTCCCTCTTCTAGGTAACGGACGTGTTTTAAAAGTGTTTTCAATTATATAATTGCATTGTGTTTTTTTTTTATTATTTAAAGTTAAAAGAAAAATTTAATTATGTGTAATATATTTTCATATGCTAAACTTCTTTTAGTGGTTCTAGTTTTGCTAAATCATGCTAATCAAGGAAACTGTCAATTTGATTGTGAGAAAAAAAAATTAACTTATTTATAAGAATTGAAATGTTTAAATAATTTTATTTTTTATTTATTGATAGTAAAGGAATATATGAAAATGCCACCAATGTATCATCTTGACGATTATGAGTCCTGTCTGTTTTCAACAGATAAATTTAGTATATTCTGTGTCGTTCATGCAATAATTAAGCCTGATAACAGCTCTGCAGTGTATAATCAAGTCATTGAATTTTCAAGTGATACAAAAAAACATTTTGCTCACGATTTACTTTATATTGGTCATTGTTTGAATAAGTGTGAAAAAGATTTAAAAAAACTAAGTGAAGAAGAGAGGGAGGATTTGTATGTTGAACCATTTCCTTGGAGACTGAATCGAAAAGTATGAATTTTATTAAGAATATTTTTTCATTTTAATTTTTTTATATTATTTGAAGTGGTATGAAACTCGAAACGTTTATGAAAATACCTCGCTGTACAGAAAATTGTATGACAGAAAACTGAATCAATGTTCTAATTTGTGGTTAAGACAAAACTATAATCTGTCTCTTCAATCAACGATTGAATTTTGTTCCACGAATCAAGAGATCACAAATCAAAAATATGGTGAGCGAGGAACCTTAATGTCATTAAATATTTCATTTTACTTAAATATATTATTATTTTCAGATTATTGGCATTACATTTTTCTTGCCGTTACTTTATGTATTACTGTTATTATTACATCCGCTACATATTTCGATGCAAAGTTAAACAAATCAAAGTCTTTAGAGCATTACAAATTAAATATGAGCAAAAAATTGACAAATTTACAACAGTACTTGTTATGTTTTTCTATTGTAAGAAACTGGTATCGATTAACATCACAACCAAATACTGAAATCAGCAGAGATCTGAGATGTTTAAATGCGTTTCGGTACATTACGTAAGTGCTTTGATAGACAAAAAAGAATGATTTTTCATTGACGATTAGCTTTTTTTAGTGTTCTCATCTTCATAATGGCCCACTTAATCTTTGGATATTCACAAGCTGCCTCATTGAATCCGAATTTCATTGAAATGACGTATCATAATTTTTCGACAATCACGTTAAACAATACAAATACTGTACAAACATTCTTTTTTATCAGTGGATTTCTTTTGTATGTCACAATTAAACCGATGTTCAAAAAAAATCAATTCAATTTCAAGTATTTTTGTGTTGGTGTTGTTTATCGATATGTTAGATTGACACCTCCGATTGCATTCTTAGTGTTATATAATGCTTCTTTTATGGCCGATTCTGGTCATGGTCCATTTTGGAAGTTTTTTGGTGAAGCTGAGAAAACTTTTTGCAGAACAAGTTGGTGGGCTAATTTGCTACAAATAAATAATATTGTTAACACAGATCAGATGGTAATTTCGATATGATATTTTTTTTGTAGAGCTTATTAATTAATTATTAATTAATTAATTAAAAAATTTGTAATTTTAGTGTATGGTCCATTTGTGGTACGTTGCTGCGGATACTCAGCTATTTATCTTCACATTATTGCTATGCGTTATTATGTTTAAATTTTGGAATTATAGAAAATATATTTTTGGCTCTGTATTTTTCAGTAGTCTTGTTGTACATTTTGTAACACACTACTTGAATGGTCATGATGGAATATTTTTGTTCTCGCCAGAGTATGAAATTTGAATTTGAGAATTTAATTTAGAAATAAACTTTTATTAAATATTTTTTACAGGAAAAGACGATCTCTTGTTTACGATATCTCTAAGGATACACAACAGAACTACTTTGCTCCATACATAAATACGGGAAATTATTTGCTCGGAGTTTGTGGAGCAATGTTATATTTCCATTGTAAAAATGCAAAAATCAACTTAGGCAACTCAAAACTTTTCATTGTAATTTGGTATTTAACCATTCCCTTAGCACACATTGTCCTTGCAGTGAGTGGTTACCTTTTTTACAACTACTATTTCGATCTACCCTCTATTTGGGTATCGTTAACTGCTGTTTTTGTTCAAAATATATGGGGAGTTTTCGCAACTATTTTAGTTTTAGGATTCTCATCAAAGTTAAGATGTGAGTCATTTCAAAAATTAGTTTAAGTATTAAATTCAAACTTTTATTTATAATCTAGCCCCTGCCAAAAACTTCTGCAATTGGTCAATTTTCATACCATTATCAAGACTGACTTATGGCATATATGTGTCACATTTAACAATCGTTCGTCCATTACTAGGACAACAAATGACATTACCTTATTTGTCATTTTCTTCATTGGTATGTCAAATATCTCCATTTTTTCAGATTTTTTTTCAAAAATTTTCCATTTTATATTCGACAGTATGTTCAGATGATTGCCCTGGCGGTTTTATGTCACATTGTTGCACTGATTTTGTGCTTAACGATTGAATTTCCATTGACAGCAATCGCTAAGAAAGTATTGAAGAAACAGGATCAAGGTACAGGTAAATTATGATTTGATTACACTTGACTGTTGTTAACGTAATTTTATTTCAGAATCAGTCACTAGAATCAGCCTGGCAGATATAAATATAAACAATAACGTAGAAGAATTTCAAAAAATTCACCTTAAAATTGAAATTTAAGGCAAACCATATTTAAAATAAAAAAAAATAGAGCATATTACTTTGAGATTCATGTAAAATTTTATTCAGAATTTGAATGAAGGCATCAAAGATTTTTTACGTGACTTCAAATGATTCACATCTTATTTTTTGGTTACCATCATACAAACATAACGTAACTTGTTTCCCAGATTTACATTAATTTTACAAATAAATACCATGTAAAAAAACTTAAAATTACAAAAATAATCTTAAATTTAGTTTTAAATCTTCTTTCTTGGGTAAAGGACGCGTGGTCTGAGTATTTTGTTTATATTTTATAATCAAATTTCAAAATAATGTGTGACTCAATGAATAAATTAATTTTATGCCCTAAACTAGTTTTAGTGGTTCTCGTATTGCTTAATCATGCAAATCAAGGAATCTGTCAACTTGATTGTGAGCATAATCATTTTTAATTAATTAAGAATCATAAAAAATTAAATGTTTTTTTTAAATTGAAGTAAAGGAATATATGCAAATGCCACCCATGTACCATACAGACGACTATGAGTCCTGTCTATTTTCAACAGATGAATTTAATATTTTTTGTGTCGTTCATGCGATAATTAAGCCTGATAACAGTTCTTCAGTGTATAATCAAGTCATTGAATTTTCAAGTGATACAAAAAAACATTTTGCTCACGATTTACTTTATATTGGACATTGTTTGAATAAATGTGAAAAAGATTTAGAAAAATTAAGTGAAGAAGAGAGGGAGGATTTGTACGTTGAACCATTTCCTTGGAGACTTGATCGAAAAGTATGAATTTTATTAAAAATATTTTTTCATTTAAATTTTTCAATTATTTTTAGTGGTATGAAACTAGAAACGTTTATGAAAATACCTCGCTGTACAGAAAATTGTATGACAGAAAATTGAACCAATGTTCCAATTTGTGGTTAAGACAAAACTATAATCTGTCTCTTCAATCAACGATTGAATTTTGTTCCACGAATCAGGAGATCAATAATCAAAAATATGGTAAGTCAACAAAAACAAAAGATTTGAAAATGAAAAAATAAGAGACGAACCTTTAATTTTTATTTTATTCAGATTATTGGCATTTTATGTTCCTTGCAATTACATTCCTGATTTTGGCTGTCGTGTCATCAGGAACTTATCTTGACGGGAAATTAAACAAATCTGATTCTTTGAATCACTACAAACATGATATAAATGCAAAATTAACAAATGCACAGGAATATTTGATTTGTTTTTCTATCGTTAGAAACTGGTATCGACTAACTGGACAGCCAAAAACTGAAATCGGTAGGGATTTGAGATGTTTGAATGCGTTTAGGTATATCACGTAAGTTGAATTTTCATTTAAAAAAACACAAATTAAGGAAAATTTCTCTTATGACAGTGTTCTAATATTCATAATGGCTCACCTACTATTTGGATATTCACAAGCTGCGTTACTCAACCCATATTTCATTGAGGAAACGTATCACAACTTTTCGACAATTACTTTGAATAATACAAATACTGTACAAACATTCTTTTTCATCAGTGGATTTCTTTTGTATATTACAATTAAACCGATGTTCAGAAAAAATCAATTCAATTACAAGTATTTTTGTGTTGGTGTTATTTATCGATATGTTAGATTGACACCTCCGATTGCGTTCTTAGTGCTATATAATGCTTCATTCATGGCTGATTCTGGTCATGGACCATTTTGGAAGTACTTTGGTGAAGCTGAGAAAACATTTTGCAGGAAAAGTTGGTGGGTTAACTTGCTTTATTTAAATAATATTGTTAGCACCGATCAGTTGGTAAATATTTTTTTATGTTATATGAAAACCGTGGAATAATAACGTTAATTTTTTCACTTTTCCCAGTGCATGGGCCATCTATGGTACGTCGCCGCAGACACTCAGCTTTTCATTTTCACTTTATTTCTCTGTATGATTATGTTTAAATTTTGGAAATACCGAAAACAAATTTTTTGTGCAACATTCATCATGAGCTTGGTTGTACATTTTACAGCGCACTATGTTTATGGTCATGATGGAATATTTTTATTCACACCAGAGTAAGATTTCACTTTGAAATTCAATCGTTAAGTTAACTTCATTCTTTTTTTTATGAATAGAAAAAGAAGATCAGTCGTGTATGACATTGATAAAGCATTACAACAGGATTACTTTCCACCATACATAAATACAGGAAATTACTTGCTCGGAGTTTTGGGTGCCATGTTGTACTTTCACTCTAAAAAATCAAAATTTAATCTGGGAAATTCAAATCTTTTCATTGTTATTTGGTATTTAACGCCTACCATTGGACAGATTTTCCTAGGAATAACTGGATTTATATTTTACAAGTACTACTTTGATCTACCATCAATTTGGGTGTCGTTAACTGCAGTTTTTGTTCAAAATATTTGGGGACTATTTGGAATCATTTTAGTATTAGGTTTCTCCGCCAAATTCAAATGTGAGAAATTTTATCTCAATTCATATTATTGTTTAATTTGAATGATTTTTTTCATTTCAGCTCCAGCAAAAAATTTCTGTAACTGGCCAGTTTTCTCACCATTATCAAGACTGACATACGGTATCTATTTGTGCCATCTATCGATTGTACGTCCATTACTTGGACAACAAAAAACCTTGCCATATGTGTCATTTTCTTCTTTGGTATGTTAAGTATCTCAATTTTTAAAAGCTTAAAAGTATTTCATTTTAATCCTTTTTTAACAGCTTGTAGAAATGCTCGCTCTGACTGTATTGTGTCATATCGTTGCATTAATCCTCTGCTTATTGCTAGAATTTCCTTTAACTGCCATTGCAAAAAGAGTTTTAAGGAAAAATCAAGGTATTTAATTCCAAATTTATATTTTTAAACACATTATGTTCACTCCTTTTCATTACAGACCCACTCATCGAACTAAAGATTGTAAAAAATCATACAGATAACAATTTGAATCACATTACATCACATGATCAAGGTGATACTTTATTGCCATGTAAAAGAAATACTGATATTTAACTTCAGATATCTATTCTATGATAGGAAACAAGTCAGTTTAGTTAAATAAGAATAAATTACAATTAATTAGTTAATAAAATAGGCGGTAAATTGTATAAATTAGCAATTAATTTACATTAATGTTAATAAAATTTGAATAAATTAAGACTTTGTTATGAAATTTCTTTTGAATCTAATATAAAAAATTATAGAATTTTACTATTAAATGTAAATTTTTTGAAATCCTGTTTGATTAGTCAATTTTTCATTTTAAATCTTATCTAAGCTTATTTAAAAATGATATCCTAGTTTTGTGACGCACTAGCTAAGCAGCCATTTATTCAAATTACAGGTCTCGGTCTAGAATAAATTTGATGACATATTTTATGACATGATGTAATATGCTGTTTTACAGAGGTCTTAGAGACATGATGATTTTTACATCTTCTTATTTGAATTTACATCAAAAAGGTGAATGACCGATCAAATAATAGCAATTTTAAACTACTTTTATCTTTTTATATATTGACAAATTTGGCCGACTCACAAACTAATGTTGTTATGACGTTTTACGATGATGATATGTTTTAATTTGTTGGAATATTTTGAATCAAACTGGTTTTTTCTTGATTAATTCACTTCGATATAAAAAAGGGACAACAACAAACAAAATCATAAAATAGTGACTAATTCTTTTAATCGTCTATTTATCTGTAAAACAAAATAAAATTTACATCATAAAAATTTATTACTGTTATTTTCCAAAAATACAACAACAACTTAATTAATTCATTTCAATCTATTTCAATTGTGACTTCCTTTATCTCAGATGAGCTTCCACCAAATATTGCCCATTCAACTTAAGTGAAATACCGTATTTTACTTTGATGTCCTCATATTTGAGTTTTGTTGTGAACTTATACGTTGATAGAAATTTAGCGAGGGCTAATTTCAAATTTAATGAAGCGTATTGTAATCCAATGCAATTTCTTGATCCAGCTCCAAACGGAAGATAGCTGAATGGAGGTCGTTTCGCCATATTTTCAGGCAAAAAGTTATCTGGATTGAATTTGTCTGCTTCTGGACCCCAAACTGCCTCATTTCTATGTAATTTATGCATTGTTATTAACACATTTACTCCTTTTGGAATTTTTCCAAGTTTATCTAGAATGAAATTTAATACTTTTTTTAAGAAAGATTCAATTTAAACATTTTTTTAATGGAAAATCACCGATATGCGTTGATGCCATTGCTTCTCGCTGTGTTATTGGAGCAACTGGAAAAAGTCTGAGAACTTCTTTGATGACCATGTCCAAGTAACTCATTTTCTTAACAATTTCATGATTGATGAATGAACCTCTTTCATAATGTTCACTTATATCTTCATACACTTTATCAGCGATCTCAGGATGCATTGCCAACAGTAAGCATGTAAACGAAATTGTATGTGATTGAGTTTCATAGCCCTGTAATAAATTTTATTATTATTCTTACATTTAATGATACAATGAAATATTACCGCAATCAAAATTGTTTTAATATTTTCAACAATATCTGGATCGGAAAACTTTTGACCTTGAACTGCTTTGATTTTGCATAACTCATCAATGAAATATCGCCTATCTTTCAATTCATTATTGTTGATATCACAATTTATGGGTTTATTTTTTACAAATTCATCAAAATTATTTCCAAATAATTGATAAACAAGTTTTTTGGTAAATTCATGAGCTAATTTTGAATTTCGTGATATTGATGTAAAATTGAATATAAAATCAGGATAAAGCAATGGATTGAAAAACCGTTTGCCAATTGTGTTTGTGGCTTCATTTAAAATTGTTGCAAATTCTTCCGTACAAGTGAATTGTGCATCCAAAATTATGTCTGTAAATATATTAAATTATTTGATTTCAACTGATTTTTTTTTTAATTTTTTACCAAAAACTTCTTCGACATCAAATTGAGCTATCGGTGTAAACACGTCAAACGGTCCTTTTCCTACTTTAACTGAAAGTTTTTCTAGTAATCGATCGATGTGCTTATTCATTTTTGATTCCATGGTCATGATTGATTTCCTCCCAAAAGTTGGATTTAATGGTTTTCTTATAAGTTTCCAATTCTCGTAGTTTGATGAAAATAAAGCACTTTCCATTTCAAAGAAACGCGTTGAACTTGATCGCTTATGAAACATCGGTGATAGAAATATTTTTTGTGCAACTTCTGGATCACTTATTGCAAAATATCTTACTCCAAATGCTGTAAACTTACTTATCGGAGCAGGACATAACAAATCAGAAACTGTATCAAATTCTTCAATTTGACTACATCTGACTGAAAAAATATTTCCGATAACGGGATATTCAGAATTATTTGGAATATGTTTGAATTGACGATGAAAGGACAAGCGTTTTATCTCGATGTGAAGGAGATAGATCGTGATATAAATTATTACTAATATTAACCACATCTTAAAAAATATTATTTGATTTAATAAGAAAGATCTTTATTGGCGCACAGTTAGAATGTAACTGAATTCATTTCATCATTTGAAATGTTTACAAGAAGGATGAAAAACTAAAATAAAAAAATATGTAAAAATTCTGGTTTTTACATGTAAATTTTACATTTTTAATTAATTAATTATTCTTCTTCTATGTCATTCTTTATGACGAAGCATATCTCGGATGAATTTCAACTGAATACTCATCATTTAATTTTAGCGAAATACCATATCTCATTGTAATGTCTTCGTATTTTATCTTACTAGTAAATTTATATTTTGATAAAATCTTAATTAAGCTCATTCTCATGTTTAAATTGGCGAAATGAAGACCAATACAATTGCGTCCTCCATTTCCAAAGGGAATGTAACTGAAAGCTGGTCGCTTTGAGATATTTTCAGGTAAGAAATTATCTGGATTAAATTGATCTGCATCTGGTCCCCAAATACTTTTAAGACGATGTAATGTGTAGATGATGATTAGAAATGATGTTCCTTTAGGGATATTTCCAATTTCTTCAATATGGATATCAGCTAAATTTTCGCGCATTGTTATCGGAGCAACCGGAAAAATTCGCAAAACTTCTTTAATGACCATGTCCAAATATTGACATTTCCTCACAGTATCATAATCTAAAGGAGATCCATCTTTGTAAAATTCCTGAATTTCTTGAGCAACTTTTTCATCAATGTCTGGATGTAATGCAAGCATAAGAATTGTAAAGCTCATCGCATGAGATTGCGTTTCATATCCCTATAAAATGAAAAATTAAATTTAATTTTAAATTCAGCATGAAATTCATACTCACAGCTCCAATTATGGTTTTGATATTTTCTTCAATTTCTTCATAATTTAATAGTCGATCATATTTTACAATTTCACACAACTCATCTATCACATTTCGATCCACACTTTTACTATTTCCATTTGTGATATCCTCTCGTTTCATATCAAATTCAGGTTTAATATACTTTTGGAAAATTCCATACGCAATAATGTGTGTTCTTCTCAAATTTTTGTACAAATACGTTAATCGATAAATGAAATCTGGATAAAAAATTGGATTTAAAAATCGTTTTCCAATAGTGTCTGTTGCTACTTGCAACGCTCTTAACAGTGTCTCATCCGATCGAAATTCAACATCCAAAATGGCATCTAATTAAAAAAAAAATTATTAAAAGCCATATAAGCTATAAATTTCTCACCAAATATTAAATCAATCTGTGTGAATGCGATTGGTTTGAACACGTTAAATTGACCTTGTCCTTCAAATTTTCCAAGTTTATCACAAAGTAAATCAATTTGTTTGTTAATTTTGGGTAGCATACGAAATATACGTTTTCGTGTGAATGCAACATTCATAGGCTTTCGAATTGGTTTCCAATTTTCATAAATTGAGGAGAAGAGAGCACTTTCCATTTCAAAAAATCGCAGTGTTGTTGATCGCTTATGAAAAATTGGTGATAAAAGAATTTTTTGAACGACATTTGGATCGTTAACAACAAAAACTGGATTTCCAAAAATTGTGAATTTGTTTAATAGATGAGCTCCAATCTCTTTTGAAACACCAATAAAATCCTGTGATTGCTTTAATTTAATTGAGAAACTGTTTCCTATGATTGGATATTCTTTTGGGCTGTATATATGCTTGAATTTTTTGTTAAAATTTAACCGTTTTAGTTCGATGTCTAACAAACATAAGAAGCTGAAAACGAAAATTAAGATTAAAAACAGCATTTTCTTCGAATATTTTACAAAAATGTCTTAAACCTCTCGCAACCACTTCTAAATTTCAACTAATTTATTCATTTATAATTTAGCCCAAATATAATAACAAAAAAAAAACATTACAGCTTTGATTTGGTTAGTATAAAAAAGGGCTATATTCTTTCATTCAAACTAATTATACAAACAAAAAATAAAGCACTTAAATGAAGTAATTAAAATTCAGCCCCATGGTATTCCGCATGCTATTTCATGAAATTCCTGACATACTGGTTCTTAATTTAACCCATTAAGGCCTTGTAATTTAATTGGCATATGAGTTCATCAAATTTGTTTTCCGTTATGATGAGACTATAAAAAAAACTTTGAAATGTAATTTTCACCTTTAGTATGTTTTGGGTTAAAAAAGTATGATATAGCTGTTACATAAAATGTGTCTGACCTATATGATCTAAATAATAATGACGTATAGATATCAGTTGCGAGATTCCGTCATGTCTGTCTAACGTTTAACACTAAAATTTCAAAGATCAAGGTCAATTGTATCATGCTTTGAATATTCAGAAAAATTTTTTCTCATTTGGTTCATAAACGAAATATGGCGTCATATTGTTTTGATTTCAAATAAACCTGAATATCATTTCTAATTTTTTTTTATCATATGTGCAAAACAAGATAAACGTGATTTTTGCGCTGCATTAATTTAAAATTCAAAATATACATTTTGATCAACTTTTTTCGACCTTGGCCAAAAATTCAAAACATTTTTTATTTTTTAAGATCTATAGTTTCAATCAAAATCGTAATCAGTCAAGATGGTAGTTTTACTTTTGATACTGATAATAATTTTTTTATGTTTAATCAAATTTGAGTTGAAAAGAATCAAATTGAGTAAAATGTTTAAACACATACCGGGTCCAAAGGAATATCCGTTAGTTGGAAGTTTATTTTCCATTAAACGAGAAAATTTGAATAATGTTGAAAAAATGGCAAATACATTTTCTTCCGGTCTTATCAGTAAATTCGTTTTATTTGATCAAGTTTTCATTACGGTAAATGATCCTGAAATTATTCAAAGAGTTTTTGGCTCGCCGATTTTTCACAAAAGACCTGCCATGTTGAAGTTTTTTGAAATGGAGAGTGCACTATTTACATCTAATTGTATGTAAATCTGATTAAAAAAAATCATAAAATTAAGGTTGAACTTTTCAGATGAAATTTGGAAACCGTTACGTAAATCCGTCAATCCTGCTTTTAATCAAAAAACTATATTTTCAATGATACCAAAAGTGAATCAACATATTCAAAGACTATTCAAAAGAGTTGAAAGCCATTCAAGTGACAGTGAGTTTGATATCCGCCCTTTAATATCCAAAACTGAATTGGAAAAGATTTTTGGTATATAATTTTTTTTTTATTTTTAAATTAAAAGATTTTTAAATTTAATTTTTTCATTAATATTAGATACCATGCTCGACATTAAATTTGTGGCCGATGATTCCTTTGTTCAGATTATTAATGATGGTATCAATAAAATAAGTGAACGAGCTGCGAATCCTTTACTATACCCAGATTTCATTTACAAATATTCGAATATTTGTAAGAAAATTCATGCTGCTCACAATGAAGCAAATAACATTATACAAAGTATGATTGGAAAAGACATCGATGAGAGACGAAATATGCTTAAAAAGCAACCAAATAAGGTACTGAATTTATTGAATCATCTTCTTGTATCAGAAGTCAATGGAAAGTATTTGTCTTATACGGAAATTGAGGAAAATATCAAAACAATTTTAATGGCAGTAAGTTTAATTTAAATTATTACTGATAAAAGACAATAATATGCCTTTAAAAGGGTGTTGAAACATCGACATATGTTATTTGTTTTGCTATCTTAATGCTTGCAATGAATCCTGATATTGATAAGAAGGTTTATGAAGATATAAGTGACTTTTATAAAGTTGGAGATCAATTAGATTATGACACTGTCAAGAAAATGACTTACTTGGACATGGTCGTTAAGGAAACGATGCGACTTTTCCCTGTCTCTCCCGTTACAATGAGGGAGAGCTTAGCTGATACACACATAGGTGAATTTTATTTTGATTTGAATCAACTCATATTTTGAAATTAAAATACATTTTTGACAGATTCATTGGGTTTCATTCCTAAAGGAGTAACAATTTTCATGATAATGTACACACTTCATAGACATCCAACACTATGGGGCTCAAATGCAAATAAATTTGATCCGGAAAACTTTTCTCCTGAAAATGTTGCCAAAAGACATCCATACTCGTTTATTCCATTTGGAGGAGGTGCACGAAATTGTATTGGTAAGTTTTTTTAAAATGATTTTGAATATTTAATTTAATTGAATATTTTTTCATTTAAGGAATTCATTATGCTAACTTGAATATCCGAATGACTCTTGTAAAATTATTATTTTCATTTAAATTTAGTACATCAATCAAATATGATAAAATGAAATTAAAATATGGAGTTTCTCTTAAACTTAATGAGCCATGTCTTGTCAAAATTGAAAAACGATAAATTTAAGATGTTACATTTTTGGTATATTTAACAAAAGAAATATCTTAATAATTAAATTTAGAACTACCCATTTGATTTACATTAAATATAAAAAAAAACTTAAAGTACAATCATCTTAAATATTTTATACAATCCTATTACAATTAATATTTTTACGCCCCAAATGATCATTCTCCAAACCAAATCGATATTTCTTTGTCGTTTTACTGCTGCTGGAATAGTGCTTGGATCATCTTTTATCATAAATTTTCTCATACCAAAATACATATCTTTCAAATACGAGTCCCAATTCAGTTCGTTCATATTGAATTTAAAAAGTTTCTTGTCTTTGTCATTTAATCTTCTCCATAAATTTTGTGTTTGTGTGTCATCAAATACAAAATGATTAAATGAAAAGTAATTGAGAACATTATTTAGCTTTTCAATTTTATCATATACCCTCAACAGTCTGAATTTGTGTCCCACCACCTTAAGAACAGTATCTAATATGAAAGCTGGTAATAAATGATACACGATATGTAAAAACTTCGCGTAATAAAAATTTGATGTCATTGTAAAATCACTACTGCCAAAAGTACGAATTGGTGGATTCATGATACCAGTTGCAAATAATTCAGAACAAAATGTATTCCAATCAATCATATTATTGGGTTTTGGTACAAAATTGTAAATGGGAGCTGTTTTTAATCCTCGTTTTGATCGATCCCATGCTGAGACAAGTAACGCATTCACACAATAATCTACTGGTACTAATTGAGCTTTTTTTGTTCCATCAACATAAAATACATGTAAGACACCTAAACAAACACCATACACAATACCAATTGGTCCATAATAGTTATTAATCCATCCTGGAACAGGTTCATCAGCAGTTGGCATAACAATTGCCGGTCTAAATATCACAATAGGAAGATCTTTATCAGCCTCTGCAATTAAATATTCTGCTAGACATTTTGTGAGAGCATAAGTATTTGGAAATCCTGATAAAAGTGCTGATTTAACATTTGTCCCAACATCTCCTTTTGCCGAATTCATATAATTTTCAACTTGTTCTCGTGTAATTGGAGGCTCATAAATTTCCTCATTAATTTTAAGTCTATTACAATTTGAGTAGGCGGTTGAAATGTAAACGAACGTTATCAAATGTTTCATTTGTTTCGACAATTCAATGAGGAATTGCGTGCCAGAAACATTAATTTGCATTGCAACAGGTAATTCCTCGTCAAATTTTACTGTAGCAGCACCATGTATCACTATTTGTACATTTTCTATTAGTAATTGACGATCTTGATCACTTACACCAAGACTATAAATTAGAAACAATTAAAAAATCTAATTAATGTTGAATAATCTAGAATTACATACTTTATTAACGAACAATCTCCAACTATTCCTTTTAACTTACTTATGGCTGTGGGCTTTTCAGCTTTTAACCGATCAAATACCTGATAAATTTGGAAAAGTGAAATATTTTAGTATGACATTTAAATTAATGTTTAAATGTTTTATTGCAAAATTATCATTTAAATTTGCATGACCTTCACGTCAGGGTCTAATAACATGGTTTTTACGTCGATTAATTAAAATAAGCTCAAATGTGTAAAAACTTATTTACACTTATTTTCTTAAAATTATTGAAAATAAAACTCACAGGATCACTTAAAATTTCTTGAATTCGACTTTGCCATGTTTTGTCTTTCTTTCCACGAATCAAAAGAAATATTTCTTTAACGTCACAACACCTCAACAATTTTTCTATAATAATTTGACCTATAAATCCAGTTCCACCAGTTAAAAATATTGATTTTCCTCGGTAGAAATCCACAACTTCACTCATTTTATTTCTTTTTATTAACTTTTTATACTTTTTATTTTATTAATGTTGTTGTATAACTTGAAGTTAGAAAATAAATGTAAGACAACAACTAAGACAATGTTTTGTTTTTTTTTTGAAATGTATTCGATAACGTATTTCGCTCTATAAAATTAGCAAAATAAATTTAAATTTATTAACCGCAAAAAATATGTAACTTTTGTATCATGTATTTAATTAATCAAGTTTTTCGAGTCTTCTCCTATATTGTTTATTTATTTACTACGATTAATTTTTTGTTGATTATAAGTTTAAATTTTAACTAATTTAGAACAAAAACAAATAATATTAAGTGATTTTTTTAACATTCCTTGCGATTCAACAGTTTTTCAAGTACTAAATGAAAAATCCTCCGAATGACAGCATTCAATGATTTTTTTTGCAAATATTTCTACAAATCTGCGTTCTATTCTATGATGTGTATAGAACGAGAATTTGTGCATTTATAACTTCCTTGATGCAATAAGTTGAACTGTGTACAGTGTGTTCAAACATATATTTGAGCCATAAACAGTAATAAACGTCTAATAAGAAAATATGTGAATTTTTCGAATTGATTTTGTTTGGAAGTGCATTTCTACCTCTCCCTCTCTCTCTCAACGTTTCATTCAGTGAATCTCTCGTGAATGAAGGTGAAAATCGTTGACAATTTTTATTTTTTTCCACGTTTCCAAGAATATCAACGTTTATCTCCATTGATGAATAATTAATTTTGCAAAGATACCATTGACGTCATCTTATCATCATTTTCTTAAGATCGCATAGACACTGCTTATTTATTTATTAAAAATCTAGTTCAATTTGCTTATTTATATAAATATACTATGTATCACATTTATTTAATTCTTAATTCCTGTTTTATTCCACGTTAAGTAAAACAAAACACCTAAGAAATTATTTATATTTGTTACTGATATTTCTATAATTATAAATATAATACTAGTTCATTACTAATTAATAGCAATACTTTTCAATGTACAAAACATTTGTAATCAAAGTATAATTAAATAACATCAGAATATGAGAATTTATGTAAATGGACATGAAAAACGCTTAAGTCTTAAAATCAACCTTGCATTCTATACGCAACATGTGATTTGTTACACGTTTCGATTGAAATTAATTTTTTTAAATTTAATCACAAAAGGAATATCGAAAAGTGTATGCCTATGCATTTGTATTGGACTACACATTACATACAGTTTTAAGACAAAGTCGACCTGAAAGAAAAAAATCAGTCAAAAATTATTCAATCCTAATAAAATTTTGATTTAATATTAAAAATTTAATACTTTGTATTTTTTTCTAATTTTTCCTTTGATAATGATCGATTAACTATTTAATTATATAAGTGACAATTAAATTTAAAAAATTACGGTTATTTAATGTGGTAAGAATAAATCTACTATCATTTATGCAAATTAATTTATGTATTTTTTAGTTGAATTAAAAAAAATATGCTTTTCTGGTCATATTACCGTCTATTAATAGAAAAAGGTCGTATGCTTTTGATCAACCTTGAAATTCAAAAGGAACCTATAATAAAAATCTATCATGATAATTCTCAAATAGGAATCTAAAATATAATTGTTAAATGTAAATGCGTACATCGTTCATGATTACGTTCGACAATCTTTGATATTATTATCGATATATAAAGTAATTTAATACAAAGTCACCTTAAAGCTATCATTAAATCCAATTATTTGTCTAAGGTGATATTTTAATCAATAAATCAGTTCAGTTTGTTTTGATTGACAGTGTCATAAAGCATACAAACATGTTTAACATAATAAATTTAATGTGAGAACTTTTTAAATGACCCTCTTTAATTTCAATTTTATTGATACTTATTAAAACAAAAGTAGTAGGACACCAATTTTACGATGGATGAATCGTATTTTTGTTTTATTTTGATATGGTTTGCATTTTTGATAAAAAAATGTTGTTTGATGACAAAATTTTCATTTTATTACTGAACCTGTTATGTCACTATATTTTGCAAAAAAAATAAATATAATTTTTGTATCGAAATTCGTTTTAGTCTCATTTTGCACTCTCAGATGAAGCGGTATAAGGAAAAATTTTCATAGTGTGATAAAATAAAATTAAATTATGTATATTTTGGTGTCGTTATTATTAATTTTAGTTCCATTTTTATTTTACATTGGATTAAAGCAAAGAATAATTAATCAAAAATTTAATCATATACCAGGAATATCAAAAGAATATCCAATCATTGGTAATTTATGCGAATTACGTAAGCTCGATACAAATGACTTCAAAAAATTACTTCAAGTGTTATGTCCCGCTCCAATATGCAAATTAACTGGATTTGGCTATGTCATGTTTACCATAAGTCATCCAAGTGTTGTTCAAAAAATTCTGTTATCACCGGTCTTTCATCAGAGAAATTCTACAATTAGATTTTTGGAAATGGAAAATGCTCTTTTCACATCAAAATATGAAAATTGGAAACCGATTCGAAAACCATTAAATTTGGCATTCAATAAAAAATGTATTTTAAGTTTGTGTCCTATAATGAATTCACATATTGATGTGTTTTGTGAAAAGCTTGAGGAGTTTATTGGAAAAGGTGAATTTGACATTTACAATGCGTTAGCTCATTTTGAAATTGATGAAATTTTTGAAACTTTTTTAAATACAAAATACAAGTGTACACAAATGCTTGTTGATACACTCCAATCGTCAACGGATAACATTGGGAAACGAGTTTTCAATCCAATTTACCATCCAGAATTCATTTACAAAGTCTCATCTGTTCGTAAGGAGATACAAAACGGTCATATGATAGGAACATCGATATTGAAGCCTATTATAACAGAAATCATTGAAAATATGGATAATAATAATACTCAAAATTTAAACTCAAACCAACCAAAGTACACAGTTATGAAGCAATTAATGCAAATTGAAAAAAATGGATCGAAATTGAACTATAATGAAATTGAGGAAAATGTGAAAACAATTTTAACGGCTGGATTTGAGACACAATCACATGCAATTGGATATATTCTTTTAATGTTAGCAATGCATAAAGATGTTGATGAAAAATTGTATCAAGAAATTGTAGAAAACTATACTGAGGGTGATGCTCTAACGTATGATAAAATAAGGAAAATGAATTACTTAGATATGGTTGTTAATGAAACTCTAAGATTATTCCCTGTAGCACCATTGAACTTGAGAACTGCGATGCAAGATATTTATATTGGTAAGAATTGATTTGACTACAAACGTTTTTAATAAAAAATTAAGAAAATATTTCTTTCCAGACGAAATTGGAATGATTCCAAAAGGCACAACAATGTTTATTGCCATGTACAAACTTCATCGTAATCCCGAAGTTTGGGGTCCTTATCCAGATAAATTCAATCCAGATAATTTCAGACCAGATGTAATGAAAAGAAGACCTCCATTTTGTTTTACACCGTTTGGAGGTGGGGCAAGAAATTGTATTGGTAAAATAAGACCTTGAATTATCAAAAATGAATTAAATATTCAGTGAATTTCTTATTATTTTTTTTAGGAATTCATTATGCTCATTTAAATTTGAGGATGACCTTAACCAAACTGTTAACGAAATACAAATTTAGTACAAAATTGAATTATGACGATATTTCTTTCAAATATGGTATTTCTTTGAAGTTAGCGAGTGGATATTTAGTTCAAATTCATCCGAGAGTCAAACATAATAAAAATTAGTTGTTAGTTTGAATTATTTAAAAAATATATTTATTTATTTTCACTAAGACATTATCTAATATGCTGTTTCCGAGGGTGAACACTCACTAAAAAGCCACCGTTCAGTTTTAGGGTAACTCCATATTTATACACTATTGAATCATATTTTAACGGTGTTGAGAATTTAAATTTGAGTAATAATTTTACCAAAACCATTTTCATATTCAGTGTTGCATAGTGAATACCTGAAAATAATCAAAATCAATACAAATAATTTAAAAAAAATCTTTAGTCATACCAATGCAATTTCTAGCGCCACCACCTCCAAATGGAATGTAACTGTATGGGTGTCTTTGTTGAACATTTTGTGGTAAAAAGTTTTCCGGATTAAATTGATCTGCATTTTGACCCCAAATCGAAGGACATCGATGAATTTTATAAATTGCTACTAGAACTGGAGTTCCTCCTGAAATATTTCCAAAAGGTTCGATATTAACATCATGTAAACTGTCTCTCATTGTCACAGGAGCAACTGGAAAAAGTCTCAAGGTTTCCTTAATTACCATGTCTAGATAGTCTAACTTTTTTACAAATTCTTCGTTTATATGATTTGATTCATTGTAATTTTCACAAATTTCTTGATAAACTTTTTGATCAGTTTCTGAAAACATGGCAAGCATGAGAATTGTCCAGCCCATTGCTAAACTTTGTGTTTCAAAGCCTGACATGACGATTGTTTTGAAATTATCGACAACTTCATCGTAAGAAAGATATTGTCCTTCTTTTTCAATTTTAAGAAGTTCATCAATGAAAATTTTTTTTGAAATATTATTATTATTATTTTCCTCAAAATGTTTTCTCTTATCTTCAAAACTATCACCAAACACTTCTTGTATGACAAATTTTCCCAAACTATGTCCTTTTTGTAGCTTAGCACAGGCTGAAGTGAACCGAAAAATAACGTCTGGATAATAAATTGGATTGAATATTCGTTCTCCAATACTATCCATTGCATCTTGTAACGTATTCACCAAATATTCAGAACTATTGTAATCAACAACATTCAGCATTGTCTCCACCACTTTATCAATTTCAAATTTTGCAATTATTTTGTATATATCAAATTGACCTCTGTCAAGATATTCTTTTTCAATGGCATTACATAATCCATCGATATGTTTGTTAAAAACAGGTGCCATTGTTGCAATACCTTTTTTATTGAAAGCACCATTCACTCCTTTTCTCAATGGTTTCCACGTTTCATAATCTGTTGTAAAAAGAGCATTTTGCATTTCAAAAAACTTAAAAATGAAAGATCTTTTATGAAAAACTGGTGATGATAAAATTGTCTGAGCTACCATCGGATCACTGACAACAAACATCACTTTACCGAATGCCGTTACCTTACTTATCGGTTCAGGACACAATTCATTTAAAATTAGATTAAAATCACTCAGTTGATGATATTTAATTGACGTAATATTTCCAACAATGGGATACTCTTTACTTCCTTTAATATGTCCATATTTTTTTGTAATTTTAATTCGTTTAATTTCGATATTTATGAAAAATAACACAAAAATTATTAACAATAATATTAACCACATCTTCAATTCACTGTCATCTGTCTAATAGTACTGAGGTTTTTTTCTCGCAAAATTATAAAATTTGCGAAATATTTTAAAGGAAAATTAAAACCAGTTTTAACCTGAAATGAGAGAGAATTGAATGAATAAAACGTGAAGGATACAAATTTATATTTCAAGTTTATTAACCGTATAGCACGTGCATATAATTAAATATTTCTGTTTCAAAAAAATAAACAGAAATGTAATTCACCAAAACCAACAAATTGTGTTAATGCGAAGAATTTGAACTTAATTGAAATTCTATAATAATAAAAACGTGTTAAAGAAAATCATGCAATTTTGCAAGCACGTTTTAAAACCTTATTCGAGTGTAATGTGCGCTCCAAAAAAATTTAGCATTTTACAGAAAAATTGAATCAGGCCAATAACCGTAACATGTGGGTGTGTCTGAAGTTCAATAATCTTCAAAGTGACTTGAAAATCAAAACTAAATGTCTTTTTTTTTGGAAAATTCAAAATAAAGTTTAAATTTAAATTTGAAAATTCTAAAAATAAAATGACATTTAATTTTGATTTTATGTTCTTTCGAAATAATCGTAAAAATTAAAAAAACCGGTTTAGAAATTGATGGAATATTTTTTTAAAAAATTGAAGATTTAGAAGATGTAAAATTTAAATTTAACAGAATGATTAAGCGCTTTACAGAAATTATAATTCATTGAAGTTTCTGAAAAAAAAGAAACAAAAGATAAACCATGAAGTTTTATCGCATTTCTTTTGGATGACATACTTTTAATTTATGCAAATTATTTGCGTTAAAATCAAAAATACGGTAAAAGTAGATATTTTTAAAATTTGAAATAGTTGATGGTCAGGTTCAGATGAAATAACTTAAATTTAATTTCATTGTTTTTTTTATTTATCGATTACTAATATAAAATGGGGGTTTTTCTCCTTTTTTTGTTATTACTGATGACAAGGTCAGAAAACGTATGCACATTGAATTGTAAGTTTTAAAGCATTTGAGTGAGTTTAGATATGAAAATTATTTTAATTATTTTCCCTTTTCACAGTGACCGAATATTATCAAATGCCTTTATTACATCGGACAGGGGACATTGACCGTTGTTTGTACAGTACAGAAGATTTCAATGTGAATTGTGTCATGTTTACAATAATTAAGCCTGATAATACCTCTAAGTTGTGGCATCAAATTGAGGATTACAGTAATGATTACAAAAAACATTATCGTCATGATTTTGTTCATTCGGCGATTTGTTTGAAAGAATGTGAAGAACAATTAAGCAATTTATCGGAATCGGAACGTGATGATCTTTTTGTTGAAGAATTTCCATGGATAACCGGACAAAAGGTTAGTTGAAAAATTTCAGCATTGTAATTTTTTTTTTTAATTTTAAAATTCATTTTAGTGGTATGATGATGGAACTAAATTCCAAAATACAACTGTTTATAGAGAACTTTATGGACGGAAGATGAATCAGTGTGTCAATTTATGGCTGAAAGAGAATTATAATCTTACTGGAACATCAATGATATACTTTTGTAACACGAACAGAGATGCCGAAGTGGTTGTCTATGGTAATAGTTTGAATTGCACCTTCAAAAATTAAAATTTAAGTTATTTTTTCCCCAGATCACTGGCATTACATGTTCTTATCACTCACATTTTTAATATTGATCGTTGTGTTTATGGCTTCTATATGGGATGCTAGTCGTAATAAAAATTCGACATTGACCCACTATAAGACCCCTATAAAAGATCTAAGTACAGGAAAAAATTGTCTAATATGTTTTTCTTTGATAAGAAACTGGTTCCGATTAACTGACATTCCGAAAACCAAGTTGGCGAAAGATTTGAGATTTACACATGCAATCCGTTATATAAGCACATTCATTTTTGTGTTAGCTCATCAACTTTTAGCTTACACAATGACTCCCTCAGTTAATCCAGAATTTGTGGAGCAAGTAAGTTCAACTTAAAATTTTGACATTATTTTACTTATTTGGTCCATTTTAGTCTTATGAGAACCCGAACACAGTTTCATTGCATAACAATACAACAATTCAAACATTTTTTCTATTAAGTGGTTTCCTATTGTACATAAATATCAATCAAATATTTAAGAAGAATCAATTTAATTTGAAATTTGTTGGAATTGCGATACTTTATCGTTACATCAGACTGACACCAGTTCTAATTATTTTCATTTTATTTGATGCCTCGTTTTTGTATGATGGTGGTGCAGGCTCTGGTGGTTATTGGAAATTCTGGACTGAGGTGGAGAAGACTTTGTGTCGCCGAAATTGGTGGGCAAATTTATTGTATATTAACAACTATGTTAATGTCGATGAAATTGTAAGGCTTATTTTTTTACAAAATTAAAGAAATTGAGTTTCAATATTTTTTTCAGTGTCTAGTCCATACATGGTACATATCAGCAGATACACAAATTTTCGTAATTTCTCTTGTATTGTTCATGTTTATGTGGAGGTATCCTAAAATAAGAAATATTTTATTTGGATTAACTCTATTTGTGAGTTGGGTTATTCAATTTGTCGTGAATTATGTGAATGGTTTTGATCCAATGTACATGTGGACGCCAGAGTAAGTGCTATAATTCAAGATTGAGGATGATATAAAAATTCACATTACTTTTAAAAGGACAAAAAGAGCATTATACTATAACATGCCAGAAGCATACAAAAAAGATTTTGCTGCAGCTCACATGTATTTAAGTAACTATTTGACTGGTATTGGATGTGGAATGTTATACACGTACATCCGAAAAAATGACATCGATTTAACAAAATTTAGAGTAAGTTAATAATCGTTGGATTGAGTTTAATTTAATTTCCTTTCTCTTTTTTTAATTTTAGTGGTTCAAGCCATTATGGTACTGGAATTTTTTGATCGGCCATATAACACTTGTTGGTGGCTCATATTTGTTCTACAATTATTATTTTGAAAAATCCATATGGCTATCTTTGGTTTCGGTCTTCATGAAAAACATTTGGTGTTTTATTTCAATTATTTTTTTCCTGGGTTTCATTTCAAATTTTGAATGTAAGTAAAATTAATAATATAAATAAATATTTTAAAAAAACCAAATTATATAATAGCAGGAGCAAAACGATTCCTGAACTGGCATATTTTTACACCATTGGGACGATTGACGTACAGTATTTATATAAGTCATTTATCGCTTATGAGATTTATGTTTGGAAGTGGTAAAACTTTAATTGGATTTATGCTTCCAATGATGGTAAATATGTTTAATTTTTAAATTAAAAAAATGTAAATTAAAACTTTTCTGTATTTTTTCTCATTGTAAGTTCATCGAAACAATAGGAATTTTCGTTATTGCAAACATAGCTGCCGTTATTTTATGTCTTTGTGTTGAGTTTCCTTTGACAGCACTAGCCAATATTTTATTGAAACGCCAAAGAGGTATTTTAATATAAAATTCTTTAAACATTTCTCCATTTTTTGACATTTAATTTTAGCAGCACCAGTAAATGAGAATGAAGAAAATTCGAAAAACGTTGAAATGATTGAAATTAAGGAAGAGAACGAAAAATTCTTATCAAATCAAAATGATAAATAGACCATGATATCTTAGAGGAATTTTAGGATAATTTATTTTAGATTTCAGGAAAATAAAATAACTGTTCATTTATAAAAACAAATAAACTGGTTTAAAACCGGCAAATACTGGATTAACTTGTCTGGCAAAATTCAAGTTTTTTTTCTTTTTTTGATAACAACTTTAATAAATTCAGTAAATAAAAGTTAAAACAATCGTGAGAAATAAATTATGCAAATATTTAATACATTTTTATTTTTTTACTATCCAAAATTAAATATTTTACGTGCATTACCGAGTTTCATTTAGAGTTAAATTTAATTTATAATAAAAGATCATTTAAAAATGTAATTAACAGGATGAGAAAAAAAGATGTCCAATCATAATATTGGATTAAACAAGAAAATTCAAGCTTACAAAATCAAACTTATGACCTTCACATACTTTAATACATTCAGATGTAATTTATGTTTACTTTGATTATTATGATGTAACTTTTAAGTAGCAACCTAATTTTAGTTTAATTCGTGTGAGTTTTAATCGTAGAGTACTTAGTCCGAATTTTTGTATATAAATTACTCTCAGTAGATGTTTGTCATTATTAAATTCATTCATCAGGTTAATGAACTTTAATTACATTATGTTGAAAATGTTAGACATATTTTTTGTATGAATGAATGTGAATTGAAATTTAATTTCATTTAAATAAAAAAGGAAACCTTGTGATTGAATGGTGAAATTAAGTACATTTTGATGTAACGTAATTTGTTGTTTCAGAAGTCAACTTTTACTCCCTTTTTGAAATGTTGTTAAGATTTTAAGCGGATATACGCTCTTATAAATTGGTGGCAAGACCTGAAAAGTTAAAAAAATTATAGTAAATAATTTGTGACTCAGAAGCTTTACATTATAATAATTTTGGTCCTGACACATCCACAGACAAAATTATTGCAAGAGGGCATTTATTACCTAATCCATGAACCATAACATTCAATAAATCATATTTTTAATTATCATTTCTAGTCAAAACTCTTTAAGATAACATATTGACTTTTTAAATATAAATATTCAAATTAGGGCAATTATAAATTAAATATTTTTTTTTCTAATTGAAAATTAAATGATAGCAAAATAATAACGGCTTTTACATTAAAAATAGTCGAAAAATTAATTGCACGATATTGAGTGCAGGAAGTAGATATTTGTGTAAATTTTGAAACATTTGATGTTGTATTTTAACATGATTGTAAATTGTATGTAAATTCAAAAAATTTCCAAGTATTACAGTAAAACATACAAAAATCATAATACTCAATTCGTTCTTTACACTTTTATGTTACATACAAAACATGACAAAATGTTTCAAAACAGCTTATTTGTACATTTTCATATTAAATGTTAAATTTGTAAATTAATGTAAAGATTTGCAAATTAATTTAATTAATATTTAAATTGATATTAAACGAAACTCTTCAATAATGCAATAAGTGCAATAATGGAAACGCCTGGTTAATGAAATTTCACGATTCAAATGAATTACCGGTAATGAATCACTATAACGAGGTTTCACTGTTTGAGTTCCACACATGATTAGATTTTTAAAATGCATTGAAGTATTGCAATAGGTTTACAAAAAAAAAACAAAACAAAAAATAATACTCTCGTAAATCACATGTTCATATAAAAAAAAATTACTTGTGATCACAATTCTCTTTTATAATATTTTTCAAAATAACAATCATTCACACACAAATAATACAGGTGTCTTTTTTAACACTCAATACTCGAATATGTCACTCAATTATATGAAACTTATAATGCAGCTACTTAACTTTTTAAGTACAACTATGAACTTACAATTACTATACTTATTATGTTTACTGTGTGTACTGTGTGATACACGTACAGAGAGAACTTAACTCATTTATTTTTTTTGATAGTAATTTATTCCCACTTCTCTGGTTTTGCTGCTTAACCAATGCTGAATTTAATCGTTTTCATTTTGTTGCAAAAGTCGATCAAATCAGTTGAAAAGTTGCCGTGGTTCAATTACAAAGCAAAGTCTTCTTTAAGAAATAAATAAATAAATAAAAAAATTATTAATATTTAAATTTATTAGGCGTTCTCATCATTCAGTTTAAATAGCTGAAAAAGATTAAATTAAATTTGACAGTTATTTTGTATCTACAGACATATGTATAAACTTTTTAATTTCATTCAATCCGATAAATTCAATTTAAACTATTTTTTTCCGGTTTAAAATTAAATCGCTGAAATAGAATGTCAGATTAAATTTTGACATTGTAAACAAATCCTAAAGAATAGAAGTGTTTTCAATTTTTGCAGCTCTTATACTATGAAAAATTAGTGAAAAATGTAAATAAATATTTAATATTATTGCGAAAACCAACCAATACTTCAAAACCGGTGGAAAAATAGTGAAATAACTTGTTATTTAAAATGAAATATTAAAATTCTATTTAATTCAATCTGTTTTGTTAAGCAGGGTGTTCATTGATTGCCCATTTAAACGCTTTTAATTCTAACCATCTAAACTGAATAATTTTAATAATGAGAACCCTAATTAATTTATTTTTTTTTGATTGACTGAACCTGTTATAATTATGTAAATTATTTTTTTGCACGAAAACGTTAAAATTCTTTAAATTTAAAATTTAAATTAAGACAATTGTTGAATATTGTTTGTATTATCTAAATAAAATTAGTAAACATCGATAATTATCATCAAAATTGAATAAAATTAATTATTTCGATCGATTAGTTAATATAGTAATTTTAAAAAATTATAAAATGTTGGATTAAAAGTAAAAAAAAAAATAGAAAATAAGCATGTTCCAAGAATACTAATATCCAAGTGATAAATTTCGCAAGTATTGATTTTAATTTTAGTGTTATTATAAAATAAAGTGTCATAAGTGACTTATTGGTTTAATAGCGGATATTTTTAAAAACTTAAAGGTAAGAAAAAATTATGTTTGGTTTAAAAAATTGTTGGTCAGAATATTTTTGTATTTAAAAAATTTTTGGTCCTTAAAAATTCTTAAGGATTTAAATCTAAATCTTTTGTACACTCTAAGGTGAAAATGCCAAACAAAGAACCCCACGAAGAATGCCCAATGGACACTGCCTGTTAATGTTTTAAAAATGGCATTCATCAAAAACACTGTTAACGTAAATCAAAGATCTCCGTCTCCGGACCAAGTCAATTTGTATTGCGGGGCGTTTTCAACTTACAGTGTAAGAAACTAACCCTGCCAATAAATATAACTAAACTTTTTCAATGAAACTGATAGTGCTCATAAAATTCCACAATGAAAATAAAAAATGTGTGATCTTATCTAGAACAATAAAAAAAATTAAATGTAAACAAATCATAAAATGATTATGAATTTTTATAAATAAAATATGCAATAAAGTAATTAATGTCAGAAGCATAATAAGATGAAAAAAATATAAATATAAATAAACAATACATTGTGACTTATGATAAGAAATTATCAAAGAGTTATTGGCATTTTATTTTGATCTTTGATAAGCAATATACATAAAAATTATGAATGAATTCGTTAAATTCTTATCTGGTCACATATTGATGCACAGTGATTTGAGATAGTGATATCCGTCTCACGGTGAATTATTTCGACTTTATTGTGTCAAAATTTGATTTGATGAAATCTTAGAAAAAAGTTCAAATAGATCTTGAGAGCTTTAAAACTCCCGGTTTTATCCATTGTGAATTTCAGATTAATTTATTTTACGCGGTATAGTTTTACACGAGAAGTTTAAAAACTCGTATAGGTCTCACAGAAACTCAAACAGAAACATTGTACGTCAAATTTTCATTTATGAAAACCAAGTGCATTTCGTAAGAAAAATACTCTATTATAGACGGTTTGTCCGCTTTCACTCTGTTACTTTGTCACTCTGACACTCTGTTCCACAACTCCGGAATGGTACATCGGATCCAGGTCAGGTTTATTTTGTTGGAGATTGGGCTTACGGATTGAGCTTCAGAGCCTCCGAAGCCTGAAAAACATATTTTTTACTGTATTTGAATTTTATAATGAAATGACCCACTGTGCCTCTGTCTATTATTAATCCGTTCAATTACTTTGATATTTTCTTGCTTAAAGATAAACAAGAAAAAAAAATGTAAATTTTATTGCACTTGTAGAAAAATCAATATAGAAGCTTCTTTGTTCAATTTGTGTCATCAGTAATCCAATCGATAACAAGCTCTCAACATGATTTAAAATTCACCTTTCAAAAGCGTGACTTTAAAGAAGGATTACCTTGATAACTTGTAAATACTGCAAATCATCTAATCACTTGTGAAATTCCTTTGAATTCAACAAAGACTGTTAAATATAAAAATTCATTTAATTTATTTGTAAAACTGCTTCAACGTTTCCTGGTGCATGGCTTTAATCAGTAGGATTATATTCAATAAAAAAAATTATCTAGATTAAAAAATTACATTCAATGAAAGCCATCAATTATTTTTATCAAGCATAATTCAAATATAATCGAAAATCAATCGGAAATCGCTATATATTTTTTCATTCAACGTCATTAATTATGTTCAATTATTTCTTATCACTAGACATTGTCTTATCAAACGTTCTTATGCGTGCTAATTTTATACAAAACAAGTTCACTTGAACGTGATTTTATTTAAATTATTCTTTCAACTCAAATAAACTGATAATTAAAATTTGATTAAAAAATTTGTTTAGTCTTATGGCTGTCTGGAATAATTTTTCTTCATTAATTTGGGGTATGGATGTTTGAAATTTATGACTAAAGCTGATATGTTTACATTATGTACATCTGATTTGGCTAAATTTTCTTTTGATTCG
This sequence comes from Culicoides sonorensis, assembly GCA_900002565.1. Classification (NCBI taxonomy): domain Eukaryota; kingdom Metazoa; phylum Arthropoda; class Insecta; order Diptera; family Ceratopogonidae; genus Culicoides; species Culicoides sonorensis. The sequence goes on along the minus strand of LN483353.1, from coordinate 239,211 downwards.
ATGATAGAATTTAAATAAAAAAAAAGAATTTCTGACATCAAAATAAACAAAAACTTTGTACCCCGGCATTTAAATTATTACGTTATTTCAATCATTATCTTTGTTTATTATACAGAACCGGACACTTCAGTCCCAAAATATTTGCTGTATTTTTTGGATCTTTTACCATCTTATCTTTTTATGAAATGCATATTTAAATTAGAGTTCATTGACCAGAATGAGCTCAATGTGAGACCACGCTGCCAAAATGGCTTTGTGACTTATTTCATTAATATTATTTATAATTTTCTGTCATTTAGAGCTAAAATACTCTTCACCTTTAAATTTCAATAAAAATGATCTAATTTCATTTCATATAATTGTGGTCACGTCTCAATCAATGGAATCACATTTATATTATGATACAACAAAAAAATTAAATATTGACAAAAAGAGATACAAAAGTAATTTATTTACAAAAGAATCACAATGAGCCTCATGTGATTTGGTTTTTTGTGTGTCAATAAATTTGATTTTATTTCAATAAAATATGTGAATTCAATATCAATGTATCAATAACCTCACAGAAGATCCATGAGTAATATTCTGTTAAGAGATGCATGTACAGAAATATGTGTGAATCGGTTTTAAATTGTATGCAAAAATAATTAGCGATAATTATGATAGAAAAATAAATATTTTTTTAAGTTTATCATGATTTGTGTGTTGCAAAATTTATATTTAGTTTTGATTTTTGTTTTTAAGACCACACATAAACAATAAAACATAATTCAAAGCTTTGAAAATGATTCCTTTTCATTTCCTGTAAAATCTGATTAAAAACATGAAATTTCTCTTGCAGATCAAAAATTACTTGAATATTCTATATTTTAAATGTGATAATTGTTTAACAAGAGTCCCGTGAGCTTAGTTGTAAAAATATAATATTTTTTTCTATTTATATTTACTTTCAATTATTAACATTGTTTGCCAAACAACCGTTTATACAAAGAGAAACGTGTAAAATGCGTCACATTTATGGAAATATATTTAATCACATCACGAAATTCCGAAAAAAAAAAATGTATTAAAATGTAATTTTCAATTTATTTTTTTCAGTAAACAAGTGATCATGTCAACACCAACTCACTTGACTATTCCAAGACTTGACCAAAGTGGTAGAGTTATTTCAGTTAGGTCGAGTGTCACTTCAAATGTCTCACAATTAAGTTGTGCTACTAGTAATGGAGCAGCACCTGTTAAGAAGAAACCAATTTCAAAATTTCGACAGTATTTACCACAAATTTTGGCAGTTAGTGTTAAAAATATTTTACTTTTGGCATATGGCATGACCCTAGGCATCGCCACAATTGTTATACCAGCTGTAAGTGAGCCATCAAGTGAAGAGGAACTCTCACTTACTAAGACACAAATATCATGGTTTAGTAAGTTGAAAATTTTTTACCATATGTGGTAAATTATTAACATGTAAAATAATAGAATTTAATTTGAATTTTTAGGTTCAATTAATTTGATTTGTGTACCTTTTGGTTGTGTATTTTCTGGGATGTATACTCAAGCACTTGGTAGGAGACGAGCAATGCAGGTGAGATTTTAATGATAATTAAAAATTGAATGCTTAATTTTTATGATAGTTGTTAAGTACGTGATTAAGGCATTTAATTCTAATTTAAAAAGATAATTAATCAATTCGTTGTGAGAATTATGAATTGATGCATAATGATTTTGCAGTAAAACTCGACATATTTGCACTTTAACTCTTTTTTACTTATAAGTTACTTTGAAATGTCCGAGAAAATGTTATTTACTGTCATGTAAAACTGATCGTTTATGGAAAAACTAGATTTATGGTCACGATGTCACATTTAATATTAATCTAAAAACTCTTGATTATTAATAAATCTTTAATTGACTATTCATAGACAATAACAGTACCAATATTCGTCTCGTGGATGCTGTTTTACTTTGCACAAAATGTATGGTATCTCTATGGAGGTTTGTGCTTATCAGGATTAAGTGGTGGCCTCATGGAAGCACCAGTAAGTGTGATTTCTTTAATATATATCTAAAATTTTTTGAATTTATATTATTTTCATCAAGGTTCTGACATATGTTGCTGAAGTAACTCAACCTGCAATTAGAGGTTCTTTATCCGGTACAGGCACCTTATGTATCATCATTGGTGTGACTTCCCAATTTTTGTTTGGTACATTCCTAGAATGGCGCATGGTTGCTCTCTATAGTAGTATTGTACCGATTTTCTCATTTATTTTGTTGTTTTTTATACCTGAATCACCATACTGGCTTCTATCTAAAAAGCGTTACAAGGAAGCTGAGGAAAGTTTGGCCTGGTTAAGAGGATGGGTTCCAATCAGTAAAGTAAGCAGAATTTCACACTATTTTTATAAAAGACAATTTAATGATTTAATTCAAATTTTATAGGTTCAAAGAGAATACAAACAGATAAGAGACCGGGTATCAACAGTTACCTTGGAAAATCCAACTGGTTACATGTCACGCAAAGAAAAGTTAAGACAATTCAAGGATAGGAGTTTTGTCATACCATTCATTCTAGTCAGTTTAGCTTTCTTTATTGGACATTTTTCTGGCATGACCACATTACAAACATATGCTGTTCAAATTTTCCATACCCTCAAAGCGCCATTGGATAAATATTATGCCACACTGTTATTAGGTGTAGTTGAGATTGTGGGCGCTGCGACTTGTATTTCCGTTATTCATTACACTGGAAAAAGACCATTAGCATTGATATCAACAGTAGGATGTGGAATTTGCTTTTTGGGAACTGCTACTTATGCAAACTTTTTAGGTGAAATTAAAGGATTTGGTGTTTCCAATGTGGTTTCAAATGTATCAGATATTAAATTGGATTTAAAATTTTTGAGTGTTCAGCCATTACAAAGAAATGATACAAATACAATTTTGAGTGATATTTTAGGACTTCATGAGAGTGCAGCATTGCTTGCTAATGATTACATCGAAGAGATACCTGATATGAATGATACCTATTATGATAGTTTTATGAATGATTCACAGTTACTTGAGTCTCTTGTGACAATCAAGACAATTACAGTAAATGAAACGTCAGAAGAACCTGAAAGTGGTATTTTTATCCCGTTAGCAGGATCTCAAGAAGAGAATAAATATGCATGGATACCGTTGACATTGTTATTGGGAAGTGCACTTTTATCACATTCAGGAATCAGACTCCTTCCTTGGATTCTGATTGGAGAAGTTTTTCCATCACGTGTTCGTGCAACTGGAGCAGGACTTACTTCAGGCATTGGATACTTTTTTGGATTCTTGGCAAATAAACTGTTTCTTAGCATGATTTCAACAATGACTTTACCTGGAACATTTTGGTTTTATTCAGGCATTTCCCTGCTAGGAGCGTTAATCCTATTTTGGATTTTACCAGAAACCGAAGGTCGAACTCTTTTAGAAATCGAAGATCATTTCAGAGGAAAAGGTTGTCTGGATACTACAAACCCCAATATTACACCAAAAAAACATAGTGCTGTTAGTAATAGAACTTTTCAACTAGATGTGAAACAGTGGACTGCTAATCGTGAATTTGAGAAAAATTTACAAGAGCATAATTACAATCCAAGGGCAGTTTTAAATTCGGCTCACAAACGAGGAGATATAATTGTAAGTGTACCATCAGCTGCTGTTATGGGTGTCAAAAAAAGTCGAGATACTCACACAAAATCTAGTAAGGATGAGGAAGAGATGAAAAGTAAAACAAATTTAGGTTTTGAGGATGAGAAAGAGATCACGCGATTATGAAAAAATTCCTATTTGTTAAAATAATTTTAATAAAAAACCCATTTATTTTATTTTAAAACTTTTATTCTTTTTTTTATGAATTTAACAAAAGATCCATTATATATCCGTCTATATTAATTATAATAATTGTGTACAAATCTGATAGTTGACGTTTTAAAATTTTGTTGAAATGTTAAACAATGATAGATTTTTGCCCAGATTATTAATGACTTTATATTTCACATCAATCCTGAAAATAAGTGATCGGATAGCTTCGGTAAGTTTTTTATACGTAGCAGTTATATTTAATTGTCTTCCAAAAAGAAATATTGTCCTCCTCGTTTTTGCTCAACGTCCTTAACTGAATTTAATTTGTTGATACGTGGTCGGAAATTATTGGGATCACGTCTGAAGGTTATTCCGAGTAATTCCAAGAAACGATTCATTCCATTTAACAAAGACTGTGGCGTGTGAGCGGTGGTATCTACAGATGGTGCACCTTCAAATACGATTACACGATCTGCGAGATAAGTAGCCATAATGAAATCGTGCTCAACAACAAAACCAGTTTTCTTTGCATGAAGAATGTATCTGTAAAAAAACATTAATGTTCTTCAGAATTTTGATAAGGATGTGAAATAAACCAGTTTTACCTTTTGATAACTTTTGCAGCAATAAGACGTTGTTCGGAATCCAAATAGGCGGAAGGTTCATCGATCAAGTAAACATCAGCTGGTTTTCCTAGACATAGTGCTAGAGCGACACGTTGCAATTCACCACCAGATAAATTTTGAACTTCCTGATCAATAATTTCATCGATTTTCAGTGGTTTCATAACATCAGCACTAAATTGTGGATGAATATAAGCATCACGAATTTTTTCATGCAATAAAACGCGAACGGTTCCTTGAGACTTGGGACTAATCTTTTGTGGTTTGTATGAAATATGAAGACATGGAAGCTCCTCTGCAAAAAATAAAGCATAAAAATAACGGACTTTTTCTTGTTCAGAAAAGATTTTTTACCTGAACTCTCATCAGGTGCAATATTTCCTGCCAACATACGAATGAAGGTTGTTTTACCGGTTCCATTTTCTCCAAGCAAGACTAAAATTTCAGAATCACTAAAACTTCCTTCATTTACCGTCAACTTGAAAGTCCCCAGTCTTTTTGTCATGCTTGGGTACACATAATGGGCTGTGCGTTTGATTTCTTCCTCAGATGCCGATTCAGAGACCTATTTAAAGTTAAAAATTAGATTTTCTTTTTTGTTCCAAATTGAGTTAATAAATACCTTGAACGTAAGTGATTCAGTTCTAAATCGCATGTTTTCTGTTGGTACATATCCGTCCAAGAAGATGTTAATTCCTTCACGTACTGAGAAAGGCATAGTTACTACTCCATAACAACCTGGCACGCCATACAAACAACAGATAAAATCGGACAAATAATCCAATACAGACAAGTCATGTTCAACAACAATCACAAATTTGTCTGGATGAATGAGGGAGCGTATTGTCAACGCACAATTCAATCTTTGTTTGACATCTAAATATGATGAGGGTTCGTCAAACATGAAAATATCGCCATCCTGAATGCAGGTCATTGCACAAGCAAAACGTTGCAATTCCCCACCAGATAATGCTTGAATCTCACGATCACGGACAAGTTTCAAATCAAGCATTGTCGTGATTTCTTCTTGATTTTTTCGTTCATCTTTTTTATCCAGCAAACCTCCTACAGTACCTTTAACTGCTTTTGGGATTTGATCTACATACTGTGGCTTAATTAGTGCCTTTAAATTATCCTCCAAAATTTTGGTGAAATAATTTTGAAGTTCAGAACCACGGAAATAAGATAAAATATCGTTCCAATCTGGTGGATCCAAGTAACGACCTAAATTGGGTTTCAATTTTCCCGCGAGAATCTTCAAGGCAGTTGATTTTCCTATACCATTTTGTCCGACCAAACCCAAAACTTCACCAGGTCTTGGCATCGGCAGTCGATGCAACTTGAACGAATTCTTTGAATACCGATGTGTTGTATGTTTATCTAAATTACTTGGTACATTGATGATTGTAATGGCTTCAAATGGGCATTTCTAAAAATTAAAATGTATGTTAAAAAAAAAACATTATTTGACATGAAAATAAAATCATACCTTTACACAAATACCACAGCCAATACAAAGCTCTTCTGAAAGTGTTGCAATTTTCGAATCAGGAGCAACCTCAATACAGAGCTTTCCCATTCGCACAACAGGACATGACTTTTTACATTCTTGCCTGCACCGTTTGGGTTTACATTTATCTGTACTGACAATAGCAATACGTGTCTGCTTGTCTGTTTCCTCTGCAGCTCGACTACGAGACATCTTTACAGTTGGCCTTAATCAAGGAAAGATGGAAATTGAACTGAAAAACATGAAAAATTATCACAACTTTTACTTTTTATCGAGGTCTTAAAGTGCATAGAAAGTTGAATGTGTTGGCAAATATTTTAACAGATTGAAACCGTATGTGTATGAGTGTCTATGAAAATATTTTATGCATAGAAAATGAAAAACACACGTGAACGGATTGCTATTTCATTAATATTTTTTAATTCTAAACACTTTTCACTTAAATTTTTATTTAAAATTATTCTTATTCAAAATATTGACATTTATTTTAGATAATTTTGAATCAAAACACTTGAATTACCTGCTAAAATAAATATTTTTTAGCAGCTACAAATTAAATTGCAGACACAAATGTCAAAAGACAGATAAATTTTAGAAAATTGTTCAAGGGGGAAAATCGGAGTAACCGAATGTCTTATAGCTTTTTAGAGGTCTACAACTAATATCGGGAAGAAATCGTTTTGTGATAGCCCTGTAAAAAAAAAATTGGAAAATTCAAAATCGGAAATCATAATATGAACTACATTTTAGCTGGACGTCGACAGTTGACCAAACTTCATGTGGAGTGATAACAAAGTATGAAGTGTAACAGACTATAGTTGTTCAAAAACATTTATTTTTACTAAAAATCATGTCGCTTTTACGAGCAGGATTTTCATTAAATTTCATTTCAAAGACAAAAGGAATTTCAAGATCCTTTAGCATAAGTCCAGTAAATAAAGTCAAAGAAAGTGAGTATACATTTTTTAGCTTAAAGTTCCGATAATAAAATAATTTTTTAATTCTAAATGTTTTTTTCATGCAGTTATCCAAAAGGAAGAAAATGGTGTGATAACAGTTCAAGGACTTACTCAAGCAGCACCTAGAGAACACATGCTCCTAAAAGAGGTACGCGAATGTCGTGAAAACGGAACTCAATTCTGTCCAAAGTGTACTCTTGGATTGGAAGTCAAACATACCGACGTTTTAATCCTCGCACAGTACTTGAGAAATGATGGATGTATGTTACCTCGTCGGATAACCGGCCTCTGTAAAAAACAACAGAAACGAATGAGTATGCTTGTAAGTATGGCTCAAAAGGCAGGACTTATGCCAAATATCAATCCAGCAAACAGTAAAAAAGATCCAACAAAACGACGAGGTTACAAAGGTTTTAACAAATATTTTGATGAAAATACGATTAAGTTAAAATAATTCATTCAGAGTAAAATTTATTGTATTGAATACCATTTAATTTGAAAATAGAATACATAAAATATTGTAGGTTGAGTAATATATGTGTCTGGATAGCTTTAATAATAATATATGATAAATTTAATCAAAACTGATAAGTTCTCCAACAGACGGTTCTGGTTCAAATGGTTTTTCAACAGTTGCAGGTATGGGTTGTGATGGAACTGGTTGAGTTGGTTGTTGAATCGGAACGACAGGCTGAGGCTGTTGAGGTAATGGAACTTGTTGAATGTTATTAGGCTGTTCCGGAACGCCCATTTGTTGAGGAGGTTGTTGTTGCATTTGAGGCATACCTTGGTTTGGCTGCATTGTATTAATTCCTTGTGGAGGATGATTTTGACCAGGCCCTGGTATCATTTGAGATGGAATCATACCTAAAAACAAAGATATGTTGAATTCTGAATATTTTATTCAGTTTATGTTAATTTCTTACCCATGCCACCTTGCATTTGTTGTTGTTGTTGAACTCCGGGAGGTATCATTTGAGGAGGATTATTGACCATCTGTTGTTGTGGACCAATTTGTTGATTCATTTGACCCATTTGCCCAGGAATTGGCCCTTGACCTGGCATAGACGGAAAATTATAGTTGCCATAACCAGGCATTTGAGCTCCAGGTGGCATCATCATAGGAGGTTGGCCTGGAATTCCACTTGGATTGAAATTATGTGCTACAAATGGTTGCCCACCCATACGATAATGTGCTTTTTGTTGTTCCATTCGCATTTGCATTTCACGTTCTTGATCCTGAATGCGTTGCAAAGCAAGTTGTCTTTGATATTGCAAATACTCTTGTTTTTTCTTACGCATAATCTCCAATTTGTGAGCCATTTGTATTTGACGTTGTCTTTCTTGTTCTTCGGCGATTCGACGCAACTTTTCTTGATGTTCTTGTCTCAATACATCCAATGCTGCACGTGAATCTTTAATCTGACCGATTTTATCTTGTAGCGACTCATACCACATACGTTTATCATCCATTTCTTTGATGTAGGTCAGTAATTTGGAATGAAGTGTAGAAATATTCAAGAACAAAGCTTGAATTGAAGTATCATTACTGATATTTCTTCCACGAGCTGAACTAGATTTCATTCTGTTAACAAAAATATCCAATTGAGAACGCATCAGTGCAGTAAATTCATCAAGTTCAGGATCATCAGCAGGATTTTTCATCAATGGAATACTACTAGCAATACTCGACATTGGACTTGGAGCTGTTGGACTTAAAGGCGAATCCTTGTTATTAGCTTGTTTCGATTCCCAATAATCTCGATTCAAATATTTTGCTAGTTCAGGATTTTTTTCTGTCTCGTCAGGACTTGGACTACGTAATGGCAAAGAAGGTTCTGGACTTGGTGGTCGAGGAGCTGTATAAGAACGTGGCACTGAATATTGTGCTTGCAATTTTGCTTTTAATTTAGCCTTCTCTTCAGCCTCAGATTGACTTAAAGCCAAAGCAAGTTGTAATTCCTCTTCCTCTTGAATTTCTTGTTCAGTTCGTGTTGGAGGAGCTTGACTTTGTTGAGCCAAACTACTTTTCAAGTACTCTTCAGGAAGTGAATCATCCTTAACTTTTGTCGTTGTGGCACTTCCACTTGTCGGAGTAGTTGAAGAAGCACGTTGTAATGCAATGTAACATCCTTCACAAACACGAACTTCTTTCTCGAAACCATACTTTGGCAAAGTACTTGTTTTAGATGAACATTGATGACAAAATACTTGGCCACAATTGCGACAATGATGTTTTCGTTGTAACATCCCAAATTCAACGCGACATCGATGACAACATTCACCATCTGCCCATTCGGGTGCAACATCAGATACAAACATTGCATCAGCCTCCTTCAATTCAGGAAATTTATGTCCTTGACATTTTAAAATATTCATGGTATCTTTGATAGCCCGATATTTGTAATTTGATCGGAAAGCATGAGCCCATGTTTGAATTAATTCCAACATTTTATTTTTGACATTTTCATGAGGTGTTGTCTCAATCAAGTTCGTAAACATTTCACAACTGGCTTTACTACTTACTTCCTCATGAACTGGTGGCCCACAATTTTTCACAATGCTCTCTAATGCAAGTAAGGCATAATAAGCTGAATGAGGATTGGTCGACTGCATTTTTTTGCGTAAAGCTGCAAGAGCATACTTGGGAGTGCATTCATTTTGACGGATCAAGTCACACAGGACAATCATTGAGGCCCAATCAGGCTCAAGATGTAAATGGCTTGTTGCACTTTCAAGAGTTTTATCAAAATTAGAACGGAACATGATAATAATTTGTTAATTAATTTACAAGACGATGAGTCACCAACAACAAAGGTTTATATTTAAATCGTTTTTTATTTTATTTTTTATTAAAAATATCTAATTTTATGAAATTTTATCAAATTAAGTTTCACTTAGTCAATTGCACTTCAAATAATTTCTTTAAATGAGAGATTTATATTTTTAATTTAATTATTTTCTTTCCTTTTAAATTTTATTTTTCATAAAAACAAATATCAATAATGACAAGTTGACACGTATGTGCGACAATATTAGACAGTCTGATTTTATATCTCGTGGCACTTTGATAAAAAATTAATTTTAAAAACTCAAAGAAAAAGTGAATAAAAGTCAATTTAAAATAAAGTTTGGCTTAGAAAGATGTCGAAAGACGTACAGAAAGAAAGTACATTAAGGCAGTTGTACACGGAATTACATAAATTTGGAAATAATGGAGAGTTTGAGAAAGCAATTAAGACTGCGAATCGAAGTAAGATTTAATTGACTTCACTTTCCATGTTACTGAATATTTTTCTTCTATAGTTCTTGGAATCGCTGCAAATGAGGAAAAAGCCATGCATTGCAAAATCATTTGTTTGATTCAGGTATCGAAATTTGATGAGGCATTAAAATACATTGAAAAAAACAACTTGAGCAAGGATCTTGTGTTTGAGAAAGCTTACTGTGAGTATCGTAATAATCAACCAGAATTGGCATTAAAAACAATTGAAGGTTCAAATTTTGGATCTCAATTACCTCCGAATATCAAGGAACTAAAAGCACAAGTGTTATATCGCTTGGAGCGTTTTGAGGAATGTTTTGACTTGTACAAGGACATTATCAAAAATACTACGGATGATTATGATGATGAACGTCGAACAAACTGGAGTGCAGTTGCAGCTCAACTTGTAATTGAAGGTTCTAAGAAGGATGTGCCTGAATTTGAGGAAAGCACTTATGAATTAACGTATAATCGTGCTTGTGCTCTTGCTGGCAAACAAGATTTTGCTGAAGCTGAAAAACGTCTTCGAACAAGTGAGAAAATGTGTCGTGACTTTTTGGAAGAGGATGGTGCTTCTGAAGAGGATATTCTCAACGAAATAGCAATTATTAAGGTTCAATTAGCGTATTGCTTACAAATGCAAGGACGTAGCAAAGAAGCTTCTAGTATTTATATTGATACTTTGAAGAATAAGCCTTCTGATGCTGCATTGGTAGCAGTTGCTAGCAATAATTCTGTCGTCATCAATAAAGATCAAAATATAATTGATTCCAAGAAAAAAATGAGGGCTGCAATGTCAGATGCATGTGAACATAAGTTGACATCAAGACAAAAGAAATTAATTGCATTTAATAATGCTCTGTTGTCATTATTCGCCAATCAGACGGATTGTCAAGCTCTAGCTACAAAACTGGGAGCTGCTTATCCTGATTTGGATTTCAAATGTGTTCTTGTACGTGCAGCCCAATATGCAAAGGATAAAAAATACAAGGATGGTATTGATGTACTCGAGAAATATTTGAGAGGCAAACCGAAACAAGAATTAGCTGCCAAATTCGCTATTGTTCAACTTCATTTGGTGAGTGGTAATAAAAAAAGTGCCATTGATATTTTACAGTCATTGGGTGAAGCAAAATATCGTCCTGGAGTGGTATCTGCTTTGGTTTCCTTATTTCTTGGAATCGATGATAAAAATAAGGCATCTGAAATTCTTAAAGACGCTGTTGATTGGTACAAGAAAAATAAACAGAGCGCTGGAGATTTATCAGAGATGTGGCGTCAAGCAGCTACATTCCATCTACGAGGTGGAGAAGCTGAAACTGCTGCTAAGAGTTTGGAAGAATTACTCAAGAGTAATCCCAGTGATGTTAAAATATTGGCCCAATTAGTCATTGCATATGCTAAATTTAATCCAACGAAAGCACAGGAAGTGAGTAAGAAACTTCCAGCTTTGGAAACGATGACGACAACTGCCGAAATTGATGCTCTTGAAGCCACTAATTGGACAATGATTGCAAAAGCTGTTAAGAAAACAGCATCGAAAGGTACCGAGAGTCCAAGTAGTGGTGATGCACAGAAGCCTAAAGTTAAAAAATCTAAGAAGAAACGCAAGCCCAAACTTCCAAAGGATTATGATCCAACTGTTAAACCTGATCCAGAGAGATGGCTTCCTAAATATGAAAGAACTGGGTACCGAAAGAAACGCGATCGACGTGTCAAAGAAGTTATCAAAGGTTCTCAAGGAACAGCATCTGGCCAAGCAGACCAATTGTAAGTTTGTATTATAATTTTTAATACTTTAAAATAATAACCTTTGAATTTCTTTATAGCGATATGTCCAAGAGTTATAACCAAAATAAAAATTCACCTGCTACTCCACTTGTTCAGGAGAGTTCTGCTGGTCCAAGACAACAACAAAGGAAACATATGCATAAAAAGAAGAAGGGACGGCACTAAATTGCAGCCAATCTTAAAATTTTGTCTAATTTAATAATGATTCATAAAATTTGAAAATAAAAGTTACATTTGTTTAACGAATTTTTTTATTCTGTATCTCAGTTTCTTTTGCTTTCATCAATTGATAAATGTTAACGTCTGTCTTCCATTCAAACTTGACGTTCCCTATCATCGCAGTTGAACATCGTGTTTTTGCTAAAGCAGATTTCAATTCAAATAAAATCAATTTAAAAATACAAATCAATACGTTTGAAAATCAAACTAAGGTTAAATAGGTAATAAATGTTCAAAATTTTACGAAGAACATTATCAATAATTAATGCAGAGCAAAGTAAGTGATAAAATATTAATTAAAAATTGATGAAAGAGTTCAATTTGTTTCTGTGTGTATATGTTCTATACTCATGTATGTAAATTAAATGTCAATTTTGTTTGTTTTTTTTCATGTTTATACAAAATGTGATTCTCAACCTATGAATTTTGAATGAAAGATATCGTTCGTTGTGAGAGTTTTGAGGAAAAATTATTTAAGAAAATGAAAGAAATAGCAAAGGAAAGAGAAGAAGCACTAAAAAAGGCTGATTTTGAATTACCACGATTCTTAAAACGAGAAGGTGATGAGGCAAAATTTAGGAGAAAACGACGAACTTGGGCTGAAGGTGGGAAAAAAGATTTGGAGAAAAAACCAAAAACAGATGATGATGGAACGGTTTCCTTTGAGAGGATTAAACGCAAGAAGAGTTTGGTGGTGCTTGGATATTCAGGAGTCAATTATTATGGAATGCAACGAAACCCAGGATGTCCTACAATTGAAGAAGAGCTTTTAACCGCTATGAAAAAATGTGAATGGATCACACAAGAAGGATACGACCAACCACAATGGATTGGCTTCCAAAGAGCAGCTAGAACTGATAAAGGAGTCTCAGCATGCATACAATGTGTTTCATTGAAATTGCGTGAGTTATCTTTCATTTTACTTAAAAAAAAATTTTTTTTTATAAAAATTTGATTTACAGCTGATAATGTCGATGTTGATGCCCTCAATGCTAGTCTTCCAGATCAAATAAAAGTTTTTGCTGTGAAGCGAGTAACAAAAGGATTCAACTCAAAGGAAAATTGTGATTTTCGCACATATTCATATACACTTCCAACCATTGCATTTCAACAGCATGACACACCAGTTCTAGACATGGAAGGATTTCGAGTGTCTCCTGAAAAGATGGATGAAGTGACAAGTGTCTTGAAATTATATGAGGGGACGAAAAATTATCATAATTTTACTGCTAAAAAGTATGAAAATAATTTTAATTTTTTTGAAATTTTAAGTAATTCTTTTTTATTTATTATAGAGCTGCATTTGATCCATCAGCACGTCGATACATGGTATCAGCTGAAATTAGTCCGCCTTTTATTGTACGTGATGTTTATGAATTTGCTACAATCAAAATAAAGGGACAGAGTTTCATGCTACACCAAATTCGTAAAATGATTGGATTAATGCTAGCCATTGTTAGAGGACTGACACCAAAAGAAACCGTCACAAAAGCGTTTCAACAGGAAAAAATTGATTTACCAACAGCACCTGGACTTGGTCTGGTATTGAATCAACCACATTATGATCGATACAGTAAGAAATTTAATTTTAGGCCTTATAAGAAAATTGAATTAATTTTTCTATTAGATAAACGATATGGTGACGATGGAATCCATGAAAAATTGCTATTTGAAGACATCAAAGAAAAAGTTGAAGAATTTGCTGAGAAAAATATTTTACCAACCATAATCGATACTGAAATAAGTCAAAAATCAATGTTAGAATTTGTTGTCAATTTGCACAAACACACTTATGAACCAAGAGAAGAAGATAAAGCCACTGAACTAAATAATAAGGACGATGATGGAGATGAATAGTAACGTTATTATTTCTTATATTTTAGTTGTAAGTTGCAAATATTTTATAAAAACTTCTATAAGAATTAATAACATGAAAAAGTAGGACTTATTTGTAGTAACATATTGTTGTTTATTTAAAGTTATTTAATCTTGATAATTTCCTTCTAAACTCTTAACAGCCATTTCCAAAGCAGCTTCACGAGTTTTGGCACCTCCGATGAATCCAGTTGCGTGACAGAAATTTATATCCTTAATTCCAGAAATTTTTTCAAGTTCAGAATCGCGAATTCCTCTCCAATCCTTATGTAAAAATTTTCGACATACAAAAGAGTCGGGAGTTTTTGGAACACAAATCGCTCTCCAATCATTTTCAGAATTCTTGTACAAAACGTATTTTGCAATTCCTTCAAGCTCTAATTCCTTTTCCAATTCAGCCAAATGTTGTTTCCATGGACAAAATTCCGTAAGTTCTAAAATTTCGCCTGATTTATGAATGTTAAATCGATTCTTAAGTGCTGTTTGTACCAAAGCTCTAGCTGCCCACCAGACTTCCGTATAGTAACGTATCTTATCAACGAACTCACCTCCAACCAATTCTTTTGCTTTTTCAAATTGAGCTTGAGCGTCAAAATTTTCTTTTGAATTCCATGTTTGATTAAAGTGTGAAACTCTTGAACTTAGATTTGTTGAAATTGTCCATCGAGGTTCACCATCAAACATCGGAACACCATTATCAATTGCATCAATTTCACGAATAAAACTTTCATACAGTTTTTTATAGACCGTTTTGAGACATTTCATATCAGGTTCAGTTCCGGTAAATTTATTTACCAAAGTTTTAATGACAGTTTCACCATAATAACAGTAAATGAGACCAGCTGAACTCAATCTAATGTCAAATTCAGATCCCATTTCAGGTTTTAATGAGCTCATTGTTTCTTTGAATTCACGTTGATGATGATCGAAGCGCTTTTTCTCTACCTGTAAATATTTTACCATTAAGATCTTGGAATATTAAAATTAAAATAAATATTACATCGAAAACTGATCCAACATCAACAACAATGTCACATTCATTTAATTTAGTTAAATCTCTCGTTCGTAAAATTTTCGCATTTTCATACTCTGGCAATTGTTGAAGCATAAAACAAGCCAAAATCTCGTCACAATGAAAGACACCATCATGAGTTCCAATTACAACTTCTGTTTTTGATTTCTTGGGCTCAGATTCTCCGACCATTGTTCTTTCAGTTAAGTACTTTAAGGTTCTTGAGGAATTTTGTCTAATATTTACTACGAAGCACTTTGATATTATAAAATCCCGGCAAATGAGATTTTTACTGTTTACAGACAAATTCCGTGTAATTAAATTAGATTGAGAGTTTAGCAATGCTTTAGTAAATAATTTAAGCATTAAAATTTAAGAGTTTTTGATACAAAATATAAGACTTTTTGAAAAATAGATCATCTAAATTTGAATTCGAATGATAAA
This sequence comes from Culicoides sonorensis, assembly GCA_900002565.1. Classification (NCBI taxonomy): domain Eukaryota; kingdom Metazoa; phylum Arthropoda; class Insecta; order Diptera; family Ceratopogonidae; genus Culicoides; species Culicoides sonorensis. The sequence continues at coordinate 223,676 of LN483353.1, read as the reverse complement.
ATTTAACTCATGTGTTTACAAAGTTTTGGCGACAAACAGGTTTTACATGAGCGACACACGTCTTTTGAATTGTCATGATTGTCCCGTTATAAATTTAATTTCATGAAATTTTTCAAAATAAACTCCGCCATGAATTCGAAGAATCAAAATTTATATGAAATTGGCTTTAAGAAACCTAAAAGATTCTACCCAGCGAATCGTGAGCAGAGAGATGACTGGGATACCGTTGAACCTGTAATTTTACATGAAAAGGATAAATTTGACGAATCTCAGTGGAGAAAAAAAACTTTGTACCCTGATTTTCCAAATCGTCCAGAGTTCTCTCCAGAAGAGTTTTTCGCATATGGATGGTATCGTGGACAAAATCTGCAAAATGAGTTAACTAAAAAATATGATGTTGTATGGAAGGATGTGGGAGGATGTACTGAGGATAGAGTTGAAATGAAACATGAAACTGCAAAAACTAAAAAGGCGAGAACAGTTCTCGAGAAAAATCAAAATAGAAACGAAACTCAACGGAAAAAAGCTAGAATGACATCACAACTTGTACCTCCTGTAATAGAGTCTCACAATGAAGAAAATAAAGAAAATGTTCCATTTGGCAAACCAAAATTATCACCAATTCCGGGCAAGAGAACCTTTGGTCAACAAAACACCAAAAATTTTACCACTAACGTTGATCGAAGTTTAGTTGTATCTCTTGAAACTTCTAAAAACTCTGAGATGGAAGAGTCGAGACGAAAAATGACAAATGCTTTTTCAATTTTATCAGTTGATGAAGAGTTTGAAAGTCTTTCCATTCATCGAGGAATCCAACATCATCGTAATCGTATTTCAACATCCACTTCAAGTTCAACTGATGACAAAGAGAGTCTTTCCATTCATAAAGGAATCCAACATCATCGTAATCGAATTTCATCGTCCAGTTCAACTTCAAGTGATGACAAAGATAACGAAGTTGATATCAGAAAAGTAGCTGAAAAGTCTTGCAAGTTGCAATATAATGACCTTGAGACATCCAATATAGTAAATCCATTTGATAATAAGTTGATCGGAAATTTTCTTATTCAGGCTCATGTTGTGGATCGTTTGAAAGCACTTTCATCGTGTGTGTTCTTGGATGCAGATAAAAATTTAGTCAAAGGAAGTAAAATTCAAGTCGGTAGAGAATCTTTACAAGTACAAAATATGCTTAAAAAAGGTGGTTATGGTGTGCTTTACACAGCAAAAAATACTGTAACTGGAAAATTGTATGCGTTGAAAAAAGAAAAGCCACCAAATTTGTGGGAGTATTATTTGTGTCTGGAATTGGAAGAAAGGATTAAGAATCCTGATATTGTAAGACTCTCCAATAATGATTAAAAATTAACTTTAAAATAACTTTTTCTTAGCTTTCAGCCTTTATGTCGATAAATAGTGGTATAATTTGTCCAAATATGAGTATTTTAGTATCAGAGTTTTCTGCTTACGGCAATTTGGTTGATATTAATAATAATGTGCGAGCTGCGCTTGGTCATTCGATTGATGAGCTTGTAGTTTTTTGTATGAGTAAACAGATTTTAGATATATTTGATCATCTACACAAAGTTCAGATTATCCATGCAGATACAAAACCTGATAATTTCTTAGTAATATCTAAAATTGAGTCTCCATTGAGTCAAAAGCCTTTTATTCGTTTGATTGATTTTGGATGCTCGATCGATATGAAGTTAATTAAAGAGAAATATTCAAATTTCAAGGGATTTCATTATGCGTTGGAAAAACAACCGTGTTGTGAAATGCTTGATCGTCGGGTTTGGACTTATCAAATAGATTGGTTTGGTGTTGCAGGTACAATCCATGCCATGTTGTTTGGTGACTATATGAAAGTTCAAAAAGGTCCGGATAATAAGTGGCGACCAACAATTAAGATTAAACGATATTTTGAACAAGAGTTGTGGGAGAACTTTTTTGAAACGTTACTCAATATAAGTAGTTGCGAAAATCAACCTAATGTAGGTGTTATAAAAAATGTTTTTATTCAACAGCTAAAAAAGAAAAATACTATGGCTGTAATGAAAATTGTTGAATTCAACAAAATTTTAAGTAAAATATAGAAATAAAAATGTTTGTAACGTAAAAAAATGTAAATATTAACGTACGTTTCAAAGCATTTTAATTTTCGTCGTACGCATAACATGTCCATTTGAGAAATGTCAAATTTTGACGTCTACAACACGCTTTGAGAAGATCTTTCTTTTTCACTAGTGATTTCAATATGACGGGCTTTACGAACAAGGTAATTCACGAAAAAATATAGGAAATCCAAATGAAATCTTCATTAAAATGTGAAAAAAGTGTAGTTAAATGTTTGTTCCAAATGAATAAAATGCTAGTTTTCATATAAAATGTGAAATAATAAGATAAAATAGTGATATTATTGCTTTGCCACGTGAAGTTCACAAAACTGCATCTGTCAAATTTAATAAACTTGATGATTTTGTGTAGAATAAAAATTATTAAAAAATTTCACACAAAATTTAACTTTACCAAGAGTTATTAAAATTCATATTGAGATAATGCAAGCAACTTGTAAATTTAAGATTATTTATAAGTGAATTTTGGAACAAATATTGAATTGAAATGTTTTTCTAACCTTAAAAAGATTCTTAATTTATTACTCATATTTATTTCTCATTTTAGGCCATTGTTATTGACGGACGCGGCCATTTGCTCGGCCGATTGGCATCTGTGATTGCCAAACAATTATTGAATGGAGACCATGTCGTCGTAGTACGTTGTGAAGATTTACAACAATCCGGACACTTTTTCCGAAACAAGATTAAGTTTTTGTCTTATTTAAGAAAACGCTGCAATGTCAATCCAGCTCGTGGTCCATTCCACTTCCGAGCCCCAAGCCGTATGTTATACAAAGCTGTTAAAGGTGAGCTATTAAATGAATATTTTTTAGTTATACCAACATTTCAATGATGATTCTTGAATTCCTTACCTACATTGTATGAACTCAATCTGTGATTCAACTTTTCGAAACTGATTTTTTATTGAAATAAATTAAATCAAATTATTTTTTATGGGAAAACTAATTTATATACAAATTGATTGCAGGCATGGTACCTCACCAAACACAACGCGGCAAAAATGCATTGAAACGATTGAAGGTATTCGAAGGATGCCCACCACCATATGACAATGTTAAACGTTTGTGCGTTCCAATTGCCATGAAGGTCTTGTGTCTCCGTTCCGATCGTAAATTCTGCAAAGTTGGACGTGTTGCACATGAAGTTGGATGGCAATACAAGGATGTTGTTGCCAATTTGGAAGCCAAGAGAAAGATTAAATCACGTTTGGCTTATCTACATAAGAAGAAGTTGAAGGTAATTTTCTATACAATTTACCCAAATAATATTAAACTGATGAATTTCTCAATCTTTACCTACATTGTTTGATCAACCATGAAATTTTTATATGCTCCAACTGATTATTCCATGCAAAATCTCTTTAACCTTGATTTAAAGATACAAGAAATTAATCAATTTTTTTACCATTTAATTTTCAGACTCTTACAAGAAAAGCACGTACCACAATCGCTAAGAAGATTGAACCACAGAATGCAGTTCTTAAACAATACGGATATATTACAACTGAATCAAAGTAAAATCTTAAATTGATAAAAAAAAACATCAAATAAAAAATTTATTTGTCAAATTTAAACTATTGAATAAATTTTTTTGAACTTTATTTCCTTTGAATAATTTCACTCAATCCAAATGAATTTCGAAAATTTTTTCACTTCATATCTTAGTATAAGAAACAACAAGTTTACATTAAAATTAATTTATTTAATTTTGAAGTGCATTTTAACGTATTTCTTTTCTTTTTGCGCAAAATATAAGACCATGAAAGGCGTTTATTGCAAAACAATTACGTTGAATATTAAAATAATGTAATTTTTATCTTCATTTTTCTTTGATAAACATCTTGGTGTGTTCTTAATTTGATATTAAAAGAATATATTAATAAAAGAGGGTGACAAAAATTAATGTCAATAAACGCTAAATTTAATAAAAATATTTAAAAGACAAAGAAGCAGGTGAATGTATTTTCGATGTAAATTCATGATCAAGCGATTTATCTTAATTATATGGCTAATTATTACTAATTACATGATCACATTGCAGCGACACGAAGAAATTTATCGAAATATCCTTAAATTGGGTCGATCATTCAGTAGATCATCAACAGTCTAACACACAACTTCATTAAGAATCTCGTTACATACAAATGACGACTACTACTTACCCTTTATAATCCGTTATCTGATCCTTAAAACCTTATTAATAAAAAAGAAAAAACGAACATTAATGCTTCAAACATGATAAGTGGCTTAATAATCAATTTCAGACTTTTTCATACACTTTCCACCTTCCGAGTTTATCCTTCCACCGTTATTATTGATATTATCATTTTAATTCTGGACAAGATGTTTATATTAAATATAGTCACGTAATATATCAAAATATGTAATAATAATAATGATAATATTGCAAAAAATGGAACATACAAAAAAATATGAAAGAAATATTGATGAATTACCATAAAATTATAGAAAATAATTTAAGTTATATTTTTTTTGTAACTTCTACAAGAAAAATGAAAAATAAAGGGGTGAATTATAATTGGAAATAATAATAAATACGAGGAAGAATTAAAATTTATGACAAGACTGCGCTTAAAAGTACTTAATTATATACTCACTCTTGCTAGTTTTTTTTTTTAAACAAGTGCATTGTTTTCACATTAATCATTTAAATTTATGATGGATTGAATAAACTTATCTTAGTAATTATTCATAATTTGAGTAAAATGGATCAGTTAATTTTTTTTTCACTGACCACCGCAAATAAAAATTCTTATCTGCAGGTGAATAGAAATCGCACACATTTTTCATCAAAGAAATTTAACGACAAGTGTGTCATGTACTCTGAAAATGACTTCCTATAATTAATAGTTCTCTTACATGAAAAGTTTCAGTAAGTACAGTTTCGATCAGAAAAAAAACGATCAAATATTTCAGATAATTTTTTTTAATTTTTGTACTTGTGATGATACATGTCAGTTTTTATTGAACATTTATTATCAAGTCCTTATGCAATTATATCATGATGCACATAAGAAACAAGTGCAGGCACACGTCAAATTGCCAATTTATTGTTTTTTTTCTTTATGTTATTAATACACTTGTTAACATATTTTATTATTCATTTGATCAACTTTTTTTTGAGCATATAACAGTCATAAAAATAAATGACTTATTTCACGTTTTATGATATTGATGATATGTTTTATGATGAATGTGTTTAATTTTTTTGTTGCTCGATTAAAAGTTTTTTATGTGAAATTGAAATTTTTAATTAACCGTGTAATCGTGTTTTCATCGTGTTCACATTTCCGTTAATAATCATTAAAAAGTTATTTTTGGTAAGGAAGGGCTAAATGGACATCTAATCAGATATATTTAATACATGGATGCATTTTCAAAAATTTTCATTAATTTTTTTGAAACGATCTATTTTCATATAGTTAATCCTAATAATCTAAGCGCCATGACATTAAAAAAGCATTAAAGATAAATGTTAATGTATTCTTCTCAAACTCATAACAAGATGTCTTCTAATTTATCTACATTGTAACCTTTTAAATTCCTTATCCATGTGTCTTACTAATTTAATATTGAATAATTTTTGGTTTTATCATCATTTTTTTTATTATTGATTCGCGACGATAATAAATTTGAAAGAAGAAACTTCCAGCTGAGAATATTTAACAGCAAACATGTTTTTAAATATTATTTTTTCCCTTTACGATGAGAGAGAGCTTCATTTTAACATCACACATATGTGCGATGAGGCATCGTTACATATATGAACTCCTTGTTATTTTTCTGTTCCTTTAACCCATTAACCGCCTCTCCTAGAAATATTGAGTTTAGAGCAAAACTTTCTTCTAGGATTTGTTCTTTGCGTAATAGTGATCACTTTTCATTTCGATGAAAATTTTGAGTTTCATACAAAAATTTTACAGGAGAGCTGTTTGAAAGTTTCGTATATTATCACAGAAATACGTACAGAATTCTTGTACGAAGAGGAAAAAATTACATGACTTTTCAGCTTATTTCTGCTAATAATTTTCTTATAATAATCGAAAATTTCAAAATAACTGGCCCGACATCTTTGAAACATGTCTAATTATTTATATTGAAAATTTGAAGAAAATATTCTAAAAACTTCTAGGAGAAATTTGGCTCCAAAGTTACTGGCCGAAAAATCGACCAGCGGCGGTTAATGGGTTAAGATAATATGTTACATGATTCTGTGTTAATGAATAAAAAATAATATAAAAAAAATTAATTAAATTATAGCTGTGTTCTTTGTGTCAGTGTGCTAGTCAATTTTATGTTTAAAACCCTGGGTTCATGTAAATTCAAAAGTTACAAAATATTATGAATTCTTTTAACAACACACATTCCAATTATTAATTAAAAGTAAAAAAAAATAAAGGTAACTTTTGATCCCTTCGTTAAATTTAATTTTAAGAGAGAAAAAATGTACTCGTAACAATTAATTTCGAACATACCTGAACGGAATTCATTTGTAAACTCACATTTATGTCAATCACTGACGATCATCATTCAGTCTAGTGCCACTCAGGAATCCATCTGTAATAAGACACGAAAATGCAATTTAAGAGTTTTAAGAAAAATAATAATTGTTTTCTTACAGTTAAAATATAAATGTAATTGAGATAATCGTTGTTGATTTTCTCGCTTTGAAAGATTTTTACTTTTCTTGTTTTCATCGGTAATAAAATAGACAAACAATCTTGTTAAAGTCACGCGCCAAAGCATTGATTTCACAAATCTGTTTTTTCATTATTTAATTTTTATTTTTAAAATTGATGTAAAAATAAAACAAATCTCTTCTCTTAGAGGTCTCTCGGCTTAGGTGATTTGATTTCACTGTTCCAAAAAATTATTTTTGAATCCATTTAAAATTTTTAATTACGTAGTTCAGCAAAGAAACGGATAATTTTCATTTAAATCACACTAATTTCACTTTATCAAAGTCACATTTACAACTTTGTAACAATTTTTATTTTAACATGGAAAAAGGACTTTCAAACTGCTTATTATTTTCATGCATCAATCCATCAACTTAGTTCCATTAAATTGCAATAATTAAAACATAAAATGTGCATTTTTTCAAAATTATTAAAAGGACCATGAACTAATGAAAATCGAGTCCTGTTAATGGTGTGTGCATTATACAAAAAAATGGTGCATAGTTAAAATTACAATGAAAAATCAGTTATTATTATTTTACCTTTACACGAAAAAAAAATGTGGCTGATTAAGTGAATTTTAATGGAAATTATCACAGTTTCACTGCTTTCATGAAGTACAGGATAAGGATTTACATGTAAAAAGCAATGAAAATGTTTGAACATATAATTAATACATAGGTTCAAATTAAAATTTTTATAACATTTTTTAAAGCACATCAACCTTGCTCATAACAAACATCATGATGCCTTTAATTTTGATGTGCATATCATTTCACAAGTCCATTTGCTTTAAAATTGTAAAGAGAGGTAAAAAGAAAAGACTTATATTTATGTTTGTATGTCAAGAGGCACGCGACGACGTGCAGATATTTAGAATGCATTTTATAACATATTGATGCAAAACATTTGTCAGTGCAATTCAGTGAATGGTAGTTCAAATAAATTTAGCACCTGTCGATATGTTATTAAATAGTTTTATATATATTTTAATTTTAACGCAATCATTCAATTTTTGTGTGTGTGTGAGTATGTGATGATGACAGTTTCGATATATTTTGAGTCATTTCATGAAAATACACAAATTTTATCCATGAAATTCAATTCAAATCAAATTAAATGCATCACCTTGGAAATTATTGTGCGAATAATGTTATTTTATACAAAGGAAAAAATAACACCTTTGACTGCAATTTTAATGAAAACATAAAAGAGATTTTTAATTGAGTACTTTATTTTTAATGTTCAACAGTTTTCATGTTTATTGGTCTTTTAGCTCGTTTAATTAGACAAATTAAAGCCTTTTAAAACATCATTTAACTTCTGAACATGAAAAATGTGGAGAATAATGCAAGTCAGAGTGCGGGAATGAAATTTAATTAACTAAGAAAATTAAAATTAAATTAACATTACATTATGAACCTGAAATCATTTAAGTCTCGGACTTTGGGTTCCAATGTTCCAAGATGTCTGAAGATAATTGATCAACGACCGGTGAAAAAATCTTAGTTAACAGTCTTTTGAGCTTCAAGTTAAAAATCTCGAAGAAATACCTCACAAAATGGATCATACCATATATTATTTGTTTTAATTTATTTACTTAACTCATTATTCTTAAACCAATATGTATTGCATGCCAAACTAAAACCATGTTTAATGTTTACATTATTTTCTTTCTTTCTTTATTATTGTTATAAAATTTTGCCTCTTAGCGATTCAAAAAAGCGAAAAGTAATTAATTATTCTAAAAAAAAATAAAAAATCAGATTATTACACATAATAAATCACTTTACACACCGTAATAATCAATGAATAATGTAAAGTGCACTCAAAGTTCTAGTACTCGCGAATTAAATTATTATATTAAGAAGTTACATTTCATGTGAAAAATAAGCTTGATTATGCTTAAAAATTTTCTGAATGTTTTTAATATTGCATTTTAAAACGTAATTCAAAACAAAATGCTAGACTTTTCTAATTATATGGTCTTGATTATGATTGTAATAATTTTTATGTTTTAATCAGAACGTTAAAACTGCAAACGTTAATAAAATAATGTAATAAATTGCTGAACAAGCTCTTCTTAGACTTCATTTTCATTTAATTCCTCTAATTTCTATTTTAATTGTGTTGATTTCTGAAATTTACTTTGCAATTTAGGTTTTTGGAGGTTGTTCCTGTTATTTTTTAATTTATATGTAATGACTGTGACTTTAAATAAAGACTGTTTTTAAAAAAAAAAAAAACTTTGCAATTTAAAAAAGTTTGAGCATATCTTTTTACATGGGTGAGTTTACGGAGTTTAAGACAGGAAATCTAAAATTTTTTCCAGAAACCTATTGTTAAAAAATTTAGATAGAATCACTGAGTACAACTACTACGGTAGTAAAATGAAAAATTCCATTTGAAAATTACTCAGAATTTAAGTGAATCTCATCCTTATTGAGTCGGAATAGAAAATTTATACATTTTCTTAATTTAAATTTCTTTCCTTTAAATTTAAATATGATGCCCACAAATTTCAACCGATTTACACCAGATAAAACATTGTGATAAAATTTACTGACTTTTAATTGCACTTAATAAATTACAAAAAAAAGTAATTCAAAAGTATCATACAAATCGAAAAATAAGTCATTACCATTAAAATATTGACTGGTGAAACGTTATAAATAAAAATAATTATTGTATCAAAAAAATATTCCATTTTTTTTGATCCTTAACCAAACATCAAAATGCACCTTTTAATTTATTTTATGACCATTTCAATTTATTACTTTTTTCTTTTGCACTTTTTCACAAATGTTTGAGTGTTGAAGGGCTCATAAAAAAAGCGAATATGTAACAAAATATTAAACGCACAACATAAACTAAGAAATTACTTTTTTTTGCGATAGTAATTCATTACTTTTTTTTACATTTTGAATAGTCATCAATCGTGCCATTTGACTGACTAACACTGACATGGGAGGTGAAAAATAAACAAATAAAAAATGTAATAATATTTGAAGTGGTGTGTGAGTTATCATGGTAAAAGATCTTTGTTCAGGTGAGTTATAATGCGCTAAAACTGTAGAGTAGCTTCGTGAAAAAATAAATGCTAAAAAAATTGAATTAAATTGTATTATGAAAATGAGCTCATTCAATTATATATTTATTATTTTATTGTAAACAAATGGCATTCAAAAAGGGTTTTTAAAACTATATAAAATGGAAGAAAAGTAATAAAAATGGAAATTAAGCTTATATGGGATAATTATGACATTTGAATTGTGAATTAATAACATACGTAATGAAGTTGTTTTATATTTACCTAGAAAACTAACGGTCTTACTTTTATTGTACGATAGTTTTAATAATCAAATTCAAAATTACTTTTAAATTGGAACACTTATTTTTTTTTAAACATTTCTCGGTATATCCCTTAAAGCTGAAGATTGCAAATAAAATTAGTCCCATTTTATAAGGGATTTAAAGGAAATCACTCACACAATTACTTAAAATTAGGTTGAGAATCATTATATTGAAAGATTTATGGCAATTCCCACAATAAATCATTTTTTGGGATCGCATCACAAAGCCAATTATCTCAATTATGATCGTTTAAAATCAAATAAACGAAATTATTGGTTTGGCCATTTGATGTGCCCCAAAACGGTTGCAATCAACAAATTACTTCTAAGAAAAGGCTCAATTACACAATTTCAACTGAATGAAGTTTCTATGACTGTAAAACGATAATTTTAAGAATAAAGTTTGAAAATTCGTGGAAATATTTTTCAAACTAGTGAAATCGTTTGACAGAGTTCAAGCTATAATCAGTTAAGGAGAAGTCATTCCCAGTAATAGGCTAGTCAAAGAAATTTGATTCAAATTATTTTGATTATCAAAAAATTCTTTTAAAATCACTCCAAAATTTTTTTCATGCTTTTAAGTTCTATAAGTTAGATACATAGATAAGAAAAAGGCGCCACTGCGGTCCCTACGGGTCCTACTGTGGATAAATTAAAATTGCGACATAGCTTAAACGTCTGCAGTCCCTAGTACTTGAACTCGTAGTTAAAATAGGTCACATAACCATTAAAATTCAACCATGTTAACCCTTTTTCAGCTTCCTGTAAGTTAAAGTACTGCAATTTATTTAAATAATAAAACATTTTAGTGTAATGTTTGGTAGAACATGAGTCTTAAGTTGAAATGTTAAATGAAATGGCTTCTAGAGCAGAAATGTTGCATGAAAATTGCTATTTTTATTGTGTAGTAAATTTTTTTTATTTTAAATTTTATAATAAATACAATTAGATTTTAACATGCTCACTTATCTAGAAAATAAAGAAATTACTTTTAATGAGATTTTTAATGAGGTATTAAATTTAGATAAATTTTGAATTGGTCTACGTAAGTTTCACATTAAATGATTAAAATTTATGTTTGATTTTGGCTTGTTAGTGATCATTCAAGTGTAGAATTTATTTGATTATGATGAAAATAAAATAAATTAATTGAATTTAATTATTGAAATTAATTTCAAACGCCTTGAGTTGTGAGATAAGTCTAAATGTAGAACGAGGCCGTGAATGCGTTACACAAACACATTTCCAGCTAACAAAATTTAATTAAATTGAAAAATTTCGATGATTTTGGAAACTCGACGCATTTTTTCGTAAAAATTGATCTTTATGAAAAATTTTTTGTATACAAGATTATTGTACAAGTGTGGTTCAGACGGACCGACGCCATGAGTGTTCACAACAAACGCATATTCTTCAAATTTATGAGAAATGTGTGAAAAACATATCATTTTTAAATGAATTTTATTCTACATTCTATATAATTTGCTAATTTATTTTTAATGCATCTTAATGCAATTTTAAACACAAAATTGTAGCTTGCTTCTAACCATTTTTTACAATGAACAAAAGTCTTCCATTAAATGGATTATGTCGTGTGAACTGATTACACTCTTCAGCTATTGTTTTCTTGAATCTGACTGCAATTTTTCCTTTTGATATAATTCAAGAGTTCATACTCAAGCCATTTTTTTTGCTTCTAAAGGAAAAAAAAATATGAATTTTTATTGAAGATTGACCAGCTCACTGCAAAAAACTCACATGTAATAATGAGTTTCAAATAGCAATAAATTATGATTATTTAATCGAGAGACTGTAACTGGTGGTATTTTGAATGATGGCTGGACTATCACGCACAAAAATTAACTTCAATTAAAGTCAACACTTATTTACAGGTGTTTTAATTTTGTTACAATGTCAGGACAAGTTTTTTTTCCTTTCTTCACTCATATTTTTGAATTAAACGTATTTTAATATCATATATGCTTGAAATGAAATTAAAACATTTTATAATAATAATAATTATAATTTTTTTATTAATTCGTTCCGCGTAGTTTGAAAAGAAATACATTTATTTATCATAAACATTTTTTTTTTATTTTTAACAAACAATTAATAATTTAATAACAACTCTGTATCAATTTCAGACGTCTTGCTTTTATTATTTATGACAAAAAAAAATAAAATGCAATGCAAAAAAAAAATATGAATTAATCATCATAATACACTGTTCATTTCTCATTTGATTGCATTTTTTAAGCTCATAAATTGTATTATTTAGATCAATTTTCTGGATAATGTTTTATGGAATGCTTTTATCGGTATAATTTCTCCATAAACAGTGCAATATAAAAGTTGTTATGGTTTTGCGTTACAATTTTTTTGTGTGTGTAAATGCAATTTTTTAATTACTTTTTCTTTGCATAAATTAATTTTCAAGTAGTTACTTGTTCAAGTAAAATAATGGAATCTCCTATGATGGATTTTGTAAGAATAGTGAATGGGGTGTCTTGATATTCAATTTAACGTCATTGAATAAACTCTCAGATAGGTACTTGTATGTTTTGTTTAATTGAAGTAAAGTTTCATAGGAAGGAAATACATAATTACTATTGATGAAACTTTTAACAAAAAATTCTAAATATAGCCCGAATGATTGAATATGTCTGATTTGAAAGTTCTCTGAATGTTTATAGGGAGGGGGATTTAATTTTTCTAATATCTTTTTCTAAATTAAGACGATTCTTTTGAAAATCCTTTTAAAAATTGATATCATTCATTCAAAAACAAAAACAAGATTCTTAACTTGTATCTCAACATGTACCTATCACAAAAATATTTTGTTACAATTTATTGAATGAGCTACCGAATTATTTGTTTTCTCTGTTGTTGTTGTTCTTTTTTATTATTATTTATCTGATATATTTAAATTATTTTATAATGCCCTCACCTGACAGAAAAAATACCTCTTTTATTATCTGTTTATTATTTTCTAGACATTTTATACAACATTTTTTTAACGTATGTTAATTTAAAGAAAGAATTAAACATACATTTTTAAAATATGTATCCATAATTTAAATTTTTGAATAAAATAAGTTAATTTTCTTGAAAAAAGAAATAAAACAAATAAAAACAAACAAAAACAAGAGCAATAAATGAGTTGAAACTTTAATCAAAATTTAGAAAGACGAAAAATTTTTTTTTTTTGCAATTTCTTGTAGGAACAATTACTAAAATGGAAAAAAATGTCCCTAACTCTTATGAGCCTCCTCGTCGATCAGCGTTTGGACATTTAGATCTCAAAATAATTCCAACATTTGTTTCACTCCCTTTACAAGAATTCTTTTTTCTTTATAAATGTCTTAAGACATCTTAAGATTTTTTTTTTTTTTTTTATTAATAAGAGAATAAAACATTTTTGTTTTTATTAATTTATATTCGATGTTTTACTTCTTTCTTTATTATCATTTAAAATACATTTAATTTTGAATTATTATCTCTGAATTCAGATTTTTTGTTACAAAATTATATTTAAAAAGAAAAAAAAATCAACATCTTGTTGGAATGATTCACGAAAAAAATTCAAATATATGTAGCGAATCATGCAGTAGCAGTTTTAAAAGGTCAAACAATTTTGTTAATTTAAAATGCATGAAATGATAAGAAAGTTTCGAGACGTGTCTGACAATTTATTTTATTATCGCTTTAAATTTTCATTTCACATAAAAAAAATTAACATGATACAAAAAGGAGAGGTAATGACTCATCACAGAATGCTTCTCCGAATGATTTATGACTTGATTAAAAAAACAAAAGTGACAAATTGCAATTTTTTTAACATATAAAAACTCTTTTCCTTTACTATGCAACCCCCTTGTTTGAGATATTGCAAGTTATTAAAAAAAAAATTAAAGTAAAACGATGAAAAAGAGGAAAAAACACACGCCTAGTAATTAGCCATGAGTGAAAATGATACGCCCATTCAATGTTCTGTATATTAATTTTCATTTTTCGATGCAATTTTATGTGTGTATATATTTGAATTTTGAATTTTTTATGCAAAAGAGCATTGAGTTTGCTTGTTCAATGTCCATAACCTGCCATTACGTAATTTAAATTTATTATCTGCAACACATAGGTTAGACGTTTATGTTTTAGTTGTTCTACAGTCCTGTAGGAAATCCTATTTTTTAAAAAAATAAGAACGTGATCTTGAAAAACAGACACGAGCGCATTTGCACAAAACGAATATGTCCATTCATTTTGAATTTTTAAATGTCATATTTGACCCTCACTTGTCGACAGCAGTTTTTTTTTTTACAGTAACAACTAATGAAGTTGCCCAGAGAATTGTGTTTATTTAATATGGCGCAGACAGACGCTCGCTTGGACTTTCGTGACGGCTACAGTACACACATTTTTTTTCAAAATGTTTGGAGAATGCGTTTAACAGCAATAATATATCTAAAATATTCATAATGTGTGTTATGTGTTTGAAAACCTTAATGGGGGAGTTATGTTCAGGATTGATGGCGCACATTTAAACATTGTGTACATTATGAATTATGAATTTTAATTTGAAAAAGTAAAATTCTAATTCCTTAAGATTCTTAATTTTACTATCACAGTTTTTCGATCTCAAGTTCCTTTTGTTCAGCTCATTCTGACAGAGTATTTTAGAACTCATTTAACTTCCATTCAAACAAAAGGTCACAGTTTGACCATATTCCACACAAAATAATATGCCCTAACATTTAATTGGTCAAAGATCTTCACATAAGATAACAAAAAACAATGTTCATCGCTCACTGATGCCATGCCATTTACACAAATATAATTTAACAACTCTTACACAGCTAAATGCATAAACAGTTTAATTACCCGTTATCATAAGTCATGATGTCTGCCACACTAACAAACAACACAAAAAAATTGTCTACACAACGACATTTAATTATAGATTTAGACATAACCTTATATTTAAATGAACTCCCCATGGGCCTGAACCTTGTTATATATCATTTTTTCTTGTTATTATTATGGTAGCAGCAATATATTTCAGTCACAAAATTCATTTTTTTGCTCTTTTAGTGTGTGAGTACAATTTTAATGGTAACTTTCATTGCATTTCATAATGTGATTATTATGCAGTATTATAATATTTAATTTTTTTTCTGTTAAAATACATGGATTTGCATAATAATATTCTACTTGTCAGATTGTAAAACAGTTCAAAGTATAAACCATTAATCGTATGATTTGGACGAGTCGATGTTGTTAAAGTTTCATCACTGTTAGAGGTCTCAAAAACGCAGCATGAGATCAAATTTCTTTGACCTTGAAATTTTCCGATTTTGATCAATTTATTTGAAATTTAGTGTGAGAAAGGTCAAATGATGATTTCACTTGACGTGAATTGAATTGTATAAAAGTAAGAAAATATTTTTTTACACTTTTTATTTTTTTAGCGTGTCATGAAAATATATAACTTCATCACAGCATGTGACAGTTTTACCCTTTCAATTATTTTGAGCGGCTTATCAAGCAAACATGTATGTATTTTAAAAATGAATTAACTCATGAATATTAATTTTAATTTTTTTGCATAAAAAGAATTTTTGATTGCAAGACGAATGCAAGGCAAAAATTTGTCAAAAAAGGTAAAAAAGAAAAATTAAATGCACATCTGACACAGTTGTATTTTTTTATGACAGTATCAATAGCACTTATCTCTCTATTTAATAACAGTTAAGTATTTTTTCCTTACTTCCAAATAATTTTTTAACGATAAGGAACGACTTTATCTGGTATTGGTATCTGAATAAATTTATTTTAATTTATAATAATTGGCTTTATTTTGAATGAAAATTATGACACTGCACCCGGTTTACGCAAGTCTATAATTTTTTCTTGCAGTTTTCAATTTCATATCTCTTCATATTGCTAACTTTTACAATTTTCGACAACTTTGTTATAAAATCAAATTCCCTTTCTTGTTTTTCTTGTAGCATAATTTTGCATAAACTCACATTCGCGTGGGCATTTACTGACTAATCGCCTAACTATCAAACCACATACAACTCATAAAAGAAAGCCAAAAAAAAAGGAACAAAATATCTCTTGTAATGTCACGACCCTATGCAAATTAACTTATCTCAGTGTCCTAATCTCAATAAAACTACAGCTTTTAGTTTGAAAATGTCTTAATCTGTGCGCGGTAAAATGCAACTCAATAAATTATAAGCAAATCGTTAACATATTACTTGTGACACATTATTGACAACAATATAACATACAATCATTTAAATAAATTTATATATATTGAGAGAGTTTTTAAAATGGTTTTTATGCTTTATTATGCAAATATTTGCACGGTGTTGAATGAATTATAAAATAAGAGGAAAAAAAATAAGAAAAAGGTAGAATGATTTATTTTAAATGCATCTTAATTGATTTTAATGTTATGTCTCCTGTTTTTACTGAATGGAATTTTTACTTTTATATTATATTTAGATTAAGTTGTTAAAATTATTCAAGTTATTTTAAATATTTATCAATTTATTTACTTGTTTGCTTATAATTCATTCAAGAAAGGAACCAGATGTGTGATTTTTTATTAATTCATTTTCTTGATCAAGAACTTTTTTTTTTGTATGTATGTAAATTAAGTGAATTGTTATATAAAAATAAAATAATTTTTATTATAAAGTGCAATCAAAACTAAACAGCCATATTACACACAGACACACAAACGCATGTAAGCACTCACCTAATTTGAATTATTTCTGTCTAGACTATAATTAAAGGCATGAAAAAAAGACAAGATAGAATCATGTAATGTGCAAAGTAAAACACAATAAAATAAACCAAATATTGTAACAAATGTAAGCATTTAACCGTTAGATTACATATCGTGTTTTATTTTTTTTTATTCAATTCAATTGAATTCAAAAACACACTTAAATTGTTCTAGTATTTGATTCCTTTTTCTTGTTTTATTTTATTGTTACACATTAGTAATTCAATTGAGTTCTTCAATAATATGTTGTTTTGTTTATTACCGGTATTTTCCTTATTTTGTTTTAAGATATAGGCCGGTCAACAGTTGTTTTCAGTTATAGTTCGTGATGCGTTTTTGCGTGCCATAATGACAGACATGCCAAATGGACGCGCACCATACTGTATTTAGTTTTAATTTTTATGTATGTGTGATGAGGTCAAGGTTTTTTTTCTGTTACTTCCTTTAATGAACATGGTCTTTAAAAAAATTCAATAGAAATTGAACACTTTTCTTGACCTTTTCTCTCGTTACGAATGTGTGTGAAAATTTGCTATATTGTGCGTGCAATCGGAATGCAATAGAAATATTAATGAAAATATTTTTTTTATTTATTATTGACAGTAATTGACTTTTAAATGTTGTTGCATGCTTGGTAGCGATTCTGAATGTTTGTATGATTTTTACTTATTTTTTTTGCTAATATGAGGAAGAAAATGTTATTTTTTCGGGAGCACATGAGACATGAAAACTTTCAGTTTCGATTTTATTCAATTGGATCGTCATCTGCTGTACGAGGTCATTGAACGTGACTAAATGATTGTGGATTGTGTGGGAAAATATTTTAGTTTTTGACTTGGATCTTAAATTTTGATATCATCAGGAAAATGTTTGACCTTGAGGACATCATCATAAGAGAGTGCATTAGGTATCGACTCGGTATTCTCGCTGGATATAGAGACACTATCGAATCTCGACTCTCGGTTTGTAAAAAAGTCGAGTTAAGAATTCAAACATTTTCCATTGAAAATTTTAACTTTTTACTACAATGTCCATATTTTCACAATGAAGCTCGTGTGAAACAAGTAAATGATATGACGTTCTCTAAATTGCCACATGGAGCTACGGTGTGCATGGAGAGCTCTGGACAAGCAATCGAGTTATGCAGTAAATTTGATTCAACTCAAATATTTCGACTTAAATTTTGTTTCACACAATTCCCAGACAATTAAATTGAAACTAGAACGGAAATCAAATTTACAGTCAATTGTAGACAAAAACAATACAAACTGAGACAAAAGATACAGAGAAATATCAAGAAATGTGTAATTATTGTTTTCTTAACATTAAAAACTGGAACAGGATGAACTAACTTTCTTTTTAAGAAAGAAAAAATAAATTTTAGTATCATTTCTCATGTCTATCGAAAAGAACTTGTCCATATTTGACACATAAAAGCAGCATCTTATTTAAATTGAATAAACAGTTGATACAATAAAATCATGACCTTTGATTCGTTTATTTTCTCCGTACATGTCTGTGTGTGTGTGTCACTTACCAAAACAAAACAAAAAAAAACACCGGAGATTATTCTGTTAATGTTTGACCTACATTTTCGACTGCAGAATGTCTTTTGGTCACATCTTCTTGCACCACATCTGTTACATTTTGCATTTAAAATAATTATAATAAAATAAACTAGTAATTACTACTTGTGAAAATTGAGTTAAAATGTTATCTGGCTTTAAAAAAAAATGATGTAAAAGATCATTTTTTGGTTATCAGAGCGTTGAAATTGAATAAGAATGGTAGGAAAAAAATATCATTTTCATGTAATTTCGACATGTGCTAAAAGAAATTATTATTCTTTCTTTTTGCACAAAAAGCAGAAATTAAAAAAAAAACTAAAGCTCATACAAAAATTTAAGTTTTTTCGTTATCCACCAATTTTTGATTAATTTACCCTCATCAAAATAATACACCTGTCAATAATTTTCTCTTTGAATTTTAATTTTTTCTCATTCGTTTTAATATTAAAATTAATACCCAGCTTTTCTATTGAAGTACGATTAAATGATGAATTTACTCGATTAAAATATATGCTTAACAAAGAAAATAATAAGCAAAACACAAATTAAACTCTCAATCTTTCAAAAAATGACTTGATTCAACTTTATTAACCTTTTATCTTGAGAGTCAATTATTTAATTATTTATTTTTGTTTCCTATATTTTTTGTAGTGTAATTTTCATGGAATACAAATGAACTGCTGAAAACTATACCTGAATATGGACAACAAACAAGAGATTTGTACCGAAAAGAAGAGAAAAGTGTCAATCAATATCAATCAACATTTTAAGTTTCTTTTGTAAAACAACCGTGTTCGTTGCGTTAACTTTTGAAGATTTCATAAAAGATGTTGTTGTTTTTGTGTAAATGTGACCTCCTATTGTGCTTTTGACATTTGATGATCAACAAAATTGTGTGTTCTTAAATTTTTATTATGATTGAGGCAAACAAGTCAGAATCCAGGTGCATCAGTGAAGAAGAAGTTCAAAGACCTGGTTTTTTAAATCTAAATTTTCATCCAAATCAAAAGCAAATATTATCTGACTAAAGAGAAATTGTCCAGATTAATAAATTTGAGCTCAGATGTCCCTGAAATAGAAAAACTGCATTATTTTCATGATTTATGTTTTTTTTTTTTTTTTTTTTTTTAATTTTATTATCGGTTAACTGATTAAATTGAATCAAAAATTAACACTATATTACATTTAATGAATAAATATTAAAATAAAACACAATTTTAGTGCTGCTTAATATGGCGTTCATTCTCGTCATGCAATAGTTTCCATCATTCTTCTATCAAATAATAACATCAAATAATAGTAAAAAAAATTTCAATAAAAATTTGTAACAATCGTAAACAAAACAAAAAATAATAATAAAAATGCTAGAGAAAATAATTTCAAATCATTGTTTAAATTTTAATTTCAGTCTCCATTTTCCTTCAAATTTTTTTATAATAAATTTCATAAAAAATCCACAATTGTTTTTTCTAAGTGATCTAAATTTTTTTATTCACTTTACATTTGAATATTATTATAATTGTTTACGTACATGATTATTTATTATGCGGTAAATTTTTTTTACGATTATGTGTATTAAAGTTGCAATTTCAATGGTTTTTTATACCATTTTTAACATACATCATAAATTACTCAAGTTGATGTTTTTAATACAATTATTATTTAAATAATTATTATTATCAGAAGTAAAGAAATATTTTGTTTAGCATAAGAAAAATTTAATATGTGATAATATGTGGACGGTGGTATGTAAAATGCATGTAACACAAAAAAAAACGTTAAAGGTGCTTTAGAAAAATTTTTATATCTTAATTAAAAAGAAGGAGAATATACATAAAAAAAATTATTATGATGCAAAGAAATGCAAAAATAATAATAAAAAGTTTTAATGATCTAGAGCGAAAAAATGTGCGTTAATTTTAAATTGAATGAGAGTGTTTTTTGAAAAAATGTGAAGGTGAGCGTTGATGTGAAAATATGTAAAATTATTTTCTTCTTTCAATAAACTCAACAAAATTTTATAATAAAGTCATCATTATCATATAAAAGTAATTAACACGAAAATACTTTGATGTTTACTCATTTGTTGTAAAATTGAAAAAAAAAATAATTATTGTTTATGTTTTTCTTTTGAATAATTTTTTTTTCTTAATTTGTTGAAAAAATTGATGAATTATTTTTGTTTGAAAAATTTTCATGGAAATGATTTAAAGAATCAATCAAGATTTCGTCTCATACATCAAATTATACAATTTATTTAAACTCCTTTTGATATCAATTTTACGCTTAGCATTGTATAAGATTGTTTGAATGTGTTTTGATTTGCTCCGCCTGCTTCAAGCTTTTATTATAATTTTTTTTTGTATCCAGTATTATTATTATTATTAAAATTAACATACACTTATATACAAATTCTTGTTTTTTTTTTTATTTGTATCGTAGTCTTCATCCATTGAAAAAACTATAAAAGTAAAATAAAATCATCGTTTCATTCATTTTATTCTTGACCAAACTATAATCTAGCATTTTTTCTGTTTATTCTCACATAGATTCATGGTTTGTAAGTAATTACAATGGCTTCCGTTCATATAAAAGTCTATACAAGTTGTTTAGTTGTATTTTGGTTCATTCTATGTCAGAACAGTGTGCTGTGCTAGAGGGGGATTTATTTGATGTTGTCTATGATATGATTATGTGTATGAGTTGTGCGCATGCGAGAAACTACGAAGAAAGTTTTATTGGACGGCCATTATAAATATTTGTATAAATTTTCTTTTTACACTTACACATGTTTTAGAATATGCTTTTAAATAATGTAACTGTGGGATTTAATATTCACATTTATTAAGCTAGGTATTTTAATTATTGATATGAAAATTTTAATGATAACTTTATTAAGTTTCAAAATTTTGTTTACTCATTTTAAAATGACAAGTTTTGAGTTAAAAGTTGAGAGTGATGTTTCGATTTGATCCACAAATTTCGATTATATACACTCTCAACCCAAAACCAGTGGGACTAGTGAGAAACCAGTGCGAGATCAGTAGGACGATCAAATATCTCGAAAAAATTATTTAACAAAAAAAAATTTTTTTTTCGACCTTCTCGATGGTCCCACAGTGGTCCTACTTGTCTTACTGGTGTTCCATTGGTTTTGAGTTAAGACTATTTCTTTAGGAAAATGGGACCGAGTTCATTGGGTATGTCAGGCTGACCGTAGTCCAGGGATCAGTTTTTTTTTTATAAATTTTTTTTTTCAACCTTCTCGATGGTCCCACAGTGGTCCTACTTGTCCAACTGGTGTTTCACTGGTTTTGAGTGAAGATCGAAGTGAGACCGAGTTCATTGGGTATGTCAGGCTGACCGTAGTCCAGGGATCAGTTATGATAATGATTTAAGATGGTCTTTTCTTCCTAATTCGTTTTTGATGTTTTCTTGCGTATTCGACAAGAATAAGTATCATGGCCAATTCTGTAATCTACATTGACGGATTTGGATGATTTGCGGACCCATTTCATCGTACAGTGTGTACTAAAGTTAAAAATCGATCAGATTCTCAAAATGAACCCTTTTCAGGCAAATATTATGTTAAAACTGTATAAAATTTAATTAAATGACTCTCAATTCTTAATATAAATAATGCAGTATAATAATTTTCATAGTTTTGAAACTCAAATTCAAATCAAACTTTTATGAGAATAATACTAATAAAGTCATTACTTGTAAATTTTCTTCATTAATTATTTAAGAAAAACTTAAAAACAATGTTTCAGTTAAAATGATTATGAATTTTGGTAATCACCAACAGATAGATTATCTTAATGGATTTTAATAATATCAAAAACGTATAATTATCTTCATTTTTGAATGGAAAACCAAACATTGTACAACATTTTACAACTTAATAACTATGTACTTTTAAAATTAAAATATAAAATGAATAAATTTAATATTTATGAAACATTGACAGAGTAATTCATCTATTTATGAATAAATGCATTTGATATTCATTAGATGTAATTATATAATGCAAAAAAAAATCAACCGCAGAAAATTATTTCCTGTAAAATTTTACTTGTATCACCATTTAAACAACAAAGTAACATCTTTATAAGCAAACGTCTGTCTAACTATCATCTTTCATTCATCATTGGGTGAAAAAATGAGTGACAGTTAAATGAATCTTACATTCACAATTTTTCTTTTTAACATTGTATAATGATAATTATTATTATATTTTATTTAAAAATATTCACAATTGTTGCATTTTTTTCACATTGGCACACTTACAAAAGTTACACAATTACTTAAACCGAAAAGCCACCATTTTTGCTTTCAATTCAATAGAAAACATTGTAAATGAAAGTCAAAATATCATGATCTTCTTTTATTGTTGCACGCAAAGAAATGTAGATTCCTTGTTGTCTCTCGTTCCATTGATTATATTTTTTTTTAAGTTGGTAATCATGCGAAGTGTATTGGTAAAGAAAAGTTCTAATTCATGACTATAGTGTACAAAAAACAACCCGACTTTACTTGAATGGAATCTTTAAATTATTGTAACTCTCTTTAGCACTTATTATTATAATAATAATTTTATGTGATGTGTGTTACAATTGTGGTGGCAAAAAAAAAATCACAAACATACATAAAGTTAAACCAAAGGTGAGTAAAGGTACACAGTTTCAGTTATTGATAAAACACGCAACATGCTCGAAGGAAAATAGCTGCTTTTTATTTTCACTTAGTACTTTGAAATTGCATCAATTGTTGATAACTTGTGTAATTTTTTTTTTTTCCTGTAATTTATTGATACAATGTTTGATTTCATATTTGATGGGATAGGAGAAAATGTTGCAAGAGCTAGAGGCGAGGACTGTAACTAGTCAATTGATGGATAGATCAGTAAATTTAAATGATCTCTTTAAATGTGATCAGAAGCATTTCAGAAAACATTCAAAATGGAAGCTAAATTTTTCATTCAACGGCACGAAATTGATTGGTCCAAGTCCATCAATATAAAAATTTAATGGTCATTGTTCAAACTTAAATTCCGTTGATCATTTCAGTCTTCTTATCATTATGATATTCAACCGTTTTCGATACATGCCTTTTCATTTTTATTTTTAACCGAAACAAGAAAAGGTTTTTCTTTGTCTCATACCATATCATTAAATTATTATTATTGATTGGGAGAACGAATAAAAATATTTAAAGACACATTTAAAAAAAAATAAAATTAAAACTTTTTTTTTGTGGTATAATTTTATTGTTATATACAAATTTTTTCCTTGATCTGATCGTCATTATACCTGTTTTATGTTTTGGCAGCATACGTATTACATTATTTTATTTGGAGGCTTAATTTTATTTTATTTAATACACATACACAATTTGGATAATAATATTAATGATACACAACAAAGTTTAAAAAAAAGTTTTTTTCCCTTAAAATTTCAAATTGTATATTTTTCTTAATATTTTTATTATTATTGTAAGACATACAAGTTCTGTATCATATTTGAGAGAGAATAAACGTGCCTGTATATTTTTCTTAATATATTTATTATTATTATTTTTTAAAACAGAAAATTAGTTTAAGTGGTCAATTATAATTTTTTTTTTCGTTGTTGTTGTTGTTCAAAAAAAAAATATTATAATAAATTTAATTTTTTTTCTCTCTCATTTTATTATATTCAATATTCATGGTCGTCCATATTCGTTTAGTTTAATTTTATTTTACAAGACAGTTATAGTGATTTCCTTACCTTGGATTATAATGATTGGATCAGATTCAAGCGAAAAAAATAAGTTGTATAATTTAATTTTTATATTGAGATAATAATAATTACAATGAATGAGAAAATTTTGTAGCATCCAAGGTATAATCAAGTGTTCCTCAAAGCATCGATACAAAAATTGATTTAAAGTTATTAAATATGGATGATGTGCATGATTAAGCATAAATTTTGATATAAAATGGAAGTGAGCTATTAAAATTTTGTATGAAATTAAAATAAAATGAAATTTTTAACTCAAATTTTCTTATAAAAGTTGTGATTAAAATATAATCAATGAATTAAAAAAAAGCAAGTAAGCATTTGAAGTCCTTTTTTGGTCAATTGAAGCAACAACTGAATGAATAATTCATATTCGCATGAACATCGGCGCATTTATAAAAGATATTTTATTTCACCTCCCTTTTATTCAAGTTAACATACATGCAACGAATGAATAATAAAAGTAACAATGCACAGGTACGTGCCATAGCTGAATGGACAATAGAAAAGGTAGACAAAAGAGTTTTGTATTGATTCTTTTGTTCTCATTGAAATGAATGTGATAAATATATTATATGTTGTGGTTTTTGAGGTTACTTTTGTGTATAAATTGTATGAAATAAACGTAATATAGCTATCTCTCTGCAGTAAGTGTATGGTTGATTCACTTAGTAACAAGCAACTTGAATAGCGAATTGTATACAATGTACGTTTAATTTCAATAAAAATTGTGCTTTGTAAGAATTTTTCTAAATATATTTTTAAGGCCCATTGACTTAATATTTTAGATAAAAAAAGTCAATTGTAAGATAATTTCATAAAATTGAATACTGAAGACTCAAATTAGTTTCCTCCTTGTTTCCTTCAGTATTCTCGTAGAGTTCATACATTTCTTTTCTAGTCAAGGAAGATCTGAATTTCATAATAGTCACTTTGAGGAACTTTTTTCACTCGTACACTCTCAACTCAAAACCAAATGCACTCCGAAAACGAAGCCTTTTGCTATGAGTACGAACGATGCAGATTCAATTCAATCAATTTCTGTGATTTATATTTCAAATCTAGTCATTCTGTGTTGTGAACAGTCATTTTATGCTTGAATTATGCAGAAAAACTCATTCTATTATCTTTCCATTTTGTTTTTTTTTACAATTTTTGATAAGTTAATAAATGTCGACATTAAACTGCTTTATTTGCATGTAGAACAAGCTTTTAATGAATGTATAATTGAAACTTGAAAGTTATTTTATTATCATATCAAAAAGTCTTTGAAGCGTAGGTGTTTAATTTATCTCTTTCTGTTGGTATAACAGACAGCAACAATACTGTAATTTATTTTATTTTTTTTTTTTTAAATTTATTTTCATAATATTTTACGTCCATTACCATTTTTATTTTCAATTCGTGTAATTTTTCAAAAAAAAATAAAAATTATTTATAACTGCTTTTATTTAAGTATTTACATGCATACCGTCCATTACTTTTGATGGTCAATTTTTTTCAATTCAAACCTTAAATCAATGAATAAAATATATGAATGAAACATTCTTACAATCAATCGGATTTTAAATGCCGTGATCATGAAAGAATGCTAAATGTTCGGAAACTGCATGCAAGTTTATGTTAAAATTGTCTGTTAATTAAATCTTCATTAAGAGGCCTTTTAAAGTGTGAATGTTTTGGGCGGACAACTGACAACAAATTTTGAATACTGTGTGCTCGAATCTCATTAATAAATTGAAATGTGCAGGGAAATGCAACGAACTGAAAGGAAATAAATTTTATTTTTCTATTGAAATGTTGAGAAATAGTTTTCTAGTTTTATAAAATGTACAAAACTCGGTTTTTTGTGTTCATAAAGAAATATTTTGAGGAACTAAAACATAATCCAAATAATTGACGTTAATTTTCTCATCAAACTGATTTGACTGACAGTTTCTGACCCTTTAATAATAAGTCAAGATTATCAAAATTGGGTATCAACCTGAATTTTTTTATTATTAACTAAATTTAGTGCCATATTTTGATTATTTTCTATTAAAAAAAAAATGATTCGCTTTAATCTGATGTTATTGAGTCGGTTTTAACAAGGCACAACGATTATGCTCATTAAATGTTATCTTTTTATACTTCTTCTTAAGCAAAAATGAATTCTCAAAACCAATTATATACAAAGTAATGTTATCTGTTTACAGGGAAAAAATAATCAATTCCTCTTATTACCCAATAAATAGTTTCTTTCCTTGACTAGGCCTCACAATTTCTGTGTATTTATAGAAAAAAAAATATACAAATAAATATTTAATAGTTATTGACTGAATGACTGACTGTTGATTATTATTATCATTATTTTTCTCTTGTAACAACTGATCAATGTTAAAAAGCTATATATTTTAATAACATCAGCAACGCAACCATTCATCCGCCGCATCAACAATTCAACAAAAATAATAACAATCATAATTTTCCTTTACAGGAATATACAAAATTGTATACACACAAAAAATTTATCTCTTCTCCAATATCTCGGTAATTTGCCATCAAGTATAAATAAAACAGATATAATATTATTATTATTTATATTGTAAAGATTATAATCAAGGTAAATTGAATATTATTGTAATATGTACAAAAAAAACTGAAATAAAATAATATGGACGCTTATTTTTTTTCAACTTAAAAAACATGTATAAAAATGTGTATACAAGTAGAAGATGATCAGTCAATTCCGGTGCAATGACGACGTGTAATTGTTATCATTATCATTATTGATCGTCATTACACAGAGTAAAATAATTGCAGATAAACATATTTGGACAATGAATGAAGAAAATATTGAAAACTTGGTTAATTTAAACAAAATAAAAGTATATTGTAGGATTCTGAAATACCTTGATTTGTTCATGTTTGCTCATTAAATTTTTTTTTGTATGTAAAAATCTTTTATTCACCATGATGATTGTGACATTCCATAGAAATGATTATTTCTGAGAAAATTGAAATAATGAAGGCCTATACAAAAAATAAAAATAAAATAATAATAATATTAAATTGACATAGTTGTGTGGTAAACATTCAGAGATATGAAATATAAAAGGCGTTGTTGAATTGAACATTTTATTTTTAAATAATGTGACTTTGTTTAGGTCATTATATTCATAACTTGAGGTTTGTACTCTATAATTAATTTTAATTGAGTCACAACTTGAATATTTTATGTTAAAAAGTTAATAATAAATTCAACTTTTCTTGAGAACGAATTTAAATTGATTTCAAGGATTTACAAAAAACTTTTGAATATATTCAAAAAATCGTGTTTTGGTATTCTTAAGAGCTATGAGGCGGGCTTTGAGTTGAAACTACTATATCTGGACTTTAGAAAAAATGTATTTTGATAACTTTCACGGACTGGGCCTATGAAATTTTTATCTCTCGAATATGAATTGCTGAATTGAAAAAAGCCCATTTTTTGTTCAAATGAGGTGAGGTTCGATTCAATTTTCAATTCAAAGCATCACCGCATAGTAAAAAATGAATTTCATTCCTTATTGTAAATGGAAAATAAAACAAATAGCGTATAAGTTGTACTTTTAATAAGGCATCATTAAAGTGAATTTTTTTGCTTGGTTTAATTTCTTTCTTGCACTCTAATTGTTATTTATTCATAAATTTTTCCTTAGTATAAATTAACTTGAAAGTATTAAAAAAATGGGTTAATGGGCGATAATTAACACTAAATTTTTTAAAAACTCTTTATGGTTATTAGTATAATTATAATTGAAATGCAGAGTAAAAATGGTATTAATGAAATAAATAAATAAAAAAAAAACCTTAGAGCAATTAAATTTTATAATAATTTCATAAAATGAGCTAATTATGTAAAATAATTGCTCATTCTTGGAAATGCAAGTAATGGGGTTGAAAAAGTTTATTTTTTTTTGTTAAAAAAAATACTTTCATCTAAAATTTGTTTTTTTTCTAATTCTTAATATAATGCCACCACATTCAATGAATTGCATGCTTGAGAGGAAAAAACATGTAAGTTGCCTTGTTGTCAACAGCAGGCATTATTCACTTTCATATAAAATAATCATAATTTAAAACTCATATTAACGCAGATAAATTTATGAATGTGTAACAAAATCGATTAGTAGCTGCAAAAAAGTAACCACATCCATTAACTAGACTTATGGGCTTTTAATGAATTTTTTTGAGTCAAATGATTGCACGCACAATATCAGTCTGAAGAAAAAAAAACACCGAGAGAATTTGTAAAGAGATGAAAAACTCGTATTTTGAGTCATTAAATTTAACTAATTACCTGGTTATTAATATGTGGTAATCGATGTTTCATATTTTTTTTTGCGTTAAATTATGGCGCAGCGATATCATATTTTATTTCCATTCATAAACTGTGTGTGGTAAGTTCTTTTTTTCATTTAAAAGTTTTACTTTAAAAATGACTACTTGAAATCATAAATTGAATATTTTAAGAAAAAAATGTCAATTCAAATTCATTCTTTTGATAAAAATACACAAATTCATATATGAGCATGAATAAAAATATTTTGAAATAAGAGAAATACTTTTAATGTTTATTACCAGATCAAATTACATGCATAAAATTATTCACATTCATTCCGATATCAGATGTTAATAAATCTGTTTAAACGTGAATTTTATTGAGGTAAGAACAAGTAAAACAAAAATGATCACCTTACCATTTTGATTATTATCATATTGACAGAATCAATGATTTTCTTTAAAAAAAATTAATTAAATACAATTTTTATAATTTAAATGAACATGAGTTAGCGAAAAACTTGATACATCATTAGTAAAATCTATACAAAAAATTTTGAGTGTCATTTCGATAAATTGATTGATGTCATAAATTCCGATGCTCAATTAGAATTTCAATTAGTACTTCTCGTAATTTGTTGATAAACCTATAATTTATTTCATTATTGAACTTTTTTGCGACAAATTACCTACATTTGAAATCGGAATTATATCATATGTAATTTGAAGCCCAACTATCAATTAACTAAATTGATAGTAGATTAAAGTGATAATTATATGTTAAATTTAATAAAAGTTTTTATGAATTGAAAGTGAACAAACTTGGAAATTGTGGTGTTTGTCTTATCAGGGACATTTCAAGATATGCGTTAAAATCTGACTGCGTAAATTTCCTGCAAGTGCACAGCGCAAGCAGGGGTGGGTTGAAAATTATTAACGGCTCTGGCATTCTGTATGTGTTTTTTTTTTAATTTATGCTAAACTTAACTTTTAAAATACAATCGACTGTGGCCTTTCTGGTATTTGCCAATCCGCCACTGAGCAGAGGGATACAAATGAATTACCCAAACACTTAATTTTCATAAAATTTCGTATCCTTATACCTTAAATTTCATTAGATTATCGTGTTAATACCATCATATTCATTTTAAAATTGAATCTGACATCTAAAGTGCAATGTAAATGTCAAAATATTTCTTTTCATTTTAATATTTCTTTTTAATTTTATTAATATTTTTATTTGAACATTGAAACAAGAGCATATATGCAAAAAACATATATAAGATGATTTATGTTATCATGTAATGCGATTTTTATGGTGTGCGCGCCAAACCATGTTATGATATAAAAAAATGATCAGAATTTGTTGTATTAACATGATGCCGACAACAAAAAAACATTCATATATGGATTTTTATGATAGTAAGTGCAGCAAAAGTTCATGAGAATGGAATCCAAAATGATTTTAACCGTAAAATCTTAATCTAAAATCCATTTTTAATGCAATTAAAAAAAATGATAAACATCAAATAAATCATAATTGCGATTGTATGTCAAAACACAATTTGAATTTTAATTCAATCTTTATTTGAATATAATGATTTTGAACAGTTATTGATAGTAAGTGAAATAAAAAATAAAAGATTTTGATATATGATAAGAAATAAAACAAGGCACTAATTACTGACTTTTTTTAAAATATCACACACACATTTTAATATCAAATTAAATTATTCCCGAGTTGCACTTCATTATAGAAATAAATAATAATATTAAAATGGCAGTAAAAGTGCGACTTTGCATGCCTTGTTAATATGAATATAAAAATTAAATGGATGACAATTTGTATTATTATTGTTTTCATTCTTGATATTGTCTTAGATTTGTCTGGGTCTCAGTGTGTGTGTGTGTGCGTGTTAATTGTTTCTTCTTTTCATATTTATTCTTTATTTGAATAAACATCAATTTAAATTTAATTTTATGCTTTATTGTTCTTCTTCATATTGTTTATTGAAGTCAGCCAGTTGGTTAAACGCAATTTATTTCTTATCTCATTTAAATTTTTCATTTTAAATTTATTGCTTAGTTCCAACTCAGTTCAGACAGTAAAATAAAAAAAAAAAAATGATATCAGAGTAATAATTATATCACATTAACAGAGTTTTATTATTACAATTATAGTTGTGATGGTGGAATGACTCCCATAAAGTATTTTTTTTTATTTATTGTAATTTTAACATAAAATTCAATTATAAAAAAAAGTTCCTTGCATTTCAGATGAAAATGAATTTTAAATGTACTCATTTAATAAATGAAAAAAACTGAAAATCAAGAAAAAAAACAATTAAAAGAGTCACCCTAATGAACACAAGTCACACAATATCTATGGAAATGCAGTATAAAACATTTTTATTATGCTATAAATATAATTTTTCATTATTATACACATCATATGAACAGACGTGTACGAAAACCGACGCACAGGCGTGGTCATATTTTATTCATGCATTATGATATAGTGCAATGGCTTCCAAAAAATAAATAATAATATTTATACGAATTTTTAATGATCATTTTTTTTTTTATTATATTTTTGTGGTTTCTTTCTCTCTTTTCATGCTATTCTTTGTTCAAAATTTCTATTGTTTAGAATTAGTTTTTTTTTTTGACTAGCAAAATATTAAAAAACATTTTTATTTCAAATATAATTTAGGTCTCTACATCATACGAATTTAGTTGTTTTAGAGGAAATACAAAACGCGTCAATTACGGTCCATCAAAAGGTAAAATTAGAGTGAAACTTTTCGATGAAAATGTTTTGTTAAGGGATCTATAAAAAAAAACGGTTTAGTTTATTAGATTTTTTTTTGTATTTATAATTAGATCAATTATGATTTATTTTGTTATTGTTTCATTTTGTGTTTTACAGTAAGGAGAAAATTTACTGGAGTATTACTGGAAGTCATCGGAATATGGCACCTCAAGGGCCTAATAGATCATGTCTACACAACACAGACTACCAAAGTGAGCAAAAATCCGCTTAATATTTAACTGCGTTAATGTCTTGTAAACGCTAAGTAAAGGATATCGTTTGTGGAGTTGTTTTCGGGGCGTTTTCAGTGTATAATGAAGCCATTTTTACTTGATGAAGAGACTTATTTATTTAAAGATAAAAAAAAATTGGTTTTGGAGTGATAATTTTGAAACCTCTATCTTTCAAATTCTGCATGCTTAAAGTGATTTGCTGCTTTAAATATTGAATTTTCACTTAACTAGCTCAGTTTTACCAGACAGTTTTCATCTCATTGAGTCAAAACAGTACCATTTAGAAACAATTTTCGGGAAACTATAATTATGATTTTGTACCGTTATTTCATTTAAAATGGATTCGAGGTAACAAAAACTATGATCGGATATCAGCAATTATGTTTTTACTGCTAAACCTCTAAAAAATTTCATAAAATTTGTATTCGATGAGAAAATATTAAATCCCTGACACGATAAAGTTCTCACTTAAATCTGGTAATAAATCAATTAATTAATATCCCAATTAAAATCAATTAATATGGGCGGAGCGTGTTAACAAAACCTGTGCATGACTGAAGTTAAAATATAAAAATCTGTTGTTTTTATTTTTACAATTAAATATAAGCAATTACAATCATCAATTTAAAAATAAATCAAAAATAACTAGATTTAACATGGTACATTAAGTCTCTTAAGAGTTTTTTATGTTTAAAAAAATGACTGATAATAAATTTTCATTTAAAATTACACTTGAATAACGAGCTTGAATAACAATCAAAAATATAAATAAATCTTGTTATTTCTAGCTGTTAACTTTTTTTTTCATATATATTTACTTTACTTTTCATGCTCAATAATCACTTTAATGCAATATCATTGTTAAATACAACAAAATCCATTAAAATTCATTATAATTCATTGATAGTGTGCAAAAATTAATTTATGTATGTTGTAAGATCTTCTTCTAAGTTAATTGGGAAGAGGAAGAAGTGGTGTATGAAGGTGAAAAATGGTTTTCTTTTCAAAAATTTAAAATGAATGAATGAATTTTACGAGGAAAATGAATCAAATATGAATGTTTTTATGAGAAGACAGAGACCACACCCAATTTTTCATTGTCTATGGAGGTTTCATAGCGTTGTCTCGTTTTATTCCGAGTTTTTGTTTCATTTCTCAATTTGATTTATGATCCCAATTCATATTATTTTCCTCTCTTTTCCACGCGTGTGTGTTAATGGTAGCAGAAAAAGATGGATTTTAATACATTTCTGTTACACTCTCTCACATTCATAACATATAAGAGACAGATATTCTTTTGTTACCCTCTTTTATGTTCACATTGAATTTCATACCATTTACACACATAAACAGGAGTTAAATGGTCAGTTGTTTGGTTGTATATAAGGTGTATGTTTGAGAAGTATATAGTGTGCTAGTGACTTGTATGTCTATAGACGAAACTTTTTTTTATGCCTTATTTTTTGATACACCTTTCTTTCATTTCATGTGTTCTACACATTTTCAGTTCTTATTCGATATTTGTAGAGTTTGTACACGAAAAATAAGAAGTGGTAGTAATATTCGTGGTATTATATCAATATTTGTAGTATTATTATTACAATAATAGCGGGCGTAGTACCGTCTACAAAAATACTCGTGAAAATTATTTTAAAAAGGATATTCATCATTTATAAATTTAAAGAGAATAAAAAATACCCTTATAAGACTTGAAAGGACATTCCCTTTTAAAAATAACTGAATCTAAAATTAAAAAAAAAATAATAATGAAAAAACAAAACACAAACAGAATTTAATGAAATAAAATGTATGAAGGACCTTCGTGTCCTTTGTAAAAATCTCGACATATTAATTAAGTGATTAAATGCCATGCCATGCAATAAAAGTTTTAATATTGTAATTTAATATCAAAATTAAAGAATATGTTTTTCTTAAAATTTAGACAAAATCAACACTGTTAAATAGTAAAAAAAATAACAAAATATTTTCTAGTTCCATGAGTTATCGATTTTTATATTCCAATTTTTTTGCTTCACCAAAACAAATATAAATCCAACCAAAAATATACACAGTGAAGAATTGTAAAAGCTAAAATAAAACCACAAACACACAAAAAATGTATGCTAGAGAGTTAAACACACATTCATATATCGAGTGAAAAGTGGAGGTGAATAATATTATAATTTTATACAAGAAACAGAGGAAAAAAGTGAATATACTGATAATAATATAATAAAAAATATATAAAAAAGGCTTTTACACATATATGAAATAGTGATGTTACTGTTAATATCCAGGGAAAGGACCTGCGTATATTTTATGTGAAATAAAGGAAAAATTACTGTTACCGACGGAATAATTTAAAAATTATTTTTGGAAAAATTTTGATATTAAAGTTTAATCAATGTACTAATAAATTTGAAAGAAAACTATTTTGAAAGGAAAGTAAGTGTTAAATTGAATGAAAATTTAAATTAAAATACCAGACAAGCTCATAAATAATTGAATTGTGATTATGGAAATGTTTAATCTGAATGTGAAAAAGTGAAATTTTATTAAAATTTTCCATTTAAAAATTAAATTAGTGTCTGCGTGGAATTTCACATCAAAAATTTACTTTCATTGTCAAATTCTCAATCAATAAAATCAAGTAAACTAATTTTCCTTTATATTTGTGGTCACACTTTACCAAAAACTAACATGATAAATGTGTAATTTGATTACCGTGTAAAATAATAATATTTAACCAATTCAAATAATGATGCGTTTATCAAAAGGCTCACAAGAATATTAATGTTCAAATGACAAAACGTCCTTAAATTAATATGTAAACAAATGTGTATTTTCATTGTGTGTGTGTGTGTAATTGTGAAGTAATAACAATCATAAATCAATAATCATACATATAAATGACTGGTATCAATGAACCTCGAAATTTGATTGAAATATATATTTTATTGTCATAATATTGAAAAGATTACACTGCAAATGGAATTTTGAACGAAATTTAAATTGATACTCAAGTGATTTTGTATTAGAAAAAGAAATTTATTGATTTTGAGGTATATTTTGGGTATGAATTGCGATTAATTCACATAAATCATTATTGGAGGTTAATAAAGAATATAAATAGAAATGAAATTGAATGATATTTGTTTGATTCTGTGTGTGTGTGCATAATGACAATTATTAATGAATCCATGTTTTGTCTATCTGTCTTTTGCTTCATTTTACAAACACGCGATAAAGAAAGAAAATATTTGGAGCGAATGTCTAGTCTAGTTGAGACTTAAAGTGATTAAATATTGATGAATTTTACAATATTCAAATAAATTTAGGAAAATCTAGGCCTTAAATGTGCAATTTTCTATTATTTTGGTCACTAAAAGATTATTAAAGTTTTGAGCACAAATTTCATGATTTAAGGTTTAATGATAAAAATTTTATTATCAAATTTTCCTTTTTTTTGCTTCAAAAACAGAAATTATATCTTTAATTATAAGTTCAAATCCA
Source organism: Culicoides sonorensis (assembly GCA_900002565.1). NCBI lineage: Eukaryota > Metazoa > Arthropoda > Insecta > Diptera > Ceratopogonidae > Culicoides > Culicoides sonorensis. Next base: position 188,479 of record LN483353.1, on the reverse strand, counting down.
TCAAAGGAATTAAATTTAATAATAATAATAAATTAAAAAACCCTAAGCGATCACTACACAAAAACACAGAAAAATAAATTCCCTTTTCCTGTAAACAACATTCAAGAACACTTTCTAATACTCAATTCTTTAACAAAAAATAATAATAAAAGGTATATTTTCATTATATTAAGCTTGTGGTTCTACTTTTATTTTCGTTTTTCTTTATGAATAAATAATTCGAGAACACGCAATAACAAAATTGAAAGAAAACTTTGAGAGAAAATGTTTTGTTAATTTTGTTAAGAATGAAAAGGGCTTAAAAGTGATTAGATATTATAAGAAAATTAATATAAAATTCAGTTAAAATATAAAATATGTGAGAGAACCTCAATCTAGAAATATTCCGTTCGCACCTTTCAATTTTAAACACATTTATAAGATAATTTTCTTTTAAATTAATTTATTATCTGCGATTCTCCTAGACATTGCAGTGAATTAAAAATATAACAATTAAAATTGTAGAAATGTGTGAAAAGTGCGCCACTATTGTTTTACATCAATATCTTATTCATAGCAGACAACTGTCTGAGTTTTAATAATAAACTGATTTTTAATTTTAAAATTATGAAAAAATTATAAAAGGCAAAAATTTAAAATAAAAAATTACATTGTTGCATTGTATGAATTTCATTACATTTTCAGTTAAAGAACATGAATTGATCTTTTTTGCTCTGTATGTGAAAGAAAGAGATTAAAATGCATGCATGTGAGCTATAATAAATCTTTTCAATTCAATTAATATTTCTAAAGCGCCAAGCTGAGCTAAGTAAGACATCATAATAAAAATCATAAAAATAATAATAATTATTGTTATTTTTATTTTCATATAAAGTGAGTAAGTGCTTTTATAAGGGTGAAGATTGAATTTAAAATTAAAATGAAAAAAATAAGATGTAACTCATATAAAAAAGTGTTAAAATATTCACAGATCTTTCACAGCTAGTTGAAAGGTTAAATGACCAAAAAATCATCATAAGACAAAAAAAACCTTTAATTTATTTAAATAAAATGACTGATATGACAATGATGTGACTTATTATTTTGATATGATAATTTTGTTGATGATCATGTTAAATTTAACTCTGTTTTGTGTATGTTTAGTTGAGTTAAATGAGCGTATCTGAATGATGATATTTGTATAAAAAACTTGAAATAAAAGAAAATAACACAAAAATGTATTTTTTTAATTTAGAGTAGACACAGTCTCGATTAATTATTAATGAAAGCTATGACAAATTGAGTCATAATATATTCAAATTAGGCGTGAAAATTTAAATATTGTATGAGTTTAGTGGATTTGAACAGTTTTTTATGTATTCAGATGCTTTTAATGAATCAAACATTTTTATTTTCTTCTTTTACAGAAACTCTGGGAAGTGGAATCTCATTGAAAGCTGGAAATAAGTGATTTTAAATCAAAATGATAGGAAATCGTGAATGGAAATCCATTTAAAATGGAATCATATGAAAAAAATGTGAATTGTAAACTGTAAAAATTAATGATAATACAAAAAAAAAAACAAGAAACAAAAAAAATTTTGATATAAAATTAAAATCAAATTAATTTAATAATGAGTCAACTAGGAACAGTGTACGCTACAAAACGCAGGCGAAGAAATGGGAAAAGGTAAGATATTGAAATATTATTTTTTTTTTAAATATGTACAAAAAATGAATGAATCAAATCCTGTAAAAATAAAATGAAAAAATTGTGTAACAACAGGTTTCTACCTGACCTTCATGAATCTGTCATAGACTAATCATAGACTTGAATATTCTTTTACAGTGTATTGTGCTTGATTGAGCGTAACAATTATTATTTTTGATTCTGATTTTTTTCCCTCTATATATTTGAATTGTGACCCTATGAAATAATCCTCAATTATGAGTTGTTTATGACACTTTTTAAGTTGATCATCCCTCGTCATAATTAAAAAAAAAATCTGAAGAAAAAGGTCTTTGATCTTGAATGAATATCAATCAAAACTAGTCATTACTTTAATTACATTGTGATTTCGATCAATACCGACTCACTTTTTATCTCATACACATTTCGGTCAAGTTACAGTGAAAATTAGCTCGCATATTTAATGTGTATGGTTTCATTTTCATGTCTTATAATTTTTTATGATGATCTCACTCCTTTAATTATGATCGAACATCATTTTATTATCATGAAATTTCTTCACTTTAAATGTAATTTGTTTCAATTTCAACTTTTGAACGTCAATTGCAAACAAAAAAATTATGTTTATTTGATTCACTATCACTCACAATTCCAAATTCAATGTAAACCTTCCCAAATTCAATTTGAATGAAAAATTTCGTCGTGTTTCTACACATAATTATCAATTATCAAATAGACTGTGTAATCTGTTAGATAACATTAATTATAATAAAATAAATTGATGCTCAACTAATTTTTCCAGTTATAAACAATTAATTGTAAGATCTTGTATGGTAATGATCTGGTTTACATAATATTAGGAGTGTGTAATAGAAAATTAAGATTATTTAATTTATTTTTTGAGTTAATTGATGTTTTGAGATGAATTCTTCATCCAATTCAGATGAAATTTTATACCGAAATGTAAACATTTTTATAAAAAAGGCGATAATCAACTACTGAAACTTAATAAAATATGCAAATTAGAGACTAAAGCCAAAATTTGTATAAAGCGCCGTAAATATTCAAAGTATCATCTATCATCGCTGTCTTTAATTTTTTTTTATATTCTTACATTATAATGCTTGAATGCCTTTCGATTTTTTTTCATTAATTTTTGTCTGTGCTAAAATTTAATACCAACCAAAAAATTATGATGCTTAAAGATAAAAGAGATAGAATTTCTAATAAAAGTGAAAAAAAAATAAAAAAATTTAAATTCAATATTTGATATCACCTTCTTATAATTTATAAATAAACAAAGATACACAATTCACTGAATCAATGATAATTTATTCATTGAAAATCGTATCGATGAAATTCATTATTAATTTATTTATATTTATGGTCATATATAATTTTTTTTTTACTGTTAAATTGTAAGAAGTGAACACATTGTATTATGATTTATTGGTGTTGAATCAATTATTAATATTTGTTCAGTTTGTTTGTGGTTTTATTTTTGTCTTGAATTTCAAATGATTTTTTAACCCTTTTTTACATGAAAAACTGTTTCCGGTTTAGAGTTAAAATTGAAATTCTGAGGTGATTCTAATTCATTGAAGGGATAAAATTGAATTTACAATTATAGAAATTAGAATTTTTGTATTGTGAAATGATCCTCATAGAATATTTCTCTAACATTTTCTTATCAATCGAATTATTTTAACCCTTTACTTCTATCAAGTCCATTTAAACCATGATCGGGCATTCACTTTTATTTACACTTCAAATTTACTATAATATTCACGTCAGATATGCATAAACATCATTAAATACAAACTATTCAATGTATAAACATAAAGTTTGTTATTCTTATATTTTATTCATAGTACTTTTACCTTCCTGTGTTACCCCGTTTTAAACATATAATCATAGAAAATAATATCCAAGCAGCACTTTTGATTATAACTATTATTAACCTTTTGATATTAACATACAAATATACGAACTTTATAATGATAATAATACTAACTAACATATGCATTTTCCATCGACAACATATTTACTTAAATAATAAAATTAAAAAAAAAATTATGAAACGTATCTATGAATAGTGAAAAACGTGCATTTTGCAGAAAAACATAAGAAATTTGTTCCTATTGCATGAAAATTAAGGTTGTAAGCCTAGTAGCTTACAACTCTTGGGCATTCCTCGATTATTATTTAGGAGATCACAATGAGACAATAAGAAGGTGCTCTTGTAAAACCTAAACCTGACCTAATCTGCATGAAAATTCTTTTAAAAATTGTATCATTGAAGAAATTTAAGTCCAGAATCCGGCTGAAAATCGAATTTTTCGGTAAATGAGTTTTCTTATCTTATATTGTTGGCCCCATAAGAGTATTATTGGCATTGATATTAGTACGACAATAAGCCCTACAATAATTGTGGCTTCAGCAGGAAAAATTGCTCACCCCTGAAAGTGTATTATTGCTTTAAAGTGATGGAAAATAAAAAAAAAAAATATTAATATACATTAGATGTATGTATAGAAAATTGTTTCTATAAACAAAATTAAATTGTGCGACAAAAGCTTTGAATGGCTTTGCACTAACTTGCACTCTATGTTTATTTAACTTTAATAACAATTTTTCTTTTAAATTTAATACATTTTGTCTTGACGATGATCATATAGATTTATTTTTTTTGTCGTTTTATTTACTCAACTTTTATTTTTACGAAATTATAGTTAAGTATTTTGTCTAGCCGCGATTTACTGGACTACTGGATTGGGCACAATTTACAAAATTTTATATCATATAAGTGGATTGTAAGCGTTGTAATTCAAGTTTAATTCTAGAAAAGTTGCAAATTTCATTATCAGTTAACAAAAACTGTAATTTTAAACTTAATTTTTGTTTAAAAGGTGCATTAAATGCACCTGCAACCCAACATATTCATTTCACATTCATCACTCATTTAACGTACTAATCGTTATAAATAAATTCGCAATTTTGTATTCTTTTTTCATAAATATGCAATTTAATAACAATAACAAGAATCAGAAAATAAAAAAAATTATTTTTTTTTTTGCTTTAATTATTATGTAATGTCACAGTAATTATCATTGTTGTGTATTTTTTTTCTTCTGTAATTAAATGAGCTGTGTTGTATATCATGATCATCATAAATGTATGATAAATTTAAATTGAGTATATTTAACTATTGTATGAATTCACTGATCTTTATGCTATTATTAAATTTGTATTTTTTTACCTTTTTTGCATTATTTTTATTAATAATAATTATGTGTTTATGCATCTTCTATATAAATATATGAGTTTTATTATTGTGCAGCTATAATTTTGTATGGTATATTTTAATTTTTTTCTTTGTTATCACCTGAATTTCATCAAATTTGTGCAGGATTGTGTTAATTTAGCAGTATAATTATAAAAAATGTAACTTCTCTTGTTATGAGTGTAGAATGTCAACGCAATGAATTTATTTGACTGAATTTAACACAAGTAGGTGGTGGAATTGCACAGTATTGTAAACAAAATGTTCATATTTGCATAATAATAATCATAAAATCAACAATAATCACAATATGAAAGAATTAAATGAAAAAGTGAGCTTGTTAACTAAAGATTGATATTTTTATGTAAATTAAACAATTTATTTTTCATGAGAACGAATATTAAAAGTGAAAATTATTAATGTGTTTTAGTAAAACGAGTTGACAAGTAAAAGGAAAATCGAAATGAAACTTTACCCTGAATAGTATGAATGTAATGTTAACGTAAATTTAAAAAAAAGAGTCAAGAAATTCGGTTCAAAATGAGTTCACAGTGTAAGATACTCATAAAATCTCATTTACTATTTAATTTGCATTAATTAGCTTGTTGAAAATGATTTATGATTATGCATAAATGTAATGATATGCAAATTTTATTGCATTCACAATGTGAAGGAAAATATTTTTTAAGTTATGTTTAAAAGCTTCGTGAATATCCTGGACGGGTTCAGTTCAGAATTTCTCCTTTGAACTTTCATATTAAAAGGGAAAAACTGAAGATAAATGTAGGTCCTTTGATTTGATGAGTCCTCACCATTGAAATTTCTTAAATTAAGATAATTTCCAGTTTTTTGCTTAGACGAAACTAAGTATTGATTTAAAATATAATCATCATAACTCCTGTTTTGTCTCTCATTCATTCTTATGCAAATATTTTACTTCTTTTATAATAGACTCATAATTTAGATCTCACCACATGCTACAATGTGTTCTGTTTTTTTCTTCAGATGAAGCATCTTCTTATTTTTTTAAACAGATTTTCCTTCGATTTTGAAAAAAATGTGAGATTTGAGGACAGTTGTACTGTCTGTTCGAATTTCTGAGAAAAGAAACACATCAGGCTTTAAGATTCTAACCTACAAACTACAACTTAAGTTCCATAACTTAAATGCCACTTAAATTTCACAAATTCTCAGTGTTTCCTATTGAAAGTGGAGCTGAAAATCAAAATGCGCTTTTTTTATATAATTTAAGATCACCTTTCAGTTTTTTTCAGTTGTTGTTTCAACATTAATTTAAAACTTGGTCTCATACACACAAAACAAAAATTCATATATAAATAGACAGCTCAGACGTAAGAGGATACCTTTCCTTGCATACATATGTGCGTATCTTCCCATATCATACTAATTTATTTATGAACACATCGATGAAACTCTTGAGAGAGTGAGCAAATTATCGAACTGCAACCTAAGATGCAAATATATTTTGTATATGAAGTTAAAATATTTGTTCTTTTGGCTTATTTATTTTATTGGCATCCTTTTAAAATATTGCATTTGTTAATTTTATACATGTATATTATGAATATTATGTGTAAATGAGTATCATCCAACAAATTTGAAACATCACCCAACAAGAATTCTAAAATGCTTCTCATATTTTATATGAATAATGCAAATAAAAAAGAAAATTAACATTGCATTGGAATGTTTAACCAGTGATTTGTCTGATCTTCATTTTTTTTAATTTATAAAAATATGTTTATGTATGTTGATATTATGATAAAGGTCTTGTGTGAGATGTGAAATGTGAGGCGCTTATTAAAATGTGACAAGCGACTTTAAATTGTAAATTAATCTTGTGATGGCTATCTTTATAAACAAAATTTCTAGTATTTAATTTAAAATGAAAACAAACAAATTTATGTTATAAAATTGAACAAAAATTTAACGTAAATAACATCAAAGAATTATTAATTTTGATGATTTTATCTATGTGTAACTCAGGTAGCTGCAGGGGGTTGTTGATTGGCTCATATCAATTTATTGTTTTTGCTTGCACTGCACACAACATTCACCTTATTTTGTTTCTGCTGTTTTTTTCATATGAACATATTGAATGACGACTGGCATCATAATTCAATTTTATTACTTTTGATACAAAACTCACAGGAGCCAGCAGAGGCGTGTATTCTTGTTAATATACATTTTTTTTCTTCTTTTTGTATATTTGTTACATCTTTGCAATCTTCATAACTCTGAAAAAAAAATAAAGAAAACAGAGATTATCATAATATCCATGGAAAAAACACACTCAAAAGAATGTGTATAAATAAATTAGGAATAAAAAATAAATAAATAAAAGGAGCAAAGAATAATAATAAAGAAACAAACAAAATTGATATATTTGTTCGAGTGTTGACATTGATATTATTTATTTTTGATAGCTTTTCATTACTTAAAATTATATTTATGTGTATTAAAAGCTTGAAAGATAATTTTTATTTGGAAACGTGATATAACGGAGAAAGAGGAATGAATTGGTGGATAAACGTAACAACAATATTTTGGCAATTAATGACTAAGCAGCAGGCTGCGAACACTTTTTCAGTTCAAATGACGTTAATTTATCAAGACAAAAACTGACGTAGAAAAAGTGACATTTGAATAAACAAATTTAAATGAGAATTTCTTGTTAAGTTCTCTTGGATCAATGAAATGATTAATTTATTGTAAGTGAAATAAACGAGCAGGTGGTTTGTCATTAAAATTACTTACAAAGTATCGGTTTGTTTGGACAATTTTATGCACTAATTTATAATGATATGTCTTGGTATTCACTTTAAGTTGTTAATTGAGGGCGTGAAGAGTCACAAAGTTATTTTAAAACTTAATGGAAATAACCAGAATCATTTTGTCTTACAATGTAAGTTGAAACTTCAAGGCTGCGGGAAGGACCAAAGAAGATCTCGTTTACCGACCATCTCATCTAGGACTGTGTAATATGTTCAATTAAGCCCACCTCATGGATATGTTCATATTTCAAGAATTACGAACGAAAATTTAAATGAAACGAAACTCTTGTTATATCACATTAACGGTCAAAAATCACTTGGTGGTATGAATAAAACGCCTTAAAATTGAAGGTTTTCATACATTATTGTTAATTTTTTGTTTTAATTCACTATCATTAAATACACAAAAATGTTAATTTTTTTTCTTACAAATTTGTAATTGAAATAAAAATGTGCATACGATCAATGTCTAACGCACATAATTTCGTAATCACCTTAACAAAGTCTTACATTAAATTTTCAAGGTACAATAACAAAAAAAAAACACTTACATACACCTTCTGGTAAAAAAGAGAATAAAATTAGATGCTGTTGCAATTTTATCTCATTCATTTATTTACGGTGTGTGATGGTGTGAGGAGTTGCGAACAATAATAATAATAAGTAATTGTAAAGAAAACAAACAAACATTTTATTGCAGTGCAAATAATTTAATGAATATGATTAGAGGTACTCTGTAATTTCATGTATTTTGTGTTAATTTGAGTTAATTCAACAAATTATTCCATTTTAAATGAATTTATTTGATTTATTGACTGGAAATTTTATGCGCTTTTTCTACACATGTCAAATTTCTAACATCATTATTACATTTTTATTGGATTTTTGAATCATAAAAAAAATTTAAATCATTTTTGAACATAGACATTCACATATGTGTCTCATAAATAAGTTTTTATTGAGTCAGATATGGTCGTATATTTTTTTTTAATGAAAAAAATTTATAATAATAATGATGAAAATATACTCAAAAAAAACATAATAATATAAAAATGATATCACAAGTACCCAGTTTGTTTAATCGATAATATAAATTATGAATGAATGAATTTTGTTCCTTTTGTATGGATACGAATAAAAAATTGTAATGGTTATTATTTTTATTTTATTTATATTGAATACCAAGAATTGAAATCAAATGATTCCATTTTGATTTTAGCTTGGATGCTCTTCAAGACATATGTATTAAAATAAAAAAAGGATATTGCACACATAAAATCACTGCCTTGTAACGGAAGTAAATTAAAAGGCAACAGAAACTCTGTAATTATGTCTGTCATTTCTCATTTTCTTTTTAAAAAAATCTAAAGTAAATGAAACTTGTTTTTAATTTTTATTTTTTCTTGAGAAATTCATGAACGTAATGTCAAATCAGTTATTTCTCGGATAAAGTTTGCAAAAAAAGAACAATTATACGGATAAAGACAAAAAAAAAATAAACAGAGAACAAAAAGTATAAGGAGAGATCAATTGTAAAATAAAAGATAATAACACAATAAAAATATCTCACACCAAAAAACACAACGAGAGAATCTCATATCAATGAATGTTCATCTCATTTATTGCTGTAGAATTAATATCAAAAGAAATTTATTTTTCAGTACTTAAGTATTTTGTTAATGTTAAATGGAATAGTTTTAAAGTGTACAAGGAAAAAATCATTATAATTATATTTTCACATATACTATCTCAAATGAAATCAAAGTTTATTTATTAACTTTATGGAATCAACTGAAAATACTGCTAATATCAGTGTAACATAATAGGATGGACAGTTTATCGCTTTAATTTAGCGATAAGTGGGAGACCAGTGGAAGACTAGTGATGACTGATTTTTCACTGCTTCCACTGGCCTCCCGCTGGTGTCCCACTGATGTCCCACTGGCCCACATGGTATCCCACTTTCGTGTGTTTCTTCTCATTTAGATCCGATTCCGAATCAATACAGGTGCAAGTTTCCTGATTCAATGAAATACATTTTTTTATTAATACTTGAAGTCAAATATTTTTCCGAGACACCCTATTCCATAATTTTAACAGTTAAATACTCATTGATCCAAATTTCCTTTGTATTTTATGTAAAAAAAATAATCATGCTTCTTACTGACCTCATATTAATCGGTATAAAATCGGTGCAATATTAAATTAAAACCCATTTATTCGTTAATTGAAGACTTCTTTGATTTTCATTGAATTGAATTCAAAGACTCAAATAAAATGATTAGATAAATATTCGGAAAGACAGAAGAAGAAACAGAAACAGTGATTAAATTGCATTTGATTTTGTTTTAATCAGACCAAATGAATAGAAGTTCAATTTATAGTGTCTTATAAGAACTAGAATTAGAGGAACTAAATAAAAAAGATCAAAATAAAAGAGCGATTATAGAGAACTGAATTTTTTTTTAAATAGTTATTTTAGGCAAATTATATATCAATCAAAAACTAATTTGTACCAATTTATACAAAGGAATTTTTTAACGAACCAGTTAAACCTGCATTTTTGTTGTTTATTTAAAATTTTGTTATTGTCTTAGTTTTCTCAAAGCAAAAGAATAATAATTTACTGTGAGGAGATTTTTGAATTTGAATTTGAATTTCAATCCATTCAAGGTATCACCGAATTTAAAACTAAATGTACTTAAAACAAAAATTAACATTGTAAATGACTTTCTAACACAAAGTACCAAAAATATGTCTTTCTTACAACAGATTTTCACAATTTGGATCACAATTTAAATAAAAAATGAGAAAATGACCAAAAAAAAACACCCGAAAAAATGTAAATGATAGTAATCTGTTACTGTTCTAACTACCATTCATCCATTAACATTACACATATTTTTTTTTTTTAATATAAACTAAGTAGCTCTACATTTAAAAAGAGCTTTATTTATACAAAGCACAGACAAAATTACAAAGAAATTACCTACTGTGTCCATATAAAAATGCAAATTAAGTATCAACAGCATGTATTTTACTTTGGTTTTTAATACAATTTATTATTATTTTATATTATATTATTAAAATATCTATATAAATTTATATTTTTTTTCTGTTATTTTAAATAAATGAGAAAAAATTTATAAGGTTTAAGTTTAAATAAATATACACATGTATAAGACAGGAGGAGTAATTGATGGTTTGTAACTACACATTAGTTTTATATAATTAGAGACAGAGAAGTTGTGACTATCTGTTTACATTGTATGGGATTGTGTGTTTCATTCGGTTAAGCCTATTCCAAGAAGAAGATGAAGAAAGTACGTAAAATTACATCTAGAAAGAATTCTAGTTTTATTGAATTTAAATGACTCAAAATAATGCCTTTTTAATATTTTAATCTGTATTGATTGATAATCTTCCTACGTTTAGGTCAGATCTTTATTCGGTAATTTCAGTCCCAACAGGATGATAGTTCGTCCATAACTTCAGTTCAAATTTTTCAAAGAGCCTGGTGTGAAATTTTGTCATTTCAATGAATGTCATTCTCCTTAAAAACAATCACAAGTGATTATACCACATCAAATTTATTAAATCATCATAATCAACAATGAATATTACGTTAAATTATATATTTTATCACTATTTATATCATAAAAACACTCTTCTCCTTAGTTAACATTGTAAGTTAAACATTCCTTAGAGAGACACATAACAATAAGTGACTTTTCGGAAGCCAAAAACCATTACAATAATTATAGTCATTGAACACAATTTCTTTTTATACTTATTTACCTTAATATGATAAAAATACATAAAAATTTTCATATCAAGATAAGGGGTAAAAGCCAAAGATAAAAATCTGTAATCGATTTAATGTGTCTTAATCATTATTATTAGTAAATTTCGTTTTTGTCACTGTCAACTAAAGTTTAAATTTCATGTCTTTAAGTTTTAAGTCTAATAAGAATAAAATAAAATTCAAACACTTGACAAATAAAATCGTCATGCAGAACAGATTTTGCGGTCATTGTCAAATGTATACATTAGAAAAAAAATTATTATTAAAATTATTGCAATTTATTGTCATTTGACTCAATCAGTCATTGTTGTAATAGTACAAAAAAAGGTAAATTTAATAATAATAAAAAATAATAACAACAATAACAAATAATTATGAACTGAAAAAAATTATATTAGAAGAATTATAATGACATACCTGCCAATTTCAACTCATTATTTTTATTGTTATCTCATCATACATATCAATAACATGTGTAAGTGAGTCTGTTTTTTTTTTATATTAAATTTACGTTACAAAACCCAACGAATGCATTACGGATGTTTAAATTACACCTACAATTATTTTCATTTATTTAGCGTAGTTGTTTTTTGTTGTATTTTTTTAAAAATGGGTACATTTTTTTAAAAACAAAATCTATTTAGAACAATTTTTTTAATGTCATTCTGGCAAAAAAAAATTTTACACCCAGTCGGAAGTAAACTCCTGAATTTCAGGAACTGAGCTCCTGATCATTCAGGAGTTAACTCCTTACGTTCAGGAGTTAACTCCTGAATTTCAGGAGTTATGAACAAAAACAGATTTTTATAATTTACAATATAAGTTAAAAAATTTTGAAATTAGTATTTTAAGTTATTTATCAATTTATACCGGTTCAATGAAAAAATTTTATTCAAAAAAATTCAAAATTTTAAGAAAACTCAATATTTTCAAAAATTAAAAATTTTCAAAAAAACTCAAAATTTCGAAAAAGTCAAAAATTTCAAAAAACTTAAAATTTTTAAAAAACAAATATTTTCAAAAAGTCAAAATTTTCAAAAAAACTCAAAATTTCAAAAAAGTCAAAGTTTTCAAATAAGTTAAAAATTTCAAAAAAAATCAAAATTTTCAAAATAAATCAAAATTTTCAAGAATTTCAAAAAACATAAATATTTCAAAAAACTTTAAATTTTCGAAAAACAGAAATATTTCAAAAAACTACGTTGTTAAGTTTAACTCAAAATTTTCTATAAATTTTACAAGGTAGTTTTTTGAAATATTTATGTTTTTTGAAATTCTTGAAAACTTTGATTTATTTTGAAAATTTTGATTCTTTTTGAAATTTTTAACTTTGACTTTTTTGAAATTTTGAGTTTTTTTGAAAATTTTGATTTTTTTGAAATTTTGAGTTTTTTTGAAAATTTTGAATTTTTGAAAATATTGAGTTTTTTTTAAATTTTGAATTTTTTTAAGTCAAATTTTTTCATTGAACCGGTATAAATTGATAAATAACTTAAAATACTAATTTCAAAATTTTTTAACTTATATTGTAAATTATAAAAATCTGTTTTTGTTTATAACTCCTGAAATTCAGGAGTTAACTCCTGAAATTCAGACGTTAACTCCTGATATTCAGGAGTTAACTCCTGAACGTAAGGAGTTAACTCCTGAATGATCAGGAGCTCAGCTCCTGAAATTCAGGAGTTTTCTTCCGACTGGGCATTTAACATTTTTTCTTGTTTTGCAAATAACTTAAAACTGCAATACGAAAATTACTTCTGCACTGCAGTATAAATTTAAAAAAAAAATTGTACTTAATGATGTTTGTGTTTGATGATGAGGTTATGATGATTTAAAGTTTGATTAATATTTAAAGAGCTTGGCAATTATTTAAACATTAATAAAAATGTATCATTTCATGAAGAAATGTGAATGAATTTGAGAGAAAAAAAAATAATTTTATACTTTTTACAAGTAATTACATGTATGTGATAAAAAAAACTGTCGACACATCATTGCAATGCTAAATTTACGTTAACAAAGATGTAATTTGTTGTTGAGTTGAGCTTTAGTTTGAGTCATAAGTTATGGATTGAGTTTTGAGTACCCTTTTGAATGTCTCAATATCCTCATAAATGTCATAAAAAAATATGTTTAAAAAAAATAATACTCAAATTCATTAATGTGTGTATATATGACAACGAAACGAACATTACAGAAACAGGTCATGGTGCATGATTTTGACTTTATTATAACTTTAATTTCAATTTTTTATTTTATTTTATACAAGACAATCGACCAAATACGAATCAAATGGATTGAAATGAAGGCATATTGTCTTCATGTAATTTATTTTCAAGCATTAAAAGTCAGACAACAGACATAACTATGTTTTTTATCTGTGTGTATGTGTGTGTGTGTGTGTGTGGTCTATGTGAATTTTAATGTGAGTTTTTTTATTGATTTTAACCCTTATATGATTTTTGTAATGTGATATAAAGTTTGCTAGTTTTGGCGATAAAAATCAAGACACGTGCATTTTTTTATGATTTTATGCCACTTCCTCAACCTCATGAGCTCTAAAAGAATGGTAAGCAATGAAAAGCTTTTCTGTGAACCGTTTTCAAACTATGCAGCTTTTTCTAGATAAAGTCTCCGTTTTAGATTGATTTTTGAACAGAACCGAATTTAGAATAACCATCAAATCCGATGATCCGTCTGTGTACAATTTTTCTGTTTCATATACAGTCATTTTCTAAGAATAACTGTAATAAGGGTAAATAAAAATGAAAATAAAACATGTGTATCCACAATGAATTGTGGTTTTACTTAGAAAAACTTGTAGTAAAGGTGCATATTTTATTTATACTTGACATTTCCATTCACAATTATCAATTACATTCCATTAAAAGTGCAATGACGTTTGATTTTTCATAGAAAATACAGGAAAATTATAATTCAATAAGACATTTTCCTGAAAATTTCTCATGCATACAATTTCTTTGATTGTAACCGACTCAAGTGTACTTAATTTCAATTTCATTAAACATTTTTGGATGTCTAATTTGTTTAATAAACGCAAAATAGCGTGCAACACCACCAAAAAAGTGCACAAGATTTTCAGTTCACTGGGTCAGGTGTACATATACGCTAATTTATAAATTGGTTAGTTGCATGTAAATTTTATTAGTTCCTAAACATAGACTCAAGTAAATAATGTGCAACACATGTGTGTATTTTGATAATGAAATTATCGTCTTAATACAAAACAGTATTTCCTTTAAACAAAAAATATTAAACATTTAAAAATTCCTTAAAGTTCAACAGTTGCTTTTCATTGATTTTTATTGTGATACGTCCCTTATTGTTATTATTTTCATAAAAAAAGTTTCTTGTAATTCTTTGACCTTTTCATACATTTTTATCGATTATAAATTACATTACTTTCATAAAGTAAAATGAATTGCAACACAAACAAAAAACTTAAACGCCTTCTAGCATAAGTCAAAAAAAGAAAAACATATCAATAAACATCTTTTTATAATTTAATTTCATATTTTCTTCCTTTCTTTCTTTACAGGTAAGAAGCGAACAAGTGTCATATCTTGCATTTTATTTTACAAATAACATTAAAATGAATCAAAACTCATTCAATTCTCAGTCAATTTATACAACTTTTTTAATATAATGTGAGAATAAAGAGATTGCCGTAAGAAAGAACCATTCAATTACTGATATATTATTACAAATTTTATGTTATTAATAAAAAAAAATTAAGTATGCAAACAAAAAAATATACTTTTAATAATAATAATAATGGCTTTGATAACGCCGGACAATATTTATTTAATTCGCGTATTTGTTGTAAAGTTAAACGTTTTCTTATATAATCAGTCCATGAACATGAAAGAAGAGTATTTTCTTTTTCAAATATGAAAACAATGCATCATAAATTAAATTTATAATAATAAAATAAGTACAAATAACACTAAATGATATCTGATAAGTTAAAAGAACAAATAATTTTAAATAAGGTTAATTTGGGTAAAGGAAGTTTGATCTTTTTTTTTTTTTGGTCTGACTTGAGAGTGAGTGCGCTTTATGAAACTATAGGTCAGTTTTTCAAGCCAATGGCTCTGATTGAATGGAATCGAGCTAAGAATTGAACGATAAGACTCCAAATTTTTATTCTCAAGACTACATTAAACGATCAAGTAACACTGAAAATACACGTTGAACTCTCATTTCCCCAAGACTCAATTAATCATCTCAGAATTAAGGCAGTTCTGATCAATGCTTCAAAATTGTAAAAGCTTTTTTCGCTTAAGATTTAAACTTCCACGCTGTAATGAAAACAAAGTTAAATTTATTAACCATAATTAGCATTTTATGCTACTGTGTTACCATTGCTGTTAAAATTAAAAAAAAAATAATTTTTTCTGCTAACAATTTATGTTTTTGTGATTATTTCATTTACATAATAACACTCATAAATTAATAAGAATTTTATTAAATTTAAATAAATAAAGTTTGAGCCATTGAATGTGAATAATTTTCTTCGCACATACACAAAAAAAACACTCAATTAAAAAATTACCCGTTTTTGTTTACATACCATTGAAAAAAAAACACTTCAATTCCAGTTCACATGAAATACAAAGCAGAAAATTAAATTGAATTAATTAATAAAAAACGCATTTTATTCGCATTTTAAATGAAAATAACTTTGGAAATCACCGCACGCTCTCTACTCACAAAATGCATGGGCTTTGAAAAATTCATTTTATTATTATTATTCATTCATTTTAAATTAATAATTTTTTTGTTTAGTGTAATTAATTTATGCAAATAAAGTTTATTATAACTAGCCATTTGTTTGATGAAATGATTGATATGTATGAGAAGTATAAATTACAATTTTAACTGATTATCATATTTGCTTGGTTAACTTTTAATTTTTTGTTGTTATTAATCAGATGATTATGATCTTTTTGTGTTTTGATTACAAGCGTTAAGAGAAAAAAAAGAGAGACGAGTTTTTACTTTATTTTTAATAAAATAACAGACAAGAACTTTACTAGGCTTAAGAATACAATTTTCCCAAAACGATTCCGTACAGTGAAAAAAATTGAGAAAATGACGTCCAAAGTTGTTTCAAACCATTCGATTTAATTTCGTCATGACAATAAATAACCTCATACTAATTTCGATCCAAAAAGTCAATTTAAATTAAAAGAACGTCAATTTACATTGAAAATATTTATTCTTGCGTTTCTGCGACTAGACGTTTAAATTAAATTTCATACAATGTAATACTAAATATAGATAAAAAAAAATTGGCTTATAAAACATTTTTTTTTGACATATTTTTTATTATTATCATTTATTTTTGTTTGTGTCAACTTTGTCATTATAAATAAAATGAAAATATTCTGTTACTAGTTATATAATTTTTATTTTAATATTGAATGTCTCTCAAGCCTTTAATAATATTTTTTTGTATCTTATTACATTAAATTTTAATATATTTTTTCCAATTTTACTTTGTCCTCAATATTTTTTAACGTTGAATATTAGCGATCGAACGTAATTTCATTGTAAATAAAATTGAAAGGATACGTTTTGATGGTATTTTCAGTTACTTTTGATGACATATATGTAATATTCAGAATCATTAGATATATTTTTTTTGCGTTTTTCTTGAATGACTCTTAAATTGAATTTTGAATAAACGATTTTCACGTGTTTACTCAGACAAATCATATTTAGGAAAGATTCCATTACATTTTTCATACAATACGATGTAAAATTACGTTAATATTTGACCTACAATCGATACAAATGTGCATTTATGTTGATTTAAATACCTCAATAATGATACGCATTTATTTATTTATTTAAATTGTATGTCTTTATAATTTAATGAAAAATAAGTGAAATATATCCATACACACACACCACCACACACAAAATAGCAATCGTGTAAATAATTATTATCTTTTGATTACATGCAATGTTTCGTTTATTTTGATTTCTTACACACACACATTCCATTTTCCATTTCATATCCAAATGGCCTGCGATCATTATTGTTATTATTATTATTTTTTTTACAAACTTATATTTAACGCCAGTCGTGTATTTTCCACCACTGCATGCTTAAATTCAATCAATGAAATGTGTGTTTTTGTAAAAATGCCGGTTTCGGACACGTAATAACAATATTATTTACTTTTTTTTTATTATTATTATTATTTTTAGTAGTATTTGTCTGTTTTGATGATTTTTGATGACTGACTGTTGATCTTTTATTTCCATTTAAACAAATTTTTGACTGTTTTTATTTCAGTTCATTCAAAAAACTAAAAGAAAATCAGATTTATTTGGTATTATTTTTGAACATACACATTTTTTTTTTGAATATTATTATTGGTTGAAGTGTTAAACGGAGGCAGGTTGATTACGTCATCAAATAAATCGGTTCAAAACACGCAATTTTTTTCGGGTATTATCAAAAAATTTATAAATGTAAAAACGCAAGGCATCGTGATCGTCAAAACAAACATATACAGGTCAGGAATCAAGAAAAAAAAGAGTTAAAGTTAAAATAAATGAATAAAATTGATGATGATGACAATGATTCATGCAACAATTTGTAATGAATGTGTGTGTGTGTGTTTGTATGTGACGTCACGAAACAAAAGACATGGAATCTCCTTGTCATTAGACGCGAGACATGAACTTGCCATGCAATGTCTGTATACAATGTATAAATGGGTTAAATAGTGTGAAAAGTGCTATAAGAGTAACAGTTAAATAACAAAAAAGTGTTGAATATGTTAAACATAAATGAAGCAAATCACGAACATTGAGGTCCTGTTAGATGTCAATGAATTTTCGTTTCATTTTGTTGTATTGAAATCATTTAAAATTTTTATTAACATTCACGAGCAAATAACCTGATAAAAATTGTTATACAAGTGCATTGATTTCATTTCATTCGATTTTCCACACATACTTAAAAAGTAAACAATATGACTTGAAGCCAAAAGCATAACAAGGCAAAAGGGAATAAACAAAGTAAATTAAAATATGCAAATCTCTTTTTTTTCTGTCTTTACTTACATTGAAAAAAAACACATTGAATATAACTTGGATAGTTACAGACTAGGGGAAGCTAATCGATCGATGCCTTCAAGTAAACAAATAACTGTAACATTGTTGTGTTTCTTTTTTATGTAAAATTGATTCAATTCCCTACTTTACATTATAATTGTGCTATACTCATTGAAACAGTTAATTATTATTATAAATTTTATGTTAATTAAAAGAAAAATTTCATAAGATACCTTGTAAGGCAAAAGTGAATGTACAATTTAACTAGAACACTTATAATCCATGTTTGGACTAAATTCTTAAAATTCAAAGTTAATATGAAATTTTTCACCAGTCTTGCTTGAGTTCATCAAAGTGTTACATTGTTGCAAAAATACACTCATCAATATCACTGGTAAATAAATATCATTTGTGTTATGAAATACATGGAAATGATTAAATTTTCATTTCAAGGGTAATTTGCTGTGATTTTGAAATTAGATTAAGAAATTATGAATATGCTTCATTCAATTTATTCGTCGAATTGAAGAGCTTCAACTATGAATTTGAATGAAAAACTTAGAATTAGAAATTAGAATATTAAAAGAATTAGAAATATTTAAATGAAGTAATTCATTTATTGATGATGGTTCAAAATAAAAATATATTTTTTTATCATAATTTAATGACATAGATCCATATTTTGGTAGTTGGTACGCTAAACACTCAATAGTTGTTTATAAAATAAAAAGAACCCAAAACAACAGAAATAACAACAAAAATATTAAAAGGTACAAAGTAGCACATTATACGATAAAAATACGTACGTACGTGTGTGAGTCAGGACTAAAGTAAAGCAGGTGGTTGAAATGGAACACATATTTACTGAATGCAGTATTCAAGAACTTTATTACATTTATTACTATTACGAGTAGGCCATTTCAAGTTATGATCACAATGTATGGATGGGATTTTTAATGGGGGTAATTTTAATAGCTCAAGTCCACTTCAACAGATCCCGAACTATTTTAACATTTTTCAATGAAAATTGTCGACCCCCCTTAAGAAGGTCAATTTGAAATGTCAATTTCAAAATTTCATTCCACCTTAAATATATCATATCATATCATTTCATATGTGGTGACTTTATGTTACAGTTGAATTGTTGTCTTATTTATGGATCATATATGAAACAAATAAAAATGTAGTTTATATCTGCAGAATTGAATATACACCAGCATAGGACGACTTCAATTTAAATCAAAATTGTTTTATCAATATGGTACGACTACCATACATACAAATATAAGTTAATACTCATATATGGTAAATAAATTGACTTCGTCTACATTGTAATATTTGATTTATTTCTGTAATTGGTTAAAGTGGAATCAGAATTTTCAATGTTGTGTATCTTAACATTTTATGAGGTCTTCGCTTCAAAAAAAATAGGCTCATTGCTCAAATAGAACTCAAATTTATTAGACAAAGCATCTTTCTTTTTAACTTGAGCACAAGTCGTGGGTCAGATACAATGGGTCATGAAGGTCATCAAGAGCAAGTCACAGTTTCAATGAGTGTAGCGAGAAACGAAATTTATTCCAATGATTCAAAATTTTGATATAGAGTGAAATGGCCTTCAAAATCTTAATTTTTTTCATGTGATTTGTGAAATTTAAACATATTCCTGAAATTCTGAGACATTAAACATAAATATTTCATATTCTATAAGTTAAGATTTCTGGACGTTTCACTAAATAAAAATAAGTTAAGCAAATGTATCAATCAATAATGATCAAATAAAATTTAATTTAATTACAGATAAATATCAAAGAAAATACAGCAATAAAATTAATAATGAAAAATAATTGAATATTCAAAGTATTTCTAATAAAACTAAATAATAAAGAAATGTTAAAATAAAAATTCACTTTTTTTACCATCAATATCATTAAATATTAGCTCTAGTCGTCTTTTTGTACAAATAAAAATGTAAACAGTTAGACGACCAAAGCAAAAAAAAGAACAAGACAAGAAAGGATCCACTAAAATAAAAAAGATATTGTTTAATAGATAGCATTGTTTGATGAATAAACGTAATTATTGACTTATACTTTTTAGTATTTTTATTCGTTATATGATTGTACACCTTGATTATAAATATTAATTTTTTTCTGTACTGTGGATTATATAATACAAGTATTTTTTTTCTCTTGATAATAATTATAAATGTTGTTCTTTAACTAAATGTATACAAAAATAAAAAAAGACTTCATATAATGTTACCCCTTTATTTCAGTGTAATTTCATTACATATTTTTTTTTATTTGTAATTTTATCATCATTTTTACCTCAATATCACAAAAAAATACACAGAATTTTTATATTAAAGTATTACTTTATTACTATTAATTTAAGTCTTTAATATATCAAAAGAAAAATAAATTGTTTGTTTTTACTTTACTTTGCTATTCATTATGGATTTTACCTTATATTTTAACATTGTTATAAAAAATAAATAGAGATAGAAAAAAAAATGTTATTTAATTTTTATTGGACATCATAAAAAATAATCATCATAATATTGAAAGGGTATACCCTGTAATCAGTCTTCATTTAAGTTTCAATTGATTGGTATTTTTCAAAAAAAAAAAAATACAGATGATGTTACATTTAAAAAGAAAGATAAGTGAAATAAAATGAAAAATATGATTATAACATAAACACATCAATCAGCCTTTTAATTACTCTGCTGTACAAAATTGAGTGGATGAATAAACGGATATTACAAGAAAAAAATTTCACTGTGCAACAAAAAATAAGTGAAGTAGTTTTTAATTTTTTGGAAGCCCAAAACCCAAGTCATGTCGTCTAGGATTGCCTCAGATACAATAATATGAAGCAATTACAATATAATGAAATTTACCAGTAAAAATTAATAAAGTTTTTTGTTACACTGTGAGTGCTACCTTTAATTACAGACACCTCAATTGCTTGAAGCACTAATTAAATCTACTTTCTGCACGATATAATTCAATTTATCTTTTTCTCACTCTTTTATCAATTCAATTTGTATCAAAAAAACATTCAACGGATTTTTTTTAAATAAAAAAGGTTATTAAAGGACAGTTTACTCCAAAAAATTAACGATTTATGTCCATTTCAGCAAAAAAAAAATTAAATTGAACCAAATATCTTCATTTTCTTTGTATAAATAAATTCCATGATGAGATTTTTTTTAAGATTGTAGAAGACATGCGCTGAAATTGAATTAAAAATGGAGAATCCCCCCAAAAAATTGATCCCTCTTAAAAATGAATTTTCTTCCATTAATTTCATATCAATTTCAATTCAATTTTTCCTTAGAAAGGTAATCATAAAATGTCATAGATCACAATCAAAGAGCGCTCTTGATATTTTATTGTTCTATGATTAAAAAAATAATAAAAATAAAAACAACTTCATAGTTTATTTGAACAGATACCGACTAAAAGATAAATTTATATTGAATACCTTTAACATTTTACATTTACCTTAAAGTATAAATTATATGAAAAATTGTTTCATTTTATATTATTTGTATTTATAAGAGGGTCAAAGAATACGCTTTTCCATTTATTGTTAATATAAAATGAAAATATTTCAAATAAACCACAAGCTACAACAAAAAAATTCGATAGAAAATGTTATTTCAAAGTTATGTTGAGCTCATTTATGCAAGAATGTATCATTGGCCTATGTTATTATAATAGACTATTAAAATAATAACGAATACTGCTAAAAATAAAAGAAAAAATATTAATTACCCTCTAAAATATATATTATAATAGCACCAATATCCCTTTTGTCTGTGTCATTCTCGGTCTCTCTTGGAAAAATAAATGTGTAGTCATAAAACACTATAAAATAAAACAAAAATAAGTTTACCCTTATATAGAGCTTAGCTTGTCATACAAAACGGAAATAGAGATAAAAATATGCAGATAATTTTTTTTTTGATGTGTGTTAGTCATTGTTAACAAAAAAAAATGCTATAATAAAGCTAAAAAATTGTGATCCATATGGTTTATTAAGGGACTTTTAAAAATATTTTATATTTTTTTGCGCTTTAATAAATGCTACAATTATAAGGTCCTTTCCATTTGAATACAAAATGTTAAAATGAAATATTAAGGAATATAAAAAATAATAATTAACACACTTTTGACCGTATATGAGAATATTAATTAGATTTAATCGTCGATGAATAATCTACTGGACTATGAACTATTTTGTAATGAGTGTATGGGGTGTGTGAAATACAAAAAATGTTTTAATGACTAGATATTAAAAAATTATTTTAATGTCCTACACAACAGATGGTGAAATGATCATATTCATAAAATTTTATTTAATTATTATTTTGAAATTTTTCGCTTTAAAAATAAATTTAGATCCTGCGTATAAAAAGGTAAAACTTTGATAAAATGTAACAAAGTTGCCACAATGTCTGTTTTATCCGTTTTATTCAATGTTAACATATGTAGAACAGCGAAGTAAGATGAGAAAGGAAGAAAACGAATTAATTTAAATTTTTTTAAATAAAAAAATGTATCTTTTCTCACCTTTTAAAGGAAGAAAATATTTTAATTGCTACTTGTGTTGACGAAATTCTTGTGAATTTGTTTTACATTTCACAAAGATCTTCAAATGTGATATTATGTGGAGCATTTTTTTCAATAAATGTTGGAATAAGTGTAAAGTGAACTATATTCAATATAAAATAATCCTCTTCTATTGTACACAAATCGACGATCGTAGTTTAAAAGCAAAATCATTGGTTATTCATTATTCATAAATACAAAGTCAATGTAATTCGATATTAGTTCAGATGTGTTTTAATACTAAAATGTATTTTGTTGCTGTCCAATCGGTTGTTGAACATATACTTTGATTATGAAAAAGGAGAAACCAATGATAGAGAAATCGCAGTTACTATGATTTTCAAGTAAAGTATGATATATGTTACTAGCTCCAAACAAAAAAATGACAATTAAACGTCAAAGTTTTATTTTCGTATGTTTTTTCAAGGTTTTTTCGAAATATCTTATTGGCTTTGTTTTCAAGGCTTCAATTTTATATAAGTCTGAGACGATTTACAGCCTTTCAAACACTTAGTTCTCAATTGGTATGTTCCACATGAATCGTATAATCGGGCTTTCTACTATGAGCGTATAAATAAAGTCGGAAACTATGATTTCCACACTCAGTACGATTCATGTGGAATTGACCAATTTACATTTAAATGTCGATTATGAATCTGACAAACCAGTCTCAAAAGCGTATTTTTCCTAGAAAACTCATTTTGAAACTCAAATCTATTAGTAATTTAGCACTGGACTTAACTACAACACAGTTATAAAATGTAATCTCAAAGTGTAAATAAATACCACCCGCATATATGTGTGTAATAAAAAAATTACAAATAAATATTTATCCGTGTTTGACCAGTCAGTGAATGGATAAATATAACTAATATCTATTCAATTGTCTATTTACTATTTTAATGTCTTTAACACGTAACTTTGTTAGTTAAATGACTGGAACGGTAAAACTCACGGTGATATATTTACAAATTTTCCTTGTTGTCTATTGATTTTATTAGATGTGACGCGACATGAAATCGCTCATAAAAACATGTGTAATTCCATTTTTCTTACTCTTTTCAATGTAAATCGTGTTGTAATCCATTGGTAATAACTGTGATTGTGTAAACCTATTTTAAATGTTTAAAAAACTGAAAAAAATAAAATGTAACATAAGAGCGAAAAGGAATTAAAATGTTGAATGGAATTCCTTGATTTGCACTAATTAACACATAAATCAATTAATTCTTGGCTTATCAATAAAAAATCATTGATCTCTTTCTGTTTCTTTTAAGTTGTCTAAATGTGAAATCCATTAAAAATTCTGCTACTGTTTTTAAAAAATTGCATCATTAACTGTATGGTGACAAAAAAATTAATGGATTATAAATCTTAGTCAATGTGTCTTCAAGTTCCTTTTTCTGTTTTTGATAAATTGACTCAAAATCGAGACATTTATTATATCTTAATTAGGATTGCATCTTCTTTAACAGTAAATCTTCTTCATTTTTTTTTTGAATATTTAAGTGTGTGAAGACAGAATTTAGAATCACGAGCCACATTTTCTAAAAACCGTGCATGAATGATCAAGAAGAAGAGACCAAAAACAAAACGTTGAAAAGAATTTTTAAGTAGGTGCAATTCCAGACATAACAAAAACAAGTGTACTCTTCTTAAGAAATAAAGTAAACAACAAAATGATTAATGTTTTCAATTTTAATTCGCGATTGAGATGCAAATTTATTATTGTCGCTTTTATTTGATGACATCTTAATCAATTTAAGGTGGCTTCTGTATGAGTCATTGAAACAGGTGAATTAAAATCATCAAAATTGTATCTTAAAAACAATGTTAAACGTTAACACTCATCTTATCGAACCTAAAATCACTTTATATATTCACTTCCTTGACAAAACATCTCTTTAGGTGTAAAACTGTGAAAATAAATACTAGAAATTAACAATTTCTTATGATTTTTATCTATTTTTAAAATTAAATTTTTTAAATTTCATGTTAAATTCAATCTGCTCATTTAAAATAATAATTTCTAATGTTTTTCAAGAAATTTTATAATATTTTTTAACATTTTTCCAGCAAAATTAACATTTTTTTGTATGTTAAACATTTTATCAATTCAATTTATCATTCAAAACAAAAATTTAATGACTCTTACTTTTGTTTGACAAACTAAACGAATTAAAGGAAAAAAAAGAATGAAAATAAGAACAAAATTAATTTATTCTTCTTTCTTTTTATATTTAATAATATTAACATTATTATATTAGTTTTATGTTTTATTTTTCTTGTTTGATTTAGACAAAATATGTTTATAAAAGAAATTTTGTCCAAATATTTATTTATTCATCACCTTTTCATTTTAGTTTGGTATTAATCTTAATTTTTATATATTTGTATAATGAAACCGCGTTCCTTTTATATGTTTTTCGATGATAATTAAGACATATTTTACTAAAATGTATAAATATTATTACATAGTTTTATTTATTTATGATTGCTATTATTAATAATTAAAATTATGGTAAAGGCATTCAGTTCGTTAGTTATATGATAATGATTAAACGATTATGATAAAATATTCGTACAATTAACAAAAATAAAAAAAATAATAATTTTGAATTAACTTTAAATAATTATTCATCTTCAAAATTATTTTTGTTTTTTTTGTATATACGGTTGTCTGTTGGAAAGCGACCTTCTACATCGCAAATGCCCTCAATACATTCGACAGAGACGTACACAAAGGTTTTGTGAGTGACGCCAATGTTCACATTTTTTTTAAAAATCTGGAAGAAATGCACTTTAGGTTGAGCTGGAAACGCCTTGTAAATTGCAAGGCAATGATATTGTTTGCTGAATGAGTCAACTACCACGCGGACCATTTTTAACTTGCAGTGTACTGAAAAAGCATCAAAAAAAATCAATGCTCCCATGATTTTCAATGACTTTGTTTATATCACATCATAAAAAAAAATGAGAAGAATAATATCAAAATTAACGAAAATATAAACACCATGGACTAATAAATATAACATTCACATATTTTATCATATTAATTGATGAAATTATAATTTATGATTAGGAATATTCTTATTTAAGTTCTAAGATGTAAATTCAAACTCAACTCATAGCAATAATAGGAAAAAAGGTGATTTTTACTATTTGCCGGTATATTTCTTTAATTTTATTAGTCACTTTAATATTCAATTAATATTATCATAACATGAATATTATAAGCATTCATTTAAATTGAGAGTAGGACAAAGAACTCATCGAAAAAAAACTGTTGATTTCATTTAATCAAAGTGAAATGTACAGAAAAAATATGTAATTAAGTGTAAACGAGTCATTAATTCTTATTTAACTTTGAATTTAATTATAATGAAGAAAAAATATTTTTAAAATAAAATAAAACATGAAGAAAAAAAAGTCCATAAAGAGAATTTCATTCAAGAAAATATCGATAAATATTATATTATTTTGTTGTATTCTGTTAAAAAATATAAGTGTGAGAAAATAGCACGTTCTTAATTGTTAAAATTGAAACAAAATAAAATAATACTAAATTTGATTTAGTTTTCATGTAAAAGTGCACTAATGGGACCATGTTGTGAGTATTTTAAAGGAATCTCAGCCTTAAACTTAAACCAAAATTTAAGCAGTGATGAAACTCGACGAAATTTGCCATGTAAAACTTTTTGAAATTAATAGAGAGAAAGAGAGAGAGATAGTGAGTGCACTTAACGACTTCATTCACTAATCCAGTTTTCTAAAAGCACATTGAAACAGGGAGACACAGTGACGTAGAACAAAAACATTAATTTTCATATAATATTCCAGTACAAAATTGTGATACACCAATGTTTTTTTTCTCACCATACACTCAAGTACAAAACTAAGAATTACAGTAGTTTTTTACCATCCGATTCAGATGATACTTATAAAATAATAATAAAATACACAAAAAAAAAGATCCAAATTATTGATTTCATGATTTTTTCCCCATTTGCTCTGGGTTTTTATTCGCGTATTGTACTCACTTACTTACTTGTGGTAACTGAATCAATAAAAAAAATACGGTAGTAACTAGCAAAGACACATGTAAATAAAAATAATAATAAAAAAATATAATAATGTAATAAATATAAAAGTGAATATAAGTTTTGTAACTGCGCGCAAGCAGAGGCACAAAGTAATGAAAAAAGGTGTTAAAATCAATTGTAAAAATCTTTTTCCACCAACTGAAACTGTTTTTTTATATGTCTTTTTATTATTATTTTCCTTTCAACAGTATTTTTATGTTATTTACTCTTGTGTATAATTGTTGCAAATAATATTATGTAAAATGTACTCGTTTCATTTATTGACTTACCTTCTTTTGTCTTTTTTTTTTAAATATATGCTGATATTTTATTAAGAGGTTTTATTTTATTTTATTTTTTTAATTTAATATTATTAGAAGTTGTGTGTGTTTGTTTGTGTTTGGGTGCAGAATCATTATATTTTGTGGCTTTAATTTAAAAAAAAAAAATTTAAAGAGAAGATGCAAGGAATATGAACAACATTTATTTAATTCAGCTACTGTATGGCTTTGATTGGAATGCAGTTATTTGTGGTTTTAAACATTATTTACATTATTATTCAGATTGCTGTTGATTTTTTTTTGTTATTTTCTTTATTGTGAATATATTAATAATGTAATAATAAGGAAAAAAATTAAATGAAATAATAAAACAAACAGCTTCAATCTCAACAAGAACGTTGTACATTAGCTGATAAGTGTTATGTTGTGTGTTGTTAACAAGGAAGCGTATTAATTTCATTATTTATTAGCATAAAATAAGTGAGTTTGTTTGTTTATATTGATTGTGGTTAAAGACTTGGGATTGAAATTCAAGAAAAGGAGTGTTAAATTCTTTTTTGTCTTAATGATGAGCTATGATTTAAATGAGGAGTGACAGAAATTATAAGATTCACCTTAAAATAATCGTGTTTCAATTCAATGGATTATATTCAATCGGGTCATGCCATTTAAAGTGATTTTTTTTGAGAAATAGAAAAGACTTAAAGCCTGCACTCAAGCTATCAGACGATTGAATGTCCGCTATCATAACATAAAAGTCCTATAGCTTTTACCTTGTCATCTCAAACAGCCGCCTTTAACTCTAGCTGAACGTGAAATTTCATGTCTGAAGCGAAAATTGAACTGCAAATCTTAAGTTTTATTGTCCAATACGCTAAAATTACTCCATATAAACCTTTTGAGTAATGGAAACTTTTCATCTAAGATAATTAACCTAAAAATAAGTATAACAAGATCTAATTAAAATAAATGAACTAAAATAATGATATCTTTCTCCACACTTTCACAATAACACAAGAAAAAACTTTTGTCCTCCATTTCATTTCAATTCCACTCAGATGTTTCATCATTAAATATTCATCAGATAATGACAAAGAGGGACGTCCATAACAATGTCAATTAGTTAACAAGATCTGTTTTCGGATGTTCACTTTATTTTTGTTATGTAGATAAAAGTTTTTTTTTCTAGTCACACTGAATTTGGATGCCATACGTTGAAATGTAATTAATAATTATGTATTAGAACAATATTGTTAATGAGAAAGAAACTTACATAGATGATGAAATAAATAGTGGTCAGTCAAATTCAAATTAAGATAGACAAGTTCATTATGGTACTGGTCTAATTTTGTCTAAAAATAAAATTACAAAAAAAAGAAACAATTAGAAATTTGGTCATATATATGTAACCTTTTAGGGCAACTTTTATTCACACACAAACATACACAGAATGATTAATGATTTTAAAATTAACTCAATAATATTTCCGCTGCATCATGATCAATTCACATCCAAATTTTGTATTTGTAGTGTTAAGGGGGTTCGATTGAACAATAAATGTTTATATGGACAATTAATGAACCATAGAAAAGTGCATTTATCTATTATTGTCCGGAATCATCTTATTCTAACTTAGAATCTAAGCATTTTATTTTTTATGTGTTTTTATTACATGATTGAAATGTTAACAAGGGTTGAAATTGATTGAGTTTTGATGATTATATTAGTTGTGATATCATGAGCGAATCTAATTTAATTAATTGTTTAATCAAATTTATTTAATGTTTTCCTTTTACTTTTTTTTCTAGTCTCAAACCACCACCAAAAGACGGTGTCACAAAGTCAAATCCAAGTAAGAGACATAGGGAGCGACTGAATGCAGAATTAGATTTATTAGCATCATTATTACCATTTGAACAAAATATTCTTAGTAAATTGGATCGACTGAGTATTTTAAGGCTATCAGTTAGTTATTTAAGGACAAAAAGTTATTTTCAAGGTAAGTTATTTCAAATTTTTTTAATACAAATCAGACACAAAGGTGACATTCAGAGTACAATTCAGCCAATTTGTAATAAAAATCTAAAGTTTAAAAACCATAAACAAACTTGCTTGTTAAAAAAAAATCATAAGTTATTTAAAGTTATCGAACCGTTTAAGTTTCATCTTAAATTGATATAAAATTTGATTTTTAAAAAATGAAAGTATGCCATAAATAATTTAAATAAGCGCATTTACATGCACTTTCTAACCATGTTCTCACTGGTGTCCCACTGGTTTATGGTTGAGCGTATTTCTTCGAATAATCAAAAGTAATTGAGGAGAGAGTAAAATTCAAATCTTTGACGTCCTGATTTTACATCTGATGTGCTCTGATACAGTCCACCACGTACAATAAATAAAAGCCGACAAAACCAATTCATAAGAGCATTTATTTAACCAATCAAATGATTTTTTACATAAATTTATATTGACACTATACACAAAAACTAAAAAAAATATATTAAATATTGCAAAGTTTATAAAAATCATTAACTAATCGTTGATTTTGTGGTATTCATTATTTTGGTATCAAATTTCATCATATTCGGTGGTCATATGAGTTACTGTTTTGAATCAGTCTAACGCTGATTCAAAAATTTACTAATGCAAACTTAATATCATGCAAAAAAAAAAATAAAATTTGATCTTAAATATTGACTGAACAAACAAAATTAATTGAAATGACATTTTCAAGCTTCCACTTTTAACAATCGATAGTGTCCTTCCAAGAATGAGTTAAATTAAATTTTTATCTTAAACATGACAAAATTCCCATAAATCTCCTAATATTAAATAAAATCACTTTCACTTAAATTTCAGTAAATATTATTTTATTGATACGATTAATTGATCGTCAATTAAATCAATAAAAGGTTAAATTCATGCTTCATTAATCATCCTGCAATTATTTCATGTGTATTTACTTTATTTTTATGATATTTGGTGTGATCATTATTTGAAAAAAAAATGAATGGTAATCAAAGTTACATGTAGAAAGATTTGCTAATAGATTAAACCTTTCGACACATGTTCTGACACGTGTGTTTTTATGAAAATAAAAAAAAAATTAGACGATTTACACAAAATATTATTGTTAATAGGAGTGGAATTTGTGGTGTTTTATTATTTTTATTATAGTAGATAACAAAAGAAAAATAAAAAGGAAGGAAATGTGTTAATATACATTTATATTTTTTTACAATAAATAAGTGTGTACGTTTTGTCAATATATGGACATAAGACAATCCTTTGTTTGCAATATTAATAAACTGAAAATTAGGAAGTTGATGGATTTTTGTGGTTCAATTCAATTCGATTTAATTTCAAGGAATCCATTTAATGAACATTTTTAATCCAAACTGATTACTGGCTTATTTCAATTCATCAACTGTCATCACAGTGTGTTTCATATAAAAATTTGCTCCCATTTAACCACCTTCACTTATTTTGATACTTATTTTCACTGTTAAAAAGAAAATATAAATGAAAAAAATTATACGAAAAATAAAAAGAAATTTAAGGTACCTGTCGGAAACGTCAACATACATATTTATTTGGAAGAATGATAAGAATTTAATCCGAGTACACTAAATTTAGGTGTCAAGTATGAATTAAATTCACTTTTTTTCCTCTTTTTATTTCTTTTTGGTTTGAAAATAAGGTACGTTTCCATTCATTTTTATTATAATACTAATAAAAATGGATTAACATTAATTTTCAGAAATGTCTTGATATGAACCTGTAAAAGAAAATTTGGATCTTGCCCTGAAAAATATTGAAAAAAAACAGACAATGAGGCGTCACATTTCACAAAAGAAAATTGTAAATAATTTAATAAAACATTGTAAAAAATAAATCATATGGTTCATTTTATGATATTTGTGGAATGGAAATTCTCCCTGAAATAACAAAAAAAAAACGATATTAATGTTAAATTTATATTCCAATTTACAAAACATAACGATCGGAGAAAAAAAAGTTAATTAAAACAACAATCGTACAATTCAGCGCCCTCCACCTAAAATATTTTGTAGCATTTTTTTTTTGGTTGTTTGGTTCTTTCTATTCCCATTTATGTGCTTCGTTTTAAATTCATAAATTATTCCCTGTCTAAATTAATATGAGATTGCAACCACCTGGTATATATTTTTTTTTTGTTTCTGTTGAGTGTTATTGCTCTTTATAGAAGTCTCGTATAGTAGTCAAAAATTTCTTGAATGTCTTATAATGTTAAAGTAAAAATAAAAAAGAAAAAAAAATAATAACAATAAAAAGATAAGTACAAATGTAGAAATAGTTGTTGTGGTTAAATATGAGAAATAAAAATAGACGAAATTTATAGCATTTTGTTACTTTATTTATATCTGGTGCAATATTATTATTTTTACTTGAAATGAAACGAGAATAAAGGAATGCTTGTTTTTTTTTGGTCTATATTACCTTACAATAGTTTTATTTTCATGATTTAAGTAAAAATTGTGGTTCTGTAACTGTAAATCTATTGTCTGCTATTAAATGAAGCCAAAATACGAGCTTGATCAAAGGAATAAATTTCAGAGTTAACTGGATTCTCATGACTTAAGCTTCTGATTTGGAAGTTCATAGATTTTCGATTCACTTTGATGTCAATATTTTATTTTATTTTTTTTTGCCTTGAATTGAAATTAAAATAAAACAATGAACTAAAATGTATCTCAACTTAAACGAAGAACTTTTCTCAAAATAAATTACCAGTAAAAGAATTAACAAAATAAAATATTGCAATAATAATACAGAACAACGTCATGTACCATCTGAATACACTTTGAATTCAAAGACATGCGCAGTGAAGTGATTGATGCCGCCATCGCGTGACAATAGATTCACCATCAAAAAAAGTAAAAAAAAAAAGAATAAAAGGAAAAGTTCATATAGAGAAAAATGAATTAGAAAAAAAAATTGGGAAAAATGTAAAACAAGAGAAAAAGGAAAGGACGAAGAACACCCATTTTCTTTTTTTCCTGTGTGTGTGTGTGTTTGTGTGTCCTTACATACTTTTTTCTATTTCACTATCTTAAGTGCAATTGTAAAGAGTGTTGTTCAGGATATGGATTGTCGGATAAAATGAAATTGCATTTGTGTTTTAATATGTATCGTAATATTTTTACGTCTTCTTGAATTAAAAAAGAAAATATTTTACTTTTACTAATGAACGTCTCATTAAGATATTGTTGAGTCGAATAATAAGAGTAAGAAAAAAGAACATATTTCGAGAAAGAAACAACTTTAATAAGGTAATTCAACTAGAAAAAGTTTTTTTTCCTTTCATTTCATATGAATGATAGTGAAAAATGTTAAAAAACTTTCAACAGCAGGACATAAACCGATTAAAACAGTACCGAACCACTTTTAACAGACATTCACTCTAAAAACATTTTGCAGGATACCAAAAAAAAAAAAATAATAATAATAACGAATTAAAAACTTAGAAATATAAAAGTAACAAGCACTGCTAATGAAAAGTTTTCCAAACACAAACCATAAAGTACACAATGAAAAAATAAAATAATTATAATAATCATATTTTTATGTGAGCACACAAGAACTAATTAACATAAAAATGTGGCAGATTATGATTTTATCAAATCTAATAAATTTTCGGTGTAATGTACGCTTTAATATGAATATTTTTTATTTATTTTACTTGTACTTTTACTGACTTTTCTGTAGTTTTCATGAAAACATTTGCCATTTATAACATTTTATTATAAAATATTCTCTTGTTTTAAATTTTAAGGGTCATATGAAGCTCTTTTTTGTCTTATTTGGTCCTCTGACATTGCGAGTTGATCATTTGATTAAATTATTCAAAAAATTATAGGATTTAAAGTTCATGAAGATCGAGTTAAGCTGATTTGAGTCTATCTGTGTAATTTGCCCTTAGATGCTTATGAAAATTGAGATTAAGACTCAATTTACTCCATGTAACCGCTAGTCCTTATAATACATATTTAACTATCACAAAAGATAAAAAATATGAAAAAATTTCGTTTTAATTCTATGAATCACAACATTTTATGACTTTTTATGAACTTTCATAGTACACTGTAACGACAGAAAAAGCCCCTAAGGGTGATTTTATTGTATTTGAGTCACATACTGAGTTTACAAAGAAAAAGCATATCATGGTCCTCGTCATCGTCATCATTAACACAATAACATCAACTATCAAATTAAAGGGAGTGTAAAATGGTTTTTGTTAATTGTGTTTGTCAAAAAATGAAAGTGATATTGTCTTGTTACATGGCAGACACATTTTTATTATTATACTGCTTTTATATGTTTCTTAGCTGGAAAATAAACAATAAAAAGGTCACGAAATGTTAAATCGTAGGCTTTTAAAAAATTACTTTGACAATTAAATTAATTCGCAAGGTAATGATAGGTGTAATGTGACTTTTGTGTAATAGAATTGAAATTTTTTTAACCATTAAAATATAAATTAGTGGTCTTAAAATTGTGAAAAATACTCAAAATTCACATAACTTCACATATTCAATTAAGAATAACGATTTCATATTCAGGACGAACATGTAGTGATATTTTAATTAAATTGTTTTTAAACTTATTGAATGAAAATACAAAATTGAGGGTAAAAAAAACACCGTGAATGACCATATGGCACAGAGTCTGACTATGAACAAAAAAAAACTTGACTGACCGACACACAATTTCAATTCAATTTAATATTTTATAAAGGTGATTCATTCAAATATAAAATAAAACTAAAAAAAAATTCACACAATTCAATATTTGACTTTTTGCTTAGATAAATGTAACATTCAAAATTAAATGAGCGTATGTGAATAATTTTGTATCCAGTCGGACATACAGACAAAAGGATCAAATGATAATTAAATTGACCTTGAATTTTTTTATTCAGTTTCGATGTTGGTCGTGTGAATATTCAGCGAATTTTAAGTAAGTAAAATATTTTTTTCTGCATTTTCGCAGACAAAACCGTTACAATGATCAGTCAAGTGTATGACAAGGACATGTACTTTATTTGACTTACATACAAACAAAAATTCATTATAATATGAGTAAATTTTGATATAAAATAAAATTTAATTAAATAAAAAAGTTATTAGTTTATATGTTATAATTATTTGATTTGATAACAATTTAATGGATTTTTTTTCATCATCATCATCATGATCATACGATGATATCCATTAAAGACAGTTTCAATATTCATAATGGTCTAACATATGCTCTAAACATTAACCCAAAACAATATTTAATTTAATCTAATTTTCTGTTCACATAAACATTATATAACATATTACTTTTATAAATAAACTGTATCAAACCCACAATATTTTCATAGATATTGGTCACATGGTAGAACAAAAAAAACATAATAATAATAGTAATATATTACTAGAAGGGAAAGTGTACGTCAGGGATTATAAACCATTATAATATCATAAATATGTTAACTAACAAAATAATATAATAGACACACAAAAAAACGGCGAAGGATAAAAGAAAGCACAAAACCGCGTGGTGAATTGACCCCAGTGATATACCGTTTGTTTTTATGAGTGAGGGATGATTATGTGATGACCTCATGTAGTTCTTGATATGTGTGATAGGAAATAAAAGGAAGAAAAAAAAAACAAAAGAATAGATATTTAACTTGGGGTTTTTTGGTTTTTTATACATGTTTAAACGTCAATCATTTCATTTTACCTTTGAATCATTTGTTATCTAATAAGAATGTGTGTTTAAAAGACAAAAAAAAAAGATTAAAAATGATGATGAGAGTAAAAATTAGACGTATTATTTTACTCAGTTTGACTTTTTGGGAGTGGTAATTGGTTAAAATTAAAGGAAAAAATACGAATAAGGAAGAAAAATATCAATCAACGTAAAATTCAAAGCGAATTTTATTAATTTGGATCGAAATTTAAGATCTTGCTTGATTTTTCATGAAGAGTAAGATTCTACAAGAGTCAAAATGTACAGGCCAATCGAGTACTCACAATATTCTCATTTTTTATGTTAAGTATTTTCAATCAAAATGTGACTCTATCTCACTCTGTCATCGACCTTATGACATTTCATTCGAACAATTTCTCAATATTTTAGTTATTATGGATCGTTTAATCTCTTATTTTCACCTTTCTGAGCAATAACATTCAGGAAGTAGTCAAAAAATATGATGGAAATAAAATTGTATAATAACTTTGATTTAAACGTTCCATATAAAAGTAGTTACGCGCACCAATCTATCAAAACGATAATTTTTTTGACTGAAGGAAATGTACATAAAAAAATAATGAGATATATGAAATGACCAATAAAATGAAAAAGAAACCCCCAAAAAAATTATAAACTTATATAAGGTGAATTTGAATAAAAGTATGTTAAGGGGAAAATTTGGTCCGATGAATGAATGATAAAGAAGAAATCTAACGGAAAAGCTGATACATCATAAAATACATTTAGATAAGAAAATATTAAAATATTTTTGTGGCGTTTCCTTCCGTACTTAAACTTTTATTTATTTTCCACGAATTGAGCAGTTGGACTAGAATTCTTTTATTTAATGAAAATGAAAATAAAAAAAAAATCATAGAAAAAAATCATTGGCTAATGTTAAAATAATAATAATAATAATTATAGTCTTACGCCTCGCCAACAGCAGAACAAGAAATGGAGAAAAAAATTAAATATTTTATTATTATCATTTTAACATTTTTTGTATACTTTTAAAAATTAAATATTTTATTATTATCATTTTATACATTTTTTGTATACTTTTAATGTACTTACACAATTATTCCAAAGTAAATAGACTCCTACACAATTTTTAATCCATTAAAGTGCTATTAAAACATCATTTTTCCATTTTCTGTTTTTGTTGTTGTTGCTTAACATATTAAAGAAATATGCGATGTAGTTTAACCAATGATTATTTTGCGCTTTATACTACGATGTTTTGTTTTTTTTTTCTCTGTCAAAGAAAAGATAAAATTAAATTTTATTTTAACGAAAAAAAGTCTTAATTAAATTTATATTACAATGATTCTGGTAACTTATTTCATTTTTTTGAACAAAGTTTTATAATGACATTGTCGTGCTGCCATCTTCATCAGATTTGCAATAGAAATTCATATTAACAAAATTTTGTAATTTTCGCCTCTTTTCAGTTGTAATGCATAAGGAAAAGGAAGAAAATGGTATTTTGTCACATATCCACAGTCATCATGATGGCTACAGGACAAGAGATTTAGGTGCAATTGAACATCATCTGTTAGATGGTGATATGTTTTTACAGGTAAGTGTCAAATCACATTTCAACTCACATCATCTCTCATTCAATCGTGTATCAAATTCATTTATTAACTTCATTTTAATATACGATTATACTATTTGACAACTTGTCATCTTGATTATTTTCCTCATCCATTAAATAATGTTAAAATTTATGTTTCAAATACAGAGATCATAGAACTTATTCATATCAAATTGCATGTCTTTAGCTACAAATTAAAAAAAAAAAAACAGTAATAATAATAAAAACAAACTCATAGCTAGCAAGAAAAAAATTATCAACCACTTAACTTTACATTACATTACATAAATGTGTCATATACTGATACTGTCTTCGAGCTACTGGGTCACGCAATTCAATGTCGTTGATCGTTCACATACATGTAATGGAAATTATTATTATTTTATATTGTGTTGTTATAAAATAAAACAAAAAAAAATCTTTGTATTTCAAGAAAAAAAAAAGAAAAATGTTTATAAACACATACCAGTACTTCAAAAAATCCAAGCAAAAGTGTTGATGATTGTTTTACTTTGCTTATATGTCAAGGTGTGTTTGTGCCTGTGTGTGATGTATTTGAATGGAAAAATGGAAATTAAGGCGTGAGAAAAATTTGCAAGTTTATGTTTTTGTACAACATTTGCAAAGAGTTAATGCAGCTACACTGAGTATAGAAACAATCTGTTGCATCATATATTGGTTGAATGTTTAATCAATTTTCATATTTCAAATGTTTATAACACTATTGTTTCAGATCTGATGTAAGAAATCTAAACGAAATGTTCAAGGTGAATGTTATTGTTTGAATGATTGTTTAAATTTGAAATCTAATGAAAATTTAAGGGATTTTTAAAATTTGAAAAGTTTTGTAAGGCAGCTGATATCAAATTAAATTAACAGACGCAATGACAGTTTAAACACTTCAGTATTGTTGAAAGATATTTGCTTGATTTGCTAAACAGCTCATTTGAAAGCTTTTCAAATAGGATGTCACATTAAGCCAAAGACAAAGAGCAGATTATGATCAGACACCATTTTTAAGCACCAACATAAGACCAAATCTGTGTTTCTGCGATCCTGGTCCATAAATTGAATGCCTTGAGAATTTTTAAAATTTAATTGAGGTAAAATGTGACGTTCGATCAATTCAGGATGATCAAGTCTAAAAAATTTTGATCGGCATTCACTTTAAACTTCTCAATTTTATTTTTTACATGAATTTCTCTGAGAAAATTGTGAATCCAATTAAATCAAATGTAATAAAGTAGTAAATGTCTTACCATATTTAGTATGAGTCTATCTGATTATTTGTCTAATTTCCTTTAAATAAATAAATTATTAAAAAATAATAATTTTACAGGTTAAAAAAATTTAATAATAATTTTTTCTTACATTTTAAGTCTGATGTTCAATTCATTTTCATTGAGGCAAACCATTCATAAATATTATAGTTTCCTGGATCACGATATTTTGCGAGCAGCACGCCATTTTATTATAGACGTGCACATGACTATTTTTCTGTGTTAGATGAATATATATATGTGTCACAGGTATAGAAACGAAGTAGCTTTACAATAATTTTTTATGTCTAAATCAAGTCAGTCACTGTGTTTTTATTTTGCTTTTTTGTGTTTAGAAGAAAGTTAATAAACGCGCCAATAATAAGCTTTGGAGTTACAAATCGCAAAACACTTTTTATTTTACTTTTTTTTCATAAGGAAAAAGGGTGTTATGCATGCTAGAAATACATAACAAGGCTTGACTGATAGACTGTTGCTTGTTGCTTGTTGCTTACATGCTTATGTGATACAATTTTATGTATTTGTTGATAAATTTGTACGTGTGAGAAAAGAGTTAAAAGTCACACGAAAGTAATAAGTCTTGTGTTTTTTAAATGATGATTGTCATAGTTTTGTTTATTTTTTTTTCTTAGTATCGGTGTATTGAGTCATGACATGACAACCTGTAGAGCACTTTTACTAATCTTGTTACATGAAATGAGATATAAAGAATATAAACATATTTGAAATAAATTACTTTCACTCTTGAAATTATAAGTTCATAAAAATTAATGATTTTTCCTCATTTTTAGAGGTCCAAAGACTTGAATGATCCAAAAACGGTCCTTATTTAAGAGAATTTCTCTGTTTTAGTCAATATTTCAATGGCTCTCATGATCATGTGTCTGAGAGAATATAATTATTTTTCTGAGTAAAATCCTATGTGAGCTCAATCGTAGTTTCATGAGTCCTGTATCAAAATTTTAATCATTCAATGTTCTTTTTACTCTTTTTTGAACATTTTCTCATGCATGTCTCAATGTCACTTGATTGGTATTCGGATCAATCTGATCAAAATGATCAAAAATCAGACTAATCCTACTCATGTGAAAAAATTTTCTGTTCCCTCATAACACAAATGACTAACTCCATTGAAAACAATTAGTAAATTATCACAGAGTAGGTAAAAAAGTGAAAACTTTCAATTATTGTGCGTGATTAATCAAATTAAAACATAGTTTACACACTTTATTACCACCATTGAAGTCAAGTTATCGTTTATTATTATAAATATTAGTTATTATTAGTATTAAATATGTATATCACATGATCGTGTGAGTTGCTACGCTTTTTAGGTATCAGGTTTGCAACTAACTAACTAAAAAAAATCAGTAAAAATATTATTGTAACTGTTTAAGTAAACTACTGATTTTCGTGTTGTTAGCACATTTTTGCTATCAATTGACATTGAACTTTCGTGACTTTTTTTTCTTGTTTCTCTGATAATCATAAGTACAGACATTTTACTTGATCGTTTTTATTTAACTAAAATTGTGTGTGTGTGTGTGTGTTTGTATTTTAACATCAAAAATAAAATTTAGTTCAATTGTTGCTTTTTTGGGTATATAATTTGGTGCGTGCCAGAAGCATTAAATACCTCGTAATCAGTAGAGTACACTCACATTCATAAATAAAGAACACACAAAAAAAATTAAACACATTTTTTGCTTTGAGATATGCGTGCAAAGTTCAATTATTATGATTTTTTGAGTGTTGTGATTGAATTTATTTATTTTTTTTGTTATGCCTCCAAAACATGACGTTATGAAAAGGTGTATACGAATATTTTATTTTTAAATTTGAATAATAAATGCCATCAATATCGATACACACACACTAACATGTCACCCTAAAATATGAATTTTGTATTTTTTTTTTATATCATAATCATTATCATCATAATCAACACCATAAATATTCTAATGAAATAAATTAAGTTAAGGATAAAGAAAAATTCCTTTAAATGAAATAAACTTATTTATCACAAAAAAAAAAACACTTTTAATATGGACACATTTTCGACACTATTTCCGTTAACAGAATTGTGACATGAATTTGCAATACACCACACATTTGAATGCATTGAAATTTAGGGCGTGGTTATTGATGATAATAAATAATACAATTATATAAAGGAAAAAAAGTGTTCATGTGCAATTTTTCCCTTTATTTCCATTAAATGCAAAGGGAAACCAAGAAAAAAATGTATTATTGTGACAACAAACCTGACAATCACATACACACACAATTTTCCAACAGGACGCCATTTTTATTGTGTATTGAGGACAATAAATCATATTGGATTTATTTTTAATTTTAAATGAAATTAAATGCATAGAAAAAGAGGAAAAAATAGGAACACTCAAAATAATTGATTGACTGACTACCGATGCATTGCTTAACTCACGCCACACTAATAATAATAATGAAATGAAACTTTTTGATATCAAAATATAATATCATTTTAATAAACTAACAATAATGGAAAAAAAATATATAAATTAAAACATTTAAATATTTCTCAGGCACGAAATTTAAAATACAGAAAAAAATTATTTATATTAAAATAAAAATAATAATATAAAATTATAAAGGAGGAATATGCTCACTTTAATACTATTATAAAGATATTAGATGGAAGGTGATATTTAAACAGAGAAAGGGAAACACGATATTGCACTTTTAGTGTTCATTCTGCTATGAAAATAACGAAAAATCTGGGTTCTTATTGTATGTTTCTTTAGTGTAAGGTAATTATTGTTATTGTTTTATTACTTTATTATTATTTTATATTGACAACATTTAAATGCAATTAGAGTATGAAAGTGTTCGTGCTAATTTATAGTGATTTTTGTAATTTAATTATTGTTTATTTGGTTTTTAATCGTCATTTAAAAAACTATAAATTCTTGCTATCGGAGAGTATCTGAGAGGATAGATAGATAGATTATATTTGGGTTTACCCACCTCAGCCACTTTTATTTTGGGCTTTTTGTGGGCTGTCGTGCGACTTACCCTAGATTATATTCTTCCTTAACTATACTTATACCTCTAAGAAATTCGTAAATTACATGTAAATTAAATTCAAGCAGTGCCGTCGGGTTTATTTGTCCTCTCTGACACCCAAAAAAGCGTCTTCTTCTATTTTCGAGACCACAGCAAAAACACAAAATATGTTCTGCTGTTTCTTCTTCATCTTGACAAATTCTACAAATACTAGTGCTACTAAGTTGCATGTTGTTTAGATGTTTCAGTACCCGTGCATGACCAGTTAAGAATGCCACTAGTACTTTAACCTGCACAACACTCATCCTGAGTAATTCTTTGGTACGTTTAAGTGATCTTTTTGGTATTAAATTGTGAATGTGCTGTGAAGGTACCCTGCCTTGGAAATCCCAATAACAAGTTGATTTATCTATTAACCACTCAAAAATTGCAGATTTAGCAGTAGAAAGTGCGATACCTAAGCATGGTTCCTCGCCCACAAAAGTAGACTCAGATCCTTCTCTTGCTAACTGATCAGCTATTTCATTTCCTAAAATATTACAATGTCCAGGAACCCACATAAGTTTTAAGTTGTTTTAAGTTGTTCTGAGAGGAATAAAACATACCCACGTACCCATATAGCTTGAATCCAAACTCAACAATTCCTTCAAATTAACATTCCTTTCATTAAACTGCACATAACAAATTTCTTATCTGAACAAAAAATCTCTTTAAATTTAACCGCTACAACCAACTAGAGCTCATCTAATTTTAATTTTTCTTATCTAAAACCCGAGAAAAAAAAATAATAATTGCATTTTACATAATTTTTTTTCTTAATTTAATTAAAACACCAAAACAATTATATTCAAAATACAAAATACACATTTAGCGTAACATAATTCTACGATAAATGTTTTACCTATTTTTGTTTCATAGACAATTCTAATTTATTCACTCATAATTACTGATAAACCAGCATTAAAATCACCAAGAACCGTGTAAATAATCATTAATTTTGAATTTAAAATGCGATAAACAGTTGATTTTTAATTGCGTAAATAATTGATAATTAATATAAAGTGAAAAAAAATACAAAACAAAACTATGCATCGTATTGTAAAAAAATAATAATTGTGAGTGATAATTAAATTTATTTTTGTACGTAAGATTAAATAAAATTAAATTTGAAAAAAAATAATTAAAATTATTACACTGCAATTTGAAACCGCTCCGCAGTACAAATCGATTTGGTCTGCAGACAAAGATATTTGATTACTGCTAACAGCCCTGTTGGGCGTAAATGCCTAAAATTTAGGCACTCAATGCCTAAAAAAAAGGCATCCGATGCATAAAAAATAGGCATCCATATAAAACCTAAAGAATGTGTAGCGCGATACCTAAAAATTAGGCATCCATTTCAATAAAATTTTTCTACAAAGTATGTTTCGGATGCCTAATTTTTAGGTATCGCGCTACACATTCTATAGGTTTTATATGGATGCCTATTTTTTATGCATCGGATGCCTTTTTTTAGGCATTGAGTGCCTAAATTTTAGGCATTTACGCGCAAAAGGGAGGGTGTTTTACAAATGTAATTTTTAACGCATTTCCAGTGAATTTTCATCAATACTTCGAATATTATTGGCACTTTTTCAGTCTATACATATAATGCGGGGTGATTTGCGGGACGTTTTCAACTTACAGTGTAATTCTTAGTTTTATAAAATTTAAATGTATGAGTTCTGTGAATGCGGGAAAATTTAATTGTTGGCACACAAGGCGGCTTAATTATTAAATTTGTTTTGCTGCAGTTAAATTGTGCATTAAAATTTCTTATAGTTATTAGGTTATAAAATTGTGCTTAAAATAATCTCAGAATGGATCTTCAAAGAAGTTCATAAAATTTGCTATCAGAACCACACTGTAAAAGAAAAAAAAACTATTAAATATGATTAATTTATAAATAATATGGATTATTCTGGTAATAAATTTACTTTTTATAGTCAAAAATGTGCCTTATCATTTCCGAATATAGGAAAATTTGACTTATTTATGAGGTTTTATGACTCCCAATGAATTTTTATTATTATAATTTTTCCTTATAATTATAAGAACTTGCCCAAAAATAAATATTTATGAGGGCATTGGAAAAATTATTCTTTTGCTTACCAAAAATGAATTAAAAAAACAATAAAATAAAGAAAAATATTAGAATAAATATGGACGGAAACTAATTAATCGAGGTTTCTTGTTAATATAGAAAAGGAAAATGTACGAAAAATTCAAGATTTTTATCGTTTTACCATAACTTTTTATATTTTTCTTGTTTGTTAATATCAAATAAATAAAATAAGCAAACTAAGCAATTAACTATGATTTAGTGAGACGTGTGTTATCAGTTTCCCGACCATGATTAATTGGTTGTTGAATCCTGATAATTTTTTATGTGCATAACATTTTTTATGGTATTTGATTGGTTAAATTTAGTATATTAATTGAATTTTTCCTTCATACCAACTGAGTTTTGCTTGAATTTCAAGGAAAAAAGTGAACCCGGACTCCAGGTTTAGCAATGTGCTAAATAATACAGCATGATCATAAAATTTAAAAGTAAGAGCTAAAAAATTGTTTACTCGAGATTAAAACAAGTGAATTTTTTCAAGGCATTTAACCAAAAGTGCGATAAATTTTGTTTCTTAAATTTTTTAAATGTGATTAATGCTGAATGATTCACATAAATTCCTAAAAGTCAAAGCCTTTTAAGTTCAGAAACACTTACGTCTAAAATTAGGCACAAAAAATTCATTCATATTAACTTCATAATACGTTTTTTTATAAGAATATTCGATTAACTCTTTAAAAACAACACATTTGAAGAACACACACTTCAAAGATAATGCCCAAAACCTTAAATAAACCATAAAACAAACTAAAGTTGTCATTAAAATCACATTACGCTTAAAAAAAGTTGTTTTTTTATTATTGTATTTTTTGTTTTATTTCTTATTGTTTTAAATCTAATTCAACTCTTTCGGTTCCACACTTACTACAAATTCATATAAGAAACAAAAAATTATGAATGAAATATCTAAACGAGTAAATTGAATTTAAATTCCTGGATTTTTTTTTTATATTTGAATTTGTATTTTAAAAAAACGTAGATTATCTTCTTACATTTATAATTATTTGTTAGAGCTTTGTAAGAAAAAATCACATTTTGATATTACAAGAAAGTTTTTGGGACTTGACCTCATTTACGTCTTAACCGGATACAGTTAATTACTTGTGTGAGAGGATTATACGAGGAATTTTAAATGTTTTTACATGCATACTTCCTTGAATATTCTCGTAGAACGTTGGATCACAATGTTTTTTAAAGGAGAGGATTCCTCTTGTCATTTTAAGACT
This sequence comes from Culicoides sonorensis, assembly GCA_900002565.1. Classification (NCBI taxonomy): domain Eukaryota; kingdom Metazoa; phylum Arthropoda; class Insecta; order Diptera; family Ceratopogonidae; genus Culicoides; species Culicoides sonorensis. The sequence continues at coordinate 143,747 of LN483353.1, read as the reverse complement.
TAACTCGCATCTTATATTGATCTGAAGCTAATCTCAATTCATTTTCGTCGTAACGGAAATTGTTTACAAGTTTCAAGTTCCTGCCCAGAAATAATTTCAAAAGAAATTTTTTTACATTCATAGCAATAATAATATTTATGATGCTTCGAGCTACAAACAGTAATGAGACATAAATGAATGTTATTTGATTTTATGATGTTAAAAGTAAACAATGAATGAATCTCTTAAATACTCTGAGATGAGGAAAAAAATAAATAATAATTTTTATGATCATTATTAAATTTAATTTTATTGTTTTATGTTTGTTTCCTTCATTTAAGTTACAGACTCGTATATTTGATGTTACTTTAATTAGAATGTTGATTAATTTAGTGTAATATTTCACAAGTGTGTTATTGTTTTGGTTTTATGTTACAGATGAGATATGGAATAATTATGTGATAATGAGCTTTATTAGATTACTGGATGTGATTTTAATGTAGCATTACATCATTTTTTTGTTGTAAATTAACGAGAATGAGAGAATTTATTTGAATTGTTTTACATTTAAACTTAAAAATATTTTTTTATTTGTATTTTTAGGCTCTTAATGGTTTCCTAATGATATTAACATGTGAGGGAGAAGTTTTTTTCGCTACTCATAGTATAGAAAGTTATTTAGGATTTCATCAGGTAAGTGCTTTTTCTGTTGTTATAAAATTTCTTTAAACAATGCGATAGTGTATAAAAGCAAGTAAATCGAATAAACAGGCAAAGTTCCATTATATATTGTGGCAGTTAATCTTTTTTCCTTTTATTCTTCTTTTTACATTCTTTTATGATTTTTATTGTATTTTTTTTCTTTCATATTAAAGTTTCTATCCTGATTAAATTCTAAGCAGGTGAATATGATATGAAGGGGTCATATACGGTTTTTGTTTGTTATGTATCATATACATGTAATTTATGAAGATTGCCATTCTTTTATTAGTATTTTTTACTATTATATGGCCAAAAATAGTTGTATTTTGAATCGTACAAGGATCTTTGTTACCATTATAAATATAACTTGAGTGAAAAATTATATGAGTTGAGAAAATTCTTCAATTTTTTTCTTGAATTCTAACACGGGTGTTCCGTGCTTTTACTCGGTCTCTCATTCTGGACTCTTGGAGTTTCCAGGTACTCATATCAATTTAACAGGAGTTTAAGAGAATGTGAATCAATCAGAACTTTGAAGTAACTCTCACTCTGACGCATAGCTCACACAATATTTGAAGTCACTTTGTCTGATATTTTATAAAAACGCAAAAAAATGTTAAAAGGAATAAAAGAACTTATATCAAGCATCGCAATAACGGTTTAACGCATCATATTGTCTGTACTTCCCTTTAAAACCGTGCTAGAAAAAGGTGCAAGACACTTGAACTCAATTGAATAATAAAAACAAACAAATCATAATCAATAATAAAATCATAGCAAAAATTGTTTATTTAAAAGTGTACAATGTGGCGCTTCTTGATGAGAAACTTGACTTATTGTTTATGTTTTTTATGCTGAATTTATTTACTCGTTAATCGCGATAGCGCAAGTAGGCGAAATAAAGTTATGAAAAGAAAAATTAATAATAAATAAATAAAAAACGGCATGATTTATATTTTTTTCTATGCATTTTATGTGTTTGGCTTAATAGCGAATTGTTTTTATGATCATGGAAAAATATTTCTAATAAAAGTTTTTTTCTTGATTTCGCTTTGACCTGAGGCAAGGTTGTGTCAAATAAATGAAACAAGAAAAAAAAAATTGATTATCAATTTTCATAAATATTTTCTCTTTTTAAACGAAATTGTTATCATTTTAATTCACTTGAAATTTTCAATACCAAATCACCATAATTTAAGTTTTTTTTCTATAATCATGCCCTTACTCAATTTGCTTGCTCATATCATAAATAAATTTCAAACTTCTACTAAATAAACATGTTTAAATAAAAAGTAACTTGTCGTTACTTTATGCATTCACTTTTCAATAATAACGAGACATTTTCAATTGATTATTTACAATGCTTTGCATTTTACTTGGTTACAGCACAAACAACGACCAAGTGAAAAGAAGTGGGAAGGCAATTAAACTAGGAGATGATTTATGTCTTAATTTGACTGTTAAAATAAAATTACATCGAGTCTCAGAAACTCTCAAAGACAACTTATTTATTTATTTTTCGATATGAGTATCTTATTGAAATTGAATTCAGTATTAAAAAAAAAACCAACAATAAGAGAAAAAAAATTGAATTTTGTTTATGACGATGATAAAGATGTCTGATTGTTCAATACTCGAGGCAGTGTTTATTGAAATTGAGTTTTTTTCTTATTTGTGTGCATATTTGTATTTTATTTTTACAATATAAATAATAATTTCATAAAAAAAAAATATTTGCTTGTTACGAAAATGAACTTGTGCTTAAATCTCACAGTTAAAAGTTAGAAGAGAAGAAGAGAGGTATACAAAAAATGGAAGGTAAATGGTGTGTATCAATGCTTAAGACTTTGACACTATTGAATTTATGGCAAGTTGCCACTGCAGAGTGCACATTGATTGTCGAAAAATTGAAATTATACCCCCTGTGTCGAATCTGAACTAAAACACAAGGGATACAAATTTTAATGTAATCATTGATCAGATTATGAGAGAAGTTCATTAATAAAATTGAAACTGTCCTTGATTTGCTTGTTTTGTACTTTAAACGTATACTTAATATTTAAATTTTACTTTTCTATTTTCAATTTCAGTCTGATATCGTTCATCAATCAGTGTACGAACTAGTCCATTCAGAAGACAGGGAAGAATTACAAAGACAACTTATGTGGAATTCATTTCTCCCGGCCGATTTAACTGGGATGCCATTATCTGAGGCACTTGCTCCCGATAAACTGCATCATTTAGAAAGAAGTTTTACAGTTCGATTTCGATGTCTTCTCGATAATACTTCAGGATTTTTGGTAAATTTCATCACGTTTACTGTAAATTTAAAAAAAATCATGTTTCTTTTCAATTAAATTTAGCGACTTGATATTCGTGGTCGAGTAAAAATCCTCCATGGTCAAAATAGGAAGACAGAAGAACCACCTTTAGGTCTTTTTTGCTATTGCACACCTTTTGGGCCTCCAAGTTTGCTCGAATTACCACAAAAAGAAAATATGTTCAAGTCAAAGCATAAACTTGACCTTTCACTAGTATCCATGGATCAAAGGTACTTTCAATTAAAATTCTCACCCATACACGATTCAATTAAATCTCTTTATTTTTTTTATTATTTTAGAGGCAAAAATGCACTCGGATATTCAGACTCTGAATTAGCAAATATGGGTGGATATGATTTGGTGCATTATGATGACTTGGCTTATGTTGCAAGTGCTCACCAAGAAAGTAAGTGAATGTGTTTGATAATTTTAATTTTATTTTGATAATTTTTGAATTTAGTGCTCAAAACTGGTGCATCTGGGATGATCGCTTATCGTTACCAAAAAAAGGATGGAACTTGGCAGTGGTTACAGACAAGTTCGCGTCTTGTTTATAAGAATTCCAAACCAGATTTTGTGATATGTACACATCGTCAATTGATGGAAGAAGAAGGCCGAGATTTGTTGGGTAAACGTACGATGGATTTCAAAGTTAGTTATTTAGATACTGGACTGTCTTCAAGTTACTTCACCGATACAGATCAATTGATTGTTCCTTCAACTGGAAGTCCAAGTGCTCTACCTCCACCACCTCCAGCGGTTCATCAACCACGAGCAAACCGTCGGTATAAAACACAACTAAGAGATTTCCTCTCAACATGTCGAACGAAACGTAAGAGCAATCAATCATCAGTTGGTCAAATTACACCCCCAACTCCTGTTGTCGAATACATACCCGATCCAACAGCTGCAGTGGCAGCCTCATACTCGAATCTTAATCCAATGTATCCATCTCCATATGCAACGGGAGCAGAAAATTTTTATATTCAACATTCGTATCCAGCTGTTACTGAAAATTTATTTCATCAGTATAGGCTGCAAGGTGTTGGAGGTTATTATCCGGATTATCATCATTCTCCCACATCTACATCCTACATGACACCAAATGGATTTTTACCGTATGAAAGTGCGTATGGAATTAGTGCCACAACCAAAGAAGAAAAATGGAGTGAAAGTAGTAAATATTATGGAGGTGGAGAGTTAAATAATCGAGTTGGAAGTGTTTACAGTGGATATACCAGTCCTGCTCAGGTAATATTTTTTAAAGCATTATAAAAGTAAACATTTTTTTTATATTTCGTTTTTTTATTAGGTTATTCAACCAACACCTCATCATAAAACTCCAAAAACATCACCTCCAGTTATTGATGCGGTTTCATGTTCCTCTGGTGGGCCATCGCCTGTCACTAATCACACCAATTCAAATATTCCTTTAGCACAGACTCCAAATAATAATTCAAATAACGCGCCTAATATCCCTCCAACACCTCCAAATTCAAATTCTTCTAATGGTATTTTAGCTGTAACACCAAAAATTGAGCATTCACCACCAATCACCCAAAGCCAATATGAGCGTCAGACCGTATTAATGTGGGGTACATCAAATAATAGTTCACGATCGCCAAATACGACACCAACCTCTAATGGAACTTACCCAGATGCTGGTCATCTTTCATCAACAAATAAACAAACTCCATCAAGTAACCAAATATCACCTGTTTCTGAAGATAGTCATCATGCAATCAGCACAACAGGAATTAGTTCACATCTCAAATGGAATGGAATTGCCAAAGATGTTGCTCACGTTTATCCATTGCATCAACATCACGACTTAAATGTAGATCATTCAGCAGCAATGTACCAACAAGCGTTATCACATCATTCTGGTGGACATTTGGATCACTCAACTGCATTGCATCAAGGTCAAAGTGCACAAAATAACTGCGAGGTATGGACTCCACCATCATACTCGCAATATCAATATTTTGCATATCACCATGCTCCTCAGCACCACACAAGCACTCAGTGAGTGTCATTCGATTTTGTTTTGATTTTGCTTTTTTTTCAAAATTATCATTCCTTTAAGATTAAGTTCGTTTTTTGATTTATTTGTTTTATTTTGATTATTATTGAAGTAGACCTATTGCACAAAATCACAATTTATAGTAGAATTAGAATAAATATTTTGTTTGTAACTTGAACTCAAATAAACTGAAATTCAGTTTTTATGTTTAAGGTCATCACAATTGGCAGCAGTGGGAGATCACCAGCCTTACAGCACAACACAATCACATTGTCTCTCGCTCAACAACGGCTACATTCATCCATCATTGGATCATCATCATCCATCGACAGCAGCAGTTGCTCATCACCAACCAGGTTCCATGCTTACCCCACTATCGCATACCACACACATGCGTATTCAACCGCAACCTCAGATCACCACCACTACCCGGACGGGAGTCCTCTGTTGTCCTTCTCTGAGGTAACCAACACCTTATTGAATCAATGAAGATTTAATTTCAAAGTAACATCAAGGTTTCATCTAATTCAGGCAATAATACTTGTTAATTATCAAAAAAATTCCACATTTTAAGCCAATAAAAATTTTATCTATAAGCAATATACTTTTTTAATACTTATCTCATTTTCGTTTTCTTCCAAATAAAGAACTTTGAACAAAAAATAATCTTAAAATTTGTAAATATTTCTAAAATAACTTCAAATTTTAACAGAAAATACTTTTATCACATTTTCCTAATAATTGTGTGCAATTCATAGAAAATTTAAATAGTACTAATTAAAAATTTAAACAAATTGTAAAAAAATATACGAAAACGTGAATAAAAGGACCTTAAATGTAAATGTGTCCGAAATACAAGAGCAAGTAATCAAAAATTATGCTAATTATTAGAAGTAGGTCAAATAGAGAGTCAGAAAAAAACTGATAATTTTAAATTCATTTTATTTTCTGTACCATGGATTTCCTTGACTTCCATACACTTTTTGATTTTGAATTACTCCCGTTTCATGAATTTGCTGTCTTGACTGTGAATTGTAAGTGCTCTGTTGATCATTTTGGACAGTTCTCGTGTTCTCTGCATAGCGTTGTTGCGGATATGATCCTTGACTGTAAAGTCCTTGATTGTAAGGCACTTGATTTGTAATTCCATCATTGTGGTAATTTCGATGATGAAAGTGCGAATCTAATATCTGAGGGTTTTCAATATCTTTTGCAAATGCACTCGAAAATTGCCCGATTTGATGTGATAAAACTCCGATTGGAATAAAGTTTTCCTCGTTGTGCTTTAAACTAAAAGCGATCCCAATTAAAATTGGTACCAAAATGAGTGAATGTTGAAATAACATGCTTTCTATTCTTGACTTTTCAATTCAATTACTGTCGGAAAACTACCGACTTTAGATGAAATTCATTTTATTTTATACCTTAATAAGGTGATTCCCCAAGTAAAAATGCAATTGAAAGATGACTTTCATAAATTTTAACTGATTATTAAAAAACATGACTTTCTTACATAATTTTAAAAACTTAGATCACTTTTTTCTGACTCATCTAATAAAAATTTAAAGAAAATTATAAGATCTGGAATCCAAACATCGACAAATTTATCAATATTTGCAATATTAAAATTAAACTTTAGCACAACTTTATATAATTTTTAACGATAATTTTTTAGCATCTTAAGTAGAGGAAAAAAATAAAATATAATTAATATTTAATTATTAAAATAAAAAGTAAATTCATCCAATTTTTCTAGTCTTTGATCAATATTATTAAATATAATTCATAATATATTCATAAAAGTGGAAGAAATCTAGTAGCAATGATAATTAAAAAATAGAATAAAAATTTGTATTTAATTATAATTTATGTAAAATTTATAAAATATCATTAAAATTAATAAAAAGAAGATTATTAAATTATAAATTAAAATTAAATTAACAAAGAAAATGAAATAAATTGCAGAAAATATCATAAAAAGTTTTTTAATCACTAATTTCCTTTTATTTTCAATGATAAATCGATTATAATCATGGCTAAACCTCCAAAACAACCTGTCATGGCAAAAAGACTTAATGACAAAAATTCACCATAAAATGTGCCTAAAGAAACCATAACAGGTGCATTTAGGAGCCACAATCGACCACACAAGACACTGGAAAATAATAAAATTGCCTTTTTATCTGATGACACTAAATCTGTGGTGCATGAACTTAAAACAGCATATGCGCATGACACTGATGCCTTGAGTACCAAGCAAAAGTATAACAAAGTTGAATTTTGAACGAATTCTGATTCTATTAAACGAAAAAAAGAATATTTATCAAAATGATAATTTTCATTGAAATTTCTTACCGTAATCTTTCCAATACCAAACACTTAAGGCAATTCCACTTCCAATTAGATTAAAAACTCCACATGACATAAATTTTATTTTACTATTAACCGCAATAAAGTATCCCAAACAACATCCAATAATTTCACTTCCTGCTAAGAACCGTGCACTCCTTGGTAAATTATTTCTTCCTCCATAACTGGCCATATTGAGGACCATTCCAAAGTACATGATGGTAAAACATGAAAACGCAACATGAACAGAAAAGTTTCTGATTGAAGTGATGAGCGAACCACGCCAAAGACTGAACCAACGTGATGGTGGTGGTTCGTTGACTAGAGCAGTTGATTGACGTTGAAGATGATACGTTAAATTAGCTGGAAGTATTGCAGTTGATTTGTATGAGTTGGAGGCTGTAATTAATATGTCTTGCACTTCCTTTAATTTTCCTCGTCTGAGGAGCCATGACGGTGAATCAGGTAAAAATCTGTTGGTGAGCAATGAAATTCTTTGTATTTGATTTTAAAGTAAAATTGAAGAAAGTTCACTTACAACGTTAAAAAAATGATTATTAAAGTTGGATATGAAATGATAAAATATAATTGGGTCCATCTAGCTTCATATTGAGTGATAAATGAAAGGATGATGATACCAATTGACCAAAATATATCGTAAAACACTTGTGAAGCAACTCGTAGTTTTCCATTCGTTATGTCTGAAACTAAATTGAAAGAATTTGATTAAATTTTTATTTAAATTTAAAATTCAATGACAATTATTACATATCACAGATCCAGCAGTAAATGCAGCAGCACATCCAATTGCAGCAAGTGCTCTAAACACTAAATGAATCACTAGAGAACCAACCAGTCCAGCAAATGTCCCACAAACGATTTGGAGTAACATAGCTGAGCGTAGAACGGTTTTGGGACTTGTCCTAATAATAAATTTCAAAACGTGCAAAGTTAATTATCAGCAATTTGAAACTAATCACGAGATTCTTTTAAATATTTGTTTTAATTAAGACACTCACGCTTTCATTGCATATCGTGCCACAATTCCGGATAAAAATATCCCAACCAAATGCATGCCTTGTGTCAGTACGACGAGTGCTCCTCTTGAACATAAAATATCATAAGATGTCACTGGATTTCCACTCTTAAAGTCAAAAATATCACAGGGCATTAAGGAATATAAATTACTATCAATACTTTGTTCCATAACAGAATAATTTGGTTTAATCCATGGCATTTGAAATAAATGATGACCAAAATAGAGCCATGCATGCTCCTTAATATCAGCACGTGTATCACAAAGACTTAAACTAAACTCCTGATCATTGACATCAACAATGGCTGGATGATAAATTGTACTAAATCCAATTGAACTATTTGTTTCCGTTGTATCTTTACAATAAATTTGAACTCTCTCAGGAACCGGTGCCGAATACACGATACAAGCCATAAAAAAAGCAGTTGGAATTTTCGTTAAATAAATTATCAAAATTGATCTTAGTTGCCATACTCGACAATTATCTAAAATTTCTTTAATTACATCAATGTTTTGTGACGTACTTTTAACGATATCAATATTTTTTTTATTACTTTTATCATCACACTGCTTAGTTTGATCCGTATTTGGTGACATTCTCTTTGAGAATAAAATACAAATTTCATATTTAAAATTCAGAGTGATTTTAATGAAGCTGTAAAGAAATTTTTTGATTGTCTTAGTTTGTTAATTAACGTGATTTTGTTTGCTAATTTTAATTTCAACTAGGCTCATGTTAAACACTTAAATAAATATTTAGATTTTACTACAATAAAATATAAATTTGAACTGTGTTCTGCAATTATCACTTTATTAAAATGAAACAATCAAGTGAGAATTGTTCTTCTAATGTTATGTGATTCTGGTATTTTTAGTGTAATTGGGTATTATCTAAGGGACTAAAAAATAGTATCTTCAAAATCGATTTAAAAAAAAATTTTTACCTTAATTTACATTTGATCCTGTCCCTCTGATAAGACAGCAAGGCATCGAATGGTGTGAATTCACAAAGCTTTAATATCATCGATAAGATGGAAATCAAAACAACAACAATGAGTGAAAATTTCTTCTTTATTTCATAAAATGTTGTTCACAATTAAATTTTGATCAAAAAGTTTATAGAAGTCGAAATTCTTTTGTATTCGAAATTGAATTTCAATTGTTGATCAAACAAATTAAATCAATTAAGTGTGGTAAATTTAAGTGAATAAAATTTTGTTTTGATTTGGTAAATTAAAAACATCTTGATATAAAAATAATGACAAATAAGCATCAGCATACCAAATTCGGATTTTTGTGTTGTTAACACTCAGTTTTACTTTCATTATCTTTAACGCTTTATCTGAGAGAGAGAATTGCGTTCAAATGTTGCGAGAGAGCACGATAGCCTTCAGTTCAGAGCATTAACTAACTTTATGCTCTAAGATGTCCTTGTTTCAGGAGGTCCATTTAACTTCTCAATTCAAACCATGGAAATTTTTTGATTGTTTCAATCTTAACGAAAAATCAGTTTTATTTTCAGGGCGATAATTCACTGGTTTGTTTGAGTAACATACAAAGTCATGCCTATGTACAGCATTAAAATGACTAAGTGATAAACAAACAAACGTTTTATAGCTCAATTGTTTTGTATCTGAATTTCGTCAAATATTTACTAAAGAACATTCATTAACACTAAAAATTAAATTGTGTATGGTCATGGTCAATAAATTAATTGAAACGTGTCATCTTACATTAAATAAAAAAACTGCAATGGTTGTATATGAAAATTAAATGCATTTTTGAACCTATTTTTTTTCACAGGCTGACCAAATGAAAAAATGTTCAGTTTTTTTTAGTTTCAAATGTTTCATAATTCATAATTTAACTTTAATAAAGTTTTATTTTCATTAATCTAAATAGGAAATCAATATTCATTATCGAGAGGTGTCTAATTGAATGTCGTTTTTGATTTTTAAGTTAAAAGAATTAATAAATAATAAATAAAATAAAAAATATTATCATTGTTTTTTTTTTTAATTTTGTTTACGTTAAACAACTCCAAATAATATTGGTATTAAAAAAAGCTACTTCACACAATTTGAACAACGGAGAAATAGCTCGAATTTCACTCGAGTGTAATATTAGACGTGGTATCATATTATTACCTATGACATAAGCATTTCAATCAAAAACTTTTTAAAACATTTTTCAGACGAGATTAGTCACCATTAGACTACATGCGAATTTCTCAATAAAACCGAATAAAAATATTTAATTGATCGGCGCATGAATATTTTACACTTTTATCTGTACGAAATACAGACGTTACAAAGTCATCTAGACACAGGACAAATAGTACCTTAATGCAAATGCCGATATTAATTTCCTAAATAAATAAATAAATAAAAAAAAATATGTATAACGTTTGGTTATCGTAGATACGAAGACATGAGTCTGTGTAACAATCGGTTGCCAATATGTTTCAAATCGTAAGCAAATTTATTTTTATTTTAACTGTTAGTGTGACAAGTCCACAAAGTGTACAATCTTGACTTTTAATTAATTTTTAGATGAAATCATGATGATAATCAAATCAATTAGATTAAATTGGATTTGTAATTAAAACTTAAAATGACTTGCTTTAGTTTAAGAGATTAGGAAGAAAATGATATTAATGAATGAGTGATAAGTCCAAAATTTAAAGAAAAAACTGTGTTATCATATCAGCTGATTAATTTATGATTAAAAAATTGTCTCACAATATCTTATCTAAGTGCTATAACGAGGAAATAAAAAAAAATTCAAGTTCAAGGAAAATTGTGACGAATAAATGTCACTACCATTGAATGTAAAAATATAAAAATTATTTTTTTTTTTGATCAATTATTCAAATTGTTATGAAAATGCAAACAACACTGAATTCAATTAATATTAATAACATCGATTCAAATGGTAATACCAACACCAATAATGATGAAAATATTGATATTGTTCGTAGAATCCTCGGTACTGGTGGAAAATGGCAACTCCGAATTATTTTCTTGGTGTATCTTGTGAAAATTCCCTCCTCATGGTTCATGGCATGTGTAATATTTACAGCTCCAAATCCATGGTACGGTGAATATTTGTGTAAGCCACAATCACTTTCGAATATAAGTGTAAATAAAAATCAGATTACAACATGGAATCAAATTGTACACCCCGAAGTTGTTGATTACCATAAAAAATATGTAGATCAATGTCAAATTTATGAAAATGCAGGGGAGAGATGGGATGATTATAGTAATAATCGGACAAGTAATGGTACTGACATAGACAGAACGGTGCCATGTCGTGATTTTATATTTTATCCTGAATATGTCACGGTACAAACGAATTATGGACTTGTATGTGATAGGAATTGGTTGGTGTCTTTAACACAATCATTTCATTTGTTGGGCATCTTCTTAGGAGTTCTGATTGCTAATGAGCTACTGAAAAAGTAAGTATCATGTTTGATGGAGGAATGTCAAAACTCACAAATAATTTTTTTTAAGTCATCCCCCAAAATTTGTCATGAAACTCGGAATGGTACTTCAAGTTATGTTTGGATGTTTAACTGGACAAGTTCCTTATGTGTTTCATTGCTTATTGAGGACAGCTGATGCTGCTTGTTGTGTCCTCATGTATGGCGGAGGTGGAATGATATGTAAGATTAGGATTTAAAATTTTTCAGTGCTAATCTATTTTTTTTACAGTTCAAGATATCACTGATGGAAAGTGGAAAATCACTGCAATGACATTATTTGAAACATTTTGGTCATTAGGATTGCTTCTGTTAGCGGGTATTGGATACACGTTTGAAAGTTGGGATTTAATTTATTATGCAATTTCAATTCCAACGTTATTTTTGGTTCCATTGACAGAAATGTGGGTTGAATATTAATTTCATATCAAAATTTACTTATCAAATTAATTTTCTTCAAGGTATATTCCAAATTCACCATTGTGGCTTCTCAAACGTGGTCAATTTGAAGAAACGAAATCAATTCTTTTAGAAGCAGCTCGTGTCAATAATCGTCTCAGTTCAATCCCGAAAGATTTTGATGCTTTACTGCACAATCAAATGAAGAAAATTATGGCTGAGCCGCCACCTGCAAAATGGTCACAAATCTGGGAGGATTGGCGAACGAATATTAACTTGGCATGTGTTCACTTGAGTCAAACATTATCAATCATTTTATACTACGCAATTTTATTGAATATTTCCGTTTATGGACGTGAGTACTTGTACGCTACCACGATAGTAGCTGGATTATCTGAACTTCTTGGGGCATTTATTGGATATGGCTTTGTAATATGCACGAAACGATTAAAATGGCAATTCACTGGATTGTTAAATATCGCGGGTGGATTATTCTTTTTCACATCATGGTTTTATACGTTTGATGGTAACTTTTTAAATTGAATTTAAATATAACAGATTCATTTATTCATTTAATATTTTAATATAGAATCAAACCTTGTTGAGAAATCACTCCTCATTTCAACATCCATGTTGGCAAAGGTTGCAATCTCATGTTCATTAGCTGTTATGGCTGGTTGTACAGCTGAATTAGTGTCAGGAAATAAAAAAAAAAATGCAGTGTACTCAGTGTTAGCATTCTCACGTTTTTGGTTAATTGGAGGTCCGATGATCGGAGCAACATGGTTTTGGTTTGGTAGAATGGCTCCATTGTCAATTATGGGTGGTCTTACAATCGTGAATGGACTTCTTAGTTTGCTGGTGTATCCTAAAAATAATAAAAAGATTGTTGTTTTAAATTCTGTCATAGGTCAATATAAACCTAAATCTGATAGTTAATATGATTTTGTATTATTAGATATGTAACTTTAAGGCCGGCTTCAGGTGCTTAACTTTTAGATATGCGCTACGTATACACTCACACAAAATAAAAATTAACTAACGCTAACCTATGTAGTGTACACGAAGCGCATAGCTAAAAGTTAAGCACCTGAAGTCACAGTAAGAGAAACGAATTAATAAAATCAAGTTATTTTGATTATACGATTTTTTTTGAATATTGCAGTTTCATGGAACTCAACGGTCATCCAACATGTGAAGCTTTATTTTATGTTACCTTTTTTTTTTAAACTACGCATGCGCAAGAACTTTTGGATTTAATTGACCACGTGTTTGTAATACGTTGTGAAAAAGATTGAGGCCTTTTTTCAAATTTTGAAGGAATATTTATTGCATACAAAAATTTGAATTGAAATTCCGTTAAAAGTATCACGTGTGAAATGTGTCAATAAACTCTGTAAATAATTAAAATTTGTTTGTCTTCACACTTGTATGACGCACAATTACGATTGTTAATTGTGATGAGACTTTTTTTATTAACAAAAAGTTTCTTGGTCGAGGTGGAAAATGCCATTTTCCGATAGGACGTATTGAACATTGAAAATTAACACAAATCAAATGAAATGATAAAAAAATACTAAATGATTATTTTTTGTTTTAAATTACAAGAAAAGTATTTAATTTTACAAGTCACGTGGTTTTATTGATGGAATATTTTTTGTTGACATGTTAATTAGCGTTGCAAAAATATAAAAAACATTTTGTTATTCCTTATTTTTGTTTACTTATCCAATTACGAAGAAAGAAACGTGAATTAAAAAGATAAAAAAAACAAGCAAATCATTGCACAGTTATATATGAGTAAATGTTTTGAATGGGGGTAATATAAACAAAGTTAATTGTCGCCTGTAAATTAACATGGAAAATTAAAGAAAATCACATCCAGAAATGCAAGACTGTAACTTGCACCAAACTGAATTTCTGCGGTCTCCAGTGGCGGATTGGTCGTATGGGCAATCTGGAAAATACCAGAAAGGTCGCAGTCGATCGTTTTGTAAAAGTTAAGCTTAGCGTGAATTTCAAAGAAAATCATACAGAATACCAGGACCGTTAATGATTTTCAATCCGCCCGTGACGATCTCGTGTATTGTGGACACAATCGTGTACAATCTACAGACCTGGCCCATACTTATTTAAAAAAATGATAATTCAACAAAACATTAATTAATTTCATTAAATGTTTACTTTTGAAAAATCAATATTAAATATTTTACTATGATAAATTATCTGTGCAAATTCAAAATGAACAATAATCTACTTGAACTAAATAACAATATTGCAGGTGATTTTCTGTGAAAATAATAAAATTATTCACTTTAAGAAAATAAATTCAAGTACATATTTTTGCAAAATCTTACCTTAATCGATGGTAACTAATTTTCTATGTATATTGTTGTTAAGTGAAATTAATTAAAATTTCATTAAGAAAACAGAGAGCTAAAAGAAAACAAAAAAAAAAAATTATCTTATCTCTTTCACCTTGTCATGAAATTAAATTAAAATGAAAAAATATTTTATATTTTATATTTAACAATCAATAAATTTAATTCCATTCCATACCTTTTTTTATTCAGCACCAAACCGATATAATAAAAGGCATCATGGAATTTTGCAAAATAGTTCTAATTTTCATCTTGTTACAAAGAGATGCTAATTCGTTGTAATTAAAAAAGTCAGTTTGATTTCAGAATTGTCTCGTTACCTTAATTGAGTGCTAATTTTCCGATACAGAATTTATTCTAAAAATACGTAGAAATATTTTCCATTGCAAAAATAAAAACAAATAATTTTAATATGAATCCACAAATATTGATTCCATACACTGTATGAGCTGAATCGGTATATTGTTCAAAATTATTGATGCAAATATTTGTCTAAATAATCAAATTATTTAAGATATTTAATGGTAAGACAATGTACGTGTCCATGTCATTCAGTGAAAAGTCTTCAAGGCAATGAATTCGATGAGATATTTTTTTGTGTTAAATTTGATCAAACTTAAAAAATAATTAATAGAGTGTGATATTAAAAAAAATAGATACAAAGTGAGTAAGGAAATCTTTATAATTAAAAATGTGAAAATAGATGTAAATGATGAAATAAAAAAAGAGATATATAAAGAAAATTCCTCGATAAACAAAGCATTTGTTTACATTTTTTTTATTTGTTAAGTAAAATCATATTCCGTTTCAATGTGAATGAAATTTTTCATATATTACAGAATCTACGGGATGACTAAAAAACCAAGGACAAAGTTAAAGGACCTTCTAAGAAAATATCCATTTCACATGACTTCTCACCTTAAAAATCACTAAACATAATTTTTATTGACATAAAATGTCATTGATCTGACAAAAAAAAAAGAAAAAAAATCGAAATCATTCAGTCCTTCTATAATCGTGTCCCTGGTTACTTAAGTAGATAAAACATACGTGATTTCAACAATAATCAAAAATGACACGTGAATTGTGACATCCTATACATAAAGGAATCATGTTTGTACATTTCAGTCCAAATAATTTTCGATGATATCCTTTTACTCTATGATTTTATAACAAAATGGTCAGTGCTTGATTGAATTTCATTACACACTGACGTTATATCCTCGGAAGTTAAATTTTGTGTGTATAAAAATGAAAAAAGAGAAGTAAAAATAGAAAAAAAACCTACAAAATAAATATCTGCATTAGCATTGACGCCGCTTAAATTCGTTAATCAATGTATTTTCAAGTTCAAGGTGAAAAAACGTGATTTTCCTACATTAATATGTCGTGCTAAATTAATGATAATGACAAAAAGAAAAATGTAATATAATTAGTGATGGGGTGTCCTGGTACGTCAGCTGATGATGAGAATTATGAAATTCATTCATTCATTGAAAATAAAATAAAAAAGAAAAAAAAATTAAGCAGTAGAAGTAAAAAAAAAGAAAATTAATAATGAAAAGAATTATGATAAGCGAAACTAAAGTGATTTCATTGAAAAAATAATACAATTTATTAAAGTGAAAATGGAATGTGATTGTGAACCAAATGGAAATTGAAATTGAATTTATTTGTGTATGTATGAAGGATTAAAAGAAAAAAAATTCTTTTATTTATATATATTAAATAATTATACACTCTCAACCCAAATCCAGTGGAGCAGCAGTGGAAACACCCTTTCCCTCTGGTCTCCCATTGGTTCTCCACTAGTTTTGTGTTGAGAGTGTGAAGGATTAAAAATGTTCATAAACAAGTTTTATTATATCATTTCCTTAAATTTAAATTCCTTTCGTGCTGTAAAACCATCAAATAAGTCTTTAATCAACCATAAAACTTAAAAAAAACTCAATTTAAAAAATTTTGTTACAAAAAATATTATCGATTTTTATTTCAAATAAATGACTTAAAAATTTATGCTTGAAAGTTTGATATTTTTAAACAAGGAAATTCCTCGTGTACTTTTCCTATAAATACAGAAAAAAATATATTTTTAAAATACTTATTTTTCCCTTCAATTTCTTTTTAAAAGAAAATTCATATACATATGACGATAAAACAAAACACAAGTCATAATATAAAAATGTTCACATTGAACTTGAACTTGATTCTTTTTATACATAGAATTTACTTACGTGCATGTTAAACATACATACTTTGTCTGCTAAATTGCCTGTAATATACCGGTACATTAAACGATGATGATATATTTTGTTGTGAATTTTCATTCACATGCCACACAAGCCACATATGAATATTCAACTAAAAGACAGAGATTAGATTCATTTTAGTGTGTGCTCACTTTAAATTGACCATAATTCGTTTAGGATTGATTTGAATTAGGTTCTGTTTCTGATTTAAAGATCAAAATAATGATAATATTTTTAAATTTCAAATGCAGCTCAAATTAAATTTCATTTGAACTTGAAATGAAACTAAATAAGATTTTTTTTGTTGGAAAATTGCCTAATTATTAGTGTAATTATTATTACTTTTAATGAAACATGCATTAAAGATGCATTTTAAAAGGGAAATTCTTTGTAAACATTAGGTCTATGAGATATGTCAATGATGTTCAATGAACCGGGTGTTTATAAGTCATTTTAATGTGAGAAATTTAAATTAAACTAATTTATGATGATGAATATTTTAGATGTGTTTTTAAAATAGTAATCACCGATGAATTTCCGGTTGATAAAAATTGCAAGAAAATTTTCATTCAAGGATAGTTTTAATTGAAGAGACACGTTTTACTCGCGTACATTTTTTTTATTCTTTTCATTTTAATTAGCAATTCTCATTGCACCTGTTACTAATATTCATCATCAAGTTAAAATTTAAATAAATTTTACTCAATTGATCAAAATGGTATGAAAGTACAATGAAATTTTGAGAAGAAAAGTATTTTTATTCCATATTTTTTTATAATTTTCATGAGAATATGCTTAAAATTTAGTTCTTCATTGTGACTGAATTGTAATTTCATCTTATGAAAAACAACATAATTTGATGAAGTGGGAACATGAAAAGTTTTACTGAGAATTTTCACAAGGATTATATGTTTTTTACTATAAGGTACTTAAATTAAATGGTTGCATGACATTTAATGTCCTATAAAATAGAGGGAAGTAGAAAAGAAATTTAATGAATTGAGTAATGAATGTTGTTTAAGAGTGCATTTCCTTACACTGCTACTCTCTCTCTTTCAAATTTGTGTCATTTTGTTGGATCAGAATTCTCACCTTTCTCTAACAAATCTCATTTTTTGGACCTCTGACATTGAAATTTGTTGACTTTTTTCCATATTTTCCCTCCATACCAAAAAAAAAAAAATAGAAAGAGCGATAAATACATATAATAACAATAATAACAAGAAACAAACATATTTACGTGACCTTTGCTATGTATAAACATATTTTTAACGACAACTATAAAAAAGAAATCTGTATATTTATCAATAAATGACTTAAACTTTTGTATATAACATACATTTACATTGTACAATAAACAGCTGATTTAAATTATAGGAAAATCGTGTACAAAATTTGTTTTGAAATTATTCTCTTTTTACACATTTAATCTGATATTTAACTTGCATATGTACAATGACGCAACAGTTTACTTTTCCCACAGACCTACACGAATTGCAAATTTTCATGATCAAACACATATGGGGTGTGTTCGTGTAAGTACATACACACACACACATACATACATACATGTACGTTATGAAAAATATACAGAAAGTTGGTTGTTATTATTCTGCAAAGAAAATTCTTTTAGTTGCATAATGCAAGCCAATAGTGGTGGTCGTGAAAATATTTTCAATGTCTCAAAGTTTATTACATTACAAAAATATTCAAAATAAAGCAGTTAAAATTTTTTCGTACATTGAAATTGCATTGCAATTGTTTTTAAACCAAATTAAGTTGATTCAAAAAATGTATAAATAAATTGAGAAGCAAAAAAAAATTAAACATTAAATTAAGTCATAAATTATTGATTTTAATTTAAAATTTTCATGTCAAATATAACTTTTGTATAAAATAAAATACATTCATAATAATATGAAACAGTAAATTTATGTTTTTGATAGAAAAGAAACCTTTCAATTCAATTGAAATGTATATTGAAAAGTTTTTAGTAATGACAATTACATTCAATGCCACAAACAACTAGGATTATAAAATATTAAAAAGAAAAATAATTTAATGTGCTTACACATGAAAAGTGTGCCAGTGTCTCATTATAATAGTGACATAATTTATTTTTGCACTTTTTTTGCATGTTTTAATTAAGGAGTTAAAATTAAGTGAAACAATAAATTAACTGGATAACGGTCAAATTTTATTAAATTAAAAATGGTAAATATTCAAAGTTATCAATTGAAAAGTAAAAGCCATAAATGAAATGAAATTAGGATTCAACGGTGATAAATGAATGACCTCCATGACCTTAAAAAATATTGACTTGTGGTTTTTTTTTGATGAACTTTAATGTGTATAAGGATAGTTCAAAATCCATTTTAACCCAAATTGGACGGCTGTTACGTCAAAAGCCCTATCAAATCTGATCACATGGAACATTTTTGTCCATTATGGAACGGATGGTTTTCAGTTCGTATGACTCAATTTGGGCGTATGACCTTGGATGAATTTAACCGTCAAATATTTGTTTTAATATCAAAATCATATCGCTTTCAACGTTAACATATGAATATAAAAATATTACATTGGAATCCTCATTTCTCCTCATGTTAAAGCATATTACATTGAATTACGAGTTATGACAAGTTTTAAATGATAATCCTTTTACTTTTGTGATGTGAAATGAAAATATTTTATGAGATATTGAATAAAAAAAATTATTGGAATTTTAATATTCAGTCTAAAAATAATCTTTCATGTAACCTTTTTTTTTCATTTTAGGCTGATAGTCGTCACTTAAAACCCCCACTCGCCGAATTCGAGCCTTTTCTTCCAAGTAGTCCATCGCAAACGGATATCAACGAATATACAAACATCATATCCGAGAATAATCATATCCCAAAATCGAAAAAAAATAATTCATTAAGTAAAAGTGAAAACGTTGATGACAATAATTTGAAGAACGATCGTCTTTCAAAAATGACATACAAATCGGATATAATTGGTGATATTTTAGGTCCGATTGGCAAATGGCAACTCAAAGCAATATTCTTAATATATCTTACAAAAATTCCGTCTTCATGGTTTATGGCATGTGTGATATTTACAGCACCGGCACCTGAACATGGTGAAGTGTATTGTAAACCGTCCACCAGTTCAATTTTAGTACATCCCGAAAATAAGACAGATTGGATTAAAATGGCACATCCAATTGTCGAAGATCCTCATGATAAGGAATTTAAATTTGATTATTGTAATGTGTATCATGATGTGCATCAACATGCTGAAATGTATTACAATGATTCGGGTATCGAGCAACACATTGAACCATGGCAGAAACCGCATAAGGGAGATAATGTGGTGCCATGCGATTCATTTGAATACCATCCGGAATATGTTTCACTTGTGACACAATTTGATCTTGTTTGTTCGAGAGATGTGTTGATTGCTGTTACACAATTTTTCCACTTGTTTGGTGTCCTATGGGGTGGTATAATTGCAACTAAATTGATGGAATTGTAAGTAAAAGAACAGAATTGAAAGAAAAAAAAATTAATATTTCCATTTCAGTATGAGTCCGAGAAAAGTAATGCTGCTAGGCATGTTTGCACAAATATTTAGTGGATGTCTTACTGGTCTTGTAAATAATTATTGGTTACATGTTATATTTAGATGTACATCAGCCATATGCTGTGGACAAATGTATACGGGCGGGCAAGTTATATGTAAGTTTGTCTCTTAAATATTGAATAATCACTAATGACTTTTTAATAAGATTCCATTTTCATTTTATGTACTTCAATTTGTATCTTACTGATTCATTTTCATTATTTTATAGTTTCGGATATTACATCTGGAAAATATAAGACGTCAGCCATTGCCTTATTTGAGCAATTTTGGAGTGTCGGGATTATTTTATTACCGGGAGTTGCTCACTTTTGGAGTTCGTGGACTCATTTATACATCGCAATATCCGTTCCAACCGTCATTTTAATCTACTTATACAGGTAAATTAATATTTTTCATATCGATAAATTTTTTTTTAAATTTAAATTTTCAGATGGATTCCAGACTCACCTCGATGGCTCCTCAAAAATGGAATGATCGAAGAAACGAAAGAGCTCTTAATTGAAGCAGCCGAATTCAATGGCACACCAGATCGCGTCCCAAAAGAATTAGATATCCTTTTACAAGCTGAATTGGATCGTCAAGAGCCAGTGACTGAACCAAGTTGGTTTTCACTATGGGAAAATAAACGCACAACAATTAACTTAATTTGTCTTCATATTGGCTGGTCCATCTACATTATGGTTTATTACGCTTGGTTGCTCAATATTCGTGTTTATGGAAGGCAATATCTAAAAGTCAATACAGTCGTTGCTGGAATAAGTGAGATTTTGGGTGTTTTTGCTGGATACTATTTCATAATGTGCACAAAACGAAAATGGATGTGGACTAGTCTCTTTAACATGGTGGGTGGGCTTTGTGCTTATCTGATTTGGTTCGTGCCACCAGAAAGTAAGTACATTGCAATTTATTATGAAATTTAAAAATAATTAATTTGAACTTACAGTTAAAGGTCCTGAAAAGATTGCCTTACAAATGTTTACATCAATGGTGGCAAAAATGTCAGTTTCAAGTACTCTTTGTCTCTTATCAACTTGCACAATTGAACTTGTTCCACAAGAAAAACGGAAAGTTCTTGCGTATTGGAGTACAGTGTGGGCTCGTTGTTGGCTTTTAGGTGCACCATTTATTGGTGCTTTAGGATATTTTTATGGACGTTTTGTACCACAAACAATTCTAGGCACAATGACTTTCATGGGAGGTGTAATTACAAGTTACATCGACGTGCCTCGGACACATCCAAAGAAAGTCAGAACAAATGAAGCGAAATATCCAGCAGAATTAAGTCCAGAAATCTTCACAATGAAATTGTGACGGTTACTTTACAAAAATGGTAATAAAAATGATGAGAGACGAATAAATCGAACACAATCTTATACAATTTCAAAAAATGTAACAAAAAATCGAAATAATCATAATGTTAGAAATAGTTTCTCATTTCCTTGATGATAGTTGAGACATTTATGTAGGAAAATTTTAGAAAAAATGAGAGATTCAAAATCAAAGTTTATTATAATTTAAAACAGATGGTTGCTCAATTCTAGTCAAATATGACTTAAACAATGATCAATTATTGTTAAAAAGTTTATCATAATCTTAGCTCTTTTTTCATTTTAATTTAAGTTGTACAAATAATTTCTATCATAAATTATAAAAAAAATATTACGAAACGAAAAGTATCATTCCAAAGAAAAAAGTATTAATATAAATGCATAATCTAAGACATTTAATGTTGTATTTATTACGAAAGTTTTAAAAAATTAACCTTTAATTTATCATAAGTAGAAGACAGTGCCATTAATAAATTGTTGAGTAAAAAAAAATCTGAAATTATTATTGTTGATTCCGATTCAGTCAATTCTAGTTATTTTCGGAAGTCTTAGGGATCTAATTTTATTTGAAACGGTGTTGAATGTTTTGTGAATTGATATATAATTGTTAAACATTGAAAAAATTAATAAAATAATTATTTGAATTTAAAAATGAGTTTTTTTTCTGTACATTTATCTTTCTTTATTCTTATTCCACACTGTCAACTGGCTGCACATCTCGAGTAACAAAAAAAGAGAAAATTCAATCACGTGTACGTAAATTTCAACGGTCTTGATTCAAAGTTGCGTACTGCTGCAACACTGTTGCAGAGCCCATTCAAATATAGGTAGAGATGTCCAAAATGAAAATAACTAGTTATACAGCTATAGAACTATCATACAGGTAATAAATGTCAATTTATTTTGCTATGAAATTTTTCACTTACCAGTAAGTTTTGGGTTTTTACGTTGATTTACATTTTAAAAAATTACATCTTCAATTTTTTTGACTCAAAAACTTTTCTGTAAAGAAGGATTCAAAAATTACTCATAACAATGAAAATTTGCCGTACCTTAATCATACATTTTTAATACACAACATACAGAAAAAAACAAAACAAAAGTGCATCACAAAGTTATTTAATATTTTGTGATTTATTTATAGAGCACTTGAATTTGAACAAAAAATAATGTTTAAAATTAGTTGTAATTATAAAACATTTAAAATTTATAGTAATTTAAAAAAATCAATTACATTAAGGCAAATTAGGCGTAATTTGTGTGCAGTCAATCATGAAGAAAATACAAATAAAAGTAAGAAACTAAAATTTTATGTTTTGGAGTTGAGGTTAGATCAATTTATTTTTCTTCGTATCATTCCTTTTAGATCCAGTCAATTTTGATTTGATGATACAACAAAGACAAGCTGAGGCTAGAAGAAGTGTCTTAGTTCAAGTGAGTTCGGAAAAATCATTCGATGAATTACAAAAGTACTGTGGACAAATAGCGGATATTAAATCTGCTCACCATTATAGTGTAACTGAAGACGATTCACATTTTATTTTGTTAGAATTTGAAAAAGATGAGGGAGCTGATGCTGTGTTGGATGCAAGTGTTTTTAATCAGGATGTACGAGGAATACCAACAAGAAGTCAATTTATGTGGTTTAAAACGGGTCCAAAAGTTAAATTAGTACGAGATGAAGGGAAACGTCAGAAAGATTGTCAATTGAATGTGATAAATGGTAATTTACAAGTTAGAGATGATGAGATAGCTGAATGGCTGACTTCTGCTGAAAGTTTAAAAGATCAAATGAATATTGTTTTTCAATCGACGAAATTGAGTGATTTGGGAATAAGATTACGTTTCTTAGCTGCACAACAGGCACAAAATTCAATTGTTGGAATGTTTCCAAATGCATATGCACATCCCTTTGGATCATCTGTGAATGGATTTGGGAAAGAAGGATGTGACCTTGATTTGATATTGAGACTGGAAAAGGAAGAAGTTGAAACGAGAGAATCAAGATTAGTCTTTCATACAAAAGCAAATCTAAATAATGGTCGAACACAAGCACAGAGATACATGGAAAGTGTTGGTGATATTTTACAATTATTCCTCCCTGGTGTCAATAATGTTCGACGAATATTGCAAGCCCGAGTTCCAATTATCAAGTACAATCATGAATATCTCGATTTGGAAGTTGATCTTTCGATGAGTAATTTGACGGGGGTTTACATGTCAGAAATTTTGTATATGATAGGTCAAATTGATAATCGAGTCAGACCCTTAGTGTTTTGTATAAGGAGATGGGCGAAGAGTACTGGTCTAACAAATCCTTCACCAGGGCGATGGATATCAAATTTCTCATTAACACTTCTTGTCTTGTACTTCCTTCAGGCCTTAAAACAACCAATACTACCAAGTATTAATCATTTCATAAAAAAAGCTCGAAAACAGGATATGCGTGTTACAGAAGACGGAATTAATTGTACATTTTTAAGAGATCTAAACTTATTGGATTTCAAGGTCAAAAACACTTCATCCATTGATGAACTTTTAAGAGAGTTTTTTGAATTTTATTCCTCATTTGATTTTAATAATCGTGGCATTTCGCTAAACGAAGCAAAATCAATTTTAAAACCTGATCATTCAGCAATGTACATTGTAAATCCGTTAGAGCCCTTGTTAAATGTAAGTAAAAACCTATCATTAGAGGAGACTGAAAGATTCCGAATAGAGGTACGGAATGCTGCATGGATTTTAGAGTCAGATCTTCAGTCAAGTAAAAGTACTGGAGAACCTTGGGGATTAGTGAATCTCTTTAAGACAAATCAAAAGTCACTTGTTCGTCCACAAATGTTCTTTAAACCAAGAATGGTTGATGTCACAGATCTCTTTGATAAAAATGATTCACCATCACCACAACGAATTGATTATAAAAATACTACAATCAAAAGGCAAGTAGAAGAAATAACAAGGACGACAAAAACTGACGTTAATAAAATCCACAGACATATTAATTCAGACGGTAGTTCAACAGCAATTAGAGCCAAAGGTGCAAGTAAACGAAGATAGCATAAAATAGAAAATGAGAGAGAATAATTATATTATTTTTTTTGTGAATTAGAAAATAATTAATAAAAAAAAGTACTAAATACCAAAAAGGAAATTTAACATTACACTAACTTGTGTTAAGATTATGCAAAATCTTCAAGATTCTTTATATACTGTGAGTAAATTAAGTGAAAGCACTTAAATTAATGATAATTTAAATTTCGTTACATTTAAAAGTAAATAATTCACACGTAAAATTTTAATCACATCCAGCACACACGGGTACCGCTTGAACTTGATGTAATCCAATATGCAAAATTCCATCTCTTGCCATGAGTGTTGAAGCGGATTCTTGATCAACTGCTACACGATACATAACATAATTATTATCCTCAACCTCTATTTTGTCAACTTTCCATTTATTGATTTGGATTCCTTTGTTTTGCTTCTGTACTCGATTGAGGAATTGATGTTGAGTGAGATGTTTTTCTGTACGACGTTTTTTGAGTAAAATTTTAAAATATTTTGCACCAAGATCAAATTCAGATAAGGATTTAAGTACTGCATTTTGCCAAGGACGAATTTTGATGATGATTGTCTTGAACCAGTCGTAGGTTTCTTTATTGCAACAAACGATTCGTAATACTCCATTTACTCGACAACACGTTTCAAATTGAGGACAAAGTGATGTGTTATCTTCCAAATTATCGATGAATGATAAGAGAGTTTCTTCAATCAAGTCCATTTGATGATCCGAAAGGATCTCTAACGGATAATGGTTGTGACTTATGTTGACGATAAATAATTCCTCAATATTTTCAGTGTCAATTTTATTTTTCTTTTGATTCTTACCACCTTCATCATCATTTTTTGTATTTGGTATTGGAATGTCTTTTTTCTCTTTATTCAATGCTGGTTTTGTATCATCCATTTCTGATTGGAGATCCATCGTGTCTGATCGATTCAGAGCATTAACTGCATTCAATGACGCTTGATGTTTTGAGACAGATTTTTTCATATTAAATTTTAATGAAACATCGTTTCAAGAAATACGATTTTTTTCCCTTTGACGTGATGCCTTTTTGAAAGTTGAATCACAACAAATAACGTTTTTGCTCAAGTGCAGTAATTATGAAGCAAATTTCTTCCATTTCAAATAAATTTTATGCCTTTATGTTAATTATAATGTAAAAAACATGCGTTTTTTTAACTCCTCTTTTATGAATAATTTATGCATGTAAATTTAATTTCGTCATGCTACAAATACCAAAGTAACATGAGAAATACTTGAAAAAATTTTATTTTTCAATTTTTATTTGTCAAAAGTAGGTCAATTTAATTCCATATCAAGAAGGTCAGAAATCATATATATAATAATAAAATGTTTTCCACTCACGTTTAGATTAAAAGAAAAATTTTTCAACTTCAAGGATTCAATGAAACTTTCTTTAGAAAAGTGAATCAAAATAATTTATCATCAAAAAATTTTGAATTTCACGTGTAATATGAATGTCAAAGTTTAAATTTTTTCTTCAACGTATGTTTTCCTGTTTAATAATAATGATGGAATCTCTATGGTATATTACTTTTCTTAGAAGTTTCATTTCTATTTGGAAACTCATAAATGATTTCATGCTCATATCAACTTGAAGGAAAATAAATTTAATTTGACTTACAAACTTGTTCTTGCTTATTAATTTAATAATGTTATTTATAGATCAGACATTCCCAAACCATAACAGTGAATAAATTGAATGTGACGTTACATATTTTTTTTTTATTTGAAAATTAAGTTATTTTGATATGTAACTTATTCTTGCAGGAAAGAAGCATCATTCAAAATTTTATGCTGGAAATATTGTTTTGTTGCTTAGAAATTTTATCAATTTATCATAAAAATTTAAAAATAATTTGATAATTTTAAAATATTGTAACATAACTTTCTATGAAATTAATATTAAATTCAATCAGTTCAGGTACAAGAGAGAAGCCAAAAACCAAAGAATATCATTAAATTTTCAAAGCACATTAGCATTTGAACAAAAGATTGAAAACAAATGTTAAATGTCAGTCAAAAACAAGTTTTCAGTTGATTTCAATTCCCGGAAATATTGTGGAAAACAAATTTGATCGTGGAGTTTGCTCATTTTGATTTAATTTATGCTTGTATGAATTCATGGCAACAACTTGAAGATGTGTATGGATGGTCTGTAAAGCTATACGAGTCCAGTGTCCCGTATTGTCACATTAAATCGAGACTTAAATCATCAAATGAGGTATCTTCTGGATTAGACGGGTATTTTAATTTTTTATCATTTATGTCACTTTCTGATCTGCTTCATGCCTTATTTAAAAAAGCCTGTACATGTGCAAACTTTACAAACAAAAAACATAATTTAAAGATAGGTAACTAAATAATAAAGTAACTAAAACATATTTTGATATTTTTAGTTCAATCTAATACAAATTGTATTTTTTAGAGAAAATTTGTCTAAGATTTCCTAAAGTTGATTTAATGTCATTTTCAAAATTTTATATTACAACTAAAAGAAACTAATTTTTTTTCCAATATTTTTCACGTAAGTGAGCTTCCGTTTAAAATTGTTTTTTTCATTTTCCTCTAGAACATTGTTGGAGAACCTCATTAAGATAATTAAAAAAAACGATGATCACAAAAACAAAGTCATATCAAGATAAAATCTTTGTTTACGCGTTAAAAAAGACAAACAAGGAGTTTATAAGCGACACGTGGCTGTTACCTTAATCGTATCAACGACTCTTTTGTACAAAAATCAATTAGATTTTTATCACACTTCGCAGAATTTGAATAAAATCTTTCAGTGTGAGAGAAAAACGATGAATTACAGAACAAGGAAATTCAATTGAATTGCTATTTTTATTTTACCAGTTACCTTGTTGAATTTACATGAACAATTAGAAAAAAAATAATAAATTATATTTTGCGAATGTTCGTAGACGAAAAATCTCAGATAATTAAATGGTATTTTTGTTTCCCAGGTTTTCTCTGTTATTTTTTTTTCTTACCCATATAACACCATATTTTTTTTAGTTTCTTACAAAGACAAGCAATTCGATGAAATAATAATGGTCAATTTTATGGTTTTAACGTTTCTGCTTTTAATGCTGTTATAATCCTAAATTGATTTCAATTGAAATTTTTTTTTATTATTTTAAAGGTAAAATTTAATTAACTTTACAGACGTTGGTTCTTCTGTTGAAAATAAGGAAAAAAATAAATTTACGGTAAATTTCCTCGAATGGAATGTAAGGAAAAAAATAAATTTAAAGTAAATTTCCATTCGTGGAAATTTATTTTTTATTTATGAAACGAATTATTTGAACGTCAGAGAAAAACAATTAACAACAAGTTCTATAACACAATTAAATTTGATTATTATAAATTCACATTATCTTTTACATTAAATATGAAACAATTATATGACGTTTTATGGATTCATAATGGAATTATGAAAATTTAATTTAACAATGTACTTCGATTATTTGAATGAATTCTGACATAATGTCATGCTTTGTTACTTTATTTCAAAGGCATTAGTTAAAATTCAATTTTCAATCAAATAAATTTTACGACTTAATTTAATTTAATTAAAAATGGGTTTTCTGCTATCAGGCTTCAACAAGTTACAAGTTTTACGTAGTTTCATTATATAATGATACTTCCTTTAAAGGTCATGAAGGTGATTTGACAAAAATCACGTTCCTCTTCCTCAATTTTCTGAAAATATTGCTTTAAGAGGTAAGAAATCATTATTTTTCCTACTTAACATATAATTTTTTCTTAATTTTCTTATTTTTTAACTAACAATCTCAATCTCAATTTTTTATTAACATAAAATCAATATACCTGTCATGATTGTTTCAATGTCAAGAGTTGGGAAATTTGATGTCTGACATTGAAAAAAGTGCATAAAAATAGAACATTTTAATAAAAAAATATAATCAAAATACCAAAGGTAAATTTAGTTGAAGCAATCACTTGTAACACTTCATTCAAGTACGAGTACAAGATTTTTCTAGATTAATGTAATTTTTTTTTCTGTTTCATTTTTACGGTGATGATGGTTATTAGTGAAATCATAGTAAATTTCATTATTATTCTAAATTGAATGAGTGGGATGTTAACAAAATTAATTTTTTATTGTACGTCACACTTGGGAATTATTATTGTGTAATTGGATGAGTTTTAGCGGGAGAAGGATTTTTTTTTTTTTGCAAAATTTAGGGATATGAATTGTCAATATTGAAAGCACCCTTCAAGAAGACCTCATGAGCTGCTTTACTTTAGTGTAGAAGGAATCGAGACGACTTTGATGGTCAAAAAGTAGATTTGTATGAAACAAAATAATTTTTAGCAATGAGACCCTCTTATTTCAGTTTGTTCTTTAATCACAAGTTTCCTTGAACCATTCCACTCATTTTGTAGAGTTTCCTCATAAAAAATTCATCAAATTATTCTCCTTATAAATAATTTCATTTTCTTTGGATTCTTCATCCGTTTATTACATTTATTTACGCACAAATAAATTTATACAAAAATACGTAATAATATGATATTGTTTAATACTTTTACATGTATTAATCTCACGTGATAACCGTACAATGTGATTGCTTTTGATGGCTTAACATAACAATATTACCTGCTGATGATGACGTTGTTTTATTTTTATTCATAGAATTTATAAATTGAGTTGCGATTCAAAGTAAAACCAAAAAATCAATTTATTTTGATCCCACCACAATGAAACCAAAGTGTTGTTTTGAATTTATACTAAAAGAGAGAAAATAGATGACGTCAAACAATATGCATCTGGAAAATGTACAGATTTTCAATTAAAAGGACATTCACACCAAGAAATTAATTGAAAAGAAAATGTGCACATTTCCATGCATCTCATTTAAGTATTTAATGGAAACTATGATTCGAGATTTGTATTTGATTTGGATTCAACTTGTGTGTATCTCAAAATTGTTTTTTGACATGAAACTGCCGTGCTAGTATAATTTCCATAAATTGAATGACTAAATTTTAACCAGATTTTTTAATTCAAATAACCTTAAAATATTAAATTTGTTCAAAAAAAACCGTTTAATGTTATATTTTCCCATAAAATTCAAATTGATTTATTTTAATTTGGATTTAAAATCATTATTAACTCAATTAACACTTAATCCTCACTTTAAACGTTAATTTATTATGAAATTTGACAAGAAAATAGCATCAATTCAAATAACAATAATACTATTGTTTGGAAAATTAAAGAAATCCAATTACGCAACATGTAATTTCCATTAAAACAATTTTCATCAACCCTCATTAAAATTCTGATGTAAATTACATAAACAAATGGAAGAGAACAATCATCACGAAAATCATAATTAACTTGTTATGTATGTAAATTTGAATTTTGATTGTTAAAATCTTTGATGATAAAAAACATATCCTATGTAAATTTAATAAAATAAATATCTAAAATAGCTCTTTTGAAACATGTGAACAAAGGTAACACACGTTTTGTAGATGACACGGTTCAATTATTTCCAATTTGTATGTTGTTATGATGCTGTTGATGATACTCGAGTGTATGATGACAAAGGATGGTATGGTTGATTTTTTGTTTCTTATTAAATTTACTACTATTCGACGTCATTGATGTTAATAGAGAAACATAAAATCTGATTTTGTGATGAGACTCTCTTTCACTATCTCTCAATTTGTGTCTCTTTTTTGTGTTGAGTAAAAACGTGATACAATTTTCCAATATTTTCCTTTGTATACATTATTTTTCTTCCTAAAACCACTTGATGAGACGCGTGCTTTCATATGATATGATGGTTAGTGTGATGAATTACACAAAAGAGAAAGAGATAAATTTTATATTGGAAAACAATTTCTCATATCCAACGATAATGGATTACGGTTATTACAATAAAAGCCGTTAAATTCACTGCAGATGATTCTATCAATTATTTATATTTAATAGAAGGTTACATGAATAATTTTCATGAATTAGAACCATAAAAAATAAGTGAATATAAACAATTTCATGGTGATAAATTGAATTGAAAGGATTCTTTGTTACAAAAAACAAGGCGTTTCCATCCTCGACTCATGCTTTCTGAAAATTTTTAAGTTATGATCATCAAATTCTATTTATAACTTTTTTTTATTCATTTATAAAATTAATTTTATACAAATATATAAATATTTATTAATATCTTTTAACAAGTTTAAATTTCTCATTTTAATTTAAGTAAAAAATTGTGACTTTTCGTTGGAACATGTTAACATACTATCTATGTTATAATTGCACAGACATTTAATGAGTTCGAGATTAAGCCTCTTTTTAATTGAGTTAAATAATAATAAGAAGATACAAAAAAAACAATAATATTTAAATCTAAGGAAGACATTTGGAAGAAAATTTACAATTCATCGTGCTTTGGTCCTGAGAACTCGTCGTGTGAAATAAATCCATTTTTGTCTTTGTCCTCATGTTGGAAAATCTCTTCAACTAATTTGTCATTTTCTTTCATTAAATTTTTAAGTTCATCATTTGATTGTCCCTCGGTGTTCATTTGTTTCTTCAAGTACTCACTCACCTGAAAAAAAATATTAAAAAAATTTGAAATGAAGTGAAATTTCAAATCATAATCAGAAAAAGCATTCATTATATAATTAAAGTTAAAATAATTATAGGTGTAAGTGCAGATGATAGTGAGAAAAAAGTTCCAAAGTTCCCAAAAATAAATTTTGTTTCCCAATCAACATAATAATGAAATGAATTTTGTGAACGATCTTACATACATAACCAATTACCTCTTCACGACTCAATTGATTATCACTATTTTCATCGATTTCTTTGAAGACATTTGTGGCAGGTGCTGATGCAGCATCCCCAATATTAATCAATTCAACTTCAAAGATCAAGGTAGCACCACCGGGAATTACATTTCCAGCTCCACGTTCACCGTAACCAAGATGTGGTGGAATTGTCAATTTACGTTTTTCACCAACACACATATCGACGAGGCCCTCATCCCAGCCTTTGATTACTTGGCCAGCACCCAATTGGAATGTAAATGGTTGATCGCGATCCAAACTGAAATGATACAATCAATTTAATATTTTCATGATGATTTTAGTGCACATCATTTGTAACTGGTTTTTTTAATAAGTGTAAGTCAAAAACCTGATTAATTTACTTAAAAGTAAGTAATTACATTGGCGCAATAATTTGATCGTTAAACTCACACTGCTAGTAAATTATCGTAAATGTTAATCGTTTTAGGCAATGACAACTGAATTAAGTTGAATCAGGTTCCTTTCACTCTTCTAAAATGAATGAAATAAAATGTGACAACTGAAAGTACGCGTTATTTATCATCAGTAAAAGTAAAACGGAATGAATTTTGTATTCAATTAAAATTTTAATCTATTTTGAAGTATCGCTTTTAAGGGATTGTCATGTTACTATGAAAATTTTGCACATCCATTGTTCAAAAATTTACCTTGAATCAAATTTCTTGCCGTCTGTAAGTGTGCCAGTGTAGTGCATTGTTAGAAGATCACCGTTCTTTGTTTTTGCCGTACATCCGTCTGGTGTGAAAAGTACATCAACTTTTAATTGTTCTTCAGCAATTACCAAATGACTTGATAGACATAACAATAGTGCGGATGATATCAGTACAAAATTCATCTGAAATTTGAAAATAAAATTGGGAAGGTTAAAAGTTTGAAGTAAGTCAATAAATGATTAATCGGGGTCAAATTTTCTTTGATCATCATTTTGAAAAAAAATGACATAATAACAATATTTTCGGAATACAACCGAATTTTGCTGACCTTCACATAATAATTACACAATAATTACTGATAAATTGCATAATACTCATCATTGCATATTAAATAAGACATTGACAACAACTCAAATATTAATTAATTTGATTAGATTACAATGAAATTATAGCCACATAAGTATTTCATTTCATTTTTTTGAGTTGTGTTGTGTGTTTTTTGATGTGTGTTGAAAGAAAATTTGATATGATATGTTTGAATTTTGAACATATTGAGCATAATATGCATTCCAAATTAAATCTCTTATCTTTTTTTTCATTAAATGTACGGATTTGACTTTATCGGCATTTTAGTTATGCAAAATTATTTGATATTTTGTTGTATAACAAGTTTCATATGGGTTATTTAACGTTTCATGTCTACTATGAGCAAGATTTTGGATGTTCTTCTGTAAAACTTCGAAATAAATTGAGCTAAAGGTACTAAGCTATGTAGGCTAGATCGGATCATTATGAAGACCAGTTGAAAACACACGGTAATGATACCCCCTACTTTGGGACTCCCTCCCAAAGTAAAACAACTGCGTATTTATTTTGCAAGCATTTATTGTAAAGGCACCAGATTAAGGACATAGCACATCAATTATGCGAAATTTTAAATCAGAAGACTGTTACACTAGCTATTTTCAGTGCAAGCGCATCTTGAAATGAAATTTCGTCACTTAACAAAGATTTATAGACTAAAATTGTATGACTCAACTTAAATTTTCAAAATACCAGACAATTCAAACCTGTTTATCAAGTTTTTCTGCAATTTTTCGCATTATTTTAAAATTTCTTCATCGAAATAATTTATTTAAATTTTGAGTTCAAATCGCTCTCGCTTAATCCCGGTTCCCATAAAAATATCAAATGGAAAACACTTTGATATATGAATTCAAATATTGAATAATCATATTATCAGTAACCAAAAAAAATATAATTATTAACATTATTACTTGTTTACATACGTGTCCAATGTACACAAAAATAAATAAAAAGTCTGATTACTTTAACATGTACTCAAATACTCTTCATTTTAATCATCGTCTATGCGCGTATTCCATTCATTTTATACTTTGATCATGATGTATGTAATACAAAGTCATGAAGCAACAAAAACTTACGTGGCAAAAAAAATTTATATGATGATGATAAAAAGTATATAATTGAATAAATGAATTAATTACTGAATTTACACCGATCGCAATTTAAACAATCGTATTTTGATATGCGTGTGATTTTAAAAATTACAATTTTAATGATAAAATTAAATGAAAGTTACAATTATGTAAGGAAATAAAAAATTCACACATGTTTTATTGCATTTTTATTCGTAGATTGCACTTTGGTTGCGTTTTTCTCTTTATCACTTTAAACAATTTTGTTATTTTAGTTTAGAGAAAGTGAGTACAGATATTGCCAATTTTATATTTTTAACCTGTTGTATGTTTCTTTCACTTATATTTTTTTGTTGTATTTATGTGTGACGTTTAAATACGAGTCATGTAAAAATAGATAAAATTTGTTGAATTATATTATAAAAAAATTAGCTTACTTTGATTAAATTATTAGAAAACGGTATGATAATAACTAATAAATTGCACCAAATAAAAAAATAACAAAATTAAGAGATATTTCTGTGAAATAAATTGAAATAATTTTGTTATTTTTAAGTCTTACTTATCCCGTTACTTTCTTCGTACTGTTTTCAAAATCGTGATGTAGTTAAACGTTAAGTGAATATTTTATTTATTTGTGTTACAATATGAATGAATTTGTATGGGTACGATCAAGTTTGTAGGGTGACCGAAATTTATATGAATTTTAATCATTTCGGAACAGATTTTATTTTGCTAAAATCGCAATAAAAATTGTTAATTCATTTAGAATTAACTTAATTTCTTTTGATTGAAATTTGGTTGACCCCTAATATGTTGAAGATCATTTACGATTTAAACTCAAATCACAAATACAAAAACGTTTATAGAATACTAACCAACATATGAAATACACGTCATATGGTTAAAAAAAATTACATTAAAAACTAGTCATTTTGTATATGAATGAATTCAGACAAAGTGTGTATGGATATGTGTTTAATTTTTAATTCATTTTGTTGTTATAGTTCGTTGATCATGTTTACACTGCAAACTCATTACCGGCTTAGTGTATGAATGAATGAAATTATGTCATTATATCGGTTCATTATTGGATTTATTTGTGGCAACACATGATTTTTTTACTAATACAATAATTTTTGATGGGATCAAATTTGAATGAGAATTGAATAAAAAGTTTGTTAATAAAATTTGAAAATACAATCTTGGAAAAGGTGATTTGTGCTTGAAAGATGAATGAACCAGGCTTGGTCATGCTTTGCGTATGATTTTGAAATGTTCAGATTTCGGATAAGATATCAAGAGATTTAGGGTAGATATTTTATCGAGTTCTAAGGAATTTTTTTTTTGAATTTTATCCAATTTTACTGAAATGCTCTCCTATGATGATATTTTTTATATTTATAATTAATACAATCTATTAATCTTCTTTTCCATGAAGTTTCAGAAGGAAAAAGGTTCAAATCGAAAATTTATGTCATGTCACATGTGATCCAATTTCAATGACATTTTCATTTAAAAAAAGTAACAATGTAAGAGAAAGTGTCAAATCATGTCGCAGTTATACAGCTAACAACATGTGGTGGTCTCGAATGTTTTTTCTATTTAGCAATAATTACAGTGTTGTCTCTTCATTAAAGATAAACTCAAGGAAATTTTATAAATTTTCATGTATTTTGAAATGAATTTCATCAATACGAATTTCAATATGAATCGTTTTCGTTGAATTATCAATAATTTTTGCGGTAGATACTACGCCCCTGATAAATTGTGTATGAAATTGCCATTATTTTTTTTCACATTAATACATGTATGTACTCTGAATGTCCTAGTAATTTTTTAAGTTGTCAAAAACATATTCTAGTCATAATGTAGCTGTTTTTATGATGTATGATGACCATTTATTTTGATCAAAATATCAATTTACACAGCACGTGATTTTACATACAACGTTGTTTTAACATAAAAATTAAATGGATCTAACAGGGTTTTTACGTTACTCTTAAAAACAACACAGAAAATATTCCATTAATCTAAGCAATTTCCCTATAAGACATCTTCTCGTTACCCCTTTTTTAAAAATGTTTTGTCACTCACTGTAAATGGATCAAGATTTAGATTTGATATTACATTTCATCATTCTCGTTGTGTTCTAATGTTGACATGAATTTTATCATCCCTATTTTATTTTAATGTTGAAATTTGGGGGAAAATTTATCACATTTCACATACAAAGCTAACTTCATCAACTTTATCCATATGAATTTAGTTCAATTTAATCATATTTGGTACGGTTTCAGCCACATCTCATAAAAAAGTGTGTCAGTTAAGAGAAGGAACTCAACAATAATTAAATTTATTTATGGTTTTTGAATGAACTAAGCACTTATAAGGTAATATGATGTTAATTTTGAAAGGAAACTACTCATATCTGTCTTAAACAATGACGAAAACTTAATAAGCGTTAATAGAATTAGTTTAACATACAATGAAGTTAATTAAAAGTGAATTATCTCAAACATGGTTTCATGATTTAATGTAATAGAAAATAATTGGATTTTAACTCATTATTGAGATTTCATTTCAGAGTATTGATATTGAAATGATAATGTTTTGGCAATTATAATTTTTGAAGTTTTTTTTTGAGTAAATCGGTGAAGTTTAATTAAATTTAGGAAAAAATTCTTAACCTTGAAAATATAAAAATTTTTAATTGCTACGTTAAAATTAAGCTGATATCCAATTTCATGGTTTATCACTTTTACTCTTTTTTTCTTAATTATAAATTTTTCTCATTATTTTATGAATTTGTTTTTAAGGTAATAATAGTAATTAGCGGTAAGATGTATACAAAGTTTAAATGGTTTATTTTTAGGTTTTTAATGAAAGGAATCAGATTTCATATTTTCCTTAATTTTGGGGTATTGGAAATTTCAATCTTCAATTTCAGATCCAAGAATTAAAATCATTATCTTATGATAGAAATTTCCAAATATATTTAAAATTACAAAAGAAATTCTAGATCCCAGACTTGTGAATTAAAATGATAGGATAAGAATTCTAAATATAAAAGAAATTCTAGATTTTTTAAATGAGATAGAAATACCCATAGATCAAAATAATTAAATATTGGGTCGACTTTTTCTTAGAAGAAATTAGATTTCCATTCTTAGAAAGGGTCTTAAAGGTGCTTTCAGACAAACAGTCATCATCTATCATCTGAAGTCAGGGGCGCATTGAAAATTATAAACGGCTCTGGCATTCCGAATAATTTTCTTTAAAATTTACACTAAACTTTACTTTTACAAGACGATCGACTCTGGCCTTTCTGGTATTTGCCAGATTGCCCGTAGGTCCAATTCCCCACCGTCTGAAGTCTTCATCCAGTTTATTAAAATAATTGGTTTGTACAACAATCAAACGAACAGTCACAAGCACTATAATCTGCAGGTAACCAATTCTCAGGCCAACAATTGTGTTCATTGTGCAAAATTTAGTACAAATCTGACATGTACTTGGTATGTCAGTGTATGGTTTGATGAGTAAAGTGATCGTTCAGACGAAACAGATAATTTAAATTGACGATAAGTCATCTGTATTTTCTTTGTATTCATTTGACAACCCTGCAAATCTCCTAGTTCTTATTTTCTTTGTCATTTATCCAATTATTGCATCATTTAACAAGATATTACACTTTTCTATCTTTCTTCTTCTTTCTAGTAAAAGCCCACACTATAAAAAAACTTGCACACGCCACTTTGCCATCGGTTTTTGCTGCAATACACTCACGTACAATTAGGCAAAAAAAAAAAACACAAAAGTAAAGTAAATCATTTTACGATAAGCACACTTCTTTTACTATAATTCTATTTAAACACCAACACAGTACTTATTGGGCACGCGACATGCTGTTACATTGTTTTTCTCTTCCTTTTTTGGATTCGTTTTTTTGTTTCTATTCAAACCCATTAATATACATTGTACATAAAATTTCATCCATAGTATTCCGAAACTTGTTGTACAAAATATACCTGACCTCAGTTTTTCATTACATTTTTGTTTGTTTGTATATAAACATACATAGGACTATAAGAAGCCGAATTCCAACTTTAAACGTTTTTTACTCTCATATATTCTCATGAAAATTTATATCGTTACTAATACAAATACATAGTAAAAAAACTCGTAACATTTACTGTACAATGAAGGATTTTAATGCAGTAACAACTGTTTTTATATTGTTTATATCAGCAACATGTAGTCGCATTATGCATGATTTTCATTTCAATTCTACTAATACTATGAGAATTTTGCAGATGTATTGGTGTGTTGTTTCATAATAAAATGTATAAACAGGAGTGTGTTAGTGTGTCAATTGTTATAGCCGGAAAATTGAGAATAATTTTCTTTGTTTTTTTTTTATACATTCACACGGTTGTATTCGACGGATGATTCAGGCTTTTAACGCTTTATGCTATGATAGTCAAAATAAATATTTTTCAATCTTCTCTAGTATGATGGGAATTGGATGATGTTATTCTTAGAACCTTATTTTGAGCGTAAACCGTATAAATCAAACATCTTTTTTCCGGATGCTTATTTCGACTTGTCAAAGCTAAATATGCCAGAAATAAAAATTTTATTCAGACTTCACTTGAAGCATTACTTTACCCTCTAAGCCACCAAAATCTTTGTTCAATATTATATGTGTACAGTGTACCTTATATTCATTGTATGTATACAAGAGACCGGGATAATTTTCTGAGAATATATGAATGTACCAAGTACGAGCGTGCGCCTGGTATTTCTCTCATTACTTGTAATGCTTCACAAATTCATAACAATAATAACATATTCACATACAAACACAGACACACACATAGAAAATTTTCCTTCCCGAGTTAAAAGAATTGAAAGGTACACACATCAAATGTATATTTGTATATTTCAACAGAAAATTTTGTTTGATTGTGTTAGTGTTGAATTCAAAATTGTATATATGTAAGAAAGGAAGGCAGGCAAGCAGGAGGCTCGTTATGTTGCTTATACAATGTTAATACAACACTTGTAGAACAGATTGCTGGGAATAAACATGGCGAATTGTTGTACTGGTTTAAAGGTGCTACAACTTTTTTTTTATTTGATTATATATTGTTTGGTTGTACGATGAACAACAAATATAATCTTAAATAAAATTATATAAAAGCACAAAAACCAAAGAAAATTCCTTAAATTACTTCCAAAACAGTTGCTTTGTGGTAAAAAAATAAATAAAGAGTTTTCCCAGTTATCTAAAAGTAAAGAGAGTAGAAGAAATTTCATGTGATTTTAATCAAGTGAAAATAATACATAATAAATACAATTTCTATGGTTCGAATAGTAAAGTAAAAGAAAAACATTGAAAATTAAATCAAAGAAAAAAATATAAATTTAAAATGTTTAAACGTACAAGAAGAAAATCATTGAAAACATGAAAATATGGCTTATGTTGTGTGTTTTATAAGAAATACTAGAAAAAAAACTAAAAACTGATTAAATTAAGTTAAGATTAGTTAAAAATATTATAAAAAAATAAAAATAAATTCAATAGTGTTAAATATTAAAAGTAGAAATAAAATTGATGTCAC
Organism: Culicoides sonorensis; assembly: GCA_900002565.1. NCBI lineage: Eukaryota > Metazoa > Arthropoda > Insecta > Diptera > Ceratopogonidae > Culicoides > Culicoides sonorensis. The sequence goes on along the minus strand of LN483353.1, from coordinate 104,207 downwards.
TTTTTGTTTACTCTAATCAAATTCATGTTAACATTAATGAATTTTTTTGTTAATTGTGGCCATAAAAGCGGCAAATAAAAAGTGTTTTAATGTTGTTTCATCAATAACAAACATTGTGCTGTAGAAATATAATATAGAATAAAATTGATTAGGTAACGTTCGTATATCTGTAATGTGCCAGTCGTGATATAATAATGATTGATTATTACTTCATTTTTTTATCATATTAATTTCCAAAAATTACTAGAAAGGATTTCAAATAAAAATCTTCATCAAAAAATATGTGATATGAACAGATATCTTCTCAATTTAAATAAAATTCATATGTCACAAAACCTTTTTATTGAATTTTAAAATTTCTGACTCCTTAAAGATTGTTAGCTTCAAATTTTGGAATTTAACACTATTTCTTTTAAAATTTAATATCCTAATTTTGTAATCAACTTAACTTAATTGTTATAGATAAAATCAAAAAATAAACACATTTTATCAAAATTTCTGCTGAGCAGAAAATATTTTACATAAATCAAAATTAAATTTGATAAGGAATTTCGAAAAAAAATAGTGTTTAGATATAGAAAATGGATGAAAAATAACTTTTAAGTATCGAATAAAATTATAATCAGATTTAAATAACAAGCAAAAAAATTTAGACATTGTTAATTTACAAATTAATTAATGGCAAGATTATCACCTGGCCGATTAGCATCGGTAGAGGAATCGGCAGAGTCATCCGAAAGCGAACATGAATGTGAAACAACAAAAATTTTTACAAATCGACTATCAACACCTCCAAATGTTAAATCATTTTCGGTGAGTTATTTTTTTTTTATTATTTAATCAATGAGTTAAAGTTAAATCAACATTTAATTTAATACAAAGGCTGATGGTGGTGATGTAATCATATGATAAATTTATTCATGAGTGAATATGAATGCATTTTAAATATTGATCACTAATAATTTATTTGTAATCTGTAGTTAAATAACTTGTCAATCAATTTAAAAAAAAGGATCAGTGTGTCACATGTTGCATAATGCCATGTTCTGATGCCATTTAATTATTATCAGTTCACACTGTGAGAAGAAAATTTGTTTCATGTTTCAAGCTGAGTGGACCTTAATTAATGACTTTAGATAGAAAACTTTCTTTCATTGGGGGTCCTAATTGATTTTCTGTCAAATGTCGATTAAAAAATGAATTCAATTTGAATTTAGACCGAATTTCAATTTACAGTGTTTATTTTCAAATGCAGTTTCAATGATTTATTTATATTATTCCTGATTGATAAATGATATGAAGTAAAAAATTGCTAAACTACCATTTCCATAAATGACATTCAATATCCATAGTCACAGATCAAAAGTGACTTGAAAATGAAAACAATTTGTCGACATAACAACCAAAAAAAAATAATAATTGAAATGGTTTCAGCGCATCAAATCTGAAAAGCTTTCCTCAAATCAACATACAAATAGATCTGGGTTGGATGGGTTAAATTTGTAATTTATTATTTATACTTGCTTTCATAAACTTACATGTGTACATGAAAATATTGGCAACATGGTTATGGTGAAAGATCAAAGCAACATATATCGTCACGTATTTAAAAAAAAAAGTATGACATAATATTTTGAAATTCAATACAAAGGATATTCATCAATTTGTCAATTATTCCACATCAGGTATCGTTATAAAGTTAAAAAATAATAATTTGATATGATTTTTATGTTACATAACAATAAATTGGAACGTATTCCTTAGATATTGCTTGTGCTTGTCTATGTAAAGTTGGGAAAATCAGTCTCACGTCTTGTATTAAATTGCAATCCTTTTTTAGCATATTAAAGCTTTTTTCAATACTATTTCTTATTTTTGTGGAAAATGGCTTTAAAAGAGCTTTGAAGAATAAATTATAAGATTTTTATATGTAATTTATTCAAAAAAAAAAAAAAAAAAAATCTCAATAAATCTGATGAAATGAAATGCGTTTATGATAGATTCAAAATATTTGAATTGTATCAAGGGGATTTTAGGATACTGTATCTTTTTTCATTTAAAGTATAAATTATTTTATTGTTTTTGCATTATATCTCCCTTTAAGACTCAATTCGGAGAATTTCTTTAAAATAAATGAAATACTATCCTGCTGTTTTTTTTAATTAATTACATTTTTAACGTATTGAATGAATTTATTAAAGTGACATTTTATTAATAATTTTTTTTTCATAACTTGAATGTGACCAGGACATTTTCATCTAGTAATGAAATTATTTCCTATTAAAGTTTGTTAAAAGCTTTTTTTTTTACTTGAAATCCATATAAATGTCGATTTTCTTTTTCAATCTCCTTCAAGTCGTCTTAACATATTCTAAAAATATCATTAATCAGTAAATTTAATTTTCATTGTCGAATTTCCTTACATAAAAATTATTGTTGTAATTGATTTTATTTTTATTTTAACAACTTTTTTCTATGATAAAAAAAATTAATTTAATAATAAATGAACGGTGTTGGTGCTATAGTACTTTTGAGCACTTTTGGTCAAAATTGACCTTTTTATGTTAAAAGATGCTCTTAAACGTATATTTTATGATTCCGAAAAGAAAATTAAAAAAAAAAATTTCCACGCTTTTTTATTCGAATGTGCCAGATGACATATGGACTCCTAATTTATTTTGCCGGTGATAAACTACATATCCATACAAAAAAGAACTTAAAAATTTGTAATAAATCCTCTTTTAAACACATTTATTGTCGATTTGTAAACCGCGGATAAGCAAAACTAAAGAAAATCACTGTAATTTCAAAAACCGCATAATTTTTCAACATCGTGGAAAACTGCGGAAATTCAAAAAATCATGGAAAATCGAATAATTTTCCGAAAATCGCGAAAATTTCCCAGTCTGCGGCGATTTCGCAAATAATTGAGAAATTTTCCAAAATCGTGGAAAACCGCAGAAAATTTGATGGAAAATCGGAAAATTTTCCGGATATCGCGAAAATTTCTTAATCTGCGGTAATTTCAAAAGTAACTGAAAATTAAGAAATTTTCCAAAATTGTGGAAAACCACGGAAAATTTGATGGAAAATCGGAAAACTTTCCGAATATCGCGAAAATTTCTTAATCTGCGGTAGTTTCAAAAATAATTAAAAATTAAAAAATTTTCCAAAATCGCGAAAAAATACTGAAATTTATATAAAGAATGGAAAACAGTGAAAAATTCTAAAATCGCGAAATTCGTCAAAATGGCGGAATTTTCATAAATTCGGATCTAATGAAATTGAATATACAGTCAAATATGAATTTAGTTGTCAACACAGACATTTTCGGATTTCTAACAAAAATATTGAGTTTCAAAATGCTCTGAAGTGTTGTTTATCACCAACAAATATTAGCTGGATACAAATTTTTGAATGTGATAAACAACAATATGGCTTAAATTCAACTTAAAGCTCAAATTTTATTTTTTTTTATATAATAAATATTAAGTCCTTAATATTTTAATTGTTTTGTGAGCATCCTTAAATAATTTGATTGCAGGATTTAATTTTTATTTACAATAAAGTTAAAAAATATTTCAAACGCAAATAACTCAAAACTATGTTTTGTGTTCAGAAGTACTATAGCACTAACACCGTTCAAATGTACTTGGAAAATTAAAAATATATATTTAAAAAGATTTCAAAAAATATTTGTCACATAAGTGCATTTCAATTGAATTCAACACAAATCGAAGGTTTCCTGATTAAACAGGTCCAATAATGACTTTTTGTTTTTTTACTAACAGATGATTTTTATCAGTTAAAGCGAGTTAAAATTGAATAAAACATGTAAAATTTTGTAGACGAGGCAAAAATAAAGTTTAATTATGCAATTTAATATAATAATATCCAGAAAAAAAAAAACTCAGTCCAAAATCTTGTGTGATATTATGTTTCCTCTGAAGTTTAACAACTTCAAAAATTAAAGTTCTTTAAAAGTGAACTCAAAAACGAAAAACAAGTGAAAAAAATATCAAAATCTAGAACTTGTACAATTTTTGTTCTGAATATTCTATCAAACACTGTTCTAATCAAAAATTGTACAAGTTCTAGATTTTGATATTTTTTTCACTTGTTTTTCGTTTTTGAGTTCACTTTTAAAGAACTTTAATTTTTGAAGTTGTTAAACTTCAGAGGAAACATAATATCACACAAGATTTTGGACTGAGTTTTTTATTTTTTATTTTTAAGTGTTAATTTGGATTTTCAACACTCATCACTCTTATTAATAAACGAGCTCTTTCGACTCTTTAGAAGTTACAGTGAAAACAATAGGAAGCTTGTTATACATTTTGAATGCTAGTAATTTTGTTGTTTGTTCATAAAGCACATTCCTTTTAAGAAAGAGATTGTGATGAATGTGAATGAAAAATGACTTGTATGAGAAAAATTTTTTCCTGTTCATTTTAGGTACATGGTGTCTTCTGGAAAGTTGCTCAGAATGATAAGGCGGAAATTTTGGCATGAAAAAAATTTTCCATTTTCTTGGAAAATTTTCGGAAAATCGGCTTTTCCGTGGCCACCCTAATTTTTTGTATGGACACCCTAATTTTTTTATAGCCTATGTTACCCGGGCTTTGAATAGCTAAATATACCTAGAACATACCATGGGTCTATTTCGAGCCGTTTAGCCACAATCGAAAAAGAACCGTTTTTTGTACAGTAAAAACATATAAAGAACTTTAATAATAAGAAAGAGATTGTGATAAATGTGAATGAAAAATGACTTGTATGAGAAAAATTTTTTTCCTGTTCATTTTAGGTACATGGTGTCTTCTGGAAAGTTGCTCAGAATGATGAGGCGGAAATTTTGGCATGAAAAAAATTTTCCATTTTCTTGGAAAATTTTCGGAAAATCGGCTTTTCCGTGGCCACCCTAATTTTTTGTATGGACACCCTAATTTTTTTATAGCCTATGTTACCCGGGCTTTGAATAGCTAAATATACCTAGAACATACCATGGGTCTATTTCGAGCCGTTTAGCCACAATCGAAAAAGAACCGTTTTTTGTACAGTAAAAACATATAAAGAACTTTAAAAAAATACATAATAGCTTTTAAAGGTTAAAAGAAAAAAAATTAAATTAAAAATTTCGGATACTCTTTTATAGATCATTATTTTTCCTCATCGAATTGACTAAACGATCCTTACATTAACTAATGGATGTTGATATTAATTTTTTTTTTTTAATTTAAAAAGATTGTTATATATTTTAATAAAAGTATATAGGGAAATGACCTCATTTTTTTACAACAACAAAACTGTAACAAAAAAAAGAAGAAGATAAAAATTTTGTGTTTATTAAATTTGAACCACAGGAGAGAAAATGTAATAATGTAGAATAAAGTAATGGCAAAATAAAATAAAAAATACCATAGCACCTCCAAGTTTTACCTTTTTTTTCATATCAAATATTCATGATACACAACACACAAAATCGACACTATACAAAAAGATTATACGCTATTTTTTAAGCCAAAATCAGAGTTAGTAGTGTTAAGGTCATACACCGTTATCGTGTCCTTTCGCCCACACATTGGATTATTATTGTTTTTTTTATACAAACACATACACACAAAGGTACACATTCAAATATCAAAAATTGATACTACCTTGACTTGAAACATTGTGAGTAATAAAAAAATATCTACTTTTTTTTTTGCGTAATTCAATACTTTCTTACATTTAACATACAATTTTTTTAATATCTGATCATTTGTATCTCTTTAGCATTGAAAGACCTTGTTGTGAAGTAAAATAATAAACATAAAATTTTGTTTGTCTTCTCTTTTATTATTATAAACGAACTTATTGTATTTTTATGAAAACATTTATGTTATAGGTGATTCACGTACTCAAATCTGTATTTATATATAAAATAATAATGTAACAATGGTTAGAGTAAAAAAAAATGTACAATTATTATAAAGGTTAAAGGTTATCAGGTATAACAGTTTGACTCACGTTATATTATGTGTGACTTTGCATATATATGAAATGTCATGTAAAAGTTACACATATTCCTTACCATAGTAACTATAGTAAAAAAAAAAAAATAAAAAAAAATTCTTGATCCTAAGTAACAATGATTTTTTTTTCATATATTTTTATAATAATAAAACAAGTTTTAACATATTATAAATTTTTAAACGTGTGAGAAGTTTAATAATGAAGCCAATCAAATTATTTAACATTTAAACATTTAATAAATAATTTTTTGTTATTTTCATTTTAAGATCTAAAGGCTTCATTTTAACATGCGTATTTTATGTCTTAATTTTATGGAAATTTTTCAAAAAAAAAAATTTTAAAGGAAATCAGAAAGTGAGGAAAACATTCATTAATAATCACTAGACTGAAGTTATCAACGATCTGGCAGCCTCGGGGAGGGTTTTGTATCCTCCTGATCGTTTCTCGGCATATTCCAGGTGAGAGAGTTTTTTGTGGAATTTTTGTCGGTTTTTAAGATTTTCCTGAATTTTTCTGAGCATACAGATCGATAGAGAATCAACAAATACAGACACTTGTATAGGGGTTTTTTCGATTGGACCCTCAAGAGAGGGCTGAGAGGTAATTATGTGATTTACACATTTAATTTAAAGAACAGCAAAAAATTAAAAGTCAGGGTAAAAATCGTTGATGACATCTAGAACATGCCGGGGAGAATTCAGGGGGTCAGAAAAGCCCCTGCCCGAAGCTGCCAAGGTCGTTGATAACTTCAGCTTAGTTTAATACTCTGCAAATATATTCTCCGACACAATAAATCGAATATTGACTAAGTGGGTTCAGTAAAGTTACAGCTTGGAATATTATCTATAACTTTGTGTCATATATTTTTTACCTATAACCTACAAAAAAATATTTTTTTTTATCAATGGGCTTAAATGTAACTTAAACCTCGTGCCAAATGACTTATCACAGATTCACTAGAATGCTAGGAGCGCTTTCAATTTACAGTGAAACATTTATGAAAACACCAAATTATTGCACAGATCATGAATGAACTCAATGAACTTTATTGTTTTTTTTATTTATTTCATGTTGGTTAAACAACCAAAAATGTATTTTATTACTTCAACTTCAGTAATTTTAAAAGATTTCATACAATCCAGCACATTTAATGTGTTACAGTTAAACATTTTACTCATTTATCATTACGTTTAATATAAAAAAATCGCAATAGTTAGAGTTGAACTCCACTAAATGACTCTTTCACTAACAGTCCGTTATAAAAATAACAATAAAAGATATTAAAATCAAAGAAAATCTGTATCAAAGCTTAAAATACATTCAATATTATAGGAATTGGAGCGAACACAGAAGAATAATCTATTCAGAAGAGGCAAAATGATTTAATTTACCGAAAGCCATTTCCAGCAATATAATTTCCTGTTCTGAAACGCCAATCAAAATGAAGTTTTCATTCAATACAATTCTTTTATTTCCTTGTCTATGGAATAATCTACAACTTTTTTTAATGGTATTATACCATATCATTCATAGTTTCATTGAAAAAAAAAGTTAAATGAAATTCATGAAAGAATATATTTTTTCTGTCTTTCCTGATGAATTAAAACTAGGCCAACTTCTATGCGCATGGCTTGAATTCTCATTGTTATTATAATCATTTTAACATTTCAATTCATTGATAAAACAGTTTTCATTATTTTTTTTTTATCTGTACAAGACTTGTCAATTTTCTATCAAAGTGAGGTTCTAACGACAGAAATGACCGAAAACGGTTCATTCAATAATCTATGAATGAAAATTTTTCATGCATATGATATTGTGATAGCCATCGTCCTTTATGAATGAGTTAACCTAAATTTCATGTTTATCCAAGTCATATTATACATTAATGAATTTAATTAAGGGATATTTTTGTACATATTGACAGTTTTCTGACATGGAAAGCTGCTAGGATGAAATTAATCTGAAAATTTGTTGATAATATCATTTGACAATGTTATTTGTGGTCGTCTTGGTGGTTAAAATATATAAAATAATCGAGTTCAAGGAATTTTCCATTATCCTTATGTACGCATCTAGTTAAATGATAATGTTTCAGGAGGGAGACATTACTTAAATTCCATTTTTTTTGTTTGCATTTTATGTGTGTGTTTATGTAATTTTCTAAAAATAGATTAGTGTAAATTGATACTAAATGAAGGAAATATCGAAGATTTGTTTTATTTTAATGGATAAATAAGGTTCCATGGGGATGTTGAGAGAAAACATCTAAATTAACTGTAATTAGATCATGCTAATATGGCTATCAAGGAGTAAATTTACATTCCATTTCAATGAAAACAAGTTAGTTCAACCAACTTAAATATTTGTGGCTTCAATCGTTTTTTTTATATCATAATTTTTATTTTTTATTTGAAATGTTGCAGCTAAACTTTTTTTCATGCTTTGGTTATGCCACAAGCAAAATTGCATCAAATTAAAATGATTCCGGTTATAAACCATGATGAAATACTTCAAGGAAAACAGAATAAAAGGAAGTCATAAATAGAAATTCTATGTGTATGTATATTTTATTTTAATAGAATGCTTTTTCACATAACATACACTGTAAAATGAAAACTCACCGAGAAATTTCATAGTTTGAGTCTTTAAATGAAATTAACATTAGATTTTATGCGAAAAAATCATGAGATTTTTCATTACTTTTTCAAATTATACTGCAATTTTGTGTTTTATTTCATAATATACGATCATTAAAGATGTAACTAAATTACATGGTCGTTTTTATGTCTTGCTAAATGAGTTGTTGCCATTATTTTAATGATTTTTTCCATGATAATTATTTTAAAGACAAAAAAACAACCATAATAGTACAGTTAAAAATAGGTGATAATAATGGTGATTTACCAGGAATAATTATGCATGAAAATCATTAAAAAATAATAATAATAGTTTTTTTACCTGAAACATTTCCTTGAAAATTTTTATACACTTGAAGAAATTTTATAAGAAATAATTTTGTAAAGAATTATTTTGTAAAATAATTTTATATAATTTATCGAAAACTAGGAAAAACCTTTTTCAATACTCTTACATTTCATATTTTATAGGTGCCATTTATGGATTTTCCTTGAAATGAGTCAAATTCTATGAAGTATCCACGTGTATGTGAATAATTTCTTTCATTTTTTCCATTTAAATTTGTAGTAGCTCAAATACGTATGGAAAAAAAGTAAATGATGGTTAAAAAAATATATGTAAAAGGAATTTATATTGATGATACTTGATATTACCACGCAACCTCACTTCAAATTGGTTCAAGGGTTATACTTGGGTTTCCTTTTGTATTTAAAGTTTTTATTTTTTTTTTGATGTGATTGTTTGGTTTTGTGATTATATCACTTACATAGAACTCATAATTTTCAAGGGGTTTTCTAGCGTAACTGTGATATTAAATAAGTGCTAATATTAATGTAACGGTTTTTTTTATTACGTTTGGTTTTTGATCGAAATTATTATCATTTTCAGTGAAATTCGATTCTCCTTTTATGTGAAAGACAACACACGGAGAGTCCATGAGCGTAAAATATTTGCCATGCGACTTTCTGTTTCTTAATGGCATCAAAATTAATGCCATTAGATGTACGATTAATTTCACATCATTTGAAATTGTGACACAATTTCTTGAAAGCAAAAATTAAGCAATCACAGCGGATAAATTTTTTATTTGTCTCCGAACGTGTTTTGTATGCCAAATACAAATATCAATATGAATGTAGAAAATATAAGGCAAGGAATGTGCTACAGGTGATTTTTATTGTTATTTCACTTCTATAATGTGACTGTGTTATGTGTGTGTGTGTGTGTTTTGTTTTTAAGGTTAATGCTATGCAAACATAAAAATAAATGAAATCATCAATGTAAAGAAAGAAAAACATACATCGAATTTCAAAGTCTGATATGAGAATTCGTTATTTTATTTGTGTGTGTGCGTGTGTGTTTGTCTCTATTGGAAAACCAAGCCTATGAATTAAATATGAGATGGAGATTGTAACAAAACTGATTTTGTTTTTCTTTTACTATTATTTTCTCTAACTCATTTAATGATTTTTTACAGACATCGACCACAATCAAGGAAGGATACTTGATGAAACAGACATGGTCATTTCAACGATGGAAACGACGATATTTTAAGCTGAAAGGCAATATCCTTTACTATGCAAAGGATCATAAGGTAAAAAAAAATTATTAAGACGCAAAAAACTTTAAGCATTTGACTGGAAAATATTGATTCGAAATCCAAGAACTACTTCGTTTTCATAGTAAAAACAATATTATTTTTACTCGCATTTCAAATTACGTTCAATTCATAACAAGTCTATTAATAAATTTCTTTACGTTTCATGTTGAGTCCAGAACCAAATGACATACCCTATTTCTGATAACTGTCAAATGCAATTATATGTTCTTTGATCTGTAAAGTAATCAAATATATATTTTTGACGTGTTAACCTGAATTTCATTATAGAAATACGATTCAATTGAATATGGTTTTACTAGGAACAATATTGTTTAGTTGATTTTAAGATTTTTCTGGAAGTTTTTGTGCGGTTTCATGATCAGAATTTAAATTTTATCAAGAAAAGAATAAATTGAAAGTGATATGTGTACTCAAATTTAAATTCAATCTATTAAAATGCACTTAAAATTCATGCTCAAAATCCCGTTTTCGACGTTTGTTTTTATTAAAATTCACCAATAACTTATTAATTCAACGATTATCTGATCAAACCACCATTCCACAAGTTGTTGTACATAAAAACGTGTATATAATTGAGAGACAATTGCTCATTGATATTCTTCAGGCATTGCCAAACAAAAATTAGTATTAACACAGCTAAGTAAGCCAATATTTGAATGGCAATCTACAATAAGGAGGAAAATAAATCCGAGAATCAATAAAGTAAATAAAGGAAATTTCATCATAATACGTATATCAATGTGTAAACGATAGTAAATAATGTGATTTAGAGAAGGTACATTTATGTATTTGAGATAATGATGTATGTTTTTTATTGTCTGGAATGTTATACGGCCAAAAAAAAAAATAAAAGAAAAATCTTGAAAAGAAAAGTTAAAGTATCTTTTATAATATATAACATTGATACCATGTCAGTGTGTACATAATAAGAGACAATAAAAACGAAAGTTAAACCGTGGGAAAATTTCCTTTTTTTTTCTCTTTTTTTATTAAACACATTTTCCAACGGTTCAAACCGATTCAAATCCTCTCACTCTCTTTTAAAAATAACATAAAAATACAATTTAAAAAGTTCTCTTATTTTTCTAAAGTGATTCTCTCTTCATTTTATGATACAATGAAATTGTATGGTATTCAGTAATTTTCCCATGCATACACCTGTAATAGTAAACGAGAAGCCCATTTGTATGACGACACATAGATAACAGACAAATTTTCTCTTACACCACTGTTGTGTACTTACAGAATTTTCCTACAAAAACCAGGTCATTCCTTTACTTTTCCCTCAGTACAGGTTTAGTGCTCAAATTGAACAAGTAAAAAACAAAAAAAAAAAAACATTTTACTTATCTTAAATACTTCATAATAAAAAGTTGTAAAATAAATGAAAATTACTTAAATATAAATTATTTTTGTAAATTTAATTAATTAATACATAAAATATCATAAAAAATTTAAAGTTTAATTCAAAAAAAAAATATAAATGTGTTTTTAAATTAAATGTAATAAAAATAAAAAAAAAAGTAATCATTGTGAAAACCTTAACTTAAAAATCCAAACAAAAATCCTCATAAGCAATAATTGAGTGCTTCTTTTTTAATAGAAATCAAGTCTTTTAAGAACGTGTTTCTACTTTTCTATATTTCCTTTTTAAACTAAAAAATTAATTAAAATTAAACAAAAAAAATTTATTATAAACTGAAATAAATTTTTAAATATTAAAATATTGAATCAGATAACTAGTAAACTGGAGACTTTGTCTTTAGATGTAAGTATTTTTAAATTATTTCTTGTACTATATTTTTTTTCTGTACAAAGTGTAATAAATTTAAAGGCACACTTTTTTAATCACACATGCCATTTTAATTAACTGCATGCTGTGTCTTATAACTTTCTGGTGTATCATTGGCTTTGAATTATTAATACCACCTGCGTAGTGCTTTTAGAAGAAAAAAACCGTCAGAACCATGATAAATTAATAAGTGCTTCTAAACGATAATAATTTTTATGTGTTTTTGTCAATTAAGTCTCCGTGTGTGTGTGTATTTTTTTTTCTTTACTCATTAACACGAATATAACAGGACAATGTCTGTTATTAGGACAAATTAATGGTTATGGTAATAAAATTTATTGTCCTTCAAACACAACAAATTTCATGTTATTTCTTTTATTATATATTTATTGTCGATTATTTTTTTTAATGATGAATTAGATACAAATATCATTTAGTTGCGTGTCATATTAACTTATTATATTAGAATTGATCAGAGTGCGTGATGATTTATTGATTTACAGTATTTTTATCTGTTTTCTTGTTATTTCATTGAAAAAGATCAAATTTTTTTGATTTTATATACGTCTGATTCGAATTTCATTCAATTTTTATAGTACCGCATTTTAATGGAGACAGCAATGATAAGTCGACCGATGCCTCTTAATTTTTATAGATAAAAGCTATTTTTTTGTGAAGGCATTTTTCTTTACATGCGCCATTATATCAAAATTTTTTTAATCCTAACATGAATCCTATGTTTTTTATGATTATTTATTTGGGTACATTCAAAACATTTATCTTTTTTTTTTTTAAATTTATGTATTAATAAAAATTTACCGAAGCAGGTGCTTTTTACCTCTCATACGCTTTGAATAATAAATTCACATGAAGGTACATACATTATATTTTTTTATTGATCGTATCTTTTATTTAACAAAGTAACAAAAAAAATGAAAATCATTTATTTAAATGTAATCCGTTTCAAAATTCATTTGAAAAGGGCAATGTAACAACGAATTATCATCAGAAAGCAACCAAAAAAATTATAGTACAACCTTTTTTAAATGTTAAATAAAAACAAATAATAATTATAATTAAATATTAACAAAGTACAAGTTTTTTCCCCGTTCTGTTCATGTGTCAACCACAGAAATCCAAGTATGGAAATACGTTGAAAAACAAGAAAAAAGAGTGAGATATAATGATGAAAAAAAGGAAAAATACAAGAGTAATCCATTTACGGATGAATTATAAATGAAAAACATAATAAAATATATAAAAAATGACATAAAAACAGGAAAATTTAATGACGTGACCGTTGATAATATTATTACACTGTAGTGTCAAAAATGTTTTGCTACATTTATGGCTGGTAACATAATTTTGCTTTCAGACAATTCTAATGAAAATTGATCATTTTTTGTATGAAAAAAATGGTTATGAAGATCTTCTGACCTTGACACTGTCACAGTAATACATGAAAGCTACAATTTGATTATACAGCAACTGAATAATGAAGTATTTTGTCATAAAGTGGTTAATGGTGCGAAAAAAAGAAAATATATTGTCTGTTCGTTGATTTAGGTAAAAAATGATGGATGGCAAGGGAATTATGACGTGAAGAAAATGTCAAAGGTAATTTATAAAGAAAAAATAAACTGAACATAATAAATCAATTATTGTGCTGAATTGTGCAAGAAAAGTTAATAAATTTCATTCTCATATTTCTAAGTTAATGATAAAAAGTATTTCAATCACTTCATTTTAAGACAAAATCACAAGATGTTTTTGATTAATTGAAACGGTATGATAAAAAAATATTTTAACTGTTATAAGGCACTAATTCAATAACGTCTCGACTATGATGAAATTACAATTTACCTGAAATTTAATATGATGCTAAATTATACAAAAAAATTGGTAAAAAAAACGAAATCAATTTTCTTTTCATGTATGTCTGTGAAAGGTACAAAGTTTGAAGTAATTTGTTTTGTTTTGTCGAATTTTTTTATCATAAATAACATTAAATAGAACAAACTGAATATACCTGTATTTGGTGTTATTAATTTCGACAGCTGTTCAATGATTTTTGGGTATTAACTTAATTTCTGATTGTGTTTGACGAACATCAATGAAGCTCAGCCTTTCTTTAATAAAAAATTGTTTAATATTTATTTAAAATATAAATTATAAAAAAAAGGAATTTTCATGTAAACTTTTTATTAACAACCTTATGTTTTTTTTTCTCCAGTGGATAAGTGAAATGTAATGAATATAAAAACACATCCCAAAACCACTCAAGTTTACATCAAGCATGTTTTTCAAAAGTATTTTATTGCCATGAAGTTGTCAGAATACGAAAAATACTTTTCAAAGTATGTGAATTCTTGCAAAAAAAAATTGTGTATCTGACAAAAAAATGATGATACAGTTGAATATTATAAACGAAAAAGGCTGACACTGATGCGTGACGATATAAATAAATTTGCCGCCAGTAGCAAGAACAATTTGAATATAAGTTCATCGGAAACTTTTTTTCTAAAACAATCATCTTATGGTTCGGGGAATGTAAAATGAAATACATGTAAATTTAAATTAAATTACATAAAACAAGAAAAAAACACATTAAATACCAGTCGTCTCCATTAAATTTTATGCAGAAAATCTTCTGAAATTTTATCACAATAGACAAATATTGACTTGAAATTATTCAGTTTCTTTATTTCAATGACTTTTATACACAATGTCTTGTATATAAAATGAAACTAAACATAAAGTTTTTGTTGTTGTTGTGAATGATAAATATTTAATGAAATTTATGAATAAATATTGATTCACTTGAAATCGCAATTTCTATGCAAAAATATTTATTATGAATTTATATTATGTTCAAGTTTTCTTCAAATAAAGTTTGTGAAGCTTTCGAAGAAAACTTTTTTTTTATTAAGTAAACTAAAATGATAACGATGACTAAACATGACACTCATACTATCAAATTGAATTGTATTGTATATCTGTAAGTGAATTGTAATTTATAAACATGATGACAGAACAAACATCAATGCAAAAACAAATCTACGATGTTTCTTTTTCTTTCTTAAGGGCTTGAACAAGTGAGTGTTATAATGTGTAAGTAAATGTTTGAAAAAGTTTGTTTGTAAGCACAACATGAATCATATCAAATTTTTTATAAACATATTATTTATTTAATTTTTGTTTGTAGCGCAGTTCCTATGAATATGAAGGAAAGAGAGCATGGGCACTCGCCTGGGTGTTCGTCAACTGTGTTTAACATGATATACAAGAAACATTTAATACAAGTCAAACTTTTTTTTGTAGAGAGCGCTTATGTAAATCATTCATAGTTACATTTCGTTTATTTTTTTTAAAATAAGTTCAGAGTTTAATGAATGTAAAGCTCTTAAGTAACGTAAAATATAAAATTTTGTATCAAAATTGCCTTTCGGTCACAAATATTTTGTGTTTCGATTCTTTTCTTTCATCTTATATTCAAAAAAAATCAATATACTCTAAAATTTTTCAGCTTAGCAAGTAAATTTTTAATTTAAACAACAAATACTCAAAACACACTCTTTAAATTTCTTTTGTTCTGTTAATATTTTACTGTACGAATGTAGATTACATTTATTTTGATTACTTTGAAAACATAGCTTATAAATGTATAATGTTCATACTTTGTAAGAAAACCATTATCATCATCTGTTTTTTCTTGTTCATTGTTCATTTTCTACTATTGTTATTTGTTTATTAATTCAAAAAGATTCCACGTATAAATGAATCTTAGTCAAAAAAAAGTTCTCTTAAAATCATCTTCATGTCAGAATCAAACATTAATGAAACCCAACAAAAGACGAGAAAAAATTAATAAACCATTATATTTTAAATTGTGTTGTTTGAAACAAAAAGAGCGAACATTTTCATGTTTTATTTTCATTATTTTTACGATCAAGTTATTATTGTTTATAATTATTAAATTTTCTTCATTTTATATTATTTCTTCGGAAAATCATGAAAATGGAAAGTAGAATGTAAGGAGAAAAAGAGCAATAAAAGGAATTGTAAATAATTAATGTAATTCTAATGACTATCATCTTTCAATTAAAATTATGGCTTTAAGCCAATTCAAGTTTAAGATTTTCTAAAACAAGTTTTTTTTTATACATCACAATGTTATAAAATCAATTAAAACTAGATAAGATCCATCCTGATACACTTTTGCTTGATGAAGAAGAATTATTTACCTAATGGATAAAGTTTTGAGCAGATTTAATCAAAACTTTACAGTAATTATATTGTTAAAAAAAAAAGTAATAATCATTTATAATTATTTGTTTTACTCAATTATAATAGAAAACTGCAGTTTTTCATTAGTTTCTATGGTTTCTAGTATGATTGCATTATAAATGCACTCTTTTGAGTGTTTGACTATGGTATGCCATGAAACTGATGGTATAAGACTTTAAGTTTGAAAAACTAGAACAGTCAAAAATGAGAATAAGGGTTAGGGAGAGAGAGAGAGAGAATAAGTGATAGTAGAAACTTCATTCTTTTTTACCCAACATCATTTCAAAAACATGCAATTACACTCCAATACAAAGCGAGTCAATTTTATTTTAATGGAAATTTTGCATAATTATTTTGCAAATTTTAATATAATGTGTAAACTATGACATTTGTTTTATTAATTTTAATTTAAATGAAATAACAACAAATTTTTGTCGTGCGTCATCACTCATTTTTTATTGTAATCTAGGTCAGATTAATTATTATAAAAGACCTGGCTGCTCCTTTATAGTTTTACAGTTAAATTGGCATTTCAATGTAATTGTACAAAAGATTAAATTTCAATCAACCCTTTTTCATTTAATTTATTTATTATTTTTTTCGAACAAAATGTCAAAGTTAATAAAACACAAGAAATGAACAAGTTGTGTCACTACTAAAACAGAAAACCACCGAATTAAGTTCCATTGGGAAATTAAAAAAAAAAGTATATAATCCATTAATATCATGGGAGATGAATGAATGACACAAGTGGTAACATAAAAAAAAAATAATTCGTTGAAAATTCAAACTAACTCTTTGATGGATGTTACAAAATTTTTCTTACATTTTATTGAATAAAGGTGGATTTTGAAACCAATTTAATCGGATTACAATGAAATTTTGAACAATTCAAAGCAATGAATGTAAAACCTTAGAAAAATTTTCATACGTAGAAAGATTTACGTCAACATAATAATTAGTTAAATTTGGTTAAAAACAACCGCTTTAATCGGCTTTTATCAAAATAATAGAATAAATTTTTGATTTTTATTTCCCAAACAATCCTTTCAACTTTGACAGAGACATGAAACAAGACACTTTTTTAGTACTTTTTATTATTAATCAAATATTTATTGTAAGGTGTGTCTCAAATGGAATTCCATTTATTTTTTAAACAAAAATGATGGTAATATTTTACTTCAATCAACTAATTATTCATGTCTGACCTTGCGGTAAAAGGATTTTTGTTTTATAATAAGTGGTGAGAGTATTTTTCATATGTAATTTGTTTAATGAAGTGTATGATAGTATTAAAGTAATTTGATTGTGTTTATTCAAAGGTCATTAAACACCGACCTATATGATGGAAAAAACTTTGAATACTTTATTCTCAGACGCACACACACACACATTTGGAAAAAATTTCCATAGAAATTCCAGCCTAATTAGTTGTTATATTAACTTAATTAAAAGGAACAAAAATTTTTATTTATTTATGTATTAATTTCAGTGTTAACATGTTTTTACACTTTTATTTATTATTTTTATCTATCTCCATGGAACTATTACTTAAACCAAATTTATCTATAATATAAATTTTCTATAATATAAAACCGAAAACTTTTTCATTGGTTTTAGCAATAGCAAATCATTAAAATATCAATATAGTCGACATACTCAAAATGGCCGACTAACAAAAAAACCATATAAAATACAACAAAAAACGATTAAAACGATATAAAATTTAAAAATAATTAAAAAGGTTTAAAAAACTATATTTTGATAAGATAACGATAAAACTCAAATTTGTAGACTTCTATTCGGCCAGTCATTTTAGGTCGGTCAGACATTGAAGATAAATTTATGCATAGAAATGCGCCCGAGTATATCGTTCACAATTACGTTTTAAATTTTTTTCATTTACGAGGTGGCAACACTAGCTGTTTTTGGTCAATTTCACAATCTATATGATATTATACCCCTCATCCTATTAATTTATTTAATAATTTTCAATTAAAAATTTTCGACGAGATGTAATTTAATTATAAACTTAATCAAATTTTATTTTGTTAAGCCCAGTTTAAAATAAATTTAAATATGAGAAAACCATAAAATGCTATAAAACTAAATTAATTTCTGCTAAATTCATTCAAAAATCACTTAACAATAAACAAGATCTTTTATTAATTTTTTCCTTGAAATGTAATTTCCATTGTAAATTATAGAAATATTCAATTTCACCGTGTAAATTTATTCCTTTTGTTCACAAATGCGTAATGAAAAAGGATTTAAATTGAAAAAGGATTATTTGAATTTAACAAATACAACACGTTTATGCCAATAAAAGGGAAGGAAAACAAAAGTAAAATGAGGTATTTGAATAGATAATTTTGTGTTTGAATTTTTAAAAGAGTTCTTTCAATTCAATGATATGACATGCAAAAAAAAGGGAAATTTAATGAATAAAAAAAGTAAAATTTAACCAAAAAAGTAATGACTAAAAAACGACACACAAATTACCGAAGGACTCATTGAAATTTATTTACCTGAAAATATTTAGAGTTTATTTTCACATGAGACATTTTCAACGCTCTATTGAACTTTTATTATTGTTTGAAAAATTCAAAGTTTTTTTTTATAAAAAATATTTATTTAACCTTCATTTTAAGTGAGGTTGAATTTTTTTTGTTGCTTGTTTTAATTTAATTCAAAACAAATTTTATGGTAAATTTTTCTTGTTTAAATATTTAATATGAAAAACACTTGTTTCCGTTGGTAAATAAATGAAAATGTGAGTTGCCTTTTTTTTAAAGTAAATCGATGTTTTCATTGATGTTGTCTTGAAACGCAAGGTACCGGTTTGTGATATTTTATTTATTTTGCGCTTAAGGCTCTCAAACATATTCATCAATTGTCAAGGATACTCAAGGTGACGGATTGGCTCCTGGATACTCTTGAATGAGGGTCTTACATTCAAAATTAAGGAAAACCAAAATTTTTAAGGGTTTTAAGAACCGATCAAAGTCTGACCACGGCATCTCTGGATGTAAACAGACATTTTCATACACGAACAACGTGTTTTTTAAACGAAATTCTAATTTCTAATGAATTGTTAGAAGGTCACACAAAATTTATTCTAACGTTAAAGTGATTCACAGGTAACAGTTAAATGTGGCGTAAAATCAATTTTTATACTAAGAAAAAGCACTTGAGACTTTTTTCCAATATTAAATCGTTGTAGCTCAAAAAATTTTATTTTGTAAAAATGTAATTTTTTTCAATTTGAAACATAAGAAGAATATTCATTTTACATATTTCAAAACAAAAAAAAAATTAAGTAAATTTGTCTCTAATGCTCATTATTTCCGGTAAACAAAAAAAAACAAGAATCAGCGCATTTCATGAATATTAAAAATTTAAAGATATTTTACTTACATTTTACATTTAAATTTCCTCTCACATCAATGAACTTTATTCTGTTTATCATTGTTTATCCCATAAATATTTACTCACTTATACAATATTTTCGTCAAAATCTTTAAGAAAAATTAAATTATTAAAAATTTAATATTTACATTACATTCCGTTGTAAACAATTTTATGTAAAATTTATTCATCTGGCACCTTTTGAAAATATTGTTTATCATCTTAAATTGTTTTCAAAATTGATGTTAATGAAATGAAAACACAACTTTAGCTTTAACTCATCCATTATTTAAATGATTCATCGTTTTAAAGACAATTATTATACATTTGAGGGTTTTTGTTGAAATGATTTAGCTGGCTTGGTATTTTTGTGATGGAGACGCCTGGTTTTTAAAAAAAATATGTTCAGTTTTTTAATGGAAACGCCTGGTAGTTTACTCAAAAGCGATCAAATTGAAGTAATTACGTCATACTGATTTTCATGCAAAACAAAAATGATAACACATTTATTTTTTGTTATGGAACTGTCATAAACAGAGTTTGTTTACCTATTAAAAATAAATAAATATTTCATTTTTTTTATATAAAATTTTATGCTTTCTATCACACATTTTTTGTGTAATCATTTATTTATTTTGTGTTTACTTTACAGAAAAAGCTTTTAGTGTGAAAAATATAATTAACTTTTACACACCGTTGGAGTGAGTAAAAGTGTTTAACATGAAAATTTAACATTTTCAATAAAATATTGAAAAAAATGAGAAATCTTAACCCCTGAGCGGTTTAGAAAAGTGCATTTTGATGGGACTCGTTTTATTGAATAAAATTAAAATTTATTTTTAAAAGTCCGTCATTTTGAAATTTTTTTAAAAACCGTCATTTTGGATTTTTTGAAAAAAGTTTGTCATATCTGAGCCTGATCTTCCAGTTATTGAGTTAAAGTATATTTAGAATCAGGCTTTGTAGGCTCTGGAGTTCAATCCATTAGCCGGAGTTATGAAAAACGATCAGTGACAAAAGGACGGCGGACAAACCGTCTGTAATAGTGCATTTTTTCTTACGAAATGCACTAAAAAAATAGATCAATAATAAAAAATATGAAAAAGGTTCATAAGTTGAACAATCTTTGATGTGACATTGAAAAATCGTTTTGATAGTGAAATTTCTTTATGTCCTTTCAATTTCCTCCATTAATTTCAAAAGCAATTTTCTTTCACTTGTCATGATTTGGCCAAAACTAAATTTTGTTAAGGGTTTTTTTTTGATAGTCATACAGCGATTCATCAAAGAAATTTCAATTTATTTTTTCTTTTGTTCCTGGTAAATAGAACGATAAACTTTGATGATGTGATGTTAATGGTCTATTATGATAGAAAATAAAGAAGAAGAAAAATCATATACAATTATTTGCGATCATGATCATATTTCAAAGTATAGTATTAAGTTTTTGATTTTCATGAGAATTGTGTGATATAATCGAAAAGATATTTACTTAAAATGAAATATAAATTGCTTTTTAGTGTTTTTTATTATTTAATTTTCAAGTGAAATTGGAGAAGAAAAAAGATTATGTTATGACATTATTGTTCATAAATGTATGTTATAAAGGCCCAATTTCATGAAAGAAGACGAGACATTATGCTCATATTACAACTAGGGTGATTCGTTTGAATTAAATAAATATTTTAAATTTTAGGACTTTTCTTTCAAATATAATCTAGAAAAATTTACTAATTTACTTGAAAAAATACTTGGATAAGTGTCTAGACCTTATTTTTTCCCACAACTAATTTATTTTTCATGTTATGCGAAAACATCAAAAGAAAAATCTTAGATTAAGAATTAAATATGTATGAAGTGACTGAAATAAAGTCCCATGTTATTGTCGCATTAATGTATGTAAGTAAATATTTACAGATCTGAGAGTTGAAAAACATAAAAAAATATGATTTAAGTTTTAAAGTGCAAATGATTTTGTTTTGTGTTGCAGAGAATCAGAATTATAATGCTCTTATATTCTTAAGCCAACAAAAAGTCATTTGCTTAAAATGAATATTCAATTTTTTACTTTGACAGTCACATGCCAGGTTTTTGTTATAAATGATAACTGTAACCAATCCTTTTGTTTTTGTATTATGTTGTTGTTTTTTTTTGACAAGGCTTTTTGCCTGTAAGTGGCCTTGATTTACTTTTGTGCTCTTTTTTAAGGATGACTGACAATGTAAAAACAATTTCCGTCACATTTTGTTGTTTTTAGGTTATTTATTTCGAAAATAATGATAATCTTCAATACCCACTTCTATGATACTTTAAATATTCGATATTTTTATGGCTTAACATGAGTTATGGAACGAAACAAAAACATAAAATAAGGTAGAATTGTCATACGTCCTTGAATTATGCCACAGGCTTATTCCATCTGGTTTATTATTATTTTTATATTAATCTACCTTATTTATTTTCAGATAAATCTTTTGATAGACATTGCACATAACACATACAAACAGACACACACCCTACTTTATTTTATTGTTCTTATATGATTATTTATTTCAATGTGTTCCCACCAACTGTTATTCCATGGTTTTTTTTATGTCGAAAGGCAAAATGATTTATACGACATAATATTTCTCAGTATATTTGAAAGTAAATAAGAAGCGTACGCTGACATTATTGATGTTAAAAAGCAAAAACATAAGGAACAAGAAAAATATCCCATTAGATTTTGATGCTGTGAATATTCTCGCATCGATTAATCTTCCACAAGTTTAAGGAATTAGTTAAGTATATTTCGCTTGAACGCATTTCCTGTGGATTTGAAATAAAACGCGATTATTGTAGACATCCGTCTGTCTTTCGTTGGTTTTCCTTTTAAACTAAATCTTTATGAAGAAAAAAAAAAATAAAGTCCTAAAGAATTTTTATTAAATTAATGCACTTGTTAATGTCTTTCGTGATAACGGTCTACAATTAATTACAACAAAAATGATTAAATGTCTCATTGAATTAATTGCATGATAACCGAAATTCTGAAACATTTGTGCTGATTCAACATTCAAAATCAAGTTCCAAACAAAAAAAACACATTTTCAAATGACATATCAAAGCCCTGGTATCTAAGTGTGCATAATCAGAATAAGTCAAGCAAGTTTTTCATATCTTGTTTCATTCAAAAAATCGACAAACAATGTGAAATTTATGTAATTTATTATTGTTTCATAATTATTTCTTGAATAAAGGAAGATGTTTCAGACTTTATGGCCTAAGGGTAATAAGTCGTGGTAAAAAACTGCACACGTGTGTATTTTGACTGTTCTTGTATAAATCAAATTCAGTTTCAAGGAAATATTTTATTCAAAAAAACATTATGTGGGTGTGTTATACAGCTCGATATTATTTTAATTGATTTTTTTTTAGTTTACAAGTTCTTATGAAATGCATATGTTCTTAAATTGAAGTGGTCTTTCAATAGAACATGGAACTGTTATAGAAATAATATTCATTTCATTTCCATTTTGAATTTTTCATTTACATAGCTTAATAAGTTTAAAGTGCTTTTTGTAAAGTCAAGAGATACTTGAAAACATTTTACAGCCTAGTTATTTGCTTTAGTTTTAATACTGAAAAAATGAAAATACAAAAAATTACACACATGCAAACAAAATGATGATTTTGATCCCAAAAATGTCAGATTATGTTAATCATGAAAATGGATGAGAAAATTGAGTTTTTTAAGGTTGGTATGTAAAAAACTGTTCGGTTCATTAATTTTGGGGTTAGTTAATGTTTGAATAACCTGAGAAATAAAATGTTTCATTTGATTTTGCAGTTTTTGTGATTTTTTTATCAACCAAATTTATGTGGGACAATTATTCAAAGACAATGCGTCAATTTCACCATATAATCTAGGTTAGTTTTATTGAAATCCGGAGACAAAATCATAATTCCGACTTATTTTCTGATTTCTAGTGATCAAATATAAAATAAAAAAGATTTAACATCTCATAATAAGTAAAAATCATACCCAGCTTTGTTTTATTTCCAGAGATATTGAGGCACCTTTTTTAAAGTTCACATTCACGTTATCCAGGTGTTAATACAAAGCAACAAATTAAATAAAGGCTATCGTTTTTTGCACACCTTATTTTAAATTTTGCACCCCTAATTTTAACACATGCACACCTAATTTAAAAAAAATTCACACCTAAACATTAATGGCTCACTCCTAAAAATTCACATCTCACGCTTAACTTTTAAGTTTTTCACACCTAACTTTAACATTTGCATCCTTATTTTATACCTTTCACACTTATTTTTTATACTTTCACACCTATCAATTTTGAAAATCACCCCTAAAAATAATTAAAAATGTTCACCTAAAATTTATATCTTTCACACTTATTTTTCATACTTTCACACCTAAAAATTAAATGAAAAATCACACCTAATTTGAATTTTTTCACACTTAACTTTTAAGCAAAACACACTTATTTTTTCAAATTTCACCCTTAAAATTAAATTAAAAATCACACCTAATTTTTATTTTCTCACACTTAACTTTTATGTAAAACACACTTATTTTTAAAATTTTCACTCTTAAAATTAAATTAAAAATCACACCATATTTTAATTTTCTCACACTATTTTTTTTTATTTTTCACACTTTTATAAATTTTTAATAATAAAAATTTAATTGTTAAAAAATATAAAATTGGAAAAAAATCCCAAAGAACATGTCTTTGAAACATACACCTGAAATGTTGTTTTGTTCATTAAAATGCTTAATTTAATAAACGAAAAATAATTTCAAATATTTACTAGAATACTGAATAACAAAATAAGCAAATCCTTTTACAGTTTAAAAGTACATACAAAAATAAAAAAAAAATTTTGGCGTTCGAAAAAAGTCTACATCGCTTCTAGTTTTTTAAATAATTTTTTAAATTTTCCTTTGTTTTTCCTTAAACTTTGTTTGAATTTTGATCCATTTATGGTTACCCTTTTTGCAAACATAAAAATTAACCCCAAATATTTGTTTCGCGCTAAAGTAATTTATATAATGTCATCAAAAAAACGACTCAAATTAAGTTGAGTCATTTTGAGAATGGCAAATACTTTTTTCCTTTTTTTCTGAAAAATTTAATATTTTGAACAATAAAGCAACTTTTTCAAATATTGTTTTCGATGTTTTCTTACAAAATTTTAAAGATTTCTAGCAAAACAACGATTTTTCATGTATTTGCCTTTCTCAAAACTCACTCAAAATCACGGCAAAGTGTTGCCGTACTATTTTTCTACTGCAAGTTTTTAAACTTTTTACTACAGAATTTTATTTTTTTTTAAATGTGATATTTTGTGAAATACATTTCATAGAAAAAATCTTTGTTTTGGAAAAAGCAGAACGATATCATATTAACATATTATTATTTGTAAACTTAATTGAATTATAGAGCGAAAATTGTTATTTTTAAATACAAATAATAAGAAATTGATGCAAACTAAACAGTATGGTACACTCATACTTCTACTGATTCATACAAGTGCCTTGCATTACTCAAATGTTTGGTATGCATTAAATTTTACTTTATTAAAGTTTCAAAATGACGCGCTCTAAAATATTAATTTTCACAATTTGTGTTTATTCATCTATCTCATATATTTATCATTTCTTCATATCGGTAACCATAAAAATTGTAAAAAAAAGTCTATTTCAGTAAAAAATTCAAAAATCGAAAAAAAAATTTGCTGGTGTTTTCAATTTAGGATATACGAGATCTAAATAAGATCCAGTAGGATCCGTAGGAAAGAAATATCATGGATAATAAAAAAAATTAACTCCATAAGTAAATAAATTTTGTCAACAATAAACAAAAATATTTTCTTCTTTCATCATTACATTAAAAAATTCTATATTAATTTAAAAAATTATAATTTTAAGTTTTTCATACTTAACTCTCCTAATTTATGTTTCAAAGTTTCATACATTGTGTTAAACAAACGTTGATTGAGTAAGAATTTATATTGTTATGAATCATAATAAGCTGTAAAAGGATTTGCCATTAGTTTCAGTTTTACTTTTTTGTTATTCAGTATTATAGTAAATATTTGAAATTATTTTTCGTTTATTAAATTAAGCATTTTAATGAAAAAAACAACATTTCAGGTGTATGTTTCAAAGACATGTTCTTTGGGATTTTTTTCCAATTTTATATTTTTTAACAATTAAATTTTTATTATTAAAAATTTATAAAATTGTGAAAAATAAAAAAAAATAGTGTGAGAAAATTAAAATATGGTGTGATTTTTAATTTAATTTTAAGAGTGAAAATTTTAAAAATAAGTGTGTTTTACATAAAAGTTAAGTGTGAGAAAATAAAAACTAGATGTGATTTTTAATTTAATTTTAATCTTGAAAATTTTAAAAATAAGTGTGTTTTACATAAAATTTAAGTGTGAGAAAATAAAAATTAGGTGTGATTTTTAATTTAATTTTAAGGGTGAAATTTGAAAAAATAAGTGTGTTTTGCTTAAAAGTTAAGTGTGAAAAAATTCAAATTAGGTGTGATTTTTCATTTAATTTTTAGGTGTGAAAGTATGAAAAATAAGTGTGAAAGATATAAATTTTAGGTGAACATTTTTAATTATTTTTAGGGGTGATTTTCAAAATTGATAGGTGTGAAAGTATAAAAAATAAGTGTGAAAGGTATAAAATAAGGATGCAAATGTTAAAGTTAGGTGTGAAAAACTTAAAAGTTAAGCGTGAGATGTGAATTTTTAGGAGTGAGCCATTAATGTTTAGGTGTGAGGTTTTTTTAAATTAGGTGTGCATGTGTTAAAATTAGGGGTGCAAAATTAAAAATAAGGTGTGCAAAAAACTTATTCCTTAAATAAATTTAAATTTTAATATTATTTTCCTATTCATTCATATTTTCAATTCAATTATTTTTTCATTTATAAGATTTTAATAAAAAGCGAGATATCATTCTAATTTATTCACAATTACGAGAATAAATACCATGAAAAATGTTTACACTTTTAAGAATGCGGGCATGTGACTTACTTTTGAATACAATTTTTTTTCTATTATTTTCCTTTTTTACTCAAGCAAACAATTTTTTCTTATCATTTTATTTAATAGACTGGGATTGCATGTCAACTGTATTTTTTCCATTATTATAAAGTTATCAAAGTTGAATTTGTATAAACAACAGATAATACAAAGGTTCAACACAAGCTACGAAACCCAAGAGAATTAAATGTAGAAAAAAAGGCAAAACAATATTATTTTATTCCTTTTCAGCATTTTCCATGTAAATATTAATGTTCATGTGATCTGTCTCAGTTGTTTTTCCTGTCATTTTCCCTATGTGTAAAAAAGTCATAAATGGAAATTAATTTTATGTGGAATATGACATTCTGACATTTTTCACACAAAAAAATAGTCTTTTTGACTTATCTATCAAATTTTTCATTGAATTGTGATTGATGTTCTTTTTCTTCAATTGATCTGAGTTATGAAATTTTTATGAAAAATAAAATTGTGTGAAGTGCACAATCTAATTTGTTGATTGAATTTCATCAGAAATACGCTCAACATTCAACAAGAAAATAAGTAGACAATGAAGAATTATAACAATTGCACTTTTTATGCTATCGATTGATTCACGGTAAAAATTCATATAAAAGAAAATTAAATTGAGTGTAACAATATGATTGTGCATCAAATTGCCAATGAACGCCTTTCATTTGTGGAAAATCTGTATTGTTATGATAAAAAAAATAGAAATTTATTATAATGGAATATGTTACACTTACTTACATTAGATTAATGGAACTACATTTTCATTTTCACAAAAGAAATGGAATAGAATATCATCAATTGTAATGATGAAGCTTGCGAATTATCCCTTAACAATCTGGGGCTTTTGAAAAAATTATGGATGTATGATAAAATTCTCTAATTATTCAGTCTTTTCAACTCGTATTTGACTGAATTAATGAAATTCAACTCAGAAATTGGGGAAGGTCGATAAAGGGATATGACTTTAAATTAAATCAGTTTCACATTAAATGGATTAAAATGTAACAATATGCAGGTGATGGATAACCTTAACGTGATGATATTAAAAAGTGTAAGAAATAAGCCGTAAAAGGCGTTTGAACACATTGATAAATCAAATATTTCTAAAAAAAAAATTATGTTTGAACTTTGAACATTTAATTACTCAAATAACAAGATCAAAAAAGATAAAGATTTTATGCTTTTCCCAATATGAACTTAAAAAAAAAATT
This sequence comes from Culicoides sonorensis, assembly GCA_900002565.1. Classification (NCBI taxonomy): domain Eukaryota; kingdom Metazoa; phylum Arthropoda; class Insecta; order Diptera; family Ceratopogonidae; genus Culicoides; species Culicoides sonorensis. The sequence goes on along the minus strand of LN483353.1, from coordinate 76,152 downwards.
ATTTTGTTTACTTTCATATTAAAACCTAATGAAAAAAAAGTTACATTTTTATCGAAGAAATTGAACAAAACACCATAAAATTAGTCCCAAAAGTAATCAAAAATAAATGTTTATGTTAATAGAACAAACAAATAAAATATAAAACTTTTTTTTCTTGATTTGGATTCTTTTTTTTGTTATGATTTTATTTCTTTTATGTTCAACCATTTGTTTACGAAAATCAGTTGATAAAGAAATAAACAAAAGAAATCTTAATCAAAGTTGTTAATTTTACTGTTTATATCAGATTGGATTTCGTATCATTTTCATCAGGAAAACAAAGTACTTGGTTTCAATTTTATGTTTTGCTTGCCCCAAGTCTTTAAAAGAAATTTTTTTTAGGTTTATTCAATGATTATTCAAATAAATAAAATTTGAATTAAACATTTGATTCGGGTTAATTTAAAATAAAAAAATTTTCCTATTGAATCGAAATGAATTTTAAATTATCATATTTTATTTTATTTTAAATGTCTTGTATCATACGTTACCTTGACATTAAACGAGATCACTTTGTTCACATTAAAAATAATAAGCTTATTTTACCTTGTTATTCTTAAAACTGTATCTTAAAAAATCTTGTTTAAACATTTTTTTTTTACTGTTTTCACATATTCATCATGAGGGCTTCAATTTCATTGGTCAATAAATTTGAAAGAAAAGATCAGAATCACTCATTTTATTCAAATTTTCAAGGAAACAATCACAATACAAACTTGAACTTGGGATTTAAACCACATTTAACACAAAATTTTATTCCAGGTTTTCTAAATAACATGTTAAAATATGAATATAAAATTCTTGACATGAATTTTTATTATTACATAAAGTGTATTTTTTTATGTGCCTTGAATATATTTGAATAAAAAGCTTTCATATGACACGTGTTCTAACAAAATGAAAAAAAGACTTCTCTTCTTAACAATATTATTTCCCTCCTAACATAAGCTTTTATTTGTTTATTATTTTTTTATACTATTCATTCCATTTTACTTTATATCACATTTATTCAAAAAATATTTTATGTTTGTACAAAAATGTTTCATGCAAATTTTCTTTATTGTGCACTGAATTCGTCCTTTTCATAGGATTCTGAAAAATGTAAATCATAATGATCACAGAACATTATTTTGATAATATTAATGTTTTATTTTTATTATTATTATTACATTTGGTTTTATATTTATTTTTTAATAAGAAAGGAGTTTATTTAAGGTACTGTTTATTCATATGAATATTCAAAAAAATGGGTTTGACATGTTTTTGAATTAAAAAAAAATTGGATGTCACTCATACGAATAGTATAAAATAAAATGATATAAGATCATTGTGAGAGATGGTAGACACCCTAAGATATCCTAAGAAAAGGTACCTTGGGGTATGTTATTTATTGAAATTTTATAATAACAAAGTGAATGATAAAAAAAAAGGGAAAAATGAAGATCAAATTGAGTGAACGGACATAGATAATCCACAAAAAAAGGGTAAAATAAGACAAGACTTTATAAAATAAAAAAAGGTTCATTTATTTAAAATAATGTTGTTTTTACTTGGGGATGTGTTATTTTTTGAAGGTTAGGTACAAATAAATTTTGATAAACAAATTGATTGAACACTGGATTTTGAAAGATAAAAGAAAATTCTGTCCCTGAATAAAGATTAGATAAGGTTGGGAGGGAGAGAAGTTGTTTTTGCCTCATATTCTGTAATAAATTTAAAGTAAATAATTTTCATTTTTAATGAGCAACAAAAAAAAAATTGAAAAATAATGGGAATTTCGTTAAATGTGGACTCTGTGCTGACCGTCTAGACGCGTCTGTCTTAGGAAAATTTATATAAAAAACTCTTATTGGAAGAAATTGATCGAGTAAATGAGAGATATAGATGGAGAAAAATAAATAGCGTAATACACAACAAGGAAAAACAAAACTACAAAAATGGAATATAATTCTACGATACTTTTATATCTCAAAAACCAAGTCTGAAAAGTTCATTTTTGAAAATAAACTTTGTATTTTTCGTTATTTTCCTGTGTTATAATTATTTACAAAGAGTTTAATCTCTCATTTTTTATAAAAAATTATCCTTCATTGTTAACATGAACTTTTTCTTTTTTTCTCTTTTTTTTGTTTTCTGTATAATTTTATTTTATGCTATAAAAATATTGTTTGTTTAACCCAACACGAACAAATATGAGATTTAGAGACTCAGATTTTTGCTCGAAAATTATAAGTAAAATTAAAGTTCATATTCGTAGAAAATACAAATCAGGTACAGGTTAAGAATTTTTGAATCTGCCAATTTCTGCCAATTAGGGTTAATTTTCTTAATCATAAATATGCACAGATTGACGCACAATTTAAAACAAAACAAAAAATAACTTGAAAATTTTTTTATCTTACATTACTTTTAACATGTTTCCTTCCATGAAAATTGTAATTAAAAATTGTTCTTATTTTTCCTTTCATTTTAGAGCGCCATTTTTGATGAAATTGAACTATCAAATTTATGCTACGCTGAGTGTAGTATTAAAAACGTAAATCACAGCTTTCAGGTAAGTGCCATGAGACATGTAAATTTAGTTCTTATACCGTGATATGATTAAAACCTAATGTCCATGTAAATTTAATTATATTCGGTGTTATTTACCGTGTCATTCGTAACAAGGTTCGATATAAAATAGTCATAAATCTGTGTCACATCATCATTTATGACGCATTAACCAATCGATCGACATCGTACATGATATTAACAAACATGGTAATAAAAGCAAATGTTTACATTATCAGACATTTCTAGTTCACTTTTGTATGGATAAAAATTCATAAATTTTTGATGAATATGGAAGTTGAGGACAATCAAACAAATATTTTTCCAGCAGATTTTATGCATGAACAAACACCAAATTTCGGTGTTAATATTTTACAATTCAAATGTGTTCAAATGCTAAATTTAAACGAATTTAAATACTGATTTAACAATGATGAATTTATTTTTATATGTAAATTACCATAAAAAGGATCAATGTTATGCCTGACTTACTCAAAAATTTTTGTTGTGGTTTCAATTTTCCATATAAATGTATGAAAACTAATCATAAGTTTGTGTTTGAATGAAGAATTAACCTTTGAACCATCATCTTTTGGATTTAGTTGTGTATCATCTTGAGCAATTTACGTATTTGTATCAAAAACCACAAATGACATTTAAATTTCATATCCCTTTTTTTTGGTGCCAATATTTATTTTGGATTGTGATGTGGGTTCCGGTTACTTTAACATTTTATAGTTTGGATCAAGAAAAAGTTTTGAAAACTAAAAAGGTTGATGGTGAATATGCTTGATTGCTAGGACACAAAATTTAACAGATACGTAGAGAGGAATATCAATTTCAATCAACTTACATTTAACTTACACTTAAACCTTTCCAAGTGCACAAGTGCGGGGAACAGCGTTTGTGCATTTTAAAAATACGTGCACTTGTAGAGTGTGATTGATGTGTGATTCGAAAATAATTATTTATACGAAAATTTTGCTTCAAATAATGTTTTTGACTATTTTCTGGTATTTAATCAAGATTTTTTATCAAAAATTTTTTTTGTTTAATTTTGACAACCTTTACAAGTGCAATTTTGATACAAAATTGATGCACTTGGACATGTTGTCAACTTTTCAAAAATGTGCAATTGGAAAAAAGTGCACTTGGACAGATTGCAAATGGACAGGTTTGAGTGTAATTGATATTATTCACATTTTAACGAGTTTTAGCCAATTTTTCGGATTTTAATTTACATGAGTCAATCTGTCGGACTCAGTATGCATACCCGTAATCACTATCAGGGAGCCTTAGCTTTAACCCGATTTTTGGGAAATCTCTGAAAACTTGAAATGATTGGAAAAAATTCAATTTAATTTAAAATGATTTTTCTTCCTCTTATCAAATTTATATCAACACTAAATTTTTTAAATTTATTTGAAGAACGTCATTTATTGCTCGTAACTTTTCAACAAGACACAGTTTTATAATAATATTAATTTACTTTTCAAAAGCACGTATGAAAACAATTTATTTTAAGAATAACAGAATATGTTTTAACAAGATTTTATCAAAATTACTCACGAAGTACGTGAATCAAGTACCACACGTGGTTGATGGAAAATTTATTGTTGTATTTTTTTTTTTTAATTTAACATAGTCTGAAAGTCATAAAATAGAAATCATTGATAAGATTCAATTATTTTAAATTATATTTATTTTAGAGAAAATGTAATAAAATTTTTTCTTTAAAATTAAGTATCAATTTTATATTGTTATTACACTCAAGTATCTACACACTTTTTGAGGTAGAATTAAAGCCACAAGTAATTGTTTATGCCATATTTAATTAAGAAAATTGTAAATACGAGGAAATGATAGAAAATTAGCTTTTTACATTTCGCAATACGAATTACATAGCTTGAAGTGCAATTATTTGTGTTTTATTTAACAGAAAAAAACGAAGAAGTTTTATAACAAATTACAAAATTTTCTTACTAATTGACCACTAATCTTCCTATTACAAATATTGGAATTGGATTTTCTTGTATTTGATAATAACATTCTTCAAATTAAACTTTTTGTTTTCTTACATCCGTAATCACATTGTACACGTGTCAATTACTTACATCTAGGTCATGCTTCATTAGAACATTCTCAAAGAAATTATTAGATTGAAATTGATTTGTGGCTTTCAGATAATTGATTAAATTGTAATTATTGTTGCTCTGTTAATTTTACATTTGAATTCAGGCCACAGGTTTAGTTAGAGTTGAAAATCATGAATTATGTCAAAAACATTGCTATTTAAATTAATTTTAATAATGTTTTATAAAATGATGACTTTTCATGACATGAAATTACTAAAAATTATTATTTAAAATTTTACTGCTATCAGGAATTCAAATAAATTAAGTTTTATTCTATGAAAACATCAAGTAACTGATAATTGAAAATTAATTTAAAATTTTTTGCTTTGATTTTATTTTTTAGCTTATCACACCACATAGATCACTTGTATTGTGTGCAGAAAATCGTCGTGAAATGGAAGATTGGCTCCAAGCACTTAAAGCGGCATCAGCTCGTGAATATTTCGAACCTGGTCCCCTTGATCAGCATGATTTCCTTTCAGGTCATCACAATTGGTATGCAACGTCACATGGTCGTCCAACGTATTGCAATGTGTGTCGCGAAGCATTATCTGGTGTGACCTCACATGGACTTTCATGTGAAATCTGTAAATGTAAAGTGCATAAACGATGTGCAGCAAAGACAATTGCTAATTGTAAATGGACGACATTAGCAAGTGTTGGTAAAGATATAATTGAGGATGAAGATGGTAATATTGTGATGCCGCATCAATGGATGGAAGGAAATTTACCTGTTTCCTCAAAATGTGTTGTATGTGATAAAACGTGTGGATCTGTGTTACGATTACAAGATTGGCGATGTCTATGGTGTCGATCGACAGTTCACACACAATGTCGTCCAAGTGCAAATGTACGATGTCCATTGGGACCGGCACGTGTTTCAGTTGTTCCACCAACCTCATTACATTCAATTGGTCTTGATGATGCTTGGGATGTTGTAAGACCACAAGGCACATTTTCACCATTGTTAGTTTTTGTCAACTCGAAATCAGGCGACAATCAAGGTGTTAAATTTCTACGAAGATTTAAACAACTGTTGAATCCAGCACAAGTATTTGATCTCATATCAGCAGGACCTGGACTCGGATTACGACTATTTAGACATTTTGATCCATTTCGAATTCTCATTTGTTCAGGTGATGGCTCAGTTGGATGGGTCCTAAGTGAAATTGATAGACTTGATATGCAAGTAAGTTAAATTTCTACTCACATTTTCATTATTTATGTAAAAAAAAAATATTTATATATTTTTTTTAATTGATGGAACAAATAAATGCTAGAAATTCCTTTTATTCGTGAAACAATTCGTTAATTAAACCTTTTTTCCATTCCTTCAAAATGAAATGTTTTTTAGAATCAAAAGAAAGCAAAATTCAGAGCAATTAAAATAGCTTCACAACCACGCAATTTAATTTGAATAGTAATTGACATAAAAAAAAACCGTTCAATTGCATTTTTTTTATAATATTTAGCATTTGGATTATTGGATTTTCAACAATATTTATTTATGATATTGAATGGAATTGAATTTTACTCTTCTAAAATAAAAAATAAATATCGCTTCCTTTTAATGAATCGGAAATACTAACAAATTTATCGGAAATGACATGATTTCTACCAAGTTTTATTTATTCAACGTAAATTGACTTGACATTGATCATTTAGAGAAACTGAATCTTCCTTCCTTTTCATTAACGTTGATTGAATTTGTTAACACAACACCTCCAGGAAAAAACGAGGATTTTATGTAAAAAGAAAAAAAAATGATTGTTTTACTTTGAAATGTAAATCAAATTATACATCAAAGAAAACGATTAATTACGGTTTTGTATGATTTAAATTTTTTTTTTTACTTTGTACCATTCTCAAGTTTTTTGTTTTCATTTCAGAAACAATGTCAAGTTGCAGTTTTACCACTTGGAACTGGAAATGATTTGGCACGTGTTCTTGGCTGGGGTAGTTCATGTGATGACGATCAAAATCTCGCAAATCTCCTTGAACGTTACGAAAAGTCAAGTTTAAAATTCCTTGATCGATGGAGTTTGATGGTATTTGAAAAAACAGTTGGCTTACGTACACCAAAAATGTCCATTTCACATCCAGGACCAGATCCAATGTTACTTCAATATCAAAATTCAGCAATGTGTCACCTACAATCGATAATTGAAACAGATGACTATGATGTAATGATAACTTCAGTTCGAATTTTGTGTGAAGCAGTCAATGATTTCATTAGTCGTGTTTCAGAAAATAATCGAGAGGATGAGCAACTGTCTGTCAAATGTGATTTATTGAGGTACTTGAACTTTAATGAACATAAATGATTATGATTTTTGTTGGCACTTTACTTATTTGACCCAATTTTTGAATAAGGAACAATTATTTGACGATAAATTCTTTCACAATATTTTCACGTCCTTTCATTTCTCATAAAATTCCATATTTTTTTCTATATTTTTATGCTTTGGTGCACATGAATAAAAAAATAGAATATACTTATAAATAGATAAGACAAATTATTGTACATTTTTCTTGAATTATTGTACACACACTTGGATCTAAGCATAGTGTAATACTAGAGACGTGACATATTTTATAAATATTTTCCTTTTTTTTGTAATGATTATCGTCTTTTGTTCCATTAATAGACAAAAGCTTGGTATGTTACTTGATACCCTGAGGGACGAAGAAAATGGATTGCATAGGGAAGATGAATTGCTTAAAACATTGAAAGAAATTGCAGAAAAAGGAGCGACAGAAAGACCTATTGAAAGGTGATTATTTTTAAAACATTTTTTTTTCTTTTGTTGAATTTGATATTTATTATGAAAATAGTTTTCCAAATCTGGAACAAAGGCGTGCTTCAGTCAATAAGTCAGAGAAGGATCATTTTAATACAAAAGAACGAATCAGTCGAAGTATGAAACGAACAGAGAGAGAAGCACTACAGTGTCGAGCAAATAGTTTGAAACGAGCAATGAGTAACTGTATAGACTGGCAAGATAGACCAAATATCAAACCATCAAGGAGATTTTCTTTGCGTGTTGATAACATTCCAAAAGGTAAGTTTTTTTTTCTAATTTCAATAATTTTTTTTTATTTTATTCTATTTTCATTCGCTAGTACAAACACAAACCTCTTCAGCAGACACATCTCCCTGTAGTTCACCAGTGCCAATCCCACCAATCAATGTGTTGTCGCCATCGTCATCGACCACTCGACTAACGTGCATTTCACCACTTCCAGATATTCGTCGTGACTCGGTTGACGAAAATTTCTTAACAACATTGAATTTACCGGCACCAAGAGAATTTGCTGATCCTAATAGTCGACGAAGTTCTGCAGCTCCACCAATTTTATTTGAAGAAAATGAGGATAGTTCAGCTTCAAATAAAACAGTTAAAACTGCTCAGGATTCCAGCTCATTGAAAGTAACTTTTTTATCAGATTCAGTTGCAACAACTGCTCCAACAAGTGTAACCTTGGAGAATGATTCAAAACCGATATTGTTTGATTTTGATTTGAACAAAGCAAAAGCTTACAGTGTTTCTGATAAAGATAGTAATTTAGGAGTGCCGGCTATTGAAGGAGATTACCTGGGTTTCACTCCAATTGAAGTTCTTGAACGAAATCTTCTGAGACAACAACAAATGAATACTTCAACAACGAACAGTAATCACTCGCTTCAAGTTCCTTCAATTAATATTATGGATGGTCTAGAACGCATGCCTTCAGATAATGTATATGTTGGTGATAATATGACAATTATTGATACTGATGTTGTAGGTCAAGAAAATAAGAAAATACAGGAATCACAGCAACAACAACAACAACAACATCAATCATCGAGTGATGAACAGCTTCCTGGTGAAGCAAGCGATCTATTGTCAACAATTAGTAACGAAGAATGTAGCGTTAAATCAGAAATTCTCGATCGTCCATCAGAATCATCTCAGATTAATGTAGCAGAGTTGATTCAAGATCTTGATGCCGAACAAATCGGTCACATTGATTCGCCTGATGATGATGATAATACTGATATGTTACATGGAGAAAGTTTATTGGATGATGTGAGTTCGCTTCTAGGACAAGATCTCTTAGGTGCGTTACAAGATAGTACCATGACAGATGATTCAACCCTCTGTACATTGGAAAGAGAAAAATCACGCAGGAGAAGTATAAAGCAACATATGAAACAGCAACAGGCAGCAATTCAGCCTGAGGAACCCGAACAATACGGATTTGAAAATCGATTGTTTGAATTGACAGAAAAAAATGTTAACGAACCGAAACGTTATCCAAGTTTAGCACAATTTGATATTGAAAATGATATTGCAAGGAAGAGCTTCAAACGACAAAAATCACTTAAAAGCAACTCATTCAAAAGACGTCAAGATGCATTGAAACACGAACAAGAAAAAAATAAGTTGATGGATCTTATACAAGTACAAATCCAAGGATCACATTCTGACCTCTCGGAACCTGAACAAGAGACTGTAAAAGAATCAAAAATAAAACCACCAAATTTACAATTATCTGAATCAAATTTGGTAGATGAAATTGATCAAGGTGCATGTGGAGGAGATGAAGCCAAGTACTCAAAAGAACCAAGTGAGAAAGAGGAAATCAAGAAAAAGAAAATGCCACACATTAGTTTTGTGATTGAACCACCATCACCATCAATGAGTGATCATGAACTTCGATCAACTAAATTATTGAGTGAAGTCAGACGACATTCAAGTCACACACCAAGTCTGTTAGCACCAAAGGATATCGAGTTGAACAGAAGACATTCAGGTAATAATCCTAACTTGCTGGGCCTTGATCGAGAACATGTCAAATTTTTAAGTTGTTCTCCAGCGGCAACACGAAGAATATCTGTGGGAAGTTTGTTCAAACCAAATGAGACAATTCCGTTATCATTGAAAGCATCAAAGGCAAATATGTATAGTGGATCAACTATGTTTACTGACAAAGAGAAGGAGGATAAACGAAAAGAGAGGGAAAAGGAAAAAGAACGTGCTGTTAATAAGCGACTTCCGATTATAAATCCATTGGTTCAACTTCCATCATGGCCAAGTACACTTACTTTTATTTTAAAATTTTTAAAATTATTTACCTTATATTTTTTTTAATAATAGATGTCAATAGTGGATTTATTTCAAAGTGTTTATTGGCAAATGCAGATACACTATGTGCAGCTGTAAGTCCACTAATGGATCCAGATGAAACGTTAAATGAAGGCTATTATGAAAAATGTGTGATGAACAACTATTTTGGAATTGGAATTGATGCAAAAATTTCACTTGACTTCCATAACAAACGTGAAGAACATCCAGAAAAATGCAGATCACGAGCTAGGAATTATATGTGGTATGGTGTGCTTGGTTCGAAACAGTGGTTACAACGAACGTACAAAAACCTAGAACAGCGAGTTCAACTTGAGTGTGATGGACAACGAATACCATTGCCTTCCCTACAAGGAATTGTTATTTTGAATATTCCAAGGTAATTTTAAATGGAAACTTTTTTTCAGACTTTAACTAATTTTTTTTTGCGTCTCTCAAATATAGTTTTATGGGAGGTACAAACTTTTGGGGCACTAAAAAAGAAGATGACATATTTTTATCACCAAGTTTTGATGATCGTATCCTTGAAGTTGTAGCTGTTTTTGGTTCAGTTCAAATGGCTGCATCTCGTCTCATCAACTTGCAACATCACAGAATTGCCCAATGTCAGAGTATCCAAATAAATATTTTGGGTGACGAATATATGCCAATTCAAGTAGATGGTGAAGCATGGCTTCAACCACCTGGTATGATAAGAATTATTCACAAAAACCGAGCACAAATGTTGTGCCGTAATCGATCTCTTGAAATGTCACTCAAGTCCTGGGAACACAAACAAGAAAAACGTCGACAAAGTATATCGATGACACGTGAACAAACGTCTAGCGTTTGTGAGTCTGAAAGACGTGATGGACCAACGCTCGATGGCTTATTTACAGAACGCGAATCATATTTACTTATTAATTTTATTGAATGTTGTAGTACTTTAGTTAAGTGGGTTAAACTTTTGATTATTTCACATCCACAGCTACATGCTGGTCTGTATGCTGTGGCAATGAAAACCGGTGATGCCCTGGAGGCAATTCATCCGGGCGGTAAAATAGTTGAGGGACCTAATTTACGAAAACAATTAACAGAACTTGTAAAAACAGCACGACAATTGTATGAGGAGACATGTGAGTTACTTCGTGAAACTGGACAAACACTCATCATGCGTGAAGATTTGGAAAGTAAATTAAGTGTGTCATTAGCAAACATGGAAATGGAATTGCGTCGATGCACGGTACACAGATCAGAAAATGGCGAAATTCAGGCGTATCTGAATGTGTTGGCACCAAATGATGATCCAGTTGAAACACGTAAAAAGTCACGTCCATTTTGGATGCGTTTTGCTGGCGAACGCAAACAATCAATTTCAACAAATAAAACTCACACGTCACGTGACGCTTGTAATACATGGGGTGTTAATGAAGTTATTACATGGCTTGAAGCAATGCAACTCTCCGAATATATTGACAGTTTTGTACGCAATGACATACGTGGAAAAGAGCTCCTCTTACTAACACGTCGTGATCTTAAAGATTTGGGTGTTACTAAAATCGGACATATCAAGCGTATTCTGCAGGCTATAAAGGATCTATCGGAAAATTAGTATCGCGAGAACTTAGTAGATAGTTATGATCCAATACCACCTGCTTCCAGTAGTCCTTATTCAAAAACAAAACATTTACATCTTTTGGATAGTTCGGAATCTAGTTCACTTGTATCAGATGATTTTGATGAAGATGACGATTAGATAAACAAATACATTTAAAAAATGTTCGAAAATTTTATCTCTGTAGTTTATAGAAATCCTAATAATTGTCTTCAACATTATCAAAAAAAAATTGTTACATTTTACATTAAATTAAACAGATAAAAAATTAATGAAAAGTAATAATAATATTTTTAAAATTAAATAGTAAATTAAGCAAAAATACAAAAAAAAAAATATAACTATACGTTCCAAATTCTAAATTTATTATAAATACTATAATAATATTAAAAAAAAATAAGATAAAGTCATGCTACCAACTGATTTATTCAAAACATTCAACTTTTTAATTCATTAAGTTCCTAAAATTTTAAAATCCAAAAAAAAAAAAATACTTTTTGACAATCATTTAAAACTTAGTTTTGATTTCAAAATTATCATTAAATTTTGGCAAGTAAATTTACAAATTATATAAATTATTATGCACAAGTAAATATAAGATCTTATAAAATTATAGGAGTAAAAAAAAATGTTGATTCCAATACATAAAGTTGAGTTTCCTTTATCGCTTGTGTAACAGAATCAAAATTAAATTATAATGATAAATAAAAAAAGACATAATCTTAACGAAAAACCACTGATTATAACTAAGTGTGTTTGAATTTTGTGTAAAATGTTGTTTTAAACACAATTTCAAAAGAGAGAATATTAGTAACATATGAACGGTATATGTTGTATTTTTAGCAATATAATTAAAAAAAAAATATTTGATTTTTTTTTCATTTGAATGCAAAAATGAATCAAGCCAATGTCTATCACACAAAATAATTTAAATGCAGAAAATATGATGCTTTTACATCAATGTTAATTTTCATAACATTTTTAATTTGTATGAGAATTTAGCGTAATATATTTACGTTGTAACGTCATATTAACGCTCTTAGGCGCCTTTTGATTTTAATGAACATACTTTTTTTTTCAAAATTTCACACAAATTAATCCCAATTCAAAAGTTTATTGTCATATTTTAATCTGTTGTAAATATTTTACTTATTATAATATTAAAAAGTACATAATTTTAATAAAAGTCTACATCAAGATTCTAAAATAGGTTTAAGATTCCGCGATTTATTCTTTACAAATTTCTTATTAGGATAGTTACACATTTGAAATTTAACTGAAACCAAAACAAATCATTATAAAAATTATAAAAAAATCATTATCATAATTATTTAATTAAAACAAAAAAAATAAAAATGATGATGATCAACCAAGGCGATATTCAAAATAATGGCCCTTTTTTTGAATGTCATCTTGGTATCCCCTTGATTTTCAAGTTAACCAAAATTTAACTTAAAATAATATTCAGTTTGATAAAAAAAAAAATGTGAGGCTGTCAAAATATTGCATTTTTTTTCATTTTCATCCGTTATATTTTTGCATGGAGCCCAAATTTACAAAATTCTAAATCTTAAGATTAATTAATGAAAATTTTATGTGTGTGAGTATGAGTGTGTGTGTGTGTGTTTTATTTAAATTTAATCAAATTTATCGTTTAGTTTTAAACTTTTAGCTTTATTTTTATTTAAAGTCATTAAAGCAAGATATAATTTAAATTAAAAAAATTGAGGGAATTACTTTTAACAGAAAATTTGAATGTGGTATTAAATTTAATTTGAATTAAATTGATTTGAAACAAAGAAATCGAAGACAATGGTAACTACTTATCTTTATACTGAAATCGCATGAACAATCAAAAGAAAAATTTAAAAAAAAATCATTGAGTAGTTAATTAAGAAAATTTATTATTTACTAGAATTAAAGTTAAAACATAACTAAAGCAAATTAACTGAATTATTAAAAATATTCATAAAGACCATGAAATGAAAAAAAATATACCTTTAAAAGGTTTAATAATAATCTAAATGAAATATTTGTGATCCAAAAATCCAGTGTTTAATTATTATATGAAATAACTTATAAATTCTTGTTATTCACACTTGTCATGTATAATAACCGTTAAAATTATATTAAAGATAAATTTAATAAATTATAACATTAAAAAATAATGTAGCACTTTTTTCAATGAAGAACCGATAATTGAAAAGGATATTCTAAAAAAATATGTTAAGAAAAGAAAAATATATTAAAAAATGTTAATATATTTACATCGAATCAGACGATATTTCAAATTTCCTTAAAAAAATTGGTTCATTCAATATTTTTGGTTTTTTCTTTTCAATTTAAAAAAAAGAATATAAATTTAACTGATACAGTGTTTTTGAAGCTGCACTCTTAATCGTAAGCCAGTGAAACACCATTTAGAGCCTAGTGAGATAGTTAATGGGATGTCCCACTGGCTTAAAGCAGGAAACAATGAAATAAAATCTATGTTATATTAATTATTAATAAATTATGAAAGACTACCTACAATTGTTATCTGTATATGTGTGTAACTTATTTTTCCCCTCTAATCAAATGAAATTCAAATCAATTATATAAAAAAATGATATGAACTAAGCTGATACACTTAAAATCTGATTATGAATATATTGAAATAAAAATAAACCTTGATTTCATTTTTCACCTAAAATCTGTGTTTTATTTCTCACACTAACAAATTAACAATCAATGAAACAATATCAAAAATATACAGAGAATTTTACATGGAAGACAGATTAATGTGATGCTCGACATCATTTAAGGAGCTAATCTCTCATAAATCCAGCCATCTTCCCCTACATGAGTTACATTTGGATCTAATTCCTTGGGATCACCATTAAATTTTTTAAAACGAATTCGATCATGTAACCGATTTGTTTGTCCCTGCCAGAACTCAATTGTACGTGGCACGACCAAGTAACCACCCCAATTTGGTAATGGAACTTCATCAGTATCACCCAACTTTGCCTTGATTCCACTTTCAATTTCATCCAAGTATTGACGACTTGGAATCGGTTGACTTTGTGGTGATGCTAAAGCACCAATTTGACTTGCGCGTGGTCGAGTATGAAAATATTTCTCGGAATCCTCACGAGATATTTTACTTGCTTCACCTTCAATACGAATTGAGCGACGCAATGGTGTCCAATAAATGGTCATTGCAACATTGGGATTCTGTTCCTAAATTATAAAAAGAATCTGATAAGTTCAAGGTAAAAATGTAAGAGTAATTTTATGTTTACAATTTCTTGAGCTTTACGACTTCCATAGTTTGTGAAAAAAGTAAATCCTTTTGGTCCATAATCTTTGAGTAAAACATATCTCAAACTAGGAAATCCATCCTTATTGACGGTAGCCAAACAGATTGCATTTGGTTCAAGAATTTCTGGAGTGTTTAAAGCATCCTGTAACCACTTATTGAACAACCCAAATGGCTCTTTTTTAGTGATACTCTCTTCAGTAAAAATCTCTTTTGGAGTTTTATATTTTAATCGCAATGCTAATCGAGAGGACAAATTTCTTATATAAATTATGAAGATTTAATTAATAGTACTTACATGAAATATCGACAGACATTCTTTTGAGCAAAGTAAAACGCATCAGAAAACAAATAAAAATGCAAATTCTTCTGGTGACTTCTTCGATCCGGTTTTTGATGACTTTACTTTATCAGCTGTTCTTATCAATTTTGCTTCTTACCTAGATTGCACATTAAGAGAACCTTACAATAAAGTCTTCTTTTAGCTGATGATAAATAATTCTTTTTTTTTAATTTTTTAAACATTGAATCAAAACTTAATTTATCATACAGTCACATTCCAAATTAGTCCAAATATTATTATTATTATTATTTATAATTTTTTTTTTAGTGTCTAAAAGTATTCTTTTTAAACAAACTAAGTTTTGACATTTTAAGTGTACATTGGGCATTATGACATTTAACATTTGTATTTACATGACAAAGTGAGAAACTTTAAATTGTAAAATCATCCCGAATTTAATTGAAAATTTAAGTGAAACTATTGTGAAAAAATATTAAAAACTAATAAAAAAAATGGTTAACGTTACGATTACATCAGCAGGTATGTAAAATATTATAACCTTTAATAGAAAGTACATTGAAATTCATCTTCGATATCAAAAGTGCTTTGTCACTGATGAGTTATTAAGGTTAGGGAGCTTTGTTATTGAATATTTTTTTTTTAATTTTTATTCATAGCTGGAATAATTTCATTGCTGGATGAGCCACTTTCTGATTTGAAAGTTTTTGCATTGAAGAAATTGGATTCAATTGTAGATGAGTTTTGGCCTGAAATATCAGAAGCGGTTGAGAAAATGTAAGTAATTTAAATTAAAATGTTTGTTTCATGTATTTTTATTCTCTTTTTTATTTTTAGTGAAATTTTGCATGAAGATCCTCAGTTCAGACAAAAAGACTTAGCTGCTTTGGTTGCATCTAAGGTATACTATCATTTGGGCTCATTTGAAGACTCCTTAACTTATGCATTGGGAGCTGGAAATCTCTTTGACGTCAATGCTCATAATGAATACGTTGAGACAATTATTGCCAAGTGTATTGATCATTATACCAAACTTCGAGTTGAAAATATTGAGAATCCAGCTGAAGCCAAGACAATTGATCCACGTCTTGAGGCAATCGTTAATCGTATGATTGTACGTTGTTTGGATGATGGACAATACCGTCAAGCATTGGGAATTGCATTGGAAACACGTCGTATGGATATTATTGAACAATCAATCATGAAATCCGATGATGTTAGCGCCATGTTGGCATATGCGTTCCAAGTAACAATGTCTCTAATTCAAAATCGTGCATTTCGTAATCAAGTCTTACGTTGCTTAGTCGGACTATATCGTAATCTTAATGTTCCCGATTATGTTAATATGTGTCAATGTTTGATTTTCTTGGAAGATCCAATGTCAGTTGCTGAACTTTTGGATAATTTAACAAAAGGTGGTGATCACAGTGTTTTAATGGCTTATCAGATTGCATTTGATTTATACGAATCAGCAACTCAACAATTCTTGAATCAAGTATTGCAAGCTTTAAAGGCAACTGCTCCCATTCCATCAGCATTAATTTCAAAATTAAAACCACAAGGAACAAATGCTCAAGCATCCACATCAACTGCAACTACAGAGAGCGAAACTGTCGAAGACGATGGTGATGTTAAGGTCGAACGTAAGGTCGAAAATTTAAATGAAACTGAAAAACAACATCAAGAAAATGTTCAAAAATTAGCCAGCATTTTATCTGGAGAGATTTCAATTGATTTACAATTACAATTTTTGATAAGAAGTAATCATGCTGATTTGCAAATTTTACGTCAAACAAAAGAAGCTGTTAGAGTATCAATTTGTCATACTGCCACAGTGATTGCAAATGGTTTTATGCATGCTGGTACTACAAGTGATCAATTTTTGAGAGATAATTTGGAATGGTTAGCACGTGCAACAAATTGGGCAAAATTAACTGCAACTGCATCTCTTGGTGTTATCCATCGTGGTCACGAAAATGAGTCTCTTGCTCTTATGCAAAGTTATTTGCCACGTGAATCGGGACCTAGTTCAGGTTACTCTGAAGGTGGTGGCTTATATGCCCTTGGTTTAATTCATGCAAATCATGGTGCTAATATTATTGATTACTTGTTACAACAATTGAAAGATGCACAAAATGAGAATGTGCGTCATGGAGGATGTCTTGGCTTGGGATTAGCTGCCATGGGAACACATCGTCAAGACGTTTATGAACAATTAAAGTTCAACTTGTATCAAGATGATGCAGTTACTGGTGAAGCTGCAGGTATTGCTATGGGAATGGTCATGCTTGGAAGTAAAAATGCATCTGCAATTGAAGATATGGTGGCTGTAAGTAAATTTTAATGATATTTTTCAAAGCCATAAGTGGCCATAATTCACATAGAACATAAAATAAAATTATCAAAAGAAATTCTACATGACTGCTTACAGTTCATTTTAACAATTGAAATTTTGCATTTAATTTCAGTACGCTCAAGAAACACAACATGAAAAGATTTTACGTGGATTAGCAGTTGGCATTTCACTTACAATGTATGCTCGTCTTGAAGAAGCTGATCCTCTTGTCACAAGCTTATCATCTGATAAAGATCCTGTTTTGCGTCGTAGTGGTATGTACACAATTGCAATGGCCTATTGTGGTACTGGTAACAATCAAGCTATCCGGAAATTACTTCATGTTGCGGTAAGTAATTTTTAATGTAATTTTTTTTTCATTTCATTACTTTTGCGCTATTATCATGCCTAGATTCTATATAGCTATACATGGCTATTTTTTTAAATTAAGTTTATAAACTCAACTTCTAGTTTATGAAAAATTATGCTTTGTTTTCTTCTTCTTACTCTTAGAAGAGTGTTGCAAGGAAAGTGAAAAATTTTCCCTACTTGACGATAAATAGAATTAAAATTAAATTTCATGCATCCATTTCTTCATTATATTTTTATTTTTAAAATAAGTAAAGTTAAATCATAATTTTAAGAATTTCTTTGTTGCGCAGAGCTGTAAAAAACATTTACGTTAAATTAAAAAAAAAGTTTTTTAAGATGTTTTTAAAATTTTTACAGTTGAAATAATGAAAGTTTTTATAAAAATACAAGATTTTTCACATTTTCAACTTAGTTTATGCTTAATTACCTTCCATAATTGGTTCTTCATTGAATGCGTTAAAATTAATTTGAATTTATTATTTTTTTTTTTTATTAAATTGAACAGGTTTCTGATGTAAACGATGATGTACGACGTGCTGCAGTTACTGCAATAGGATTCCTTCTTTTTAGGTAAGTAAATACTTTTATTTATCTTGAGTATTTAAAAGAACTTTTTGTTTGATGGAATGCAGAAATTCATGAAGTTTATTCAAAGTTTTTGAAAGGCACGAGTTATTCAAAAGTTTTCATTGAAAATTCTTTTATTCCTACTCGACCTCTTGTTATTTTATGTTAGAAATGAAATGAAATTTGAGTATTTTCATTGTGACTGTTACGAATTTATATTTAAGTAATGAATTATCAAATAAAAAAAAATCTATTAATCAAAGCTTTTACAATATTATCAATATTTATCATGACAAAGACGACTTAAGGGGAATCAATAAATTTTATCAATAAAAGCAAAAATTGAAAAAATATTAAATAAAAGAAAAATAGGAATGATGTTCTCTTTTGATCGTATGCTCGTTATTTTTTATACCATAATATTTCTTCTCTTTAAAACTAACTACGTTATGCAATCATACAACAGCAACAACAGAGCAGCAGCAAAAGAATAATATAATGATGAATAGAATTAGGAATACAAAAGAAAGTGTACAACACACAAGATTATCATTTTATTGTAAAATTCAGTTTGTATTAAAAATGACAAACCAAAAAAAAGAAAACACACACACACACACAAAATAAAATCAAGGAAATCCGAATATGATTGTATTGATGTGTAAACTTGCTGATATTATAATAGTGAATATATTGCTTTTCATTGGTATTTTCCTCAAATATTCAATAACATCAAAAGTACTTAGTTTTGTCTGCAAATCATTACAAGACAAAAAAAAAAGTTAAATAAATAAAAGGCTTATAAAATAAAACAAAATCATTTCATCATTAGTTTCAAATAAATTTTTATGTAGGTTGATTCATTTGGATTTGAAATCACAGAAACAAGCAGTTTAGGATCAGATCAGAATCAATTTTCATCGGATTTAGAATTTGATGAATATACGAGTTAAAATGAAATTGCATAACTTTTAGTTACTGCCTTAGATTCAATCATTATTATTATTATTTTTTGAAAGACAGTATTTTGTGACATTTTTTTATCTTTCTTTCATAGAATTCCCTTTTTTTGTACCCTGTTGATATGTGTGTGTGTGTTTGTAAGTGTGATAATTATTTGTGATTTATAAGCGGATTTTTATTGTCTGATTTGACACTTTTATGTACGTCAATGCCAAAAAATAATCCTATGAGCAATCGGTTTTATGAACTAAAGATGTCGTACAAAACAACGAAAAAATGAAAAAGATAATCTACTTTACGAACGTACACAACCCATTTTAACCCATGTAGACAAATGGTTATGTTTTGAATTGAACATCAAATTTAAGTTTCAAGTTCAATTAAATTTGTGACAAAAAAAATTATTTTACGACTAAAATTGAGTTCAGCAGAGCTCGATTTTCATAAGGACATGAAATGATAAAACATTTTACAATTGAAATAAATAGAAAATAAAAAGATAATAATAATAATAAAAAAAATGATAAATGGCTTTCAATTTTTTAAAGCGATAATAAAATGAAAAGTTTTACAAAAAGTAGAAGAAAATCGATTCATGTTTTATATTTCTCTTACATACACAAGTACAGGCACAAATATTGCTGCAGACTGCTCCTGATATTGTAAACTATAATTTATTTGGTTTTTTTTCTTGTTTCCTCACTTTTTTTTGTGTTCATTTTTATTATTTTATTTTTGTTCTTGACAACATTGTAATCCCATGACACAACATGTTTTGTGTTTACTTGCAGTTTGTATAAATAGATTTATTAAATACCAATGATCTTTTAAAAATGGTTGCTTTTCTTTAGTTATTATTAAAGAAATTGAATATGCATTCTTACAATGAATATTAAAACGGATATGACTAATGAAACACGATTATTTAAGGAAACGCGCTAGCTCATTTGAAAGGTTTGAAAATAAGATTTTTTTCTGATCACTAAGTCAATTTTCGTTTACGACCTTTCTAATTGTGATGTTCGTATGGGAAATCAATGAATGGATCAAATTTCATAGAAGATGAAGATCAGAATTCTTTGCCATGTAGAGGGCATGTAACAAATTTAATGATTTAAATTTTTTTCTTTTGATCTTTCAAAAGTTTTCTCTCTTCACATGAATAGATTTCCTTTTTATTGCTTTCCTAATCACCTTTGACACCTTTTTTGTCACCTGTTTTGTGTTATATCCTGAAAAAAAAACGAAAAATTGTTTACAATGACTTGCTTTTATTTTATATTACTATTTTGACAAAGCTCAAAAATAATAAGTGCTTTCAATTTCAAAAATGTACATGAACCTGTTTGTTCCATTCGACATTATCGGGAGTTTCGATCTAAAAGTTATCTTTTTTTCCGTTTTTTTTTAATATATATCAATTTTACAGCACATTTCATTTTATTTCATTTCCCATGATTTGAATAGCAAAACAAAGAAAACATCCATGTGCAGAAACACCATTACCATAATCAAAAAAAAAAAAATCCATATAAACGCTAAAATCAAAATGCGAGATGATGATGATGAAGGATACATTTTCGATGAATCTGTGTATTTGTGTTTGTTTCTGTATGAATTTTGAGTGTTCTCGCGTAACAAAGCAAATGATGAATTCCCCAGGTGCATTTGAAATGAGAAAATCAATTGTTTTCGCCAACAATTCTAATATAAATATATTTTTTTTTCCTTTTTAACAAATATTTTGTGTAATATTTTGTTGTGAAGCTATGTCATTTTGTGTGATTATTATTATTACTTCATCATTTTCATTTGTATATAGCTTGGAAATTCATGCACCATCACCATACCGCATATGCCGTTGTTGGTGTTACTAACAGCAGTTAAATATTAGGCTTTTATATGGTTTTTTTTTTTGCATACAACCATTTTCTCATTTTGATCGAAAATCAACGAGTGGTTGTGTGATTTGAATTGTAAGTGTCTATTTTGCGTTGGTTTCTCTAGGCTTGGATTAGGGTGTCTCAATCATTAAAAAAAAACATTATTTTTAATATTTTTCTTTTACAATGTGGAAGTTAAAAGAATATTGAAAAACGCCTTCACTTTAAAAATCCGAAAAAAAAACAAAATAAATTACGTACAACCTTGATTTTCAGCTTACGGTTAAATTGAATTCAATCAAAATGATATTTTAGAACAATATAAATTCATGAAATACGAAATTTTTCATGCTCAATTACCATTTTGAAATATATGAATTGGAAAATATATGATGAAAAATTTAATAATATTACGGAGGCGTAAATGAAAATGAGGCAGCTGAAATTTTTAATATGTAATGTCAGTGCATTTATATTTTAATTTTTTTTCAATTTTTCTTTGTACTTAAAGTCCTTGATTGATTATGTCATTCAATGATCATTATAATTAATCTTTTAGTATTTCTTTTCATAAAATACTTTTTTTTTTTGTCATATCTGGTTTTCCATTCTATGATTGTGACTATTTGATTGATATGTTTTCATCTTTATCTCTATTATTTCTTCAATTCATAATCGAAGTATGGGTGAAAAAAATTTCAGAATATCAGATAACATTCAATGAATGGACACCATGTTATCTGGCATGTGAAAAAAAACTCTGGAATAAAATAAAATGAAATGTAAATGTGCTTGTGTGTCAAATTCATCACAATATTTTCTTTTAAACAGTTTTTTTATTTTTTTCTCTTCTCTATTGATTAATTGATTTTGCTTATATTGTCTGCAACAAAATCAATTTATTATTATTTAATGATTGGAAGAAGAAAAAAAAATATAAATAGTTTGATGGGTAAATTTATTTTCTTCCGATGAAAGTTTATCAATTTAACTATTTCAATATTTATTATGTAGTCATTAAAATGAAAAGAAGAAGAATTTATCGTTTATTAGATTAATGTCACATTTTTTTTTCTTTTTTTCACAATAATACTAATAAAATCGATACAAAACACAATGAATGTCTCAAGAATTTTATGAATTGTTGTTAATTTAACTCAAATTCCACAATCAAAGTAATTTATCTCGATCAAATGAGTCTGGATTCCCGAAGTTGGAGTATCTCCTCCTTTGATTCCCCCATCGGATTCCTGTCCCTGGCCTTCAAACTATCAATTGAAAACGACCTGCATTGTTACCATAGATGGCTAACCGCAGCCTTGACGGGAAACCACATATCTTGATTTTCTTTTAAAATCAACGTGAAATGCACTCAAAGTGTTTCTCCGCATCCGCCCTTTAAGTGTGCCTTAAACGCGTGCTCGTAAAATTCATTTTCCGAAATTAAGTAATTGCAAAAAATTCTTCAGCCATAATACTTCATTTTCATTATCAACACTTCGATGTCTTTGTCATGGACGACTTCTTTTTGGTAATACACTGAAAAAAAAGGATATCAAACCACTCAACATCAATAAACGAACAAACATTAACCTTCAAATTTTCACAAAGGTCTATTGTATCAAGTCTTACCTTCATTGAATGTATCCATTACTTAAATGTATAAATAAAAAACCTTTTTTTTTCTCCTCAACTTTTTTCTTATAAAAAAACTTTATCCATTGATACAACTTACGCAAAAGTAACTGATTTATGATGATAAAAATTTTTATGTTTACATTTGAAATTGATACAATCGATGAAATACTATTTTTGGATTTTATAGCAATATTTAAAGTTGAACCTTGAAAAATATTTGAGTTTTTTTTACGTGGAAAATTTTGTCATTTTTATTAAAATAAAATGAAATTAAGAAGAAGAATGACAAATATCAATATAAATCAAAAAAAATACCAGAAAAATATATCACAATATTTCATTTTATTATTATAATCATATTAAAATATTGTATGTTGAATGTTAATAAATGTTTCATGTTAATGATTTTGTGAGCTATGTTTTAATAATACTCTATTGATTTATTTATTATTGTTTTTTGTTCATTTTCATTGTTTACTTTGCTTCTTACGTTCAGCTTTATCATATTTAATTAATATTTTTATTATTCATGAATATAAAACATTGTTATTTTTCTGTATGTGTGAGTGTGTAGCGGTGTTACATTTATATTATTATTTTATACAAATATTTTTGATAGACATTTTTAGAGAGAGGAGGAAATTTGAAGCCACCTGTGCAAAATAATTACTTATTCGTGTATCTATTAAATCAGTTTTTGATATTTTTAAAAGAAATATTTAAAATATTTTCATATTTTTAATGAATTAAAAATTTTTTGTTACTATTATGAACTGATTTAATTTTTGGTACGAGTAATGAATGAAATTGAATTTGGTCTTCTCAATTTTCACTTATACCTTATACGTCCGTATTCTGATTCTAGGTACAGGTTCTGGAAATTATACCATAATAATAGTTATTTTCCTTCTGAAAACTATTCAATTGCAAAATTAAATTGTATATGATTAAATATATTTAATTACTTCACTAATTGAACAAAAAACCTGATTATACGGTGATTTCTGAGTAAATAGTCAATGAAAAATATTGCTGCCATTTTTTGAATATTTTTAAAACCCAATTTAATTTAAAAACCACTTATTAGCTCATATTATACATTTATTGCATTAAAAAAATGATTAAAGAGTAAAATAATTGAAAATGTGGAAAATAATAAGGGTACTCAGATTCTTTGTGAAGGTGAAGTGTAATTTCATTATTATTTGTGTAATCAATGTGGATGGTTTTCAATGGGAAATGTATTTAAAAATGAAAAATTGTCTGCTTTATCACAAAAATACATCTTTTTGAATTGTTATTAAAAAAAATTCTGTTGAAAAGGTTGAAAAATATCGATTTAACCTTAATTCTTTCAATGAAAAAAAAACAAAATGTATAAAATGTGAATTAAGTTCAAGTGAATGAATGAATGGATATTAAATTAATGTGCTCACTTTTACCACTTGAGTTTTTTTTTATATGAACTTAATTTGAATACCTTTGGGCTAACGGTATATACCATTAATATAAAAATGTTTTTTTTAATAATAAATAGAATGACTTGGCAAAATTTTGTTCTACAAGGACACTTATGTTATGATATGAAAAATTACAAATCTAAGTTAAATGTATGTGGAAGTTTAATTATGTTTATTTTTATCTCAACTCATTTCATTTAATAGTAAAAATAAAAACATTTGACAAACGACGGTTTTCAAAGAGAGCACAAAGTTTTTCTGTGAAAAAGAAGGAACAGCTTTCCATCGTTTATTTGTATTTTCAATGCCATAAAGTCTGAGAAATGACATGGTAAATATGACTCGATTGCTTTCCCTAGAAATTTCGTACCTCCGCAAATATGAACACCCACCCACTCTCATTCAACAAACAGATTTTTGTGAAATTTAAAGTACTTTTATCATACTTTTCAGATTTATTATAGTTATGCAAACTGAATGAATTGAGATGGCTCTTTAAAAATATTTTTACTTGTTATTTATACTTAAAATTAAATTTAATCTAGTTGGTTTCACGAGTACTTTTACACTATTAGAAGAAAATCACCGGTTAGCCATTAAGGTTAACATTTTGATCCGTTTTTTTCAAAAGTAATATTCATTCGACACCATTTAAAGAGTGAGTAATAATTTTCTTTGCTTTAATCTGAGTATGATTACTTGGCACACTTAAAATTTTTCTTCTTCATTTTCAAGTGTTATTATTGCTAAAAGCCCATTATCTCCGGCGGAAATCACTTCTTAAAGGCAAAAATAAGTTTTTTGAACAGCTATTCTATATCAAAATTATTATTATTTCACTCCTTAGATTTTTCTTTTCCTTGTCAAGATAAGTATTTCATGGAAAAAATCGTATAGAGTGTGCTTGTTTTGTACGTTTTCACTCAATGATACTTCAAAGTAAGAATAGACTGCTTCAAAAATTTTATATTAAAATATTTATATATATTTAGAATAAATGAGATAAATGACTTCCTGTTGAATGAGTTACAAGTAAAAGTTTGATAAATTATAAATTTATTTTCATTTTCAAGTTTATCCAGTTAATTTTTCAGGT
The DNA here is from genome assembly GCA_900002565.1 of Culicoides sonorensis. Classification (NCBI taxonomy): domain Eukaryota; kingdom Metazoa; phylum Arthropoda; class Insecta; order Diptera; family Ceratopogonidae; genus Culicoides; species Culicoides sonorensis. The sequence goes on along the minus strand of LN483353.1, from coordinate 50,789 downwards.
TATAATTGAAGTTAATTAGATAAAAATTTTCATTCTATTAATTTAAATTGTGTAAGGAATCTGTAAGAAAACTGTTTAAATAATAATTAATCAAAATTTTCTGTAACTTGGATTCTGGCAGTTATTTAATGTAAAAAAGATTTTTCATTTTAAAATGTAATTAAAGAAATTATGAATCTAATTAAAGATGTGTATCAAAGAAAAGTATCTGTTTGCTTAAAATGTTGAAAAATTATTTTAACATGTTGTATGTGTTTGAATTGAGAACTTTAACAAATACAAAAAAAAGAAATAATTTACATTACATAAATCATGATACTTTAAGAGGCAATTTTTGTTGCTTTATATTGGCAATACAGCGAATCTTCTTGTAATTTGTCAAATGTATTGTTATTTGATCAACAAAAAGTAAATTTGCTCACTAAAATTGATTTTCGTGTTTTAAAGGTTTTTAAACAAATGGCAAAATGGAAAATTAATAAATAATTTGAATGCTTTTATATGTTTGATTGTGATTCTGGGAAAACCTTGTTTGATTCTCATTTTGATGATCGAATAAAAAAAATGCATTTCCTTTTTAGTGTTTGTTTACTTTTTCATTTTGATCAAAAGAGAGTTACAAATAACCAGGCGTCTCCATTCCATAGAAAGAAAAAAAAAAAGATGAGTTTTTACGAACCAAGTCAAGGTAAAAATTTTAAATGTTGTAAAAACATCTAGGAAATGATGAATGAAATCAAAATTTATAAAAATCAAAAAAAAAATGAATGAAGCTAGTAAAGATTCGTATCAATAAATCATCCGTTGTGGCAGTTTAAAACTTTTCCATAACACCTCTAACTATCAATCAAAAATAACAACAATAAAAAAAAAACCAAATAAATATTTCGGAGTAATAAAAATAAATATTTATCTTCCAAGAAGACTTCCTTCATCATCATAAATTTTATCTTCAAACACTTTCGATTAAGTTAAGAAACGAAGAAATTTTGAGTGTGCATTTATAAATTGTCTCATTTTTACATTGAAGGTTTTTTTTATTTCTCTCTTTTCCATTCTTAATGTATATGAATCAATCTTAAAAACCTCGAAAGTATTAAATACAAATAAAAGGAGGTGTTAATAATCGTATATCGTGTGAAATGTTTTTTCGTCGTCCTACACATATTCACATATGATGAGTAAAAATTCAGTCACGCACGCAATTTAACATTAAAAGTAAAGAAGAACTCCTTTAATTTTGTTTTCATAAAGAATTTATTATGAAATTCATTTTGTTATCAGTTCATAAAATGAAAGGATGTAACTGGAAAAATTACACACGTAAATGTGAAAATAATTAATAAATGTTTGTGGTATATTAACGCCTTCAAACAAAAGATGAAAAAAACAACAAACAAATGATGATCATGTTAATGTTGTGTGTTGATTTTGTGTTAACACATTTTTTTTTTATCTTTACATTAAATTTTGTATTCACTTTTCACATTTTTATTTTTTACAATCTTTCCTACGTTATCTGGAAAAATTATCTTGCAATGAAAGTTCGCATTTGAAATTTGACATGTTAAAGACATGTCATGTAAAGCAAAGAAAAAAATGTTTACCACAATTTTCATTGATAAAATTTATTGAATAGCTTTTTGATGTACATGTGATTCATGAATATTTCATTAGATTAAAATATGAAAATTGCGTGATTGTTCATGCTAAATCTAATTTCCTGTTTTAACACGACAATAATCATGAATGCTTTCAATAATAATTTTTATTTTATTGTTGTATCCATTCTAATTTTGATTTTGACGTGTGATGACCTTTTGAACGTCACAATTTGTTGCCGCGTGACTAGGGTAAGCTTTAGACGCGTGTGTCTCAAATTAGAAGCTTATTTTTTTTTTAAGTTTGAATTCATTTTAAACGAATGGAGGAAGAAAATTTTCTTGATTTTATTAAAACCATTTTTTACTACATATTTTTTTATTCTTCTTCATTATTATTTCTATTCATCTTACAACAACTTACACAAATAATAAAATACATTTATTGTTTGTTCTTTATCAATTATGAATGTAAAACACAATTATTTCTATCATCAGAGCTATTGAAATACTGGTTTTGTTTCTTAGCACAAATATAGTTAACAACAATTTCTTCTATTGTTTAGTTTATAACAAAGTAATAGATTTTGAGAAGATTAACATTGAATATTCATTAATTCCTTAATTGAGTCTATTTTGGGTTTATTTTGTGCAATATTAGTATGTCAAAATAAAAAACAAATAAGAAGATTTTTTTCCCTCACATATCAGTTGCACTCGTGCGTTTTTTAATTGCTATATGCTATCTTCCATTTGGTCTCCAATCTTCGTCTCTACATTTACATAAAAGTAATTTTTTGAATGCTTGACGAAAGGTTTTATTGAAAATTGTATAAAAAATGGGATTGACCATGGAACTTGCGTATCCAAGCCAAGTAACAAAATCAAAAACAGAATGATGTATTTTTGATTCGCACTCTGGACAAACGGTGGGAAGTAAATTTAAGACAAAAAATGGTGCCCATAAAATTACAAAAGTAAAAAAAACTACACCCAAGACTTTAGTTGCCTTTTGTTCTAATCGTATAATTCGACCGTGACGTGATGAATTTTTAACTATAACACTTGAGTTGCGTGAGTGATGTGATCGGATTGTAGTTGATTTTTGTAATAAGCACGGTATTGAAGAAGTACCTAAATCGGTTGATGTAGCACTATTTTTATAACGCAATGTAGCTGATCGTCTTATTGGAGACACGGAAAGGGATGACTTTAATGGTTGTGCGAGCAAATTTGTTCTGGCACCCCCAAAACTACTGCCACGACGTTTATTTCTCCTTGAATCCCAGGTGACTTGTGTGTGCGTTTTTCCAAATGAAAGTTTCCGTGCAGGTGTTGGAGGTAATGACAGACCAGTATTTGTTTCAATGTCACGGGCCACAGAATTTGAGACTTTTAATAAGGAACTTGTAATACCACTACTTGAGCCAGCTGTTGAAACGACAGCAGTGGATATGGAAATTGAACTACTTCCACATGATTGTGCAACATTTGTACAGGTGAAACTCGGTGTTCGATCCATAATTTTATCCAATGGATTTAAAAATGAATTTGATGTTGTTATAATTTTTACTTCTGTTTGCTTGATAACCGGTGGATGACTTGAATGATCCCCAAAATAGGGACATGTGCAGGGAGGTGGCAACAATAATGTACCATTTTCGGCAGATTTTGACTCTGTTATTTTACTTTTCACTTTGAATGTACTGGAATTACTTTCTAAAGTTGATTTTGTCTTTGACAACAATGGGTAACTCTTTGACCGGTTGAGACCTCGTTGAATGTCTAATTTTAACACAGGATTTGTCCAAGTAGAGGCTCGACGTTTCTTGTCAGATTTCAAATCAGCTTGTGACCTGTGAACATTTAAATTAAATTAATTTTAAAATTCATGAAAATAAAATCATAGTTTAACCAAATATGTTTGTTATAATGAAAACAAATTTTTCTTGACAAAACACATTTTCTATTCATAATTTTTTAAATTTTCCGGAAAAAGGAAGGCACAAACCACAGAAAAGTGGTAACAACCGGAAGCTATAATCTAAATTAACATAAATGAATGCTTCTGAGTTAAGTGAACCAAAAATGAATGTATAACAGAAATTGAATTACGTAATCAAATGAAACTCATACAGTTATCAACCAATGTGTATATTTTAGGAAATTTCATGTGATAACGCAGGTGCTTAAAATCTAATAAAATTTTATGTTGATCAAAATCTCTCAACTTTTACCTTAATTGAAAAATGATTTTTTTTTTGTAATTCATTTTCCAGACATTAATTGATTGATTTTATTTTTGTATCAAAAAGTAAAAAGTAAGCCTTATGAGTAAATTTTCACTTAAATTTCAATTGAATTGAAAGGATGCTTTAAATTTGAATTATATACATAAGAAAAGATAATTTTAACACGTGTCAAAAAAAGTTTCTTCGCTTATCTTTAAATCTCCCGCACTAAATTTAAAAGTGTATGAATTGTTGTCAGATTAAACAGAAAATGATAAGTTAAATATAAGTTTTTTAAGTGTGTTTGCAGAACTTATCACACTTTTAAATAAAACACAAAAGTAAGTGTAAGAGTAAAAAAAGTCTTTTGATTCTTAAAATCTTATTTTTTGTATATTCATAAAATGTATAAAGTAAAAAGTTTTCAAGAGAAACGAAAAGTAAAACAAAATATAAACCTCAAGACAGAAACATGTCAATGGTATTAAAAATATCTGTAATTTTTTTTTTATTATGTTAATGTGAGCTCATCATATAACTTGTTATGACAATGAAGTCTGTTTTAAAAGAATATCAATGAAGTAAAACGTGTAGTGTTAACAGGTGTTGTTACAATAATTATTTTTATAACCTTTTGGCATATTTTATTCTCACAAAGTACAATGAGGGCATTATAAAATAAGAATAATACTGGTTGCTTTCTCTTTGATATTTGTTTTGAATTTTAAATAAAATTTCATTTTATGTCAGGGTGTTCCAATTTTATTTTGAATTACATTCGAATGGAAAACTCATTGGCATGATCGGACAGTGACTTTTTTTCATCATATTTCGAGTGTAGGGTACTAAATATTAAATCAATAAGACTTTTATTGGATTTTTATGAATTAATTGCCTCTTTTGGGTAAATGACACAAAAAATCCCAGTAAGACCCAAAAATAGAGAAGAAAATATGAAAATTGTAGGAATAACCTGAATTGAAACACGTTTAATATGAAAAACATTTATCTTTTACTGAGTCAGTCTTTTAATGCTCGATAAAATTTGTAATAAGAATCATGATGAAAAATTTGGTTAAAGAGCAAAAAATCGATATAATTTGCATTAAAAATGTAAAAATGTTATAGGTCGTCTAACGATAATTCTATGATTTAACGCTCTTTGTTATAAATAATTTGAACTCATAACAACAAAATCGTTTCATAAAGTGTTTTATTTTTTCTTATCCGGTTTCTCTTCTCAAACGATATTTTCATTTGTACTAATAAAATAATAATAAATAAAAAAGAATAATAAATGAAAAGAAACAAAAGTAACAAAAAAAAAGTTTTGCAAACGATAAAACGATGTATAATAAGAATTATTATTCAAATAAATTTAATTTTAACCGTGCTCAAACAATAAACATACATGAATATAAAATTGAAGTTTATTTTTGAGAAATTTTTTTTCTTCTTTTTGTATGAAATACACCAAAAAAAGCAGCAAAGATAATCGTAATACATTCCATATCAAAGTCATTTTTTATTTATTTCAGATTTCCATTTTACGATAACAAGATATTCTTTTTTATATGCTTTGGAATCGAATTGAATTATTTAATAAATATGTATGTAAAAAGGAAATTCTTTATGGGAATTATTCATTTTTTATTTTTGTTTTGTTTAATGTGAGCAAGAAAAGAAAATGTTACATTTCTTGTTTAAACCACATTAACTTGCACAATAATGAATAATGTATGAAAAGGTTGAATGTTCAAAGGTATTTTCTTTAAAAAGTGCATTTGATACAAAAATTGCACTTTTGGGAACTTTTTCATGTCAGTCAATTCAAGGTTAAAAAGAAAAATCATTGACATGATCAGAAAAATTGAATGAATATTAAATATTTGTAATAAAATGCGCTTTCATCACAAATTTGATATTACCGTCGTTTTTTACATTTAACATAAAATTAATATGATGTATGTTAGATTTTTATTGATAAATGTTTAAATATAGTTTTATCAACATTTTATTGCTTTTATCAAATGTGTTTGTAACGGTTTGTTTCAATGTTTGACAATATTTTTAAAAAGAAATAAAATAAATAAGTAAAAATTGATTTCATTCAATATTTGTCATGATTTTCCTTTTCAAAATATTTCAGAATTAGAGATTTAAAAATAAATACAAAAAAAACTTACTCAATATTCCATGAAAGTAATGATTTTTTTGTGTTTTCTGTGCCATTCAATTCATACATTTTCCCATTTTCTTTCTTTCCGTTCTTGTTTTCATCTGTTTCAATTGTAATAACTTTATCATTGTGATTTGGAGGCACAGATGAAATTTCTTTTCTTTCGAGTTTTGGCGAAACAGAGTCTAATCCCCGTGACAACTTGAGCATTTCAGCACCAAATAAATGAAGTGCTGTCATTGTCGATGGTGTTGGTTCCGGTATACTGTGAATGTTGTGATTTAAAAAAAAATAAGGAAATGAAATTTATGAAATTTAAAAATACTAAAAAAAAATTACCTAGATTCTGGTAACCACAATTCATGTGTGTCTAATGTAGATAATTCTGTTTCAGTTGATGCCACACTCTGTGCATGATTTGGCGTTGATGATAAACTATTTCTTAAAGCTGTTTTCCACGTATTTTTCCGTTCTATATAATTTTTCAAACATTCCAAACAGTTTATGTTTAAGAAAAATGAAATAAGAAAAAATAAAATGTTGTATCATTTATTTTGTAAATATTTGTGTAGGGTATAAAAACTTTGTCTTGTAACATAAAATTAAAGATTAATGAAATGACAAAATACAAATGAATTTAATGTACCTACCTAAGCCTTGTGATTGTGACAACCATCCAGGTGTGGTCCATGTCGATGGTGTACCACCTAAATTTTGTTGTTGTTGTGCTAGTAACCGCACAGTTAACATATATGTGACTAGCATTACAATTAATGGAATGTAAAAACACACAATACTACCCACAAGTTTGTAAACTGGATCTGGTATTTGACAAGTGCCATCAACTAGTACTGAAGAATTATCCTGAAATGTAGAAAATAACATACATTGATAAGAAATAAGAAAAATTGATTCAAAATGACTTACCTTTGAATACATAAGACTTAGCGGCAAACTCATTGCTATGGATAGCAACCAGACAAAAGCTATTTTAAGTGTTACCCGTTTTTTTGTTTTATTCCGACCAAATCGCATCGGATAACGTAACGATAAATATCTATCAATGGATATTGTGCATAAATGCATTATACTAGCTGTACAAAAGAGAACGTCTAAACATATCCAAGCCAAACAATGAACTGAATGTAATGGGAAGTGTCCTGAAATGAAAAATTAAACAGTAATTTAAGAAACTAGTCTTAAAATATCAATATTTTACTTTGTTAAAATTTTATGCTATCAAAATTTTTGAATAAATTTCCAGGACAAATTATTCTCAGGCGAATAATAAATTAAAATTATAGTGCAATTCATGCTGTTCCTCATTTTAAAATAAATATAGTTCTTACTGTGTAATGGCATAATAATATTCTTATTACGAATATAATTTTCATCCGTCATTTATATTGCTCGTGTTTTGTGTAAAAAGTAGAAGAAAAAAACTAAATGCAATATCACGCCTAACGACTTATTATAATATAAAAAGCAGCAATGAAGTAAAGTATTATCATACACCTTTTTTTCTATTTCAAAATAGTTCTAGCATATTTCAGGATTCTATCAAGTAATTTCTTGTCGTTTTGTCTGTCAGGTTTCATATGCAGTGTGTATTTTCTTTGTATCTTATGACGTGATTGGATGTGCCATGTATTTCCTTGAGCTATTTTTTAAAAATAGAATCTTGTAAATTTAATGTTAAGTAGATTTTATCATCTCCTCATCATCATCGTAAAAAAAAAATAAAATTAAAATTACAATGCAGACATGCAATATAAACGACAATGAGAATAAATTTTCCCTGACAAGTGTAAAGTTTATTGTTGTTCTTTCAGAATACTTTGCTCATACTAAATGTAATGATAATAATAAAAATAAGCTATCATTTGCAGTAAAAATTTATTTTTTAATGTTGTTTTTTTTTCCTATAATGTTTAACAGCATTCACTTGATTGCATTTTCATTATTGCAGCGTGTTAGGTAGTCGATGGCAATTATGACTTGTTTGAGTAGTGTGAGAATGTCATTTATTAAATGTGTTTTTTAACTATAACACTTGAATTAATTTAAAGTGTTTTATGATATTCAAGAAAAATGTGAAATGAAATAAATGAGCTTAGAGAATCAAGGACTAAGGAAAAAACACTTGAATTGTAATTTACATTCATTTTAAGTTCTTAAATATTATTATTTGTTTAGATTACTTACAAATTTTTGAATCGTCAAAGGCAGGTTAAAGTCAAAATCGAAACTTTCATAACTATTTGGATTTCATTTGAACAAATAAAATGTTCAATTGACTTTTTTTGAGATCTAAAACTGATAAAAGACTGCAAAGTTTATAATCATAAACTTTACTAGTGGCCATCAACCCGTCGATGTATTTTTTTATTGTCATTAATTTTGCATTATTTTTATTTGAAATCATTAAATAAAAAATATTAAAATGCGAGACATTAAAATTCATATGACAAAGTACACTATAAAATAATTATATAAGCCTCTAAACAATTAGTTTTTCATTTTTATTATTTATTCCTATCACAATTTTACTGTTTTTCCTTAACACAGCTTATACCATTTAAAAAAATACAATTATATTGTCCTTTTTTTAAAAGTTTACTTTAGCAAAGAGAGGAGAAAATGAGATAAAAAATCGAAAACCATAATACAATAAAAATAAACCGGATTTTATATTTTACTCAGTTATTTATGAGCTTAGGCAACCATTTTCCTGTATTATTTTTTAAACAGTTATGGTATAAATGTTCAGAAAAATGATAAAATGAACGCGAAAATGAGTAAAGTGAAGTATATACAATGTGAGTCGTCATTCAATTTAATGTCCGCTACTTAATTTTTTTTTCATCACGATTATTCTTTATTTATATTTTTTAATTTTTTTTTTCAACTTGAATTGTAATGCAAAGAGTAGTAAATTATTACCATTTTTGTGTTACTTTGTATGCAAATTACGTGTATATTCATTTTAGAATAATGAAATAAAAGTAAATTAAATATAAATTAAACAGAGCGAGAGTTTAAATAATTTAAGCATACTCTGAGAAAAAGTTAAATTTTTGCTTTTATTATTTTCTTTGAATCAGAATAAAATTCACGAACCAAATAAGAAAAAGTTATGTTTTCATTTATATGTAACTTAAACTACATCAAAGTGGTTTAATGGGAACCCTTGTTGTACTGTATTTTCATGGTATTTTGACAAAATGTTCATTGCAATGTTAATTTTAACTTTAATTGGTCTGAAATTGAAATATATGGCTAATAAACTGCCACCTGGATAGCCCGTTTGTCCAATTGAGGTCAAGATTAGTAGATTGATTGTTTTTCTGACCTTTAAATATAATAATTATGATGTATTTTTTTTTATATTAATCATCTTTTTACGTTTCCTTTTTCTTACTTGTGTCATATTTTTCCTTATTTATTAAGTCCTTCCGTTTCGTCTTAAATTTATTCATGACTTCACTTAAAGAGGTTTTTCCATTTCTTTTGTTTTCAACTTGGTACGTTTCGTGGCTTTTCAGTTGCTGGCTTGAAACGAAAACATTTTTATTTTAAATTTAACTTTAAAATGTTCGTACGAAAAAAACGTTTTCAATTTCATTACGCCAAAAAAAAAAGAACTCAAATATTCATTTTTTACTATCATTTTCCCATCTATGTATATCGATTTCTATTGTTTTTTTTATATCTATTATGTCATGTATCAAGTGGAACTCAAACAGACCAAATAATAATAATACATATTCAGAGAATGAAAACAAAAATAAAAAAAATAGGATGAAATACCTTATTTCAATAGAGATTCAAGTGCACTTGAAATGTTCTCGAATGTTTATTGTAATGCGTATTCAAACCGAGAAGTAAGTAGTTAATTTTACTTTTCATAGAAATTTAATAATATGGAATGCAAATATTTGTATACTATCTGAAGCACTTGATAAAGTTGGTGGGCTTACTTTTATTTTTCCACATCAATATTCGTGATTGTAATTGAAATTCAATTTTCAAGAAGCAATTTGAATATTCACATGTTGAACATGGTCAATTAAACATACAACATGATAAATTAATTTTACTGTAGTGCTTCAAACTATGAACTCAAGTATGTAATTTTGTTTAAATTTATTGACTTGGTTAGTAGAGTGAAATGATTTGAAAATGTGTAACATGAAATTATCAATTTTAATTATAAAATAAAATCAATTAAGAATCAATCAAATTTGTGTATTGACTCATATATTTTTAAAGTAAAAACAAATTTTAAACTGCACTCTGAGGATCAACGATTGACTTTGATTTAAATTTTTATATAAGAAAATTAGAACGTAGAGAATCGTAATTTTTTGATCTGATTGAAATCAAATTTCGAATGAAACAAGAAATAAAAAAACAGCAAGTCTGTAGAAAAACAAATCCCATTGATCAATTTATGTAAATTTAAATGCAGTGTCATAAAAATCTAAATGAATGTAAAGCATAAACAACAATTTTACATTGTTCATTGACTGCAATTAAGCAGACTCTCAATTTTATCGCTTGTTTGCTTCAAAGCATGTTATTATCATTTAATTTTACATGCATATCTTCTGGCAAATGAATTTACATCAGTTTCTAGTTAAATTTTGATTTATTTGATGATGTCTCGTTGTGAACAAAATAAAATTTTACAAAAAATTTGCATCGTTATCAATTGTTACATGAAAAAAAAACATGTAATAGTTTACATATATTGTCAAGAAAAACTTTGACCGATAAAGGTTATATTTAATTTTTTCGTAAAAAATTATAATAATGAAAAAAAGCACCATCACAATAGTTGAAAATGCCCTGAATAACTTTCTCGTAGTGCTCGCATTTTATTTGAAATTTGAAAAAAAATATCTTAAATTAAACGATCCGAAACAGTTAAACAAAGGACACTGGGTGTCTTCAACCTAGAGTATAAACAAGAATTTGACTTTAAGTTCTTCCCGCTTTGCTTCATGATTTCGAATGATGGGTGTCGATAATATTCGATTAATAGCAAAAAAATTCACTTAATAGATTGCCTTAATAAAGTTTGTCATATGATACGAAAAAAAAATTAATTCTAGAATTAAGAAAATAGATCTTACATTATTTTTGACAAGAAAAATATTATTTTCTAAACTTTTATTGACATGTGTCACCAATAATAACACATTAAAACACAAAACAAAATAATAAAATGAAATCTATAAACTTTAACAAAAACTTTTATCGTTCAAAACAATAAATTTAACTTTTTCGACATAAAACACTAATTTATTTTTGCATTTACTTCCCAAAATAGCAAAAAAGGCACAAACCTCGTATTGCAAACATTTTTCTTTCAATTCGTTTGTCCTATGCTGTCATCCGTGACATTACTCTTTAACTATAATAATGACCAAACCCATAAAAGAACACATTTGACATTGTCCCGAAATTAGTAATTCAATGTCACCGAACAAAATGTGTATGGAATTGGACAATATCATCAAATGGCCAGTCACTTATTTCCTTAATAAAAATAAGTGAGTTAGTAAAAAGTAAATTAGAATTGCAATAATTTGTGCCATGTGATTACCTTTCTGATGTGTTTCGTATAGTTTTTTTGTTTTGCCATGAAAATGTTCAACCCAAGTCAAGCCAAATAAAGAAAGAAAATTACAACAAAAAAGGCAATGATTACAAGACCCTCGTTCTATTGTTAACATTGATCAATTTGTCACTCAATGTTTTTTTACTTAATTTCTTTAATTACATACATACGTTGAATGACAAAAAAGAGAGAACAAAAATAAAATAAAAAAATGTTAAAAGACTCGACAAATATAGAAACAAAATTATATCCTAGGAAAAATAATTTATTTTTTTTTTGTTGTTACAAATGAAAATGAGGTATCGCCACAGCTTTTGTAGAGCGTGTAATATCGTGACCGTATAATTAAACAAGGCATTACTTGAAACCAAACGTAATTTATTATACTGTAAACATGTGATTTTGGTTAAGTGTAACTAATAATTATAACAATGAATGATTACACATATGGTTTGTTTTTATTTTGTTTTGTTATAGTGTGAGGTTAAATGTATGAATATGTCACAAAAAATTATCATATTTAAATATAAATCCTTCATTTATAATTGCAATTTGTTGACTAAACAAAACAAAAAATAATAAACAAATATTTTTTTTCTCTTTTCATTACAGGTGAGCTTAACTATGATCGTTTTTTGTAATAAGCAGTAAGTTTTATTTGAAATTACGATTAAATTATAAGAAAATCCAAGCTAGAGGTTATTTATAATCCCACCATGAAGAATTACATTGAGCATATTAAATGGCGTTATAAACGGGAAAATGTAATTATCTCATTACTTTTAACATTTCATTGTACACACCTGGGAACAAATTAGTCATTTGACATTTTATGAGATATTTTTTTAAATTTAATTGATTTTCTTATTTCAATTAATTGAAATTAAAATCACATTAAAACTTTATTGGAATTCAGGTTTTTAGGCACAAATTACCCGTTAGACCCAAATTTGTGCACTCATAATTCTCATAGGATGGCTTGTTATTGTATTTTTCAAGTCTTTAACTTAATTAAAGTAGACGAAACATTTGTGTTGGTCGAGAATTCTCGTTTTTTCTTGAAATAAAAATTTGTGTGACACTTGTCCGACATGACAAGTATTCAACGTCAAACTCTTTTTAACAACTTTATTTTTTTAAAAGTTCCACAAACTATTTTTCTTTAAAAAACATAGAGCATAAAAGTTTATTAATGATTCTAAACATTTATCTTACTTTTTTTTTGTGTGAATAAAAGTTAAAATTAAAAAAAGTAAACATAAATTAAAATTGGATAAAACTTTTGCTATGAAATTTTAATTAAATTCTCACCTTTGACTAAGGTCAAAATACCCAATGGCATAACAAGAATTGCTACCATTAAATCTGTTATTGCTAATGACATTAAAAAGTAATTTGTTACATTTTGTAGTCGTCGTTCCCATGTTATTGCTAAACAGACTAAAATATTTCCGGCAGCAGTACATACAACTAGTAATAAAGCCAATAATGCCCAGTAGTTATTTAGTGAATTTGTGTTATTTATTTGATTGTTACCAAAATAAAGTGTTCCTGTATCGTTGTCGATGATGTTGTTATTGTAATTAAAATTGAATAAATTTGTTCGATTATTATTGTTATTTAGATAAAAGTCTGTAATTGTACTTGTAATGGTTATTGATGTGCTACTGTAGTTAAAATTATTATTATTTTGATCAAATGCAATGTTGCTATTATTATTATTATTATTATTATCACTTTTTGAAAGAAACCACTCAGTTAACCACGAATTGTCAAGTTTCGATGTCAATTCATTTTTGAGTATTTTCTCTTTCAATAGAATCACTTCACGTTTTTTGTTTGAGAGTGTCCTGTTGCTATAATAATTGCTGAAGTGCATTATTATTCTTGTTGTTTTGTGTTATTTCACGACAATACCACATTTATCTGATTTTTCTATTAAAGTTTTTCTTCGTTTTCTCATAACACTTTAATTTTTTATCTAAATTATGTAAACAATTTATCAACTGAAAATTTTAAAATTACAATTAAAATTAACTATGGAAAAACTTTTTTTTCCGAGTATCATCAGTGATTGAATCACACATTTCATATGTCTCTGTTCACTTATACTTGAATTAAAACTTCACAATAACGATGAAAAAAACCTTCGGCTACGTTAATTAGATTAATTTCATCAGAAAAACCGCACAAGGAAAAAAAATAAATATGACAAGTAATATTTCATAATTAAAAAGAAAAGATGAAAATTAAACACAAGGCGTCTCCATTTATTATTTTTCTTTTATTTCTATTTTATCACTTACACCAAGTGAAAAGAAGGGTAATAAAACGAATAAGCAGTTAATTAACGTGATTTTTTTTTATTTTTAATTTTTGGTAGACCAATGTTTATATTTTCGTTCTCATTATTTTTTTTTTTTAACTTTTTATATTTTCTGTATATAAAACATTGAAATAAACTTTTTTTAATATAAAAAGATTAAATTTAATGATGAAAAAATTTGTTCACGTTCTCTCATGCTACTACATGACAAAATATTGATTGTTTTGTTTTAAAATAATGAAAATCGTGAGAGAATATTGAATTTTCATGTTAATTTTTTATAAAAAACAAGAACAGGCAAAAGTAAAATTAAAAACTCAAATTTTCTTTATTCTATTAAAATGGAAGCAAAGTTTTAATAGGAAAAAAAGTACATTAAAGTTAAAAACGAAGATTGATGAAGTAAGATAAGGTGAATGATTTGTCTTTTGTCATTCACGTAGCTCAACACAAAAAAAGGAAAAACATTTTAAAAATGGAGTGCACGTTTAAAAAAAAATGAACCAATTTTAAATGGGAACGCCTGAGTAAAAGCATTTTTGAATACAGACAAAAAAAAAACTCATCTTGATTTTATTTTAACTCATTCGCCTTCAAGCGAGTGAAAAATTAGTGGAATAATATACGAAAAGAAAAATGTGGTGATATGAACTCATTCATTCATTGCTCATAAACCTTGTTCAGTAAACATTTTTTTTGCAAAGAATTTTTTTAAACTCATGATGAATTTAAAAAAAAAAATGGTCAAATGTATTTTCCATTTGAAAAGAATAACTTTATATGCAAAATTTTTCACCTTAAATCAAAATTTAATTAAAAATCTCGAGATTTAAGGTACTTGTAAAAATTATTTAAAAACCAAAATATCCTTTTATAAGAAAAACTTGTGCAAGTTCCTGAAGTTTTGTCACTAAATATAAATCAAGTAATGAAGAGAAACCACAAATATTAATTCAATTTACAAACATTTTGTAACCTGGAATAATTGTCCTTTATTTAAATTAAAAATCAGCCAATAAGAAAATTCCTTATCAGTCGAGTAGAATTTATTCGAGAAAATGGAATGAGCTTAAAATTGGCTGTAATTTTATGGTGCACAGTCACAGACATCAAAATGTCCTCTTGAACGAGTTTTTTCATTAAAAAACATTAAAAAATTAAGCAAATTTATGTATATCCGTGTAACTCAGCATAATGTTTTATCTAAATACATCCTCGTTTTTTTTTTACTTTATATTTGTGTTTACTTTTATTATTATACTATCAAATGAGAAGCAAAAAGAAACCTGACGGGGACAAGAGAATGAAAATGAAATGAGACAAGTTCTAAGAAGTTTAACGAAAAAGAAAAAAAATATGGAATTTTATTTTTATAACAAAACGAACGAAGGGACAACAAGAAAATATACTTTTTGAAGGTGCTTTAACACGAATATAAATGTAATCACAGTTCACTGTTACAAGAGACAAAGATCATTTTGACAAAATTTGACTTAAAAAAATATGTAAATATTATTTTAATACTGAAAAGTGTATCTTTAGTGTTTTTCCGTATTATGTCTTTTTTTCGTATACTATTTTCGACTATATCCCCTAATGTTTTTTTTTTTTTTTTTTATTGTAACCCATTGCTGACCGAAATTTGTATGAATTTCTTTATAGATTTTCTTTTAAAGACCTAAGTTTTTATCAATAATCACAGAATTCACTTTTGAATTACAATCTGAAAATTTTCATTGTTGTGGTCAATGAGTTAAAGAAAGTTATTTGTAATTTGAATGTAAGATTATTCAGAATAATAATAATGAAATTAGACAAACTTGAATGGCATTTAAAATTATTGCCTTTTGTATAATCCCATGAGCATGTAATTCTGTTTTCATTATCTCTCAAATACGTGAATTGATCAGTTTGTTTCATTTCGTACAAATTTCAATTCGTAGAATTTAATTAAAAAAAAGAGAAACAATTTTTTTCAAAAGATTTACGTGTAAATGAAACAGATTGAATTTATTATCTATTCGAATAGAGAAAAATTGAAGTCATCAATTGAAGAATTATTACTTTTATTAAGATTTTTTTCTTAATATATCACGAGACTTGAAAAAATTATATTAAACATTGAAGATTTTCTTTTGTTTTTGATCTGTAATCCCCTTGATATTTTTTTTTTTCAAAGAAATAAAGTCAACCTTCTTCAATCATTTTTCGAAACAGAATACTTTTATCTGGATATGACATTGAAATAAAAAAAATTATCCATGAATTCTCATGCAATGACATGTCAAAACTGACATTTAATAAATTATTGTCAGATTACCTCAATTGAATGTTTCTTGTTTTGTTTAGTTGAAGAAAAATGCATTTTAATGTGAAAAATATAATAATTCTAGTAAATTTACTTTTCAATTCAATCAAGGTTATGCTTTTTCTGTATATCAAAATTCACAGATAACATTTTCACATTTTTCAGCCATAAAATTGCGATTTAAATTGATGGGTTTAAACAAGTCTATTTATCTGTAATGGGGTATAATTTTTTAAGTAAATATCAATGTGCTTTTTTTTTTAAACATAAATAAAGGAGAGAAAAATTTCTGTGTCAAAATAAGGTAATAAATTTTATCGATACGAAAGATGAATAGACGTACTGATTGAAGTCATATACCAGCTATGATGAGGTAATTTTGTGTTTTTTCGTATTTTTTTTTCATGAGAAAAGTAAACAGTTTAAAATAAGTGTAGCGTGTCTGGCAACAGAAACCCTTTTTAATGAGGGATGACGACTGTTAAGTAAAATAGGATTGTATTTGATTAATATAAATTGTAATTTGTATGGTTTGAGGTAACAAAAAAACTCATTTGATTAAGTGGGTTTTGTTTGTTTGAAATTTGAGGAAAGAAAATTTAAATCAGCATGACCAGAATTTTGTGGTATCCACGTGATTTAAATTTTTATGCGTCATTTCTGAGATAATTTAAATGGAGAATCGTCATGATAAAAAAAAAATAAGGGGAGTTGTCTTATAATTTATTCACTTTTAAAATTCAAAATTAATTCGATTTCACTTAGAACATGCTTTCTAGCTCTAGTTAAAGACCTTCAGCCTTTGACATTTACCTTTGAATTTTTTGCATCAATTTTTCACATAAGCATCAAATTTCAACAGCAAAAAAAAATTAACCTTCACATTTTGGAACACAATTTCACATGTACTATAAAATTTGAGTAGGAAAAGTGAGTGGAAAAGGGAAATGATGATCACGACACTAAAGATAAAATCATTTAATCAACATATTTTTCATATACACAAGTGATGGTATATGGCTTCCAGGTATCGTTTTAAAAATGTGTGTATGGGTGCAAAAACGTTTTTAAGCTTGATTAAAAATTTGTATCATAACTATGATGAGATACATATCTCCTCTTTTTTGAACATATGAAGTATCTTTATGTGGTTTTACTTTTGATTTTTCCCTCAAATCCAAAAAAAAACTTATTCATCTCACAACATTACGGCAGAAAATTTTAACAAGTGATTCCAAGTGTGAGACAAGAATATTTGTAGATTATGATTTTGCCTTTTAGCATATCAGGTAATAGTATTTAATGATATTATTTGCGTAGGTGAGTTGTTACTAATCATATCGAATTTACGAGGTGACACATTACAATTGATTAGGGTCTTGATAAGAGATACTAGGTCGTTTTTACAGGTGTTTATTATGATAATGTTAACTTTGGAGAGAAAAAAAATAATGAAATCGGAAGACATACTATGACATAAAAAAAAGGTGAAAGCAACCTTTTTATATTATTTTACACATTTTTTTTTTATAACTTCAACGATGAATTAAATTAACTGAAATATAAGAGAAATAACGATTTAATCAAACACATTACACTGTAAATATGGAAACACAGTTCTATGATAAAATTATCTCTTGTCATCGCTCCTCCAAAAAAAAATAAAATGAAATTTTTTTAAGCATTAACAAAAATACTCTGATCAAACACCAATGGTAATCTATAGTTTAGTTTGAATCATGGTTTCCATTAAAATGGTTGAGTGATTGCTTACTAGACTAAATAAACAAAGATCAAAATGCTTTTATTGCTGTTTGGTATTACATTAAATGAGATAAAAATTTCAATCAATTTATGTTTTGAGGAAATGTAATTTTTGATACACGTCCATATAAATTTTCAATGATACTTTTAAAAAAAAATCTTTTTTTTATGACCTCCTTATAACTTTAAAATGAAAAGTCCTTTTGAAATGACATTCAAATCTTAGTGCTCATCAATTTCAAGTCCACTGAATCACATCACAAATTATTCACAACATGGTTTGCTTACGTCCAAACTTGTATTTTTCGTGGTATTTAAAAATTTTTCAAAACAATTTCATGGAAAAAATGTAGAGTGACAGCAAAATACTCTCAACTTAATCTCATCAAAGTCAGTGATGTCGTTCGTTATTTCAGTTACATTATATTTGCTTGAAATTGTAGTTGAAACGAGCTTTAAACAACTTTAGTAAAAAAAATAAATCTCTATTTTATTTTCAAAACTTAGACAATATTTCCTTAAGAATCACAGAGAGATTATCACAAAATAAATACAGAAAAAACACTACCCAAGTACATCAACTTCTTCACTAAATCTTAAAAGGAACAAAAAATATTATCAATTTCATGTCACATAATCCAACATGGATATAAAATAAATGATCTAGTTTTAAGCAGATATGTGATACCGAAAACAGAAATGAGAACAAAAAATAAGGAAGAATTTCAAAGTACGGACAAATCGATTTTCGATAATATTTATGAGAAATAAAACTCCCTTGACATAATGATTTTTTTTAAATAAGTTTAAATGAACAATTCTTTGATAATTTTATTTACGGAAGAAAAAAATACGTGGCAAATTTTGACAGAAAAAAAAAGGAAAAATTCTTTTCAATTCTTTACTATGTAGTATTTTTTTTAGATTTTTCGCTTAAAATACACATGAATTTAAAAAAGGTACAAAAAAGTTTTTGTAACATTCTAAAATATTAAATAAATTTTTTTCTGTTTTTAAATTTTTTTTTGGGTATTCTAATTTTTTATGAAACTGCAATAAATAGTTCTGTGAATATTCTCCAATTTCCAGAAAACAAAAAACATTTTTGTGAATAAATTCTCGCAAAAATATTTGAGGTAAAACTCAAACAAAAAAATAAGCCAGTATTTTATATTGTACGGAAATAAAAATTTATAAACATTAATAGAAAATTTTATACAATGTGAGAATAATTTTTTTAATGTGTGCAGTTACACAAGTGAAAAATAAATCGATTGTAATAAAAAATTAAAAGCTTGTTTGTGATGTGATCGATTTCAGTTTTTATGTATGATCATTCTGATGTTCCATCAATTTCAAAGTACAGTAGCAAAATGTCACTCACAAATGTAAATTTTCTCATAATTTCCAACTTATTTTTAAACATTTTTCATTATAAATAATAAATTTCCTGTGAAATATTGACTAAAATTAAAAGAAAAAAAAAATACAGTATCAAAATTTGAAAATGAATAAATCTCAATTTGGTTTAACAGGAAATTGATTTATTATTCGATTGATGATGAATATTGCGGTTAGATATTCTAGAACCTATTTCCTACATTTTCTAAAATAAATATAAAATTATCATTAATTTTTGATTTAAAATTTTTTTTTTTAAATTTATCGTATATGACAAATTCTATATTTAAAGTACATGTAAAGTGAACGAGACATATGTTTTACATGAAAATTTATTAGATTGAAAAAGTTTTTCCAACATTTATTATTTTTCCATAGTGATAATAAATGAATTTTTAAAACATTTTTTTTTTCACTTTTAAAAGTTATGATTTTTCATTGTCAAGCATTTTTCCCATAAATTAATGTAATTGCACTAATACTTTCTCCTCTGCCTTAGTTTGCTGATGTTATATTAGAAACATTTTCATATCACGCAATTTAATTGAATTTAAACATTTTTCTTCTTTATTGATTTCCATTATTTCCTTTTTTTATTTTATTATCATGCATATTTGATGAAGATTCGTTAATTTTTTAAATTAATCCATTTATTTCTTTTATGCATATTTTTGTGCTTGTTCATGACGTGGTCGTGTCATGATTTAATTAGATTATATAATTTGAAAATGATTATATTAAAGTGATATAACACCTGTTACTTAACCAAAAAAAAAAGACAAAAATTTTTTTTTTTTGTTAATTTAATATGTAATACAAGGATATAAAGTTTAAACGCGCACCGGTATTTTTAAATTTTATGTCTAGATTCCAACCCGGTCACTTAACAACTGATTGTGACTCCGAAAGTTTTTTTACAAGTTTAATGCATTTTTGCCTAAACGAAAAATTAAGACAGAATGGGTAATAAGGTGGTGGTGAAAATGTTGAGATTGCGCAAATACAATGTCAAATAAGGCAACAGTTGTGTGTTCACGTGTTTTTTTTTGTTTTTATTTTTTTTGTAAGTTCATTGTATGATTAAATGAATGGGTTTATTTTATGACAACGTAAAAATGCATTTCATTGATAAAAAAAAACAATATGTGCAGTTTAGAACAATGAGGGAAATTTTTCATGTTCTCTTTGTAAATTATGAGGTGAATTAAAAAACAAACAAACACTTATAAAATATTCTGAACATAATTTTGTTTACTACCATTTAGAATTTTAATGATGGTTTATTCAAAAAATATTATTTTTCCTCTTTTTTCTCTATACAATTTTATTTTTACTTTTATCACGATGTGCCTCTTTAACTATTCAATATTCTACCTCAAGCTCATTTAATGATAATGAAAATATTGACAAAATTTTATAATAATGTTGTTAAAAAAAAAAGGAATTCATCCATTAAAAGGGTACATAAAACTATGTAGGTCACGTACACTTTTTCAATATGTCTTTGTATAACAGTGTGAGGCATAATCTCATGTCCGTTGCTTGTTATTTTTTTTCTGTTGTTGTGCACATTGACAATACATTTTAAGGACGAATTTGAATGATTTAATGATACTAAAAAAAACTTATTAAATGAGAGAACGGGAAATACATCCCTCATTTATTTCATTTATCATTAACAATAATGGCAGTGATAAACTTGATAAATTATTGAGGGATTTTCAATTTTATTTGCAAAACGATAATTTACCAAAAGATAAGTGATCTGTTACGATTTTTATGAAAACTTGAAATTAAGATTCAAAACAGTCACCTTTGTTAAAATTCATTTGTTACATCCCTGACGAAAACGTGTAAATTGAGAATCACAAATTATATCATTAAAATTTTGTTTATTTTCGTATCAATGTGAACAAGGGTGAATTGAAAATTCAAAACTCTTTAGGTCAAAAAGAAAAATAATATTGAAATGCTAACTTTCCTGATATAATTTTCTAATATAAAAATATGACAATTTGATGCCATTGTGTTCATGTTCTTTCCTTACTTTAAATTTGTTAAAAAATAACTGTAAAGTTTTCAAGGTAAATTAAGTTCAAGGACAACTTTTTCCATTCAGGACTTGAATTGACTTACATTTCGAAACACTTCACTTAATTTACGTGTTTTAAGTGCTTTTTTTCCCCTTTAAATCAAACTTTATCTTTTAAAAGTCAATACTTATTAAAAAAAAAACTCAAACAGATGTTCTTCTGTATGCAAATAATTTTTTTCATTTTTCCTCTTTACATATCAACAACCATCGTTTACATCTGTTTTCATCAATACATTCCTTTAAATTCACAACATACCAGATAATACAAATATTTGATATCATGTTCCTCAGTATCTTTTATTCTATTCAAAATTCTTACTTAAAAAATTGTGTACGTATTTGCTCTTGTTATTTGTATTAACTTCACTTTTTAACATTTCCATGTGTATTTTCCTGTATATTATAAAATCATTTAGATATTTGTGCTATGTGATGTGTGATATGAATATGTGAAGAAATATAACGTCATAGAGATATGCAAATATTTATATATTTTCATATAGGCCCCAAAATTTTGGTGTACTCAAACCAAAAAATAAATATAAAAATACCATTTGAAAGCAAAGAAATATGATAGTTCAAAAATAAGCATTTTCATTTTATATTTGAGTTAAGTTTGTGTGAAGAAAGCAAATAATATGAATGTGTAAAGGATTTTTCACGAATTAAACTTAAAAACTTCTTCATAAAATCGTCTATGAATGATATCCTTGTAAAATTTCATTATAATACAAAAATTTACATTACATCAGCACTTTCTACCATATTTTTTCATATTATTCAAGCTCAGAATCTTATATAGGAAATATTTTATGAAAATTAAATGTAATGTGTAATGTTTATGAACATTTAAATTTAAAAAAAATATGAAAACTTGATAAATTCAATTAAAATTTTGATCTTTACATGAATGCATTCCCAAAATTTTTAATTTAATAAATTTTGAGCAAAATTGTTCAAACAAATAACAAAAAAAAAATTCAATTAGATTTTGATAATCAAAAAATTAGCGGCTTAGAAAAGTGTATTTCTATGGGACTTGTTTCATTAAAAATAACCGCCATATTGAAAAAAAATTGAAAAATCTGAAATTTCAGGCTTTTTACCGATTTCAGGCTCTGGAGCCTAATTTCAGAGCCCAATCCCTGAGCGCGATCCTTGAGCCTAATCTCAGAGCCAATTCATTTTAGTAAACTTCTCCATCCAACAAATTACACTCTCAAACAAAAACCAGTGGGGTTTCCCACTGGTAACCAGTGGGACATTTGAACCAGTGGGAAACCAGTGGGACCAGTGGGAAACCAGTGGGAGATCAGTGGGGCCAGTGGGACACCAGTGGGAGACCAGTGGGACCGTTTGAAAAATTGAATTAATTAATTTTTTGCAGCTTTTGATGATCCCACTGGTTTCCCACTGGTCCCACTTGTCCCACTGGAGTCCCACTGGGTTTCCCACTGGTCAAGTTTTTCCCACTGGTCCCACTGGCCCCACTGGTCTCCCACTGATTTCCCACTGGTCCCACTGGCCCCACTAGGTTCCCACTGGCCTGTCCCACTGGTTTTTGTTTGAGAGTGTACAAATTTTTTGAAACTTTTTAACTATTTTTAACGGTTTTTCAGGCTGTGGAGCCCAATCCCTAAACCCAATCTCAAAACTAATGAGTTATAAATTATCCTCAAGAGTTCCCCTGTCTTATGAAAAAAAACGATGGACCATTCCGGAGTTATGGATAGCTAACAGTGACGGAGGACAAACCGTCTGTAATAGTGCATTTTTTCTTACGAAATGCACTAAGAAACATTAATCGATTTAAAAATAATATAAAACAAAAAAATAACTTTAATGATGTATGAGGGTTTTATTTTTTTTTGTTTCGTTGTATTTTAAACTTTTAACAGAAATTTATCATTTTTATTTTGGTTCAAATACGTTCAATAAAATTTTTCTAATTTAATGCAATAAATTATTTTAAACTTTACAATAAAAAAAAACTCGATTTAAACTGCTTAACTTTATCAGTAAATTAATTTATTGTTGTATATATAAAATAAAAAAAAAATGAGTGAAACAATCTAAGCAAAATTAAGTTAAAAGTTTTATAAATATATTTCCGTAGAATATGAGGGTGCTTAAAAATAATTGTTTTTCTTTCATGAAACATAAATAAAGGTGAATATGGAAGTTGAACAAATACAAGATTGTTTATTTTTTTTATTTTATTATTACGAATGTTTTCCAAGTACGTATTATTTATCTTATATATATTTTAAAACAAAATAAACACAGACATTTAGAGATAAAAAGTTTTTCATGTGAAGAAGAAAAATATACAGTTAAATTTATTAAAAAAAACGACAACAAAGACAAAAATTTGATTTACTGCTTGTTTCTGTGCTGACGAAGAAGACACATTTTTAATGTGGAACTTCTTTTTTTTTCTTAAATTATTTTTTTGAACAAAATATAGGAAATTCTTAAATTATAATATTAATAAATAAAATATTCAGGTCACATAACCATATATGGGAGAGATGGCATGAGTTAGCAATATGAAAATAACCATTGAAAATATTGTAACTTTATACAAAAACTAATTTAAGTCAGTAACAAAGATGTTAAGAGCACCTATAAATAAAAGGAGAAAAATAAATTGAAACGTAATCATGAATTATTTAACAAGCGCATATGCGAATTCAATTCAATTTTGTACAGATACACAGACAATGCTCAAATTAATTTCAAAATCGACTGAAAATGTGCTTTAAACAAAAGGGACACACAAAATATTCAATGAGGTAGATGTGATGAAGTTGTTCACATATTGTTTGCTATTTTATATACATTTTTCCAAAAAAAAAAGTGTAGCACACAAACATGCTTGTTTTTGTTTATTTTTCATATTCTCTTGTTTTACTTATTTAAATTTTAACATCGTTTGCATAAATTTTTTGGCAAACTTGCATACACACACACACAAAAAAAAAACACATGTCTTGTTGTTAGATTTTAACTGGAAACTAGGAGATGAAGATATAGATGTATAAAGAGGAAAAGCAAGAGATTGATAGTCCACTTACATTTATATGCATAATTTGATGTTATTTTATATGTGTGTCTAAGTTTTAATCCTGAATAAATTATTATAGTTATGATGATGATGATACAACTTGATGTAAACAAAATAACCTTTTGAAATGTTGTTTGTTGTTTTTATTATTATTATTTTGTTATGATATTCATATTTAAAGTAAATTTAAATTTATTTTCAATGAATACAACTGTCATAACAGAGTCTCAGATATAAGAAAAAAAAATTGTTTTACAATTTTAATTTTGGAGTTGAATATAGGAAAAGTTACTAATAAAATAAATTAAAAAAATGAGAATTCCTAGCCACTGGGCGGATTAGAAAAGTGCATTTTGATGGGACTTGTTTGATTGAATAAAACTAAGTTTTATTGTATTATATAATTATTATATAATATCTCCACCATTTTGTATTTTTTTTTTTTAAATTCCGCAATTTTGAAATTTTTTAAAAAATTTCTAAAAATTAGACATTATGGGAATTTTGGATTTTCACCGTTTTCATGCTCTGGATGCTCTGAAACCCAATCTTAAAGGTAATGAATTAAAGTTTATTTTAGTGAAACCCTCTATCCAACGGTTTTCAGGCTTTTTTAGCCCAATTCATGAGCCCAATGTCATAGCTAATGACTTTAAAATCATCCTTATGAGTTCCTCTATTCTACAGAAAAAATCCGACCATTCCGGAGTTATGAAGCTAAATGTGGGGCAGAGTGACGGCGGACAAACCGTCTGTAATGGAGAATTTTTTTCTTACAAAATTCACTAAAAAAACTTTCAAATTAACAAAGTTTTACATTCAGTCAACGGGATAATAAAAACTCCAGGTTATCTCTAAATTTTTATGTAATACTGGAAACGCCTGGTTATTTACAAATGTTAATACCCTTAGATTCTTTATCTTCAAATCTTCATTTTTCTTTTCTTTTAAATGTTACCCAAAAATCACAATTTTCGATTAATTTAAAGCAACAAGCTATTTTATGACAATTAAAGTATTCAATTATTTATGCTTGAGCACATCATTAAATTGCCTATTTCTAGACCTTTAAAAAACTTTTCCAATACCTTCCTTAGTAGAAAATTAATGATAACATCAAAAAAGAAGTATCCATTTCGAAAATCAATATCATTTTGTTTATGTGAGAGACCTTCTTCAATCTTAACCCATTACCCATTTAAAGCATATACCTTTTACTTTTTAATGTTCAAAATCACAAAATTTAACATGCTACATGAAAATGTGATTCTTTATTATTTTTATTTTATGTTTATATAACAAAGTTTTTGTTTTCCTATTCCCTTTAATGTACTTAAATATACATCCATATATGCAAAAAAAAAAAAATAACAACAACACAAACTTGTGTATCACACATTATTACACTGTTTTATGTTATTTCAGATGAAAAGCTATTATTTACTTATTTAATGCTTTTTGTTTTATTCTTACTTTTATACTTTGTATTGTTCGAAATGAAATTAAACAAAAATACAAATCTCCATATACAATGATGAGAGACATTTGGTTGAAATACACGTTTAATAACATACAATCTACCTTGAAGGCATTTCCCAATGGATTATATCTCTTTTTTTCACATTTAGTTTTTTTTATTGTTGTTGGGCTACCAAAGTTTATCACTTTATTTGTTGAATTCACTAGAGGTACCTTTATATTTTTGATTAAGAAAATTTTTTTTTTTTAATGCCAACGTAGGAAGTTATATAAAATTATTGGAGAAACGTGATTCATATCCTGTTGTTGTTTACTGTATTTTTTTGCTCTTCTGTGAATCGCTCTTTGTGTTTTTATATTCAGTATTGTTTCCCAAAATATTTACTTTAATCAAATTACAATGATGGCGTAAAATTCTTTAAAAAAAAAATAACAATTTTGCTATCTATGTTAATGTTTATTTATTTGTTTGACTTTAATCTTAAAATTGTGACTGATATTGAATGACAGTGTAAAAATACTGTTCTGTTTTTAAAATAGCAGGAACAGATTAATGAGGGGGCGGACAAGAAGACATAGACTCTTAAATTATGTTGATATTTAAAAAAAAATTGTGTCGGTTCCAAAAAACTTCACTTTGTCTAAAATGATGACTTTTTTGTTTGTTTATTTATTCATTGTATTTTTTTTCTCTAATGCTTTGAGAACTTCTCTTTTATTTATTTCCGTTTCTTATTCCATTTTCTTACAAAGTAATAAATTTATTAAAATCTTACATTGTGTGTATTGACATACAAAAAAAGAACATTCAACATGCCAGATTTTTTTTTAAGAAATGTCTTAGTTTCAATAGAAAAACTATAAAAATATGAACATTTTATACAAAGTAACTCAATGATATCTTCTTTTGATGATGATTTATACATATTTTTATACCTTTGAACCAAAAGGATAAATCTTATCTCGGAAATTGTATAAAATATTTACAATGTGTCAGAAAAATCTGTGTTTGCCATTAAGTCTTTTCAATAATAAATGTTATGCTCGAGGAAAGGAATATGATTTTTAAACTTAATTGAAACAAGTGGTAATAAAATTAAACCTTAATTCCTTTATATTTCAATAACTTCTTTTATTCTTCAAAATTCTGTAATTTTTTATATTATTATTAAAAAAGTTTCCTTTTTATTAATCAATGAATTTGTTTCTGTTTCATTTATTTTCAGGTATGAAAACTCATTCAATCAACTTTTTATTATTAAAATTGTTATCGTAACTTTGGTGAGTTTGTTTGTATTTAAAATGTTTAAAATGATACACAAAAAAGGATGTAAAATGCGAATAAATCATTTTTTTATGTGCAAATTTTCGTATCGTATTATATTCTTTTTCAAACGCAATATCCTTTTAAATTTCACAGTTTCGGCAACAGATGTCACTTTTTTCAAAAACAGAAATTCACACAAAACTGTTGATTTTTAGAATGTAGGACATGCGCCAAAATTTTCAACTTTCATTTTTAATGGCAATGAAACATTTGTCTTAACCATTACAATGAAATTATCTTCATAAAATTTGCCTTAATTGACCTTGTCTTTAGTATTATTACCTTAAATAAAATTGTAATATTTACTATTGGTAATTATTAATATCATGATGAAAGTTTACGTAACCGAATCTCATTCTGATAAAACAAAAATTGAGAAACCGACATATTTAATTGAACATTATTAATGTTTAATCATTGTTAATGAAATTCAATGTTTTTGCTTGAAAATAAGATTAATTACTTCAGGTGTTTTATTATTATTACTAATATTATAATTTTATTTGAAATTCAATCAAATTTCTTATCTAATTACTTTATTTGGCTTCGGTTTTGCACTTAAATATGTATGTGTTATGCCCACCTTAATTTTATTATTCAAAACAAAAAAACGTCTTACTTTTATTAAACAAATTAGACAAAAAACCAGACGTTTCCATAATAAAATTGTTCTTTGCACTACGAGAGAAAACAAAATTTACAAAAAAAATTAAGACTAACTCCATTTTCAATTTCAAGTACAAAAGTTCAAAACGCATTACAAATTGACTTGGTTCGTAGACAGAGATCTTTGATTGACTTTTAGAAAATGTTTGATGAATCCAATTTTTAACGCATTTTCTGTTAATTTGGATAAAAATTTCGAATGCTATGGGCACTCTTTTAGTCTATGCATATAGTGCGGGGCGTTTTCAACTTACAGTGTAAAATATGTAAAATAAAACCTTAAAAATGACCAGGCGTTTCCATCAAGCAAAATTCATTCATGAAATTCCCTCCTTTTATATATTCAAGTGCGTGTACAACACGCTTGAACTTATTTCTGCAAATCATGTTTCCAAATTAATTTAAATTTCTTTTTAAATTTGAATAACAATTAAAACTTCGTTTATCTCATGATATTTATTATGGTAGCACCTAATTTAGCAATGATACTTCCATAATAAGCATCGTTTAACATTAAACGAAATTTGCTTAAAGAATTTGTAAGATTACAAGCATCAGAATCTCTCTCTGTTTCAAAAGTAAAAGTACAAACACAATTAATTTTATGATAATTACTGCAATTATGACGTGTACGAGTGTGTATAAGATTTTTGTACGATATAGAAGGTAAAAAAAATTGTGAATGATGTTAATGTAAAACTTTAGAAGAAAATTTCAAAATTCAAAACATGAAAATATCTTTTTTTTAATTACGGAACAAAATACAAAGAATACTTTCAAGATTTTTTATTTATATTAATTTATTTATCAATTTTTTTTCTAATTAGTTTTATTTTAAGATACATTTATTTTAATTTATATCATAATTTTCGTAAACAACATTTATAATTTTAACATTTAAAAAAAATATTTAAAATATTAAATTTAATTTTTTTTTTTTAACAATCATCATCTGTCATATCGTAACTGCTTCGAAATTCACTTAGTGGTGTCGCGTTGACGGTTGATGGAGTTAAAAGTGGGGCACCTTGTAATGAAATCGCCAACGGAAGTGCTGACGGTGCAAATAAACTTGCTGCTCCTCTTCCCTCAGTTACAGAACGATAACGTGCGTTTCGACCCATTCTGCCAATTAACAAAGAAAAAATTAAGGGAAAAATATTAATATAAAAGTTTATCTGTAAATATAAATTTCAATGCAAATATTTATATTATTTTTGTTTAAGTTTTGATTTTATTCTTCTTAGTCATTAATTGAATGAATTGATGAAAAAAAAAGAGGGAAACATACTAAAAGGGTTAAATAACCTCAATTTTATATTTATTTTATGAATAAATTTGAATCAACTATTGGGGAGAAATATAAATAAAATTTCGGATGCCTTTATTTTTTTCTATAAATTTGTACACTGCTTCTTCATGCCATTCTAAGCATCAGTGCAAAAAAAAAAATTTTTCCGTACACACGTTCTCGAGATATCGCGCTTTGAAATTTCGCGAATGGCGCGCGCGGCCATTTTTTGACTTATGATATCTCGCGAACCACAAAACGCAGAAAAAATTCTAAATATGTTTTGGAAAGATATGAAGGATATCTTTAATAATTTTTTAAAATATTTTTAGAAAAATATTGATTTCATAATTAAATTTCAATTTAAAACTCTATTTTTCCATTTTCTGGTAGTTGGACGTGATAAATTTTTATTTTTTTAATATGATTCTGTAGCTTTCATATTCAGCAATACATTTATTTTGGTTTTGGTTTTGGTGGCCTTGAACTTTTAAAGATACAGAGCCTAAAAGAGCCATTTAATTACAATTGTTATGAAAAAAGTTCAGATGGTGACTTTTTCATACAAAAACAAGAATATTCATACTTTTGGTGATTCATTTTGGTGTCTTATGTTACTCAAATGTTTGGTACGCATCATAAAAAACTCTTTTTTCATAACAATTGTAATTAAATGGCTCTTTTAGGCTCTGTATCTTTAAAAGTTCAAGGCCACCAAAACCAAAACCAAAATAAATGTATTGCTGAATATGAAAGCTACAGAATCATATTAAAAAAATAAAAATTTATCACGTCCAACTACCAGAAAATGGAAAAATAGAGTTTTAAATTGAAATTTAATTATGAAATCAATATTTTTTTAAAAATATTTTAAAAAATTATTAAAGATATCCTTCATATCTTTCCAAAACATATTTAGAATTTTTTCTGCGTTTTGTGGTTCGCGAGATATCATAAGTCAAAAAATGGCCGCGCGCGCCATTCGCGAAATTTCAAAGCGCGATATCTCGAGAACGTGTGTACGGAAAAAAAATTTTTTTTGCACTGATGCTTAGAATGGCATGAAGAACCAGTGTACAAATTTATAGCAAAAAATAAAGGCATCCGATATTTTATTTATATTTCTCCCCTATTGCTGTTATAATTTAACTTAATTTAATTTTCGTTACTTTTATTTTTATTTTTTTTTGTGGAGAAGGGACCAAAAAAATGCGATGATAGCAAAAAATTTTCACTTACTTTTCACATTTACACATTAATAATCTGATAAAAGCTGATCGAAATGTTTTGTTAAAAATTGTGTAAATAATTGGATTAATTGTTGATGATACGTAACCGAGCCAAAGGCAAATATTGATAATGTAATTTGGTACATCGCAATCTGGACAAATGGCGAATAATATATTTAAAATGAAAAATGGGGCCCAACAAAAAACAAATGTAAAGAAGACAACGCCAAGCACCTGTAAAAAGACAATGAAATGAGCAAAAAAATCATAATTGGAAAGAAAAAAACTTTACCTTTGTGGCTTTTTGTTCTGTGGCCACGGCATTTGCACTCAACTCTTTTTTTCTTCGATTATTTAAAAAATTTAAATTGATATTGAATGGTGCTGTGTTATTAAAATTTATTTTAAAGGATTTGAAACGTTGTGGTCGTGTCTCCTTTTCAATGTTCTCAGGTGTTTGGGTTTGTTGATCGCATGTACGTGATCGCTTGAGTGCCGATCGATGTGACCCATTATAATATCTTAAATGTGAATCTGAGCTACTAGTTGTCATATTTGAATTTCTATTACAAGGAAAAAAGTCATTTAAATGTACATTAAAAGAAATTAATGAGTAAAACCTTTCAGAGCGGTTCGTCGTGCCTTGCGTACGCCAAGGCATTGAATAATGTGACGAAGATTTTGTGATACGACTTGAACTATGAATTGTGCGAATACTTGAATTTTCACTACTATTAAATGTGGTTGTTGAGCTTTGTTTTTGGTGATATCGGCCACCCAGTCTATGAAATTTTAAATTGAAATTACCGTACAAATTAAATAATTAAAAATATTTAATACCTTCTAAATATGTCACTTTCGGCATGTTCAACAGCAAATCGTGCTTTTTTCTTCAACAATTGTACTGTCAATGCATATGTCACCACCATTATTACCATTGGAATATAAAATGCAACTAATGAACCAAGTACAAAAAATGCACGATTATTAATTGCACAAATATACGGTTCGGGCATAATGTTCTCTTCATTTACAATACCTTGAAATATTTACAAAAAAAAACGAATAATTATTATAAAATTTTAATTGCAATACATAAAATTGTAAACAATTTACCTAGTACTGTAATAGAACTTGACACTATCATAGCCATTAGCCATACAAGTGCTATTTTAATGCTTGTTAATCGTTTTGTCGAATGATGTCGACTCCCAAGTGGATTTCTTATGCCAAGATATCGACCCAAACTAATAAAACACATATGCAAAATACTCGCTGAACATGCCAATACATCACATGTTACATAAATATTACACCAAGTCACACCGAATGGCCAATAACCTGAAATTAGAAATAAAATTTAATTTTAATTTTTACACATAAAATCAAAATACATTGAAAATAAGTGAATTGAGCATATATTGAAGAGAGAGTACGGTGTTAAGTAACAAAGCGAGTCTAATTTTTCAATTAAGAAAATAAAATTGCCATTACTTTTCAACTAATGACATCGTGATAAAATGTGCCGTCAACACACACTCAATTTATTGAAGCTGATATTTGATGTTGATAAATACTGATGAACGACAACAATTTGTTGCAGTTATCAGCATCTCATGTATCACGACTAACAACAAGAAAAGTGTCGCCATTGTCATTGTGCTAATGTGTTGATTGAAATGTGTGTGTGTGTTGGTGTTTGTAAGTTCATTAAAAAAAATAATGCACTTCTATTAAATGAGAGAAAATTCTTGATAATTTAATTTATAGTCTCCTTTATGTCATTTGGAGCAATTTATTTATGTCAACATGAAAGTATTGTTTGATAATCAAAAACGCAGCATGATGTTCTTCAAAAAGTAAACGAGTAATTTTATCCTCAATTTATTTAAAGATACACACCATCAAAATATATCACAATTTTCCGTGTTTAACATAAAACAACTTGAACAAATTCACTTTTTTCATAATCAAAAATATGTCTGGAATACATACAAACAAAAAACACATGTAAAGTACTTCCAAAATCAAATAAAATTTCATGCAAACAACTTATTTCAACAATTTTATCATCTTCAAAAGCTGCTGTTGGGAGTGATGATGATGATGTTCAAATGACATATACAAGAAAATATCAGAATAGATGACGATTATAAATCAAAAATCACGTGTCTGGTGTGCTGTGTGTGTAAATATGCGTGAAAAATTTCGTTATTTTATAAAACAGCCGTGGGTAATATAAAAGACAAAAGTTAGAATTACAAATTTGAAATATAAATATGAAAATAAAATTGGTAATTCAAGAACTCAAAGACTCTCAATTTGTCAATAATTCAAAGTTGAAGATGTGGTTATTTATGGTTTAACCCAAATTCGAGTAAAGATTTAAAAACATTTCATTTTCTTTAGAAAAATTTTTGGATTTTCAAGTTCGATCTGTTCTGTAGTTAAATTTATAATAAAATGAAATCCATGGCCATGAACGTTCCATGATCTTTTCATTTTACTCAGAGGTGATAAAACTTGAAGGAGAAAAATAAATATTTAGTTTACGTGCTTTAAATTCCATATTTTTACTTTATAATTTTATTTTACAGGAATAAAAACCATTTTGTGTTATTGTGATGGTTTATGACGCAAATAGGAAAAATGTGATCAAGAAAATATAAAAAAAAATTATAACCTGAAACGAAGTTATTTTTTTTTCGGAAAATAATTCCAATAAAGTTCCACAGTACACATGTAGTCACTTTTGGGTTCTAATCCTGTCAAATGACGAAAAGCCATGTCTCATTCCAATTAAATCGCTAAAATTGGACTAAAAGTAAAAGTCTTTTAATTTTTTACCTTTGCCATGTCATATTTCATTCGCAATGTTTGCTGTTCAAATGTGTGTATGTGAATGTAAATGAATGAAATGCTTTTGATATTAAATTAACGGAAATTCAACATAACTTGTGTGGCACTGTGTGTTCACTAAACATGTATAATAACGACAAAAAATTATATTACGTGAATTTAGGAAAATCTGATTTTAAGTCATTTTTACAAAAAATGAGTGTATTGTAGGACCGTCTGTACTGTAAAACTGTACAAAAACCAAAGCTATTGAATTTCTTGAATCGAAATACAATTCACTCACATGAAAATGCACTTGTGCAGTTCATTCACGATCATGTTCTAACTTTTTTTCCTTTTTAACACATTTACACTTATTTATTTTTTGTTAGATATTTGTAAAGTTTATTTGGCAATAATTTATTTAGTAAATGTTCATAATATTCAAAATGTTGTGACACTTTAACGATAAAGATGTGTACACCGAGATATCATATTTGTGTCAAAATTATGTTAGAAATGACAACTTTGCTTTAGTAACATCCTTTTTATGTGAATTAAATTAGGAATGAAAGAAAGTAAATGAAAAATAATTTTATTAACATGAACATTTTTGAATCATACTGGTAAATTGTCTAATGTGGTTACATAAATTACGAAAAGAAAATGTTTTGAAACGAAATGTTCAAGTCTTTTAAGGTTGAAATTTGGATTTAAATGCTAATTACTATCATTAGATGTGTAAATAAAATTAGACATGCAATACAAGAGTTTGCATGAAAGGTTGGGATTTAGCGTGTTAAACATCAAATTATAGGTTGACGAAATGAAGTGTTCACTTAAAAAATTTAATTTTATAATAATAATACTTTTTTAATTTAATCTCAATTTAGACATGAGACTTATCAGGGTCATAAGCTCCATATAGGTCTCAATAGGGTGGAGACACTAATCAATTTTAAGACTTAAAATAGAAATTGTTTATAGCATAAAATAAAGAAAATAAATTTAAGGAAAACTTCTAACACAAAATCTCATAAATAATTTAAAACTATAATAAAAGTTTTTTTTACCCTTATAATCCTTAAATTACTATTAAAAGTTTTTTTATCAAACTAAGCTCTATGCCTTAAAGTGTTTAATCCCATAAATGATAAGAATTTTAATAAATTTTCTATTTATTGAACTTAAAAATTTTAAGTTTCCGAATGCTTTAAAATTCTTTAAATAAAAAACAATATTTTTTTGTTGTTTAAAGTCATACCTTTCATTTGCATTTTAACCTGAATTACACTTTCAACCGATAAAACATCTGGATTTTTTTTATAGCAAGTTGAAAATCAACTTGACACATTTCACATTATTTATGTTTTTTCTTTCACTTTTATCGTATTTAAATGTATGCAAATGTTGTTTACATTTTAAGTATCAATGTCTCTTTTGCTATTCTTGTTTATTTTTTGCAAGTCTCACATTTTTTTCTGCTTAATTCCTTTTATCCGAGTGTGTGTATACGCTCTTTTAAACACAATTGACATGAAGAGACAGTCTCAGCATAATATGCATTAGAAAATGAAAAACACACATTGAGAATACACATCAAAAGGGAAATTTCTGTTAACTTGACATGATCTTTGATACATTTTTGAAAGGAAATTTCCTTTTTTCATTGTTTTTTTCTTTTTTGGAAAAATTCTGAATATATTTTATTTTCAATAAAATATTGAATGGTCTAAATATGATACGAACACAACAGACCAAAACAGTTAAACTTTTCAGAAATGGTTAAGATGGCTGGTATGCAGTGTGTCGATGCCAGTGGGACACTAGTGGGATACCAGTGCGACCATCGAAAAGCTCAAAATAATTTTTTTTTTTCTTAAATAATATTTTCGAGCTTCTCGATGGTTCCACTGGCCTCCCAGTAGTGCCTTACTGGTTCCACTGGTTTTCCACTAGTTCAAATGTCTCACTGGTTTTGGGTTGAGATTATACAGACTAGGAAATAGTTGAAAGACCCATTAAGTAAATAAGTTGCCTTTGATTCGGTTTTAAAAGAAAAATTCAATTCTCGAAGTATGACTAAAGAATCTAAATTACCATACTACACAAAGTTTCGAGTACAAGGTTTTCCACGAAACCTGTAATTAAATTTAAGATTATATTGTGAAATCTCTCCTAATTGCTTTATAATGATATAATTATGTTACTATTTTAACCCCTTTTTTATTTATAAAATAAATCTGCATGCGCAAAATATTCGACTAATAACACACAATTATTTTCCTCTCTTAAAACATCATTGAACAGACACGTGATTTGATTATGAAATCATTATAAAAGTATTTTTTTTTTTGACGAGTTTGAGAATATACAATATAAGATTAATTAAATTTAGCGTATTGTGTAGTATGGCCCATGTGTTATTCTCTTAGGAAATTACCAAAATCTTATATCATCTTATCAACTTCAAATAAACATGAAGGATCTTATGCTGAAAATAAGAAAAATGTATTTAAGAAGGAAATAAAAACATGTTTCTTAAAATAAATCTCTCGTAAATGTACCATGAAACCATGTTCTTACTCACTAATAATAATAATTATATTTCCATTTTAACATGAGTTGGAAAATCATAATAAAATTAATGTTGTTACAACACCATCACACACTTTTTTTTTCTCTTGAATTCCAAGAAACATCAGAAACGTCACGTTTGTTGTTGTATTTTATTCAGCTAATTTATCATTTTTACGTTTTTTTTTTCATCGTTTCTTTTACTCGACTTATTCGAATACATGAAATGTAATTTTATTAATGTCGAAAAATTTTGCCTAAGGAAATATAAATTATGTGTGTATTATTTGTAATTCAGAATTTTTGTTTTATAATTTATGTTTTTATTAAAAAATGGAATAACCTCAGTTAACTTGTGTTTTTGGCTAAATCAAGTTAAGCAGTTACCATTTTTCATTAAATGTAATTATTTTTTAATGAAAATGAGCATATATGAGTTGAGATTTTATTGAAATTGATGTAAAATTGAATGTTGCGCAAAAAATAACACTCAAATTCAACAAAAAGTACTAAAATGAGTATTAATTTTATTAAACCAAAATTCATTATTGCATATTAATCATCATCATCTCGTTGCTTCAAATATCTCAAAAAAAAAAAAAAAAAAATCTCGTTAAATAAATTAATATAAAAATTTTAAGAGCTTTGAGGCCATAACTTGAAACATGAAAGTCAAAATTATTTTTTTTATAGTCCGAATTTAAATGAAAAATCGTGTTTTATAACATGAATTATGCTGATTGTAAAAGAAAAACAAATAATAATAAAATTAAATGAATTCTTTTTTTGTCTTTGATAATTGAAAATTTTAATAATAAAATTCATTTTAAGAAGCATGAAGATTGATGAAATGAATTTTAAATAAGGACATCACAAAAAAAAGTTTTATATTCATGTTTAAAATATTTTTGATGCAATAACTTAGAATCATGATGAAAACATGAAATTTTAACCCATTTGGTAACATGGTACTAATAATTTTGTCAGATCGGATCAAAGTTTTAATTCGAAATGTAAAAATAAGTCGTTTCACAAAACTCATATTTTATTTAAATTCGAGTCACATCAAAGCTAAAAACTCACGACTGGTTAAAATTAAATAAAAATAAAATTAAAAAAAAAATTTCATTCAAATAAAACATATAAGTTGTCTTCAAGGTAACTCTTTTAAAAATTTGACCAACAACAATGAATAGGTTAAAAAAATAGTAATAAAAAAATTTAATGGGTAACATTATTTTTATAACATATTTGTTCGTGAAATACATTTTAAAATTTTTCATTGAAACAAAATAATCAAACAAATTGAAAATTTAAATTAAATAAATTAGTTATTCCTTATAAAATATTTTACGAGCATCATTTGAATAGTAAAATAGATTTTTTTTTAGAACACTTCCATGTATAATCTTTCATAAAGCATCTTGTTACATCATCAATTTTATGTCATTTTAATCCGATTTTCGTCATTCCCTTTTTTTCCTCATTGTTCTAGTTCATTGTCTCACCTGGCTTCATTTCCAAAGTGCGAAATAATGTTTGCCTCTCATATAAAAATTTTACATGACAATCCCATAAATTATATCTATAAAAGTAAAAGTTAAAAAAAAATGAATGAATATGCGAAAAATAACCTCAAGCTGACAATGTTGAAAACATTACACAGGGAAATCCTATTATCAGTTTTTTTTATAATTTATATGGGTGTGTGTGTGTGTTTTTGTGAGATTATCTTTATTTTATAATCATATTACTTATGAAAGTGCTTAGAAAAAAAATAAAGTAACAATCAAATTTTTGGTTTAGCAAAATCAAGTTTGAGTCATCTAGTTAAGTTCAAATGTGTCTGTGTACGTGCATTCACATACACATACAGTCGATGAATAGGAAAAAAATCAAAAATTTTGCTTGTCATATGTTTTTTTAAATCCACATTATGATACAAAAATGATAAGGCAGATGATTTTACGAAATGATTATGAGAAAATGAAATA
Source organism: Culicoides sonorensis (assembly GCA_900002565.1). NCBI lineage: Eukaryota > Metazoa > Arthropoda > Insecta > Diptera > Ceratopogonidae > Culicoides > Culicoides sonorensis. The sequence goes on along the minus strand of LN483353.1, from coordinate 12,790 downwards.
TTTTGATTTTATACGAAAAAAAATTGATTTAGATTAAACTTTTTAGTAGTATTGAGAGAAGAGAATTGGTTTTGATTTACATGAAAGACAAATACATTATTTTTTATTAAATCTTTGGTTTGTTTCAAAACCATAAAATGCAATATCCTTCGTTTCTCGCAAACAAAGTTACAAAACGAAAATTGTGACAAAAATATGTAATATCATTAGTGACATGAAAATGTGTTGTGAGTGTGTGTATCTTTATAACATTTTAACCCTTAACCGATTTTAAATGAAAATTTTTGAATTTTTATATGAAATAGTGAAATTAAAATATTTATATGCATTTTTTTGTCATATTACAGAGATTTTAAAGAAACATTAGTTTCGGTCAGTAAGAAATTTGTCTTCAGGGTTAAGGAAAAACAAATAATGTAAAAATGTCTTTAATACCGTTGACACTTATGGTATATAATGTGATCTATTTCTGGGTGAATGCAGCTGAAAATAGTTATAAAAGTAGATTACAAGCCGACTAACATTATCCACCTCCAGTGTTTTCTATAATGTTCTTGTGCAAATGTTTCTTTCAGTCATATAACAAGAGAAAAATGTAAAACGTGATCGTGAATTATACAAAAAGTACATTTCTTGTTGTTGTAGTGTGAGATTGTGTGTTGGCGATCTGGGCACGTTACAAGAATGAATTAAATTTGTGACCAAACCACGACAAGAAAATGGTTGAAGGTCCAGTTAAGCAATCAAATTTCAATGGGACCGACAGACTCTTCGAAATCAACATTTCTGTATCAATTGTATGCCATATTTAATGTGTATTTGCAGAGACTTCATTTTATTATGTATATGAAACATGATATCAAATATGATGTAACCCCAAAAGACACGAAGATGCATTTTGAGTTAAAAGTTTTATGATATGTATCATTTATCTCTAATAAATGGGTCATGTCTTTAAATGCACATAAAGGAAAAGTGCATAAGAGAGACACGTACATGTGAAAGTTTTCAAAATACATAAATGAAATAAGATAAATGGATGGGATTTAATCTAAAATGCACTTGTTACAATTTTTTTTCCTTTTATTTCCAAAACAAATAAAATAAAAAAAAACTCATTGAATTCTGTCAACCCTTTAAATTTATTTTGGTTTTGGACAATCTAATTTTATTTCGACAAGTTCTTGTGTGTGGAAGTTTGCAACAAGAGACTTCACACTTTGTTTGTGATGTATATGATTGTGCTAGAAAATTGAAAAAAGAAACTATGTTTTTGATTGCTTTTGTTCACTTTATCTTCCTTTTCACTTAAATTTTCTTTATAAATAAGAAATCAATTCCCAAGTGACATTCATTCAAGGATTACATTCAACAATTTGACGTCAATTACTTAAGTCAATTGGGTCAATTACTATCACTTTTGTTTCATCTTTTATTCACATCTCATCATAAATACAGACGCACACACAAAAAGAGAGACCAAACAACCCACAATATTGACATTATCCTTTGTTTTACCTTTTTACTTATTCATATAATCTCCAAACTGAATAAATTGTGACGAAAGTTCTCAATGACATTGGCATCTACTTTAACATTTAAACTGTAATTTATAGAATTTAATATCAACATCAAAATTCACTTACCTAAAAAACCTGGTATCGCTCCCAATGGCATTACAAATAAACTGACAAGTAAATCGGCAACAGCAAGTGATAATAAAAAATAATTTGTGACATTTTGTAGCTTTTTGTCAAGACAAACTGCCAAACAGACAAGTATATTGCCAAGTCCTCCAGCAATTATGAAAAACATGACAAAAAGGAAACTCCATTCATATTGTTGGTGTATCTGAGCCGATTGCTGATCCATCGTAACATTACTCAGAGTTTGTGATGATGCAATTAGTGTTGAAAATGTTGAATTTTCCCCACTATTTCTGATAAAATAATCATCCGTAAAATAACCACCATTTACATCATTAGTACTTATTGATACATTGCTAAATATTTGTAAATTAAATAAGCATTCAATTGGATGTGTGGTTAAAATTGTTTTATTGCCACCTCCACTACCACCAGCACTAAATGGGTGATGATACCAGTAATTGAATGTGTTATTTTCAGCAAATGTATAATTTGTAATGGAACCGTCATTATTTATATTTCCTATACTTAATTTATTACAATTTAATATTTGATTTATGATTTTATCACAGAACGTTGAGTTATTTTGTTGATTATCTGCTGTTGCGCCATGTGTTTGTTGTCTCACTAAATTTATCAAAATATTAAAATATTTGGGTAATTAGTTTAAAAGCCTTGTTTTAAATTAAATTGAATTAGCGAGAGTAGGGGAATTTAATCAAAATTGTTTCCATTAACTGTAGAGTGCTACCTCTAATTTTGTTATCTGTGCTAATAATGTGTTAATGTGTTTCAACATAGAATATTTCGAATTAGATTCAAAATAAATTTGAACATTTCAGCGAAAAATTCAAATTTAAATTCAATTTATTTAAAATCATTAAAATTTGTTATTGATTGAAGTCACAAAAGTGCTCATATTAAAGGTAGAACTCTATCAAGGATAATTCAATGAAAATTATGTCATTTTAAAATAATTTATTTAGTTAAGGTATAAAATTTCAATTTAATCGACAATGTCTTACATGTTAAATCAATCAATTTCCTTGGTATATTCAAAACGAATTCCGTTACTGGGTTAATCACATTATCAATAAATATTTTTGTACTATAAACCTTGGGCTTATTGTTACAATCATCGTAATCGATATTTAATTCGGTGTCACTACATTGATAATTTGCTACATTAATTTCATTATCATAGTTATAATGCGTATTAATTAAATCACATTTATATCGACTAATACTTTTGACAATATTTTTCAATAAATTGCTTTTATTATTGTAACTATTTGTTTTGACATCATAATTAATAATATGATTTGTGTGATTAACGTTCGATGTCGCACTAATTTTATCAAAAATATTATTACTATTATTAATATTTTCATTTTTATTATTAATAAATATGTTATCACAAAATATTTCCAGTAATTTTTTTGTTGTATTTGACGTGGGCTCGTCATAATCCATGCCCATTGGTTCTTTGTGACATTGTAACGTGATTGTGGGTGAAGCTGTTGATAAAGGTGAAATGTCTGTTGTTGATGTGGTGGAAATTGTTGATGCAACACCAACGATACTTTGTAAAAGTGATTTTTGTTGTTGATCAATTTCCCCGGTAATTTTATCAAAATATTCGTCCTCGTCATACTCATAACCATGCACGAGATTGTTTGTATCGTGAATGGATGTGAGATTTGATAGAACTTCCATAGCATATTGCTCTGGTATAATTAATCGCATGAAGGATGCACTTTAAATTTGTATCAAGAATAACGAACAACATCAAACATTTATTATTATAATTTCATATTGAATTCATTTAATTTTTTTTTTCATTGCATGCATCACAAGAAAAATGTTTGTTGCAACAATTTATTAGACTCATTCATTTTGATTCATTGCCTGTAGACTTTCAATACGATATTTTACTAAATATTTGCAAACATCTGTTGTTTCAGAACTTTTTTCCACGTTAATGTTGATGATGATGTTCAAACATTAATTTTTTTCTACTGTTATCTTTTCTCTGAAAATAAATTTAAAATAAAAAAAATATGAATAATAGTTCAAATACGTATCTGATGTATGTTTGAATGATAATGACTTAAAAAAAATAAAAACTATTTATAATTAAATGCACCATTAATTTTCTAAAATATCACTTTTTATTTTTTCATTTCAGAACTCCTGAGCAATGTCCATCTGTTGTTTCACTTCTATCTGAATCATACAATCCACACGTACGTTATGGTGCTGCTATGGCACTTGGAATTGCATGTGCAGGAACTGGTCTTCGCGAAGCAATTGCATTATTGGAACCCATGGCTAAATTTGATCCTGTCAATTTCGTTCGGCAAGGAGCTTTGATTGCATCAGCAATGATTTTGATTCAGCAAACAGACCAAACATGTCCCAAAACCACACAATTTCGTCAAACATATGCTCAAGTCATTTCGAATAAGCATGAGGATGTTATGGCGAAATTCGGTGCAATTTTAGCACAAGGAATTATTGATGCTGGTGGACGTAATACAAGTTTAAGTTTGCAGAGTCGGACTGGACATACAAACTTACAAGCAGTTGTCGGAATGTTGGTATTCACTCAATATTGGTATTGGTTCCCATTGGCACATTGTTTGTCATTGGCCTTCAGTCCTACATGCTTAATTGGATTGAATTCTGATTTGAAAATGCCAAAACTGGAATACAAATCTTCTGCTAAACCTTCATTGTACGCATATCCAGCACCAATGGAAGAGAAAAAACGTGAAGAACGTGAAAAAGTTACAACTGCTGTTTTGTCGATAGCTGCACGTCAAAAACGGCGTGAAGGTGAAAAGAAAAAGGATGATACTAAAATGGAAGTTGACGAAGATGTCACAACAAAGGAAGGCGGAGATCAAGTTGCATCTCCTAAGAGCAAGGAAAGTGTTAAAGATGAAAAGAAGGAGAAAAAGACTGAGACTCCAAAAGGCAAAGGAACTAAGGATGAAAAAGATGGTGAAGAAGCATCGACTAGCACCAACAAAGAGCGTAAAGAACCTGAACCATCATTTGAAATGCTTCAAAATCCAGCACGCATCATGCGTCAACAATTAAAGGTAATTTAATTTTATACAATCCTATATAACATATTTTAACTTTATTTCAATTTTTCTTTAAAGGTCATCAGCATTCCCGAAGGTTCTGCTTACACTCCACTCAAAGAGGTCACAATTGGTGGAATTATTATGATGCAACACACTGGAACCGGTACAGAACAAGAACTGGTCGAACCTGTCGCAGCATATGGACCTAAGAGTGAGGAAGAAAAGGAACCAGAAGCTCCAGAGGCATTCGAATTCGTTGAAGATTGAAATTCTGATGAAACACTTTGGCAAACGGGACACATACGACTCGTTTAATTATAACATTTAATGTAATTCAACATAATAATTCAGATCAATAAAAATTTCACTGATTTGTGTGTCTGTCATTATAATTGCATCTTTATAATTAAAAGTTTCATATTTATATGAAAAAAAAAACAAATTTGAGCTGATTCAACAAATAGCGGTTTTGTCTCTTGTGGTTTTTATTCAGTAGATTTTGATTACATGTAAACAAAAGTTGTCAGGCGAGCTTGCAACATATCATATTACAATCATTTTACATTAAAAAAAAAATCTGAACTGGTCAGTTAACAGAAATTCCATGAAAATAAACAATTTACAAAGAAAATGTATTGTTATGCAAAGTTACTTCAACTTCATGCTCATTTTCTTTTTCTGCAAGACTTAATTTTCATTTGTATATTTATTAAAACAGCGTTAAAGCAGAAATTTCCCAGTATTCAAATCAATTCAAGTGATGATTAACTCGTTTAAGTTTGACTTTGAGAGTAAAGTGAATAAAATTGAGATTTTAGTCTATTGTGCTAAAAAAATCGAAATTAATTAAGAAATTTTTGTTTAAATTACACAGGCAAAAAAACTTGATGTTTTCTTGTTCGGTGTGAGGAAAAGTTATAACTCTTCATTATTTTCAACTAAATCTTACGAAGTAATCAACCACATTTTAATTATTATTTATTTATATTTTAATGAATAAATTAAAATAATAACAATAATAATAAACAGGAAACAAACGAAAAAGTGTAATGAAGGCATGTGATGATAACATTTAAATAATAATAATAAGGAAAAATAATCCTTTTATAAGACACCCCATAATCTAGTCAATATTAAAATCTTTTTTCTTTGTTGCTACATTTTCTATTGTGTTTCTTACTAAAAAGTCTTACGAAAATTATTTAAAGGTAAAAAACTTTAGTTTTTTTTCTTTTGTTTTGTTTCCAATCTGATAATTTATTTAATTTAATTTAAACACCTTTTGTTCATGAACTTTAAGACAAAATATTATGATTTTCATTTGAAAATTATGTATCTTTGAGTGGCCACAAGATATCAAAATATGCATTCTCAATCGTAAACCAGTGAGAAAGAAGTGGGGACTAGATCGTTTTGAAATTACCTACGGTAAAAAGTTCCTCAGAATTTTAAAGGCGACGTCTTAATTTAATTTCCCTCTTTTTAGATCCCTATCCTGTTCTTGGGTTTCCATTTAAATAGCAGTCCAGAAAAATCATTTTCCTAGTGATTGCAATGATTTCTTGAAAAAATAGTGAAAACTAAGGGACTAGGTAGATTGAAAAAAGTGAAATACTGGTGAAACCTCTCTAATTTCACACCTCTATACTTGCAAAACCTCTATAATTAATACATGTTTGGATCAGATTTGTATGAAAACTTCTCTCTATACTTGCACACCCTCTTTATTTGCTACAATTTTTTGGTCCCTTGAGACGTGCAATTATAGAGGTTTAACCTGTATAAATAAGACAACGCCTTCAAAATTTGAGGGAACTTTTTTTAATTCGTAAGAAATTAACCCCGATGAAAATTGTTGATCGATTGAACTCTCACTGGTGTTCCATCACTTTAGGTTGAGAGTGTTGTGATGTCTAAAAAAAATATTTCCTTGAAAATATCACTAAATTACATAAAATTGTTTGTAATTTCAAAAATTTATTCATATTTTCTCCAAATAAACTGTCAGTTACCCAACCAGCATCAATAATATGAAATTGGAATGTTTTCATTATATTTTCATAATAATAAAAGTAAAGATCAATGAAATACTAACAAGCATGATTGCAATGCAACAATGTTGAAGTAATAAAATAAACAGAAAGTACATTCATCATTTTCAAATCGACTTGTGAATTTCAATATAAATTAATTGTTTTACTTTGGCAGTGTTTTACAATTTTCTAATAGGCGTATCAAAGAAATCGATTGAAGAATTTTCTTTTTCATGTTAATCCAATGCAAACAGAAAAACACACGAAATTACTCAATACATGATCCGGTTTATAATAATTTAACATAATTTTGACCTAGGCCGGATAACAATATATATTACCTATTATAAATTAAATAAAACTTGTTAAAGTAACGAAATGTTTAGTAATATGCAGAAATAAAAATAATAATTTTTATAAATGTATATTACTAAATTATAACCACTTGTTGTGTATGTGTTGTATAGTATCTATACGAAAATTATAAATGAGAATTATAAATACTGAGTAATAAATATTTCCACTTTTCTTGTTTATGTTGTATGGTATTTGTATGAATCATGAATATGATGATGAAATGTATGAACGGATTTTTTCTGAGTAAAAATATTTAAATAGTAAATAAATATCAATTAAATTTGTTAATTATCCAAAAAAATATAAAATATTATTAGTAATAAAATTAGTTTTAGGCGAATTAAAAGTTAAAAAGTTTATTGTTGAGGAGAAATTTTTCAAATTTCAAATGATTTAAAAAAATTACATTAAAATTATATTAATATGAAAAATATGCATTTATCAATTATTAGATTTTGATTAGAAAATATTGCATGTGATTATTATAATAGAAAAGCTTTAGTAACCAGACTTTTCTTTTAAATAAATTTCATTTATTTTAATTCTTTATAATAATGAAAATAAAAGATTTTTTTTTCATTTGTCAAAAAGTCTTGAGCGTATATTCATTTTTTTTATATTATTTCGACTATTTCTGAAAAATTAATAAACTGGTCTAAGATACGGATGAAAATTCGTTGCGGCAACATTTTTCTTTCCAAGATCGGATAGACTTAGACTTTTTAAAGGTCATTAACCCATTAACCGCCGCTGGTCGATTTTTCGACCAGTAACTTTGGAGCCGGATTTCTCCTAGAAGTTCTCAAAATGATTTCTTCAAATTTTCAAAATAAATAATTAGACATGTTTCAAAGATGTCGGGCCAGTTATTTTGAATTTTTCGGTTATTATAAAAAAATTATTAGCAGAAAAATGATGGAAAGTCATGTAATTTTTTCCTCTTCGTACAGGAATTCTGTACGTATTTCTGTGGTTTTATACGAAACTTTCAAACGGCTCTCCTGTAAAATTTTTGTATGAAACTCAAAATTTTCATCGAAACGAAAAGTGATCACTGTTACGCAAAGAACAAATCCTAGAAGAAAGTTTTGCTCTAAACTCAATATTTCTAGGAGAGGCGGTTAATGGGTTAACATTTTTGATTAAGTAAAAGACTTTCTAAGATCATAAACTGATTTATTAAAAGTTTTTTCTCGTTTTTTCAGTAATTATATTGTAAATTTTATTCAAAAGCTGAGAGGAAAATAAATAATTGAACTTATTTTAATTCTTTCAGAATTATCAAATCCATTAATCAATAAAATATTTAATTAAAATAAATAATATTTTTTTAAATAAATAAATTATGTTCACAAAGAAGAACGAAAACTTGAACATTTTCAAATTCATCAAAAACAACATTTGCGTAACAATAATATATGTCAATAATTGTCAATAGTAATTTGACACCTGTCAAACGAGTGAAAATATCTGGCACGTGTGGGACGCAGAAAAAACCAAGAAAAAAATTAAATAATAATTTATGTTTAGATTTAAATAAAATAAATTTGTTTAGCATAATATAAAAGGATCACTCAAAACAGGTTAATATGAATAATATAAAAAAGTGAATATTTATTAACCAAAATAAATTTAAATATAAAATTAGGCATTCAAGGTCATAATAGGCACGAGGTCACATTTTGTATTTGATAGGAATTTAATAGAATTTAAATTTAAGGTAAAAAAATCCTTATCCTTACAAATGTTCCCCAATTATAATAAATATAATTACAGAAAGGAATTTAGTTGGAGTAAGGAAGTGAAATAATATAAATAATAGAATTGTATAACGCCACTACAAATGTAAGCTAGATCATATTTAATTTAATTAAATATTAACAAACATGTAAATTTTAGATTGAAGCTCAGGCTTGAAAATAAATTGATGAAACAAGAAGTCCTGTGCTACAGTATTTTTTCTTTGCAATTCGCAACACTTCAATATTTGTACCGTCAGCAATCGATATTTGTCTGAAGTTCAACAAACCCGATACTCCGTTGTACTCAACAATCTCAACATCCGGTGACCAATTAAACATCACCCCAGTCAATCGTCGTTGAGTCAAGTTCCAACTATTGATACTCCAGTATTCGTCGCACCTGAAATTAGCCACGAACTGATTATTTGATAATAGTGAATTCCTGTCGTTAAAATGGAAAGAACACCACCAAGAGCTGGATCCAACTGCAAAAGTTGTCGCAGACCTGACACATTTGATAATATGGTTCAATGCGACCGCTGTGATCTGTGGGTACATTACAATTGTGCTGGTGTTGGACCAGAAGTAGAACACGATTCGTTTAAATTTATATGTAAATCGTGTGAAGAATCCGATAACGTTCAGAAAATCCAAGCAGAGGCAGAATTACAAGCTCGTCAAGGGTTTGGTGCAGTAGGTGGCCCTCAACCAAACGCACTAACCGAAACTCCAGTTACCTCGTTGCACACTCAACCTAATGTGACTCCTTTCATGTGGAGTAAACGAAACAATAATCCAGAGATCCAAGGCCTGTATGCACAGCTTGAAACGTTGAAACAAAGTATGCGTGTAGAACGCGAGCTTCGTGATCAAGCAAAAAAGCGAGCCGAAGAAGCAGAAACACAAGTTAGAACGCTGGAATTCAAGCTCAAAAAGCAACAAGAGCAACAACAAGTGCAGGAAACCAGTCAAATGTTCTCTCAATTGAACATTAGCAGTCCAGTTTTCGTCCCGCCATCCACGCCTCAGCTCACACCTCAGCTCACGTCCCTCACACCACAACATATCGCTGCCAGAAAGTCCATGTCCATGAGCCTCCCGTCCTTTGATGGCTCACCTGAAGCATGGCCCGTATTTATATCGTTCTACGAGCACACGACCGCTGCTTGTGGGTTTAGCGACCAAGAAAACATGATTAGATTGATTAACAGCCTCACTGGAATGGCCCGTATACACGTTGAGTCACTGTTGACGCTACCACAAAACGTACCTCACGTCATCAAAAGACTCAAGCTAAGATTCGGAAAACCAGACCAGATTATTGAGCACCAGTTAGCTAAAATACGCAAATTACCTGATCCCAACTTGGAACAACAGCACACCCTTGTCAATTTCGGAGATGCTATCCACAATTTAGTATCCACCATGCAAGCAAGTCAACTTCAAGGCTACATTGCAAGCCCACCATTGATTAACGAGTTGGTCCAAAGATTGCCATCTACGTTAAGGGTCCAATACGCCGTATTTAGTCGCACCATTCCAAATCCGGATCTTGTCACACTAGATATGTGGCTAGATGAACTAGTCATGGATATTTGTCGTGTATCAACTGTCAACGATCAACCCAAACGTCGTGAATTCAAACAAAGAGTTCATGTAACTCACACTACCGCCAATAGATGTCCTGTATGTAAAAATTCATGTGAACATTTATCTCAATGTCATATTTTCAAAAATGCCAGTAGAAATAAACGTTGGGATTTTGTGAAAGAACTAAAATTGTGTCGTACCTGTTTAAAAAATCACCATGACACCTGTAAATTAGACAACCGTTGTGGTAAAAATGGTTGCACACGCCGTCACCATCCAATGCTCCACTCCGATCATGAAACCACAGTCAATGAAGAAACGCACCAACGAAGCGCACCGAACACTGTAATCACACCAAGAAGAAATCAAGTTTCTCACCACCGTGATTCTGATAGCGTCCTGTTCCGCATTCTTCCTGTAAAATTGATTAATGGTCATATAGAAATTAACACTTACGCATTTATCGATGACGGGTCATCAGTTACCTTAATTGACCACGCAATCGCTAAAAGACTGAAACTTGATGGACCCACAGAAAACCTCTGTCTACAATGGACAAATGATCAAACTCGAGTTGAATCCGACTCCAAAAGGGTCCAACTCTACATTTCCAATCCATTGAGTAGCGCCAAGTCCTTCAAGTTGCAAGACGTCCGTACCATGAAAAACCTCAGCTTGCCAAAGCAAACGATGAACTTTAAAGAATTGTGCGATCGCTTTGAGCACCTAAGAAAACTTCCGATGACATCATATCAAAACTGCCAACCAACTCTACTAATTGGCGGAAACAATAGTCATGTGGGAGCACCATTAAAAATAAAGGAAGGTAAGCCCTCAGATCCAATCGCCATAAAAACAAGGTTGGGTTGGACTGTCTTTGGAGAATCCACACGTAAGCCAAACAACATTAAAACAGTGAATATTCATGCTTGTGCATGCCAAAATCTCGATAATATTGGTATCATCAAAAATCCCGATGCCATGTTGTCCGAAGAGGATAAAAGAGCCGAATATCTCCTTAAATCAACCACCAACCGAAAAGGAAATAAATTTGAAACCGGCCTTTTATGGATTAGCGAAGACATAAACCTTCCAAATAATAAACCACTTGCTGAAAGACGTACTGAATGTTTAAGGCGACGCCTTAATTTTGATAAGGCACTTGAAACGTCACTCAACAATCAAATTCATGACATGACAACACAAGGATTCATTCGAAAATTGTCTTTCACAGAAGCCAGCTCACATCCTGCTCGAACTTGGTATTTGCCGGTGTTTCCAGTCATAAATCCTCATAAACCCGGTAAGATTCGTCCAGTGTGGGATGCTGCAGCAGAATATAAAGGTACCTCACTAAATAAAAACTTGTTAAAAGGTCCTGATGCACTTCCATCAATTACACAGCCGATGAATCGTTTTCGTGAAAGAAAAATAGCAATCACAGGAGACATCAAACAAATGTTCCACCAGGTGCTAATTAGGAATGAAGATAAGAATAGTCAAAGATTCTTATGGCCAATAAGAAATGGAAAAATAGATACTTACGAGATGCAAGTCATGACATTCGGTGCCTCATGCTCACCAGCTTCCGCACAGTACGTGAAAAATTTAAATGCCACTGAATTTAAAGATGAATTTCCACGCGCCACCAAGTCAATTTTAGAATGCCACTATGTTGACGATATGCTTGATAGTTGTGACACAATCAGCGAGACAATTAAGCTAGCCAAAGACGTCCGTGAAGTTCATTCCAGAGGTGGTTTCCACATAAGAAATTGGAGATCCAACAGTGCTGAAGTCGTAAGAGTCCTTGACGGGGTAGCCAACGAAATAAACTTGAACCTAGAAGACCAAACTGAAAAGGTTCTTGGAGTGTGGTGGTCCCCAACTGAAGATTGTTTCACTTACCGTCTGAAATACACCAAGGTCACGCCCGAATTGCTCAATTTTCAACGTAAACCCACAAAAAAGGAAGTTTTAAGTTTGCTCATGTCCATTTACGATCCAAATGGTCACCTGGGACACTTTACCGTTCAACTTAAAATATTGTTACAAGAAAGTTGGCGTGACGGTCAAGACTGGAACCAAAAAATTAACGACCTCCAGTATCGATCATGGTGTAACTGGCTCAAAAGACTTCCAGAAATCGAACAAATTAGCATTCCAAGGTGCTATCTTAACTCCATAGACAAATATAGCAACGCTCATGTCCAACTTCACACATTTGTTGACGCCGGTCGGGAAGCCTATGCAGCAGTCACCTATATACGCATTTCAAAAGGTGATTTAACTGATGTCACTCAAATAGGCGCTAAAGTTAAAGTTGC